>OX155896.1:42427195-43627195 GCA_944588485.1 Phosphuga atrata | reverse complement strand
TTTCACATAGGTTGGTGGCACGTTGATTTCCCTCTTTTCCTAAATATTGCATTCCTGTTAGTGGGTATCCTGTTTCAGAATCGTTTAGCCAAAATGTTTTTGTACCATATTTTCTGTTTCGACGGTATCTATTGCTTGAATGGACATTTTCAAAACCGAACAATTGTTAATAATAAATAATAAATAAATGAAAATTCTAGAATGTTAAAAATTGCTCGAAAAATTGGTTGTCCAAATTTTTTTTGCTACATAGACAGTCAATACTCGCATCGGAAGATTTCAGATGCCCAGCAGTAAACAATATCCCAATAATTTTTATCATAAAAATGTGTCTTGATTAGTAGGTGATTACCTATTCTAAGGGCTTGTCTTGTTTTTAAACGTAATCCGTGGTCTGATGACACCTGATGTGGAGTTTTTTGTAAATACATATGTAAAAATTCGGAAATTCTAAAACATAATGATTTTTTTAAAAACTAATTTCATATTTTTCCATAGCAATAGGAGATTACTAAAAAGCGTTTCATCGAAATATTATTCTAACCATACTTAATAATTAGTTAAAAGTGCGTCCAGTCGCTCCGGCCGGTAGAATGACCTTAACGGTTTTAATAGATCAGACTGGATAGATTGCGCATATTAGGATTTTTTGTGATTTAATTCTTTTAATTGGCTAGGAAGGAGTTTGCGTACAAATACATTTTAATTTTGTCTGTTTTGCGTTATGTCTATTTTTAACTACCTGCTTCTGTTCGTCCCATTTGACAATATTTATTTACTTTCGATTTGATTTATCTAGGACTTAAAAGTCTGTTCAAAGGTTTTATAGAAATAACAAAAAATAATAATATCCTTCAAAGGTTTTACCCGCAAGATGATAATTGTTATGTTACTAGTTGATATAAATCTTAGAAAACAAAACAATTGTGAAACACGGGCATATCTTTGCTCGCAACTAATTGTTTCCTTATCTCTGACTTTCTTCTTCTTGTAATTTAATTTTACCCTCTACAGTAAAAAGAGATAAATTAGGAATATATTATTATGTTTCTCAGAAAGGTACTGTTTCGGTAACTAGAAGACAAATATCTCCATCAGAAGTTTGAGAAATTTACAACCTAAATGTCATCTTTAAAAACAAGTACTAATCTCCCTTTAAGCGATTTCCAACGTCGATAAGTCTTTTTGGCTAGTGGCTAACCGTTTGTCAAGGTCTAGACACCTGCTCAAAGCACACTCCGTCCGTATTTCTGCGGTCGGACCATTATATAATAACAGATTTGTTTACATGTAATCGAATATGGCCACTTTTACATGCGATTTGTTTAGTCTTCGACGGCGATGGACTGTTTTAAAAGGAATGTATTGTGTAGCAAATTGCTGGCTGAAATTTTACGATGCATTTATAGTCGTATGACATTTCATTTTTGTTTTATGGTAGTTACAATTAGTTAAATTCAACCGGAAAACTTCGAACAACGGCACTAAAAGTAATAAACCTTTTTAATCAATCTTTTTTAACGATAAAATGTTCATGAAATTATTTATATTGTGCTATTGAAAACGAATCTTGGACAGAAAAAGTTGCTTTTCCCAAGAAATAGCAGTCATTGATAGGAGGATATTCTTAATTATTTTAAAATCTTGAAAGATCCAAATATACGAAAAAAATTGTTTGTCAAACATGTTAAAATTATTTAAACGTACCATATTTCTGTTTGTCCATAAATACGAAATAATCTGTCTGTCTGGCAATAATAAAAAATTAGTTTGTTTTAAAATACCAAATTTCTCTTTGCTAAGTATACTATTTTCGTATATTTAGAGAAACCAAAAATTAACAGTCAACATATCAAACATTCTGTTTGTCCAAATGACCAAATACCAAGTGACTATAAATGATTGAGAATTATTTTATTACGTACATATCTGAACATATCTGAATTCCTTAGTTGGCAACATAGTTGGCATGGTACACTCAATTTTCAAAAATTCAAAACCAAAGTCAAAAAAAATTAAAATTGACAGAGCACAATATATTTTTTATTACTCATCCGTGCGAAGTATTTCCTGACGCACGTTTTTTAATACGAGAAATGCCACTTCGCATTCTCTTTCTACATAACCTGGGTAACGCACGCAGATATTCATTATCGCTAGATTACATTAAAAAAAAAACAAATAAATAAAAATAAAATGAACATAATCAAGACCTAGATATTAAAAGAGTGACGTGAAGTGTCAGAAATATTTTTCATTACAAAATAATAATAAATAGGTAATCTCATTTCTTAAATTTATAATTTATTTCCGTTTTATACTTATTTTGCCTTGAATAAATAGTTTTTCCAATTGAAAGTTTGTAAAAAAATAACTTTGACACATTACTATCTTTATTATTTTCGTTATAATTCGTGTCATATATTTTTGGTAGAGCAAAAAGTTCTTTTAGGGCTGGAGCTTCAGCTCGTAATATTTGAAACATTATATTACAGTTTTTTTTTCAACGATTGATTAAACTTTATAAGCTAATTGTAAATAATAAAACAAACAGGCAGGTCTTAAATATGATGAAATAGATTTACAATTGTATAAGGATTCGTGATTACTAAGACCTTATTATGAAGATCTCTTATACAATCCATACAATATTTCATAATTAGAGAAATGATTCACGGAGGTTAAGCAAACCTCCCATTTTTTTATATGTCAATGAAATGGTAGCAATTAATGTAAAAAAATGTTATTCAATACATGACCAATATTGGTGATCGTATTTTATTATAAAAACTATACATCCGATTAACTATTCCATCCGCATGTGCGGATGCAATAGTTGAATAGGATAGAAAAGCTGATGAGGGTGAAATGAGTGAAAGTGTTCCATCCGCATGTGCGGGTGAAATAGTTGAATAGGGTAGAAAAGCTGATGAGCGTGAAATGATTGAAAGTGTAGATGGAACGGTTATAATAGCGAAATAGTATCTAGAATCTTGAAGGTTTTATAGTTGGACAAAATAAATATTTAAAATTAAAAAAAATGAGCTCCTTCATTAAAAACAACCCTGTGTCAAGGCTATCGACCGTGAAAATACCAAAATATTAATTTAAATATTTTTTATTACTCATGCACAGAAAGTACTATTTTACAGGCCATTTTTTAGGTCAGAAAATGACTGTTTGCAAATCTAGAGCGGAAAATTTACTTTCCGCCCTAGATTTAGGGCGGAAAGTTTACTTTCCGCACTAGATTTGTGAACATGTGTGACATGCAGCGTTGCCAATCATACGATAATTATCATACATATACAATAATTTCGTTAGTTTAACACTGTTGTCATTACATTACCCGGATACTTTTTGTCAACACATGTAGAAACGACAACCGTGTGAAACAAAATGACATCTCAAATGTTTTTCAAATGACGCATCAAAAATAACAATAATAGAAATTTATGGTTATGATGTATAATTTAATGTCATTATGAGTTGTCAAATAGAGAGTTCAGATTCAGAAAATGATTCTACACCGCCTGAATTCAAACAAATTGCGACTGAAATGATTGAAAAATTAACACCAACGAAATCCAGAAGTAGATATGAAGCTGCGTATGAAAAATTCATGAAATGGCGATCAATAAAAAAAATTAAAAGTTTTTCAGAATCGATAGTTTTATCATACTTCAATGAACTGGCAAAAACTCATAAGCCGTCAAGTTTGTGGGGAACTTATTCGATGCTGCGAAGCTTGATTCACATCAAGCACAGAATTAATATTTGTAATTATTCGAGTTTAATTGCTTTTTTAAAACAAAAAAATAAAGGTTATACATGCAAGAAAGCTCAAACACTAAGTGCTGAACAAATTAATCAATTTCTTCGAGAAGATCCAGACAATCAATTCCTGGCTGTGATGGTTAGTTAATAAATTTTCTAATAATTTCAATACAATATATAAATAAATACACAAATTTATTTACATGTATTTAATTTTAGGTAGCTTTAATTTTTGGGGTACAAGGTGCATGCAGGCGTCATGAGCTGTGTAACTTAACTGTGAACGATATAGAAGATAAAGATAACATGCTTTTGGTAAAAATTCCAAAAACTAAAAATGATAAGCCGAGATCATTTGTAGTTACGGATGATTTTTACCATATATATAAAAAGTATGCCATATTGCGTCCTGCCAACATGACCACAACAAGATTTTTCACAAATTATCGAAACGGAAAATGTACTAAACAAGTCATTGGCATCAATACTTTTGGCAGTATGCCTAAAACAGTAGCAGCATATTTAAATTTGAAAGATCCTAAGTCTTATACTGGACCGTATGTCCATGTTCAGAAGAACATCAGCTACTCTGTTAGCTGATTCTGGTGCCGATCTGCTGACCCTTAAGAGACATGGAGGATGGAAATCTAATACAGTCGCTGAAGGCTACGTTGAAGACTCGGTCCACAACAAAAAGCGAATCGGCCAGCAAATTGCAGATACTATATCAAACAGACCGTTACTTCAAAAGAAAATATACAAATAAATCCAGTGCCAATTGAAATTCAGAACAAAGAAAATATAAATTTTGAAACGAACACAATTTCAACATCAACCTCAAAACACATAAGTTTCAATTTTTCAAATTGTTCAAATATTTCAATATATAATAATGAAAAAAAAAAATGATTAATAACTTTTTCAACTATTATTGAAAAAAATAATGTTTCTGTTTTTTTTTCTTTTCATTTAAGTAGGTAGATAATTTTAATTTTTTTTATATTGTCATTCTCAAATTCATAATAAAAAATAGTAAAACTCGTTAATTTAGCACTGTAATCATTACATTACGCAAACACTTTTTGTCAACACAATGACATCTCAAAATCAATATTAAAAAAAGTGAGGTTAAGTTAAAAGTGAACTGGCCGAAGTTTATAAGCTGTCAGATAGAATGACATTATAAATAATAATGTCGCGTTTGGAATCACCTGATTCTTTTTAAAATTTAAGTCTTTGTCTTTCTGGCATTCGTAATAAAAAATAATATCCGCAACTCGTGCGGCATTGTCAATTGCCCCCTCGAGCGAATGAGCGCACTCACTTCGGTGCGCTCATCTTCGCTCTCGTGTGCAATCGACAAATTTCCGCACTTGTTGCGAAATATACTAAAAATCAACGATATATGAAGAACTGATAGAATTTATCACGTCTCTTACAATTTTAAAGCAGTAGCTCTTTGAATTTATTTCCATCAGTTTTTTGACTTTGTGGGGCTGCTGCACCAATTGATAAAATATTTTGTAAAACTGACACAGTGAGGTAATCGTCTGCTCCACCCTGTGCAAATGAGTATAATTTTATTGTTCCACCTGAAGTGGGACCTATTAAGACCTATTTTTATAAACCTATTTTGTCGTGAATCCAGATACGTCAATCAGGTATTCTAACCAAAATCGAACACGGAAATTTAAAAATAATAATTCAAAAATTGCAAAAAAATATATTAAACGCTTGAAAAATTTAACGCTAAACAACGCAACAACGCAACATTTGAATGCTCCACTTTCGCATGGGAAATGATTTTTTCTCAAAAAGTTTTCTGCAAATATCTCGTCAATGCTTTAAAATAGAAAATTGAGTAGAATACAAACAAGAGATAAGGTATCTGGGTATCACAATAGATAGCAAACTCCCATGGAATAGACACTCTGAAGCAACGGTAGCTAAAGCCAAACACGCTCTAATGGTGTGCAGAAATCTGGCAGAAAAAAACGTGGGGTCTGCATCACTTGGGCGATGGGTTCGTGCGTGACAGCAGCAATGGAGCTACTGCTGGATCTGACACCGCTGCACCATGTCGTGGAGAGGGCCGCCAGATCGGCGATTGTAAGGTTCAGCAAGGAAGGGATAGGCAGAGGTAAATCGGGAGCAGAGACCGAAAAAGCCTCGCTGCCAAGATCCCCTGGCTGGAAGCACCAAAAGACGAAATAGTATGCAAATACCATTTCGAAAAAAACTACACAGCAATGTGTAGTAGTAAAGCCGATTGGAGCTACAAATCCTCATTATACCACAGAGAGCAAAATGCTATTAAGTGGAATACAGATGGTTCGAAGACAAAGGAAGGTACTGGTACTAGGTTGCTTAGACCTCGTACTAAATACTTCGAATCCATGGGAACATTCCCAAGTATCTACAAGCAGAGGTACACACAATCGGAAGATGTGTACAATTTAACCTCGACAGGAATTATTGCAAAAAACGAATTGCTATCCTGTCAGGCAGCCAAGCAGCCATCAAGGCCATTAGCTTATACACCATCAGCTCTAAATTGGTATGGGACTGTATGGGAAAGCTAAACAAGCTTGGCAAAGAAAATAAAGTAACGCTGTACTGTGTACCAGGACACACTGGTATAGACGGAAACGAAGAAGCCAATCACCTAGCAAACAAGGGATCCAGTAATCCCTATATAGGTCCGGAACCCTTTTGCGGCATGAGTGTGAACACCATCCACAAAAGTTTAGATGAAGAAATAAGAGAACGATGGATGAAAACCTGGAAATAAGTTCCTGGTTTGAGACAATCCAAAGTGATGCTGGGATCTTTTAATCAGAAATGAACAAAAGCTTGCCTGAAACTAAGCAGGAACAAGCTTAGAATTTTGACAGGAGTCCTGATGGGACACTGCAGATTTAGAAAACTCCTCAAGACCCTAGGCTTAGAGGATGATGACAGATGCAGATTCTGTGGTTCAGCAGAGGAAACCCCCATAAATCTGCTCAAAAACTGCGGATCACTGCTACGCAAGAGACAGTTGTACCTCGGGGCCCACTGCTTGAACGCGGAGGAGTTGCAGTCCATGAATCCCACCCTGATCCTGAAATTCCTAAAGGAATCAGTACTAGAGAAGGCGCTCTAAATGGGTAATACCAACGCTTAGAGGAGGAGGGTGGGGTACAATAGATCTATAAAGGTAGCAGTACAAGTCGTCACCACCATATCTACAATCTACAATATGTAGGACGTATGTACATATAAAAAAATATTGATAAGGAATTTTGAAAAATCGTTTGGTTTAGTCACAAAAGTGAAAAAGGTGAAGAGATATTTTCAATAGGGACCCCTTTGAATTTGGTTCACGTTTCCGCAAATCGGACTTGGCTTCTGAAGATACTCAATTTACACGGGTTTATAAGGAAGGGGCTGAATAATTCACTCGTGTTATCGAAACGGCTAGCGGCCGAATCATGAGATTTATCAAAATTATCGATGAACGTCTGATTGATTTATCAATGTCTCCCAATCCCAATCCCAATCAGAATAGGTCAAAAACCTATTTTCCGCGGTCGTAGTTGGTTTCAACCGACTGACGGTTGGGCTGACGTTTGTGTTTGCATCCTGCCAGTAGCCCCGGTGTTTTATTGATGAATTCTCAGTATAGAAAATTCTGAAAAAAAAAGAAAATTCGAACCGTTTTGCCACGGAACTTGCATGTGAAAGTGCGGATATGTGTTTGCCACCAATTGCTGTATTTCGTTACATCGTAAATGTCGTGGCAAAAAATTCCGATTTTAATGAACCCGAAATCTAAAGAATTTTGGAAAATTGCCCACTCCCACTGAACAAATTGCGGCGGTAAAAGTTGCAAAAAGTACAAAAACGGGTGAAATATAATATTCGGAATGTCGGCAATTCCCTACAGAAGGACACCGTGCAAAAATATCTTTAAAATTCGAAACCACCTCCAAACCTCCAAAATGCGAATTTCGTTTTCTTGCAATAACTTTGCCAGTTGCGAACCTATTGCAACTTTTAATAGCCTATGAGACATTCCGGTGGAATAAGTAGGAACTTGTGTCATTTATCCTTTTATAGATCTTGAATGCGGATTGGTATTATGCGGATTGGCCTACTGGTCTCCTTTTATCGGCCGTGGAGACCTCGAGTTTCTACGCATCGGCAAACCGTACGCAAGATACCGTCGACCAACATCGAACGGTGAAGAAGAAAATGCGAAATTCCACCTACTTTCGGTTCGGCAGCCACAAACGTCCGGATTTGCAAAAACATCTACCGGCCATATTTGCAAAAATTCGTACGCCTTCTTCGAAGATCCAGAGAGGAAGTACCTACGAAACCGGATCCGCAAACCGAAAGCCGTTTCGATCGGCGTTCGGCTCGCAATAGAACCTCAAAGAAGATCGTTTTAACGCGATTTTTTTTTTCTTCGCAATTATCTACAAATTTTCAGCTAAGGCTCTAAAATTCGAGATGACAGTTTCATCGGCCGCGCAACGGTCCAAATTGTAATTTTGTTTTCGCGTCGCCCCCTTCACCATATCTCAAATTTTAGTCAATTCTCAGGAGTTTTATAGACATTTTACTGCTTTTGTCCGGCAAAATTTCCTTCGCAAATCACATAAAACGTCCGTTTTCATTCTCCAAACCCAAAACTGAAGCCCCAAAAGAGGCATACGCTACTCTTTTAGTATATGTAATATAAGCTCTAACTATTGTTAATACGTTCAGTTAAAATAAAATTAAAATTTATGTTTTGCATTTATACACACATTTATATAATAAAACCACATTATAACCATTATAACACATTATAGCCATTATAACCACATATCCGAAAATAAGAGACAACTTAAATATTTTTAATATAAGAACATTGTCATTAAGCAAATTTGAATTCTTATTTATTGTTTAATTTTTAATTTACTTTTTATGCTTTGCTTTGCGTTCTATAGCATTTTTGCGTTTAACGTTCTATAGCATTTTTGTTAACGTGAACTTACGGTTAACGGTAAATATTACTGGAAAAATATTAAACTATGACATTCTATAATCATTGTCAACTTATTGAATTATAACTTGTGTGAATAATTTGTTTTCTTAATTTAAATATATATACAGATTAGCTCTCTTAGTATTAAGTTATTGAGAAAAACTTTAAATATTATTAAGCGTCAAAGCATAAAAATATTACACTTTAATTTGCTTGATTTGAGAAAATAGATGGAATATAATTGTTACATAATTTCATATAATAAACCATCGAACAGAGGTTTCAGTCAGGGCAATTTAAAGTCTAAAAGCATGTCTTCTGTAAGAATTTTAAGCGGATTTAAAGATTGCTATTACTTATGATTCATGCAGTAAGCCAATATACCTTTTATGTTTTAATTTGTCATAAAACTTATGCGCAAAGGCGCCATGTGTTTCTGTTGCACCCAGGACAGTTTCACCAGCTTGTACAGTACTTAAATTTTAGGACTTGTAGGCAATCTCTCTTGTGAGAAAAAATCCCCTGAAGAATAAACCTCCATAAAAATTTAACTTAATTGCAGAGATCATTATCTTGGACTCATTGGTAGGTAGAAAGACAGAACATGAGTGAGATAACGCATTTGGTTATTATTGCTCTAATTTTTCCTGGTTTGCACATTTCGCTCCTTCACTGTAACTAATATTGAATTGATGAATAACATCATGAATGCAATATTTGATTAAGAATATTTTAATTCATAATACATTTTGATTTTAGGCCAATGATCCAGTATAAATAGTTTGATGAGATAATGCTGATATATTTTGCAACTTCAGTTTGTAGAAGCTGACAGTTTCGCAAGTTCGGTTCTTCCGCGCATTGTAAATGTCAGATTCTTCAGCTTGGTCTTGTGAGTTTAGTTGCGTCATTTATCTTAACTAGGATTTGCATTTGTAGGTAACGTAAGAATTGGTGGATCGACTATAGGTAGTATTTGGCAGCTCTGTTGTATGTAGAAGGTATAAGACTAGGTCGGTAACTCTTAAATGAGAACACCTGAATGAATCTTATTCAAATCAGTTTCGCCTTCTTTAATTAGGACATGTTTATTTTTTATATACGATCCAGTATGCCATCCATTGTTGTAGACTTCAGATTTGTTTTAAAAGGCAGCATTCACGTCCTGATATTCTTCTTCTTAGAGTGCTTATCTGATCCGGATGTTGGCTATCATGTTGGCTATTCGAACTTTGCTAACAGCAGCGCGGAAAAGCTGAGTGGTTGATTGGTTGAACCACGTTCTTAAATTTTTCAACTACGATATTCTCCTTCTGCCCACTCCTTTAGCTCCATATACCTTGCCTTGGAGGATCTTCTGCAATAGGACACATCGGCTCTCGTTACACATTATATGCCCCAGATATTGTAGCTTTCGAGTCTTAACTGTATTCAGGACTTCTTTTTCCTTTCCTATTCTTCTCAGCACCTCCGTAATGGTTATTCTCTCTGTCCAAGGTATTATTTGGATTCATCGGTACAGTCACATTTCAAATGCGCCAAGTTTTTTGGAGGAGGCCTCCGGAAGCGTCCACGATTCGATCCCATAGAAAAGGGTCGAAAACACGTAGCATCGCAGTAGGCGAATGTTCGTTGACAGTTGTAAGTCGTGGCTGGTAAAGACTTTATTCATCCTGTTAAATGCCGTTCTGGCTTTTCAATACACGTTCGGATCTACACAGAATGGTCCCAGTTATCATTTATGTTCGTGCCCAAGTATGTGTATTTGTTGACTTTTTCTAAAAGAGTTCCGTCTACCAATAAAATACCGCGGGTGTTTTGGTCTTTACTGATTATCATGAACTTTGTCTTGTAGGTGTTTATTTCCAAACCATATTGTCGACTGTATGATGTCTGTATGTTGTCTGTAAAAATAACGGAATCAACTGCATACTTTATGTTATTCAATCGTTCTCCATTAAGCAGGATTCCTGCATCAATATCTTGCAGGGCTTCTATGAAGATGTATTCCGAGTACAGATTGAAAATTACAGGAGATAGTATGCATCGTATGCATGATGGAGTTATCGACCCTGCCTTACACCACGTAATATTTGTATCTCTTCTGTTGTCTCTCTGTCTACCCTTACACAAGCCCTCTGATTCCAGTAGAGATTTCTGATGATTTTGAAGTCCTTTCCATACAGGCCAGCTTTTCGCAGAACTTTCACCATTTTCGTGTGTCGGACTTGATCAAACGCCCTCTTATAATCCACGAAGCATGCGTACACATCGCATTTTACATCCATGCATCGCTGAAACAACACCTGGATCAAAAATAGAGCCTCTCTAGTCCCTACAGCATTTCTAAAACCGAACTGGGTCTCAGATATCTGTTTCTCACATAGTTTAAATATTCTACTGTGAATTATCTTCAGGAATATCTTTAGTAGATGGCTCATCAAGCTTATTGTACGAAACTCACTACATTTCCTAGCATTAGGCTATTTGGGGAAGGTAACAAATTCAGATTTCAGCCATTCCGAGGGTATGACGCCCATATCATAGATAAAATTGAACACTTTTGTAAGCCTCCCTAGATTCTTCCCCTCGATCAACTTATATATTAATATTTCAGATGTAGTTCCATCGGTACCCAGGGCCTTTTGCTCTTTAGCATTTTTCAAAACTGCCTGTACTTATCCTTGTAAGATTGGGGGACCATCTGTTTTATCAATATTGGGTGGCAACGTTCTCACGTCATCAAACAGTTGTTTAATGTATTCCTCCAAGGTTTGCTTAATTTACGACTTCTTTACTATAACTTGACCTTGGTTATGCTTAAGTACATTAACGGTTCTTCTCTTAACTGTTCCCACCATTTCCATTACTTTCTTGTGCGGATTAAAGCTGTCAAAATTGGCCTGACATTCTTCGATTTCCACACATTTTTCCAGCTTCTCTTTTGTTTTAGCTATTCTTATTTTCGCCCTTATTCCTCCCTGTATGTTCATGTATTCTCTTATTTTATTTTTAAACAATCTCCTTCTTTCCATTAGTTCCAGGATCTCGTCTGTCATCCAAGACTTCTTCATCTGTTTGCTAGGCTAAGTACTTTTCTTTGACTTTATGTATACTCTCTCGAAGCACTTTAAGGTATTCCTTCAAATCTCCATCGTTTTCCTGCTCTTCGGTCTCTGTCAAAAGTTCACTTTTTACCAACTTGTTTGTGGCTATGTCTTTTAATCTTCTGAAATCATATCTTCCTACATGTTTTTATCTAGTTTCTTCAGCCTGATTTCCATTTTTCCTATCACCGGGTTATGATCCGATCGTACATCCGCTCCTGGTTAGGTTTTTATATTTCTGATGCTGTTTCTAAATCTCTTATTCATGCGTACGAGGTTTATTTGATTCCTAGTTTTTCCATCATTCGACTTCCACGTGTACAATTTTCTAGGATGGTGTTGAAAGCATGTATTGATTACCATCAGATCATGTTCCGCTGCGAATGTACTCACAGTATCACCGCGCTCATTTCTCTCGCCCAGTCCAAAGTCTCCGATGTGTTCTCCAGTTCTGCCCTTTCCAAGCTTGGCGTTGAAATCACCCATAATAATGTTTATATCGTGCTGTGGCAAGGTTTTGATGATATCTGATATTTTCTTATAGAACTGGTCTACCTACGTCCTCGTTGCTGTAGTATGTAGTTGGAGCATAAATTTGAATGATTTGAATGAAGCGCTATCCTTTCTGATATTGGCATAAAGTTGGTAACACACGTCACAATTTGTTGTGCACTATAAAACCAACACCATGCTGGAAAGTGTTGTTTAATGTCCCAGAGTAATATACAGAATAGTCCTCCTAGTTTTTATTAGTTACTGTACCCGTTAATGCCTAAAATCTGCAGTTTAAGTCGTTTCATCTCTTGAATTGTGTTTTGCAGCTTTCCAGGCTGTGCCAGTGTTTGCACATTCCATGTTCCAAATATCATGGTTTCTAAATATCCTGATATTCAAGCACGTTGAATTCACGTCTTCAATAATTTTATTCGACAGTATGGATTTATTCTATTGCTCCATGTATGAATCTGCGGAATCCAAATTCTTGAACTGGAGTTACCTTCTTTTGAGTTATTATTACTTTTAGTCTACTGATATAGATTTCTCAAAATCTTCGCAAGGAGAATGTCCGGGTGTGAGGATCATTTAAATAATTTATTGTATTTGAAGGTCTTAGAAAAACTTATCAGATAATTGCTTGTACAATTCGGACAATAAAAATTCTGCTTGTTCTGTTAAATATTCTTTTTTCTTGAATATTGATATTTTTTATTTTGTTTCATAATTTGCAGTAAATTATTTACACATCTAGAATCAGGGATCAAGAATCATGTACTATTGAGCACCACTATCGGGAGCACCACGATTAGGTCCCAGCATGATTAAGAACTAAAATAATGTTCTCTTGCACATGGAATCTTGACAATACTTCTATCGTTGCCAGTATGACGAAAATAACATAATTTCGTAAACATTATCTCTGAATTTCAACAATCTTCAAACTTTTTCTAATTTAGGGCCTTCACGGTTTCTTACAATCAATCCCCTTTATAGCGAAAGTCGGTTCTGTTAAGAATATATTAGTTATTTTACTAGACATTTCTAGCCATGTACGTAACATACAATGAATATTCACAACTGGGTTATAAATATTTATTGAACTATAAAGATTTATGAAATCGTAAAACTTAATAAATTCCTGCAACAGATTAAATAAACTATTAAAAATTTCCTATTTAACACATATGATATTTAATATTCGCAAGTGTCGTATAAAATATTAATGCAAAAGCGTGCTCGGAATAATCATTACACATGTGTTTTATACCTTTGTTATGACAAAGGCAACAAGGAAACACAGTTGTCGGCCCATTGAAATTCTACAACTTGAAAACTCGTAATAAATGTCTTCCACAGAAAACTGGTAATCTTAATTGTTGCATTCCCATTTAAGAACGCGGATGAAACTCAAAGAACGAAATATAAAAAACTTTAAGGGAAGATACAAAAATAGCTTTTTTGTTGTAAAATAAAGTGGTTTTATTTTAAGCCGCATAATGTGTTTAAACGATTTTACTTTTTTTGAATTAACTGGTGATAATCGACTTAATTTCCATATGTTTGTATTTATAGGGATTTTAATTTGGACGAGTATTTTTTAATGGATTTTAGGATAATTTCTAATTTATTAAAAGGGTGTGATCTTATATCTGACCTCCCAGATTGAAAAAAAAAAATGTTTTAAACTTAAACTTTTCACATGATTGGAAGAAAGTAAGAATGCAATTGAAAGTGTACAGATGTTTTCTTCGGAATAAAAACCAGTTATGGGAACTTAAATATATTAAATTTCCGCCAATACACTTAATTGAAATCCATAAAATTCAATTCAATTAAATAATGATGTATCCATATTAATCTGTTTGTATATTGTGTGGCCAAAAAAAAATCTACATTCCAAAACAACATAAGGAAATTGTTTTTGTTGATAAATATAATTTGCCGATTAAACATTTTCGGAAATCATTTATTTGCTTTTGCTCATTAGCAATTGATTTTGAACTGGATTAATTCTGGAATTGGGATCGAATTGAGGCGTAGGAAAACATAATTCATCGGCAAATTCGACTTCCTTTCAACAATTTCCTTCTTTGTCTAATTAAGGCATTGTAGATAATATTTAATTAAATTTATTATAATCGATAAAATTATAGCCGTAAATTATTTGGATTAATTTATTATAACGAAAAAATTAATTGGATGTAAATAAATCGTATCTAATGTAAATGATACACTTTTTATGTATATTTTTTATAATAGCCTATAAATGTCTACTATAAAAATAACGAATAAAATGTGTACACTTCCTCTATTTAGTAATAAATGCTAAATAAACTATATACTATTATATATATATATATATATATATAAATATATATATATATATATATATACATATATATATATATATATATATATATATATATATATATATATATATATATATATAATTTTATCTACGACCACTATTATAATTGCCCAATATTGTACAGTTCGTGGATTATGTAAATACATCTTACAACACACGTATGTAACAGTCCGCGATTAATGTTATTTAATGATTCAATAACACACTAGTGCGTTTGGTTTACGATTCGTTGATTGGTTAAGAGCTGCTACTATCGTTTAATATAGGCAACCCAAAACATTTCGTTATTTGTCAAAAAAAAAATTAAACGTCAAACTAATACATAAACACTATATTTTATTTTCAATTATAAAATTTAAAGTCCAGTAATAGCAAAATAGAAAATGCTACTCCGCCCGAAATTGTTGAAAAAGCGAAACAAGCTGCCCATAATTTGCTATTTGCTAAATCTCGGGATCGATACGAGGATGCATATAGAAAATGTATGGACCGGAGAATGAAGCATAAAGTTAAATCCTTTTCAGAAAATGTTTTATTTACTTTGATGAGTTATCTCAAACAATGAAACCATCTTCACTTTGGGCAATTTATTGAATGGTTCGGACAACAATTAATATAAAGCACGACATTTCAAAACATTCAAAGTTAATAGTTTTACTAATGAGAAAATCTGATGGATTTAAAAGCAAAAAATCAAAAATTTTAGCCATTCAAGAAATTATCAGTTTCCTTAATAATTCGCCCGATAACAAATATTTATTGATGAAGGTATTCATTAATTTTTTATCTTATAATGCTCTCTAATGGGCATAACGACATATTTTTTTATATAATTTTAGATTATTCTTATCATTGGCATTAGTGGTGCTTGCGGATAACAAGAACTACGAAATGTCAAACCCTGCCATATAGAAGACACCGGAACATCTCTGATCATTAAAATTCCTGATTCCAAAACAAAAACTCAAAGATCTTTTGTGCTACCGAAAGAATTTTACCAAACCTAAAAAAATAAAATTGGCTCTATTCCTAAACAAATTGCCAATTTTCTTCATTTGCCGGAAGCAAATCTTTATACAGGACTTTGTTAAAGATGTTCGTCAGCCACCATTCTTGTGGATTCCGGTGGTGATTTATTGTCACTAAAAAGGCACATGGGTGGCTGGCGTTCGTCTGCAGTAGCAAAAGGCTATATAGACTGCTCCATGAAAAATCAAAACGGTACTGCTACAACCAGTGTCGGATTTCTAAATAGGCTAGCTAGGCTGTAGCCTACGGCGGCAAATTTTTGTAGGCGGCAAATTTTTGTAAGCGGAAAATTTTAAAAACATACAAATTTTTGAAAACATAATTTTGTTGCGGCGCCGAGAGCCGCCCGCCACTATAAGCAGAGTATACACATTAAATCAATCAAATTCGCAAAGGTTCTTATCACTATACTCGAAACATAGCGGCGGCGTGCAGATTTTGATGAAAAAAACTGTAGAGCACTCCGCGTGTTCAACAATTGCGCTTTTCTTGGTCACTGTGCTCGAATTTGATATTTTTTTAAGATATATTAGGCGGCAATATAAATTAGCCTATAGGCGGCAAATTTGTAAATCCACCACTGGCTACAACACAGTAGGTATTAATAGGTATTAATGAAATTAAACATGAAATGAAATGAAATGAAAATATAAATTATTAAGTAAATATAAATTATTTCATTTGACACTGACACTGTGTACATTGTGTTGCCTATATCGACGAATCACTATATCAGTTACATCAATATTTCTTATTAAATAGAAAAAAAATAGTGTGGTCCTAGATAAAGTATAGTACATAATTCGAGTTGTAAGGCAATTACGTACTCGCGGAATTACGCGCTCCCCGCTACGCGGGTCGCGCGTAATTGTTCCGCTCGCACGTAATATGCTTCTTACAACTCTCATTACGTAACACTATACATGGATAGTCCTTTCAAGAACACACGAAGCTTTATTTATGATTTCGCTTGCGGAGGATCCAGGATATTAAATTTTTTTCAATCCTTGCAGGCGATAATGAATGGAAATAATGGCGAAAGTCAATAACGAAATATAATTTGCATATCTGTAATCAGCAGCGAAAATACTTTCAGAAACGTTTTTTAATTTTGCTGTGACTCAAAAAATAACGATTTTGACAAAATCGATTTTCTCGCATTTCGTCGTTTCTGCGGTCTAGACTCCCCGTGTCGGGGATTGTATTTCTGAACTGAAAGTTTCCTAGGGAATATTATATACGTTTTCTGACTAATTTTGGGACGTTGAATCAATTAGTGAAGACTAGAAGTCCCTGTGGTGAGCCGTTTAGAAGTTATGACAGCGTGAAATCAATCGGAAATGCGAGATGGTCTACAGCAAAAAAATATAAAAAACTTGATTGTTTGTAACTTTAGAGCGAAATAATATAATAAAAAATAATAAATCATTTCGTAAGCAATATGTGCTTTTTCCGTTTTTTTCGATTTTTTCGAGAACGGAAAAAGCAAAAGCGAAATCATTTTCGGCACACAGAAACTACACGACAATACGAACAAGTTTCAATGTGTAAATTATCCGGAAAGATTCAATAATTCGTCGGCAAATTTCATACTGAAATTTGCCCGATTCTCGATTTTCTAAGTAGATGTTTCGGAAACGGTTGCAGATAATAAAAAAAGGATGCGGCATCGTTTTCAGAAGGTCATTTTCCTGCTAATACACTAAGATTGTTAGCAGCTAAAATGCTTTCAGAAACGTTTTTAAATTTTGCAGTATCTTAAAAAATAACGATTTTGATCATTTGAAAAATCGATTTTCTCGCATTTCGTCGTTTCCGCGGTCTAGACTCCCCATGTCGATGGTATTTCTAAACTGAAAGCTTCCTAGGGAATATTACAGACAAACCTGTTTTATGCGGATTATTTTTATGCGAATTCGAAATAGCACGGTTTGAAGAATCGACTAAATTGAATTTTACTTCTTCTACCTATAGGGTAAGAGCCGGATAGTTGCCTCAGTCGGATACATGCCCCGGTTTTGAATACACTATGTTAGGGATATTGGTGGCGCTAGTGCTTTACCATGATTAGAAGTGCTCCTCTCGCAGGCCTCAGTGCCATGTAAGCCGATGAAGTAGGCGCACGCGTTTTGTCCGTGTGAGCAAAAATCTTTCGCGGCGAAGCTTTGACGGGTGTCGAAATTATATTGGTAATAATTAATTGGTAATAAGTAATTTCTATTGAATATTTTTATTACTGATTGTGGTTTCAGTCAACTTTTTGTTTCTTTGCCATGTGTTAGACTTTAAATTACACTGTTTGTTACGTTTTATTGTTGAATAATTTTTATTTATTACGCAAATTAAAAGGGAAAGTATCCGTTTCAAAAAGGATAGTCGCCCTATATACTATTGCGGATAGTTGCTCTAGGGGAAACTATCCGCAACTATAAATTCTTTAACGAGCAAAGACAGATTATTTTCTGTGTGTGTTGTGTATGTTTTTTCCAACTTACTGTGACTATAACTGTTTCATGCGTTCATTCTAGGAGATCAAAATGCCTCGCAAGTATAAGCGAAAACCAGGCGTGGTGCCGCGCCACATTAGCTGGACAGAAGATACATTAGCACTTGCGTTCGAAGAACTGAACAAAAAACAAAAAGGAATCAACGAAATATCTCGAATTTTCGGAATATCCTGCCGAACCTTAAGAAGACGCTACGAAAAGAAAAACCAGCAACTGCTAACCCAAGGTGTTCGGTTTAAAGTTGTATATTTAGCACTAATTCTATCAACATTAAAATGACAAATTCTATCTACATTCCTACTTATCTGACCTAATCCTATTTTTTGTCACTTCTAGGAAAATACCGTGTCCTTGGCTTTGATAATGAAAAAATACTGGCTAGCTCATATATTAAACTACTAGCTACTAGCTCATATATTAAAGCTTGGAGACGCAGGATTTCCTCCTGAGAGAAGTGCAATTCGCCAATTAGCTTACAAGTTTGCCGAAAAGATGGAATTGAAGCACAATTTTAACAATGAAACCAAAACCGCTGGACCGCAATGGTTAAAAAGCTTTCTTGAAAGAAATCCTTGATCCTTGAAATCCTTGAAAGAAATAGTTTTAAGACAAGCAACTATGTTTATCAATTGAAAGAGCGAAGGGTCTCAACAGAGCAGAAGTTGCAATTTTTTTTGATCTGCTCATAACTATCTTAATTAAGAATTATTTGCTGGATAAACCGGATAGAATATTTAACATGGATGAAACCGGTGTCCAACTCAATAATAAACCTGGCAAAGTATTGGCCAAGAAAGGTGCTAGAGCAGTTAAATCACTAACTTCCGGTGAAAAAGGAGAAACAATTACTATTGTTGCTTGTTGCAACGCTATCGGCAATTTTCTGCCACCAGTTCTTATTATGAAGGGAGTAAATAAAAAACCAGAATTTGAAGAGGGACTTCCGCCTTGTTCCAAAGTTTACATGCAAAAGAAATCGGCTTATATTTCCTCAGACCTTTTTTATAAATGGCTGACTGAACACTTTATTCCACGCAAGCCGCCAGGAAAGACATTACTTATTTTAGATGGTCATTCATCGCACTCAAGTGCTGTCAATATGCTAGAAACTGCTCGGGATAATGATTTGGTATTTCTTTGTTTACCTAGTCACACTACTTCTGCTTTGCAACCATTAGACATATCAGTATTCGGAGCGTTTAAAAAATATTATTATGCTGAGACAAACAATTTCATGCGCACCAATCCACAAAAAAAAACTGAACCGGTACAATTCAGGTCAGCTAATAGCCAAGGCGTGGATTCGTGCAGCTATTCCTGCCAATGCAATAAGTGGTTTTCGCGGTAGCGGAATCTACCCAGTCAATCCAAATGCTCTGTCTGACGCTGAATTTGCTATATCAGATATTGCTTTGGGGGAACTTGCGCAAGAACGAGAGTCGGATTCTCTAAATGATCAAGTACCAGACGTTTTTGGAGAGACTGCGTTAGGAGAGAGCTCACAAGATCCTGAGCAAAGTCTTACACCAAATGGGAGGGACCAAATGTCTTCCCTAAGCAACCAAGTACGAGGCGTTTCTATAGTACCTGCGTTACGTGAGCGCGTACAGGAATCTGAGTCTGATCGAGGTCTTGCAATAAATCAGCGGAACGAAGTGCCTCCGCTAGGCTATCAAGTCCCAAGCGATGCTGATAAAAAGAAACTAGAAACTGTCTTAAATGAGATTGAGTAGAAAAGCTTAAACCAAAATCACACGCCACCTAGGCCATCTTCAAGCCTTTTGAATATTTCTCAAGACTCTTTAGCCCTAGGAGTTAGCGACATTGAAAATTACATATTTGATGGTATTGACCTATCGTTGCCATCACTGATATCTTTAAATGAATCACAGAATAAAAATCTTGAAAAAGAAACACCATCTAAATTTTTACATGAATCATCTCCTATACCAAAAATACCGCTGAGCATGTCTAAAAGGGCTAAACAATCTGCAGAAATTTTAAACTCCAACGATAAAATTGTCCGGAAGAAGAATAAAGAAGAAAATATAAAGAAAACAAACAAAACAACGGAAACTAAAATTAGGACAGCGAAAAAAGATGATTTTAATACAGTAAAAAACAAACCAGCTGGTAGCAAGGAAGAAAAGAGGACAACCACAAAAAAAGAAAGAGACCAAAAAATATATCGTTATTACCAGCAGTGAAACTGAATCTGATAACACAGATTGTATTGAACCGAACAAAGAATGAGCTTTAAGGAAGAGAAGAATGAAAATTTATAGTTCTGACAGTGAAAATGAAGAAAATGTTACAAGTTCAAAAACAATTAAAGAAAAAGCCACCGAAGGACTGCCAATCAAAAGAAAAAAGAGCGAAAAATCGATAAGAAATACTGAAAATATATTAAAAGTGAAAAACGCTATTTCAAAAATAGAAAAAACGAATAAAAATGTTTCAGTTGATGATTATTGCTCAGAATGTTTTGAGAATTACAATTTTACTAAATCGAAATCAGATTGGATTCAATGTGAGATGTGTCGAATGTGGTTGCATGAAACTTGTACAACATTTAAAAATCATTGCATGAGATGTGGAAAGTTGAAAACCCTGGCTTCTGGTGATAATTAATGCTAATACCAAAATAGATTAATGCCATATTGTTCTATCTTTAAGATAACTAATAATATTTTACTATATATACTAATCTTTATTTCCTCTACGGGGTTTCTGAATCCCTGCCTGTACATTCCCTTCCCTATCTAAATAAATATAATGTGACATAAAATAATATTAAAATAAAACTCAATATAGTAATAATATTATACTAATAACCTAAAGTTTGGATGCTATTTTTGTTGAATTTTTATATTTTAAAACATTAAAACTTAATACTATTTTAAAATGTTAATATTTTGATTAGTACTTAATAAAGGATCTCAGTAAATAATAAAGATTGATTAATTAGATTGATAAAAATTTGTTTCAATCTAAAAAAATCATAGTGAGACGTCTATCCCCGGACGAGGCAAGTATCCCCCGAAGCATTTTTAACGTTAGGCTACTATCCGCTACAGTAGGCAACTATCCCTTTTTTGAGAGGTCAAATAAAAGAGGATTTACTCAAAACCAATATTAATTATGTTTACAAAAATAGGCTAATATAAAAGATCAAAGACCTATGTTTTGATATACATGTTGCATTATTTTTAATAAGTACATATTTTATAATAGTAGAGCTTTTTTGAAAAGTGGGGCAACTATCCGGCTTTTACCCTACGTCAAGCGCCTGCGCATTGGATCCTATTTATTAGTAGGTCTGCAATTGGCTGCTGGAAATACATGTTCCACAAGTTTCAAACCTAATTCATATTTATGTGTATGTTTGTTTTGTTCATTCAGGTAATTTTTAATTCTCGGTGCATATATATATATATATATATATATATATATATATATATATATATATATATTATGTATATATACATATATATATATATACATATATATATATATATATATATATATATATATATATATATATATATATATATATATTATTGTACACATATACATACTATTGAACTTATTATTGTAGGTCTTATAATGTCGGGTGAACCGTTAAAAAAACGAAAACGCCGAGACATCTCTTTAGATACTAAAATTAATATTTTAAACCGCCTTGCAACTGGTGAAGGTGCAACATCAGTAGGTAGAGAATTTGGTATGAAGGAATCTACAATACGGGCATTAAGAAAAATGAAGCCACTATTAAGAGAGAAGCGGTTATCACTGGCACAAAATTAAGTGCTAAATCTACATCACACACCCGAGATATCGTCAAAGAGAAAATGGAAAATGCGTTGATACTACTTATAGAAGATTCTAATCAGAAGAAAATTCCAATAAACGGAATTTTTTTGAAGAAAAAAGCTATGAAGTTTTATGAGGAGATTAAACAAAACGGAAATAACGAACTAACAGAGTCTAACAAAAAATACGCTTTTTCTGCAAGTAATGTTTGGGATGGGATTTATATATATATATATATATATATATATATATATATATATATATATATATATTTATTTATATGGGATAATGATGAGATTTTTAAGAAGATTCTCCTTGCATAGTGTCAAAATTCAGGGAGAAATTTCATCTGCAGATGAAGTAGCTGCTAAAGAATTTGTTCCGAAAATTGCGAAAATTATAGAAGATTGTACTCTCTTGGATACACACCCCAACAAGTTTGGAATGCCGATGAAACTGGGGCCTATTCTGGAAAAAATGCCGAGTCGATCATTCGTGGACAAATCTCTACGACAAGTTGGGGGTTTTAAAGCAGCTAAGGATCGTGTGACCTTACTATTTTGCAGCAATGCTTCAGGTGGATGTTTATTAAAACCATTGCTAATTAATAGAGCTCTGAAGCCAAGAGCAATGAAAGGCATTAATAAGAAAAATTAACAGTTCATTGTAAAGCCAACAAGAAGGCCTGGATGACAAAACACATGTTTACTGAGTGGTTCAATGATTGTTTTATCCCAGATGTTCGAAGTTATTTGAAAAAAATAATCAGGAATTCAAAGTTTTATTGATTTTAGACAACGCACCTGGCCATCTCTTGCTGAATCACCCTAATGTGGAGTTTTGTTTTCTTCCATCTAATACGACTGCATTGTTACAACCACAAGACCAAGGCGTTATTGCTACTTTTAAAAGTCATTATTGAAAAAAATCAATTCAATACATTCTGAATAAACTTGATAGAGATGCAGAACTGAATGTTATTGCTGCATGGAAGAAGTTTTCTATAATGGACTGTGTCAGAAGTATTAAACTGGCAACATCAATGTTGAAACAATCAACCCTGAATGCGTGTTAAGAGCCAAGAACCAACTCCACAACATGACAATGTGTACGGTGATATCATTTGTCTAGCGCACAGAATTGGTGGGAAAGGTTTCGAAGATTTGACACCTGCCGACATTGAAGAAATGGTAATTGACAAACCCCTTGACGATGATGAAATAATAGACACTATTCTTGTACCTTCTGATCATGAAGAAGCAGTTGGTGACGACGAAGAGACTCCCCTCACTGCAAAAATAATATCGGAAGGCATTCAACTAGCCAGTGAATTGGAAAATTATTCTCTTACACACGATCCTCTTGTCGAAAGGGCTACCCAATTCAGCCGTGAATTAGCAACATGCATGTCCGCTTACCAAGAATTGTTCAATGGCTTAAATAAGAAGCATAGACAACCACTGAACAGAATTCTTGATAGATCAGAATGAAAATGCTGGAATCCAGAAATTTGATTGGAGAAGGTACCACTCAAAAGAAGAATGATGAAACTTCCACTGATGGAAGTGATATTATAGTTCCAAAAAAAAAAAAAAAGATTGAGAGTCATATTTGAATGTGACAGTGGTTGAATTGTTATTAAATCTTTATGTTTTGTTAAATTTTTATATTTTATTAAATCTCTATATTTTATTAAATCTTCATACCTTAAGCAATAAAAATAAAATAATATTAATAATTTCAAACAATATGACCTGTTTATCGTACATTTTTTCGGGAACCAATGTATCGATTTTCCATATACAGTATGTATTTTTTTATGAGAATTTTTTTTACGGGGATTCTACTGGAACCAATCTGTCGCATAAAAACAGGTTCGTCTGTATATTGAATCGATTGGTGAAGACTAAAAGTCTCTGTGGTGAGCCGTACAAAAGTTATGACAGCGTGAAATCAATCGGAAATGCGAGATGGTCTACAGCGAGGAAATATATAAAACTTGTTTATTTGTAACTTTAGAGCGAAATAAACTGGAAAACCGTTTTCAGCACTTCGATTTCCTTTGGGGAACCAAAAAAAATCAGGAAAAAAAATTCTATTTTTTCAACAAAAATTTTCCACCATTTCGTTCGAACGACGAGACGAACAAGTCGACATGTAGATTGTACGGAAAAATTCAATAATTCGTCGAAAAATTTCAAATTGAAATTTACACGATTCTCCATTTGCTAAGTAGATGTCTCCGAAATGGTTGCAGATAATCAAAAACGGATTGCGGCATCGTTTTCGGAAAGCCATTGTCCTGTTAATACACTAAGACTGACCGCCGAAAATTCACGACTTTCCGATATATCTACTCGAGCGCCGAAATTTCTTAAAAATCTCTTTAATTCTTGCAGGCGATAGTGAACGAAGAGATAAGGAATATCTGTAATCAGCAGCAAAAATATTTTGATAAACGTTTTTAAATTTTGCTGTGACTCAAAAAATAACGAATTTGACAAAATCGATTTTCTCGCAATTCGTCGTTTCCGATGTCTAGGCTCCCCATGTCGATGGTATTTCTTAACTGAAAGCTTCCTAGAGAATATTATATACGTTTTCTGTCATTATATACGTTTGCATCACGTGATTAATGGACGACCCCATACTAATGTTCGGTCCGATTGGTGCTTTCAACGCTCACCGTTTGCGCTGCAAACGTTATGACGTGAGAAGTGACGTCATGCTCAGACTTTCACGGTGCTCACGGATCGGACGGTCATCACTGTGTTCCGTGAGATATCCTATCGTGGCCCGAATTACTGCGAACGGCCGTTAGTGCGCTCATTAAATCGGACCGTAACTTAGCACTTTGTACGTCGGCGTGGTAAGCTTATAAGCCCAATTCGGACCACGGCCTAGATGATGATTAACCCTTTCGCTACGGGAACCGGAAAAACCGGAAAATATTTTTGTGTCCCGTGTACGGGAACCGGATAAATACGCAAGCGTTTATTCTGTACTTAATATGGGAAATCAACTCATCCGCTGTATTATAATTATCATATACACTACTAAAAATGTTATAGACATATCAAAACTTGATTTCGGTTTAATCAATTTTTAATCCAAACTGCGGGAACCGTACAAATCCGCTTGCATCACTTCACTGCAGCCCCTAAAAAAACGCATCAACCAGGACTGTCCAGCCTTTTATTTATAATTCCGGACGTATGCTAAGCCCACCAAGAACTGAATTGCGTATTATTTTGGTTGCCATTAAGGAAATAAAATGAAACAAATAAAACTACTACAAACTGCGGGAACCGTATTTAAACGCAAAGAGTAAGTACCTAACTACGGGAACCGTGCGAATCCGCACTACCCTAAGCACGCCGTCCACAGGGCACGACTTGTAGAAAAGCACGCCGTAGTGAAAAGGTTAAATAAAGCTCAATATCGATTATTAATTTAAATGTTTCGGAGCAAGATAAATATTAATCAATTTTTGTAGATTACAATGGAATGAATATTCTTTTTCCTTTTGACATAACGTAAATTCCTGCTTATTTCCAATGTCTGATTTTATCTTAAATAATAATCTATGACTGTATAAATTTATTAGAATTAGATACCAATTATGAAGTCTCTATATTGATAAATATTCAAAATTTATCAAATTCAATATAAAAATATCGGGACAACGATGAATATCAGGGTTGCCCAATATTCTTTGGTCTCGCCTGTTCTCGCCAAGTCTTGTCTGGTCTCGTCTGGTCTAGTCTTGTCTGGTCTGATCTTATTACCATGTCCGTCATTTGGGACAAGTGTTGATGCATTTGATAACCTAATAAATATACAGTGGTAACTATAGAATAATCTATTATCAAAAATCTGCTTATAAAATTAGTTAGAGGCAATATATTTTTGATTGGTATTGTTTGGTTGTCTGACCGCGTAAATTTTATTTTTCTACTACTGTGTAACTAGTTTACTAACTATTTCTTATATCTAACATAATTTGTTATAAACTTATATTTTGTATTACCTATTTGTTACTACTTAAACAAATATGCTGCAAATATTGAACCTTCGTCTTCGATTATGAAAATCAAGATTTAAAAAAATCTGTGGTGAGCGGTTTCTTTTTACGATAAATCTCGATTTATTGATTTTGAAAGAAATTTATTGAATGTTTCTGAACATTTAAGAAACTTGTTAAAATGAATGTTATGAATGAATATTTTTTTTAACTAAATATTTATTTAAAACAAGTAGAATAAAGGAACAAAGGAGCATATTTTAGAATCGTAGTATTTACAGACTAAACACTTAAGCGTAAGCATTATTAGTTGGCGCACATTTCCAACACATTGATACGAGTAGGATATGAATAAGTAAATAACATTATGTTAATGAAATAATGTATCATACGATTTACCTTCTAAAACATGAGTAAAGACGACACAGACAGATCCTGTTTTATTCATACCACTACAAACATCAGTTTTTTATTAATATTTATTTATACATTTTTTTTTCAAATAGTGGAAGAAAAAGTATAAAACAGCAGTGAATTTCAAATGTGTAAAATAATCTTTCTTTACACTCAATCTTTCGTTTTTGGACACATGATTTTGTATTAAAATTATTTTACAAATATTTTTTATTTTTACAGAATCAATAAATTTAATCAAAATTATAATTTAATCATTTTATTTTTTAAAGGGTAATACATTAGGAGTGTCCTTATTTTAAACTACAATTATCAAAAAACGACATAAGTTAGACACCAACTTTTTGTTGGAGATTGTAGAGTAAAATCTAAAGTTTAATGCTTAATACTAAATTAACAATTAATACTTAAAAATTACATCGATTAAATGACCTCCGTTTGCTTCCATGATACATGATTCCGTTATACAGGACTGATATCGATACTATAATCTACGCATTGTCCGCTGGCACATTTCTGGAGAAATCTCACCAATAGCTTGTCGAATATTTCGTTTTAAGTTTTCCAGGATTTAAGGTCGGTTCTTATAAACCGTAGATTTAACATGATCTCGTAAAAAATAATCCAAAACAGACAAATCAGGAGAGCGAGGAGGTCACAACGCTGGAGAATCCACGCAGAAAAGAACTCTCGTAACACCGTCTATTGTTAACTCAGAATTAAATTTATCTCATACTTTTTTTGAAGAAATACAGAAAGTTATCTTTACAAAATATATATTTTTAGTTTTGTTTCGTCTCAGTTTATAAACTCTCATTTGTCCATTACTAACTATCCGGTTCCATAAACTAATCTTTTATGTCTACGTCTTTACGTTTACTTTCCTTTACCTTGTAGCCTATGTATATTTCTTCTCGGTAATCTTATCTCGATATACATATTTGTGTAGGTTTCTTATAATAATCTACCAATAGTAAACAAACTAAAGTTAATTTTATTTAAAAAAATAATAGATAAATTGAATAGTAGACAAGCTAAAGTTCATTAATGTTCATATTTTTAGTTCATCATGTTCATATTTTTAGTTCATTATTATTTATTTACATTTGAAATTTTTGATTAAAAATTAATAATTTTTTTGTAATAATCTCAATATATTATTCATTTTTATTTGCCACCCATAAAAAAATATTTAAAAAATTTCATTTCCAATTTTCCAGGTTCAATGAATTTCAAGGTTCAGGGAACTTTTTAGTTCATTAAATTTTGCATTAATTCGCATATTACAGAATTATTTATAACGCTTTTTATTGTACAACGCTTATTTTAGATTTTTTGGCAAGCTCGTGTTCATGTAAATTCTCCTTAATTTAGACAATTAAATGGCCGTTTTAACTGACTAATTAAAGGATTAAACTTATTTCGATATTTAGAGTATTAAAAAAATAGGATATTAAAAAAAGTTTGCATAAAATTTGTTATAAGGACCAGATTAATATGTTAGAATTTGGAATCGATTGATATCATTATAACTAAAATTGATTTAATTTTTAATCACACATATTTTACAACCTGCTTATTAAAATCAAGTTTTCACACAAGACTCAAAATTTTTCGTCCTGAGAATGAAGAAATATAATAATAAATAATAGAAGGTAATCTTCTGAAGAAGGCCTAAGAAGCCGAAATCGATAAAGTGTGAAATAAATCAATTTGTGAAACTTATACCTAGTGTCTATTATTTATTATTATTTTTATAATGTTTCACCTAGTGCCTACAGCTGAATCTTTAAATTTTTTAATGAAGAAAAATTTATAGAATCAAGTTTAATTTACACGTTCAAAAGGAGTTTATAATCTATTATTTAAATAATTATGTATTATTTGTTTCTCTATAAATTATTATATCTTAAAAAAACACAGTGGACATGGCAGAAAGACCTCTGGTCGTTAGCCAGTTGCACTTTGTACAATACAGATTGTTATTATTATTACAGTGGACTTTCGAACAACACGTTTCCGTTAAACGCAATTTCGGTGGTTCTTTTGGTAAAAATATATTTTTTTATCAACTTTGTTACATTAATTTTAATTAATAATCATGAGAAAAATATATTGTTTTGTATAATTTACATTCTTGAAATATATTCAGTTATGATGACATCCTTCTGTTGCTTTTAATTATTCGCCACAATAAGTTATATCCTGTAAAACATCCAATGTAAACAACTTCCTTTCAACAATCCATAAATCATGAAATAAAAATTAATCTTAATAAAGCAATTTACTTTTGGAACTTGTAATAATTAGTTCAAATTATTATACATTTTGCTACATTCAAATCATAAAAAAATCAAGTTTTTGGAATTATCACTACATAAAAACGTTCTGTTTTCAACTTAGGGATGTTTGGGAGGTTGACCAATATACTGAAAAAGATATGAAACTTCTACAGATAGTTAAAAATGTTATAAGAAAATAACAGAAAAAAAACGGCGTTTTTACACGGCCTCTTATGAGCACTCTATATTCTCGGCATAAAAAGAGTCCAAAAATGTCATAATGTATTTGCAATAACTGTTGCAATGTTTCATCTTGATTCGCTACACCGCTTATGAGATATTGATTAAAGTTCGTTGAATTTCTGCCTGAAGGTAGGCGTCCGCATCTATAGAGAGTAATACAAGTGCGTCCAATGTTCCGCATCCTACGGATCGCACGAATCTACCCGTCGCACAGTGGGGTATTTCAGCGATTTAGCTGGCCAAAATTGTTTCTTAGTTTATATACTTTTTAAATCGGTTTTTATGTTTATTTATAGTTGTTATAGTTGTTTTAAGTACATCGGAGTATAAATAAATAGGAAAAAATAGTATATTGAGACAAAAAAAAAATTAAACTTTATATTAAGGGAAATGAAGCAAAAACTAAATTGTTCATAAAAACAAGAAAACTTATTAGTTAACCTGAAGAGTCCCACATCTTGCCGTCAGTTCGGCATTCCCCAGTTTCCTCCGCAGATTCTTCTGAAGAATTTTCGTCGTTTTTATTAATGGGCTCGGCGGAAACAAGCATTTGCATTGCTTCTTTGCTGTGCATCACTGATCCATTTCTTGGTTTTTATAGTATTTCATAGTTGAGGTAGTTGACGTGGCAGCATTGCATACTTTGGCATCCACCATAGTTAGCTTCAATAAATGCTTAATCGAAATAGAGCTCTTTCCTTGTAGGAATTCGCTATTTTGTAAAGCGTTTATAGCTTCTTCTACATAGGCGATTTCGGATTTTGTGATATCCACTGTTTCTTTGACAAACCGTATCCTCATTGATTTCAAGAGGGAGATTTTGCCAAACAACTTTTTTGCTTATGCTACAAACCAATTGCAGTGGAACAAAGCAAATTTGAAAAATATTGCTGTCTGTGGAATCTTCTTCCTGCATCTTCTGTTTATATTGTGTTTGTTGCGATCCGTACAACCCCATTTCGAAATTAGCGTCAATGATTTACGCTCTTGTATATTCAATGTCATCAATACATCCTCCAAATATGTAGCCAAACGTTTTGCTGTGTGGTCTAATAAATGCTGCAAGTTAATTTCAGCACAACTTTCAGTTACCCGATAGGCTTCTTTTTCCTGATGAGCAAGTATTTTTTGCTTGCTGTTTGGTAATCTTGAGCTTTCTGCGGAGGATTTGTTATATCTTTCAGAATTTTCGATGCAATTCTTTCTCCAGAACTTTGAAGATATGATTGTGCAGCTCGCATTAACACATCTTTCTCGACAATACTGCGCACTTCAATTGTTTTTCTGCGTTTGCTCCTTTCACTTGATGTTTCAAACGATTTTGTTGGCCACTAGAACGTCGTTTAACCCTCGGTATTTCGAATGTTCTTTGTAACCAATTGTCATTGTTTTTATAGAAAACTTCTGATTTTTTTATGCGCTCTAGTCCATCTTTTTTTAAATCGGTACTTTAAATGGGAGAATTCAACTTCATTCATTTGGCTTTCACAATATCCATCTTTCGATAAAATATATGTCTGAAGGTAGCTCAACGTTTCGTCAAAATTTGGTAAATCTTGTTCCTGCACTTTGTCAAAAAGAAATCTACGCGTTACTACTCGAGCGCCCGAGGTACCTTCGGATACTGGAACGAAACACAAACTATCGATAGAAACATCGTTTCCACAGGAGTCCGCGGCTAATTTTGGTGTTTTTAGTTAGTTCACATACTATTTATTCTATTATAACTTAAAAAAACACGGGGACGTACGCGGAAGTATAACAAAAACCTTTTTGAAAATCAATCATGGAGTTTTTTTTCCTTAATTTCGATTACCATTTTGTATCCTTAAATTTATTACTAATTATTCGATCGAATTTATATAAAATCGATAAATACATATGTGATATTACCTGGTATATTGGAATCTATCACAATTTTTGTCAAAACAAACTCCAAAAAAATAAAAAATAAATAATTTCAAGAACTGTATTTTCTAATCCACACACTTACAACAGAGATCGAATTACGACTAATACTACGGTGCGTACTTAAACAAGCGATTAAAAAAAAGTGTTGTATATTGTTATATACAACATCCTATACATCCTATATCTATTTATATATAACATCCTATATCTATTTAACATTATCAGGATTTACTTTATTTTCACCTAGAACAAATTCTAGGAAATCGATTTTTGGCCGCCTAAATAGCGTAAATACCCCACCGTGCGTCGGCAATGCCGAACCCGATTATCCGACGGGCAACTCTTGCGATGCGTGCCGATGACGTCATACGGAATATGGTATTTGCTAGTTGTTACGTCGGCAAATCCGATCGCTGCGGATACTGTGGACGCACTGTAAAAAAAATAATCCGTTTGATGCGATGCGTCCGATACGTACGATTCGGAACTGTGGACGCCTACCTTAAAACGAACGTACCGTAAAAGTGTGACAACTACGCATGTTGCATTCAAGGTGATCGATGCCAAAAGTCGCGCTTTGAAGTTGGAAAATATATTAAATAGAACCATATTTAGAGGAAAATACACATGCAAAACCTAAACAAATTATTAGTTTACATCGCTCAATTGATTTTTTGCATTTTTATGCTATTATTAGAAGATTTCAAATTCTGAATTCATATTTTGTCTCCGAATGTCCTTCCCAACATCCTTAACCTTTTCGCGACGGCGTGCTTTTCTAAAAGTCGTGCCCTGTGTACGGCATGCTAAGGGTAGTGCGGATTCGTACGGTTCCCGTAGTTAGGTACTTACTCTTTGCGTTTAAATACGGTTCCCGCAGTTTGTAGTAGTTTTATTTGTTTGATTTTATTTTCTTAATGGGTAACCAAAATAATACGCAATTCAGTTCTTGGTAGGCTTAGCTTACGTCCGGAATTATAAATGGAAGGCTGGACAGTCCTGGTTGCTGCATTTATTTATGGGCGACAGTGAAATGATGCAAGCGGATTTGTACGGTTCCCGACGAAAAAATTGATTAAACTGAAATCAAGTTTTGATATGTCTATAACACTTTTGTTTGGATTTGTTACCAACATCGCTAATTAAACAATTATTCAAAGCTGTACCTGATATATTTCTACAGGCAATAAACAATGAATACAGGGGAGACAATTTACCAGCAGTATGGAAAGAGGCGAGTCTCGTCCTAATAGAGAAAACCTCCAGAACAGGAGAAGAACCCAAATACAGACCCATTTGCCTTCTTAACGCACTGGGTAAGAAACGAGCAACTAATTGCCGGGATATTGAGAATGGAGATAGAGGCCAAATTAGAGGATAATCAATTCGGTTTTAGGAGGGGCAGATCAACGGTAGAGGCTATGGAAGAGGTAATAAAAGCGGTCAGAGCTGCCAAAAACTATGCACCGAAAAAAGACTCAGCACTTTAGTCATCATCGACATCCAGAACGCTTTTAACTCAGTCCCATGGCATGAGCTGATGGAAGCACTAAAAAGAATGAAAATAAGCAACATCCTCAGAAAAACAGTAGCTAATTACCTACAGAATAGAAGAATTTATATAGGTGACAAAGAGGAATTAATGTTGTCCTGTGGGGTTCCGCAGGGGTCAATACTTGGACCATTACTGTGGAAAGTATATTATAATGAGGTCCTACAAATTGCCCCAAGGGGTTAAAATAATCTGCTTCGCGGATGATACGGCCAAAGTAACATGGGCTAAGAAGTAAGCATAACTGATAACATTGACAAATCGTGCTAGTGGACTCATTATTAATACTATCACGAAAATGTAATTAAAGGTTGAGGAGAGCAAGACGGAATCGGTAATACTTAAGTTAAAAAATATCACACTGAAAGCCGGAAACACAGTAATCAAAAATAAAGCGACCATAAAATATCTAGGGGTACGGTTCGACCACAATATGAGGATGGTCGAGCATGTTAGGCAAGCGAAAATAAAAGCCGAAAAATCAATAAATGCACTTATAAAACAGATGCCACGAATTAAGGGGCCATCTGTCTCCAAAAGAAAAATTCTAAGCACCATCATGCTTTATGGCGCACAGATATGGGGCGATATCCACAATTACAAAATCTACAGAAACGTACTGGGGGCACTACAAAGAACGATAGCTATAAGAATAGCCTGCGCGTATCGAACAATATCAGCGGAAGCTGTAATGGTCATCGCATCGATCACGCCCATCGAACTTATGGTCGAACAAAGGAAAATAGCAACCAGGGAAACAAAGAAAGAAAAAGAAGAGATCAAAGCGGATATAATCCAGAAATGGCAAAGGAAATGGACGCAAGACACGGGGAAGGCAGCCTGAACCAAGAATCTCATAAGAGACTTAGGCAAATGGACCACCAGGAAGCACGGTAATGTCGACTACCATCTCACTCAATTCCTAAGCGGACACGGATGCTTCAAAACTTATCTTAAACGTTTTAAGATTAAGAACGATGACCTCTGCCCCCAGTGTAACGTGGAGCAGACACATTTTACAGGTGCTCAAGATGAAACTCAGAAAGAAGTCGGTTATATAACGAGGTGGGAGAGCTGACTATAGAAAACACTATAGAGAATATGATAAATAGTGAAGAGGAATGGTCGCACATACATAACTTCATAAAGAAAATCATAACAATAATAGAAACGGAAGAAAGAACTGCCGGGAAGATCCCAAGGCTTAATACCTAGGGGGAGAGAGAAAAGCTCCTCCGGGCGATCCACCCTGAATATAATAATGATTCCGCGGTGGAAAAACAATATCGCCAAGTGGACTTGGGGTTTAGCGGATGAGAGCCCCGCTCTCAGGCTGGTAGAGCTTCCCCCAGCCACAAAAAAGCTTTCTTTATAAAACTGCTATTGATACTCCACCACTCTTGTACGTCCTCCGGAAATCTCAGGTCCCTTAACACTTTTTCCTTGAACTCTTCTCGCAGCCATTCTTTTTTTAGTTTTCACCACTTTATTCTTAGCTCTCTTTGTATAATACATTTCCGTCTTTTCCCACAACCATCTCATAATCAGCCACCACGAGTTTGTGTTATGTTGCCATACTTTCACTGTATATGACTTTGGTGTTCGTTATTTCCTTTAAGTATTTCCTTCTGTACAATAAGTAATCTAACTGACTTTTTTGTCTCCGCTTTTATAAGTTATAAGTTGTTCACTACTCCGGTTGAAGATATTATTGGTAATCGTTAAGTCGAAGGCTGCTGCATATACTGCAATCTTATGCCATTCTTTATTTCTTTCACCGTAACTCCATCCATAATGTACTCTCCTTTTGCCACTTCTCCTCTCGAAAATATGTCCATTTAAATCTCCTCCAATTATCACCCTTTCGTTGTCTGGCATTTCCATTGTGACTCCATCTAAGATCTCCCAAGATTAGTTTTTCTCTTCATCGGAACATCCTGTCTGAGGTGCATATACACTCAAAACTGTGATGAGGTCTCCTCCAACTACCAGCTTGATTCTTATGATTCTGTCGTTAATGTTGTTGACTTCACAGACTTCCTCCTTAAGATCCTTATTACGAGAGGAGGCGCTCTACATGGGTAAGTACACCAACGCTTAGAGGAAGAGGGTGGGGTAGATCTATAAAGGTCGCAGTACAAGTCGTCACCACCATATCTACAATCTACGTCTACAAAATCCTTATCCACGATAACCAGGACTCCATTTTTTGACTCTTTGTCCTCACTGCTGTTAGAGCAACTTGTATCCTCCTGCCAGTACTTTCGCATATCACCCCGCTACCTAGTCTCTTGTATGCACAAGACATTCACCTTTCTTCTCTCCATCATGTCAACAATATATCTGCTCTTTCCTTTCATTGTCCCTATAGTTGGAAAAAACTGATTTTGACTCTGATTTTGACTTTACACTTCGCTCATACTTGCTCATCTACTGGATCCCTCAAAACACGCCTCCTCGGAGAACCGATTGGGAGACAATTACTCCGGAACATTTACTCTGAGAAGTATCCATCCTTCGTTTTGCAGAAATTTTTACGACCGCGTGCCTTTCCTGCCGCCAACCCTCCGCTAGGAGGGAGAGCAAAAAAATACGTGTATGTCACTTTGACAATTTTAAATAATTTTTGAGATAAATAATGTATACTTAAAATAATTACCGTATTTACCGTTGTATAACGTGCATCCTTTTTCCAAAAAAATTGCCTCTAAAATATAGGTCCGCGTTATGTTTACGCACAAAAAGTAGGTTCAATTTTAGGGCACTCAGCAGACTGGATTCCAAGCCACCAGTTTGGATTTCGTCGGCACCATTCAACTGTTCAACAATGCCACAGAATCGCCCATAAAATAAATACCGCATTTGAATAAAACGAATACTGCACTTCACTATTCCTAGACGTTAGACAGGCATTCGACAGAGTCTGTCACGAGGGGCTATTATACAAAATAAAAAAGGTAATTCCAGCTTTCTCGAACTTACTCAGATCATACCTACACAACCGACAGTTCAGAACCAGAGTCAACGCAGAAGTATCTGCAGCATTTCCCATCAACGCTGTGGTCCCACAAGGCAGTGTATTGGGTCCTCGACTATTGGTGCTGTACACCTCAGATATACCCGAAACACCAGACACAACCATAGCAACATTTGCGGACGACACAGCAGTACTAACTAATCACTCCGACCCCAACATCGCCATAAAACATCTCCAAGACTACATACATCTACTGGAAAAGTGGTTAAAGAAGTGGAAAGTTAAAATCAATGAAACTAAGTCCTACCATGCAACATTCACGTTATGAAAAGGTCTCTCTCCTCCAGTTTATTTAAATAACATAGAAATCCCCCAATACTCGACAGTCAAGTACTTAGGATTACATCTAGACAGCAAACTCAATTGGAAGAACCACATTACCAAAAAGAGAAAACAGATTGATCTCAGACATAGAGAACTCAACTGGCTCATCGGCAAAAACCCGAGTTTTAAAAACTCTAAGCAACAAAATACTTATATATAAAACAAGCATCAAACCTATCTGGACTTATGGCATCGAACTCTGGGGATGTGCCAGCAAATCGAATATTGCGATCATGGAAAGATTCCAAGCTAAAATTTTAAGATCATTTGCTAACGCTCCATGGTACGTAACAAACCACATGTTCCAAGAAGACTTGCAAATGACCCCTGTGACGAAAGAAATTAAAGAAAGACGAAAAAGGCATCAATACAAAATAGAATCACACACAAATTCACTAATAAACACGCTTCCCCAACACCAAGTCCTCAGAAGACTCAAGAGACGCTGGCCAACTGACCCTTAACGGTACTATCGTTGGATGGACACCTCATCACGCCAAATCGATCATCATAACTTCAGCTCATAGAATAGAAAAAAATATATATATTCTGATTGTTAAACATTTCAATAAAAAATTTAAAAAAAAATTAAAAAAAAAAAAAATTTAGGGTGCGTCTTATATACCGGCAACTACGGTATTTATAGTCAATTGATTAAATTAAATAGTTAAAGTTAAACTCATTGTGAAAATTTGACAGTTCTAACAACCATTCAAATTTTGTCATTTTGTGTCATATGAAACAATATAATTGATAACGGGTATTGATAAACGGATATACCCTTGACGACGTGGTATATTCACCTCAGGTATTCGGTTGGTCCAACAAAGCAAAAACAATGAATAATAATGTAAATCTAGAGCCATGATTTAATAATTGTCATGACAACAAAGTTTTGTATTTACTAACAAATGTCAATTTAATTCTTTATAAATCGCTTAGTTTATTATCATCGTTTATTTTTATTCGTTTTATAATCGTAACGAATACCACTCGAAAAACTATTTTTCACTCCTAACTCGACATAATCCTCAAAAAACCACTCGAGCTACGCTCTCGTGGTTTTTCGCGGATTACGTCTCGTGACTAGTAAAATATTCGATTATTTATTATTGCATATATAATAAAATAATAATAATAAAATATTCGATTATTTATTATAACTGATTATTGCATTCAGTGCAATTATCAATCACTATGACAACACGATCGAGTTTGACACTTCATTCGAAGTAAATTTCAAAATGTCACGTACAACTTACAGTCACAAACATATTTGGGGAATATTTATGTAATTTTAGAGGAATTGGAAAGGAATGGAAAGCTTATAAGAATTGGCGTTGATACTAAAAGATTCGGCAGTCAATATGAGAAACACGGGACCGAATTTAAAGAAGCAACGGATACAATCGCAGACAATGCAGACAATCGTGCAAACTTTTGCAAGAAAAGTACTATAATGAATATAATATTATGATTGACCCATTTCACAATATAAACGTAAGTCCAGTTCAGTTTCGTTAAATTTGTCTGAAGTTAACAAAATAATATTGCTATGGGATGAAAATACTCCTGAAGGTCTTATTCGTAAATGTTATTAGAATTAGCTTGGTAAATGCTGTAGAATTAGCTTGGCGAGGAGGAGAGGTAGTTGCTTCTCTGGTGGATTTTTTTCAAATCGAGAAAAATAACGATGACTGTCCAACAAATCGCATTGAATACAATCCGGTGTTCAGTAAAACGTGCCACGGTGGTTCTAAAAGCTGCACAAGTAGTAAATTTTTGATTTCCAATTGCGAAAGACAAAACTGCCCTGTACGTCTTTTTTATAAACTGATATCAAAACGAGGCGACAATATTACCTCACCACGACTGTTATTAAAACCAAATGACACTGGAAAATTTAAACTGACAAATGGTACGATAATGTTCCTGTTGGAAGAAATACAATAAATGGATGGACTAAATCTGCTGCTGATGCAATTGGCTTGAATGTAAAGGACAAAAAGATAACAAATCACTCGAATAGATTAACTGCTGTTAGCGAATTGGCAAAAAGTGGTGTAGAAGAACAACAATTGCTGAAAATTACTGGTGATAGCAATCAAAATTCTATAAAAACATCCTTAAATCTCGATCAAGAAAACCACAACAAGATCATAAATATTATGCGTGGTAATAGATCTTCTATAGTAGAGAACAGCTACGAATCTAATGTTAAGTTAAATTTTAATAATTGTACTTTCACTAACTGTACTTTTAATAAATATATAAATGTTTCGTTGTGTTGAGTTATACATTTTTTTGTCAAAAAAATTTCCGCCGAATATCCCTCGGACATGTCAAATGACAAATGCCTCACAATTTTATGACAAATTTCTCAAGCTGGTTGCTTGGAAAGTAAGGCTTCGGGCTGTTACCAAGGAGCTTTCAATTGTCACAAAATTATCTCGTCTATTATCAATGTCCTGGGGATACTACTGATAATTGTGCCATTCATTAGACAGATTCGTCATGATGTCTGTCATAAATATAAGAATAAGTCTTGTTAGCATACTTAAATACCTAATTGTTGTGATCTCAGCAGATTAAGTAAAGTTTATTATGTAAGACTTAATAAAGTTAAATACTAAAATTCTATAAGTGAAATTAACTATACTCCATTTTTTTAAGAATGCAGTAACTAGATACCTGATTTACATTATGAAAAATGTTCAATCTAGTTAAAACATCTGGCGCTACATTCAAATATACTTACTTGAATATAAAATTGGTAATTTACTAATGGTTTCATTGATCAGATCATTTCAGATCAGATGATAATTGTGAATTGACACGGCAGCCATTAACAACTAACAGCTGAAAAGAAAGAGAGAAAAGAGGTTGAGATGAAGAAGTAAATATCGTCAGTGTGAACTTCTCCTCGATTTAAACCAATCAGAGAACACGGTCAAATAAGCCCTATCTTCCCTGTACTGCATTCTTAAAAAAAATGGACTATAGTTAATTTTTTTATTACTTAACTATTTACCTACACAGTATTACATTTTTAATTGTTTTTCTAATTATAAATGGGTGTGTGTGTGTGTGTGTGTAAAGTACCTATATTATACACTCACTCAATTACCCTGGAAACAGTCCATTTTAGAACGAAAAGGGAAAATTATCCAGATCGGATCAAACGAATTTCCATCGATCCCGATCTGGCCGGATCGATGGAATTTCGGAATTGAAAATGACACCGGATTGCAATCCCTAATATCAACATTAATGGTTCTACAGTTGTGAAGATGGTCGTGTATAGATAACCCTTATATTCCACTTAAATATATTAATTTTCTTATCCTTTAGTCTCCGCTTTGCTAAAAGACGTGAGGTACTTGAACAAAACTGATAACCGTCGCCCTTGCAGACAGACAGCACGAGCAATCTAAAAGCTTTTTGAGTGTATTTATGTAAGTGTTTTATCAGAATTTACAATAAATATCTAATCGCACACTTATTTCCTTTAAAATGGTTCAAATATTTCTTTTAACATGTTTGCAGGAAAAACTAACAGATTTTATAGGAAATGGCCGGTAAATAAACGGTGAAGTGATTGGTTTTTGATGACCTGTAACCTGTAGCTGTCTTTGAAGAATTATTGAAAAACGAGAATTTCCAAAAAAACTAAACAATGTAACTAATCGTTTAATTCGTCTATTTGAGCAGTCGAAGAGTTCCAAAAATAATATTATTAATCTGTATTGTTTACGCTATGGATTACTGCGTAGCAACGGTCTTCATTAATATTGTTAAAGTTTGTAGTTTTGGAGAATATTGAAGAAAGAAATTATAAACGCATCCATTTTTGTCCTAATTCTAAACAAAGACTTATGATAATAATTAATATCTACAAAATTACGAAGTTGAGCTACCTTTACTAAATTTAAAAAAAAAATCCTCCGGTAATCTCAGGTCCCTTGACACTTTTTCCATGAATTCTTCTTGTGGCCCTTCTTCTATCAATTTCCACCACTTTATTCTTTATTCTCTTTGTTTGATACATTTACGTCTTTTTCCCACAACCATCTCATAATCAGCCACCACGAGTTAGTGTTGTGTTGCTACACTTTCACTGCATATGACTTTGGTGTTCTATAACTAATATAGTAATACCTAATGGAAAAAAACAAGAAAAATTTAATGCTTTAGCAAACATTGCATTTATTTTATTTATTTATTTACCTAGTTTACGCCCACATTGGAGCACTTAAATCAAACCCAAAATACTGGTAATCTATGTTAACAAAGAAATAACTGAAGATTTAGCTTGCATAATCTTCTTCCTTTCCCAAAACCTCTTCATTCTGGCTGATCTGGCTGCCCTTTCTTCATCAGATATGACATATGGTTTCCTTTGTACAGCTTTTAATGAAAATATGATTTGTTTATTCTTGAGAATCCGTTTTTCTTCTCTATTTTCAATTTGTTTCATTGTAATATTCAACTCTTCTAAATCACTCTGAACTTCCTTCAACCAAATATTTTTAGTTTTATTTTGTTAAAAGTAATGAAATAGTTGTTTTATTATCCTGTTATCATTTAATCTAGATAGATGACAGAAAAATGCAATACTTCTTTTTCTCATCGTATCTATTATAGATTCACTTTTCCTGTAGACCACTGCATTAGGCAACAATCTCCATTGTCCATCTACCTGATGTTTTTTATTAATGATTGTTCGGAGAAATTTGCAATCCAGCTTTTCTTGCTATATTATCAAGCAATTTAGCTTCTTCTACATCATTAGCCAGTAGTGCAAGATCATCCGCGAATGCTAAACAATTGAGTATTATTTTTTGCCAATCTTGATGTTAGGTTGACTTATCTTATTCCATTCCCGCATGATTTTTTCCAACACACAATTAAACAAAAATGGTGATAGTCCATCTCCCTGCCGAAATCCAGTGTTAATGTCAAATGGTTTTGAGAGTTCATTTCTGAATCTAAATTTAGCTTTAGTATTCTGTAGGGTAATTCCCATAAGGCCATTAAGTTTTGGATGTAAACCAAATTCCTTTAGGATATTCAATAGTGGCTTACGATGGATACTATCATACACCTTTTTAAAATCAACGAAAGTGATAACTAACTTTTTGTTTCTAACCCTATGATGCTTCATAATCCACTTTAAACTGATAATTTGATCTGGAAAACTTCTCCATGGACGAAAGCCTCCTTGCTATTCTCTAAGTTCATAGTCAAGTTGTTCTTGAATTCACATGTATAATACATCTGAAAAAAATTTGTAAGTTACATCCAGCAGGGATATCACCCGATAATTGTTGGGAACTGATGCAAAGGGTGTATTATCGCCATGTTCCACTCTTCGCGCATTCTTTCAGTATTCCAAATGTCTATGAGGTATGTATGTAAATTCTGAATGGTTTGTGTATTTGCATTCTTCCATATTTCTGCAGTTAGTTGATTGTCCCCTGAAGCTTTGTGATTTTTAAGTGAATCAATGGTATTACTTCATTGTAATCTGGTGGTGTAACCTTTTTTTCTAATGGTGTTTTATTTTTTGAATGAAGGTAACATACTCTAGGTAGTTGGTTCCTCACTGTTTAACAATTCTTGAAAGTATTGAGCCAAAATTTCTGCATTCTTTTGGTTACTATGTGCCAGTTTTTTCAAACTGTGCCAGTTTTAAATGTTTTATAATAATCCCTTGTCTTATGTTGCTTGAATGCTTCATCTAGGGCGTTTAATGATTCTTTGTGATAATTTCTTTTAACCCTTCTAATTTCTTTGGCTGTTTGTCTTCTAGCATTATGTTGTTCTTCACGGAATTTTTCTATTCTCTGCCAGAAAAACAGCCAACCATGCTTTGTGCCTGTTTTTAATTGTTGTGTCACACTCTATATTCCACTATAAATTCCATTTTAATTTTTTAATTAGCGTCCCTAAATTGTCGCTTAGAGGAGTTTTGGACCTTTCAATACAGTTTATTATTAATTAAATAACTAGGGTGATACTTCTTCCTCCTATTCGATTTGTTTGATTTGTGTTTCTTTTTAGGCGTTAATTTTATTTTAATCTTGGAAATATAGTGATCTGAATCTATGTCTACCCCTCGAAGTATTTTCACATTATAAATTTCCTTGTGATAATTCTTGTCCATGGCCACATGGTCAATCATTTATTTTATTTATTTTTATTCATTGCATTTACTTTATTTATGAACAGTATTTTCTCTGAATGAACTCTGAATTCCAGCTTTCGCACCAGCATATTGGTAATCGTTCTGGAGGACTTTGTGATTTTAGGAGTCTCTCTCTGGTAATTTTTGGCAGGCTAGTGTTGTCCATCCCTTCGACATCACCTCTCCACCTCCGTCTCCTATTTCGAAGCCATCTGACCACGTCTTGAATGTTGTACTGTATTCGTATGTCTGCACTAGTTTCAATCGCATATATCATGATAAGTCTTACATAGGTTGCATTATTACAGGTAGCTTGCTTTACATTCTACACACTTGTATTTGTTTGACCATTTTACATATCTCAAAAAAAACAAACCCATGGCGCTACAGCCCAGGACGGGCCTTCGCCTCCTCCAAAAGCCTGCACTTGTGCTTGGTGTCTTGATCTTAGACACAAGTGTAGGGGAGCCCTTACAGTTTTTAACGTGGATGGCGCCATTAATCGGGGGAGTTTCGAGGCAGTTTTTTACTGCGATGACTTTCCCAGAGCCATCTACAGGAGAACGGTGGCTTATTTTTCACATGTCCAGGATTTGAACCAGGGACACCATGTCCAGGATCCGAAGTCTGACACCTTGACTAATAGGCCATCACCGTCTCTAATATGCCACCACCGTCTCTTGTTTGGCCTTGATTTCTTATTTTAGGTCACTATTACTTGTTATGTAGGGCCCTAGACCACCTAAAGGATTCTAGTCTTCGTTCCACGGTTCCACAATTTTATTAAATGTTCTTTAGTTCGTGTAACAACATTATAGTCTTAATAGTATGTATATAATAGTAGTCTTAATAATGTAGTAATTGTAGTCTATTAGTAATAGTATATTAGTAATAGTAATAGTAGTATAGTAATAGTAGTAATAGTAGTCTTAATAATATGGAGATTAATGTTAACTATGTCTGAAGAGCACCTAACAGAATTGCTCTAAGGGTTGAGCAATTATTATAGATTAAACCAGTTCCGGCCCAACCCAGCAAAGACGCAGACATGCTTATTCCACCTTGATAATCGACAGGCGAAAAAAGAACTGCAAATAGAGTGGTACTCCGTTAGACTGCAACCCTGCCCAAACCAATTCTATTTTGGGGGTTTCATTAGATCGAACTCTGACCTACGGAAAGCATATTGATAAAACCTAGGCCAAAGTCAACACTAGGAATGGTATCTTCCGGAAACTGACCAACTCCCGCTGGGGAGCCAACCCTAACGTCCTGCGCTGTGCCAGTCCGCAGCCGATTATGCAACCCCCGTATGGGAGAGATCAACACACGCCTGTAGACTGAACCCTGTCCTGAACGACACGTGCAGATTAATAACGGGATGTCTAGAACCCACCAGCTTCAACCAACTATACATGCTAGCCGGGATTGCACCGCCTCAAATAAGGAGGGAAACCCAGACCATGTCCGAACGAAGTCCAAACAACGCGACGACATCAGACATCCATTGCACGGGCATGCCCCGCCTGTGGCCAGACTAAAATCAAGACGAAGCTTTATGCAATCCACATAGGCCCTCACAGCCTCTAAAGCTGCAACCAAGGAGGCAAAATGGGAACAGCGCTTAGCAGACAACGATATCCCAACTTGGAATCCCAGAGAAAAACTCCCTGCAGGTTCGGGCCTAAATTGGAGTACCTGGAACCGACTACGCTGCCAAATGGGAAGATCCAAGAACAACTTCCTGAAGTGGGGATATGCGGAAGAGGAAGCGTGTGAATGCGGAGAATCCCAGACAATGGAACACGTTCTAGTGTGCCAATCCCTACAAGTTCCATGTACCCTCTGGGACCTATGGTGTAACTCGTGTAACGAAAATGCTGTGATGTGTGCTGAACATTGGAGTGATATTTGAGCATTTTATAAGAACATTTTCTTTGAACAGTGGGCATTTCATAACATGGGTGATCTTCTTCTTCTTTCGAATAGGCCTATTTCGGACCACGCTTGTTCAACTGTTGGGCTTTGATCTTTGCCCAGTATTGTCTTCTGACGGTGTAATTCCTTTCTCTCTTCTATCCAGGGGATACCTTACCATCGGAGTTTTTCCTGAAATCCACGGACTTCCTTCAAGGTGCGTCTCACAGACTGACTGTTTTTCTGTCTGGAGATCTGTTATTCCTAGTTCTTTAATATCCTTCTCGGTTTCTGTCCACCAAGTGGTACGAACCTTCTTGTTTTGCCAGGGGCAAACAAAGGTGAACAGACGGTTGCTAAGTCGGTTTGGAGGCAATCTTGCAACATGGCCATAGAAAGCTACCCATCTTTTCCTTGCGCAGTCAAAGGGCATCTCAATATGTTCGAAGAGCTCAGAGTTATGCCGCCTTCGGAGCTTCCCCAGCTTCCTTTACCGGGCCTAGGATTTTCCTGCGGATTCTCCTCTATCTGGTTTCCAATTTCTCTACCAGACCTCTTCGGATCAAGGAAAGACACTCCGTGGCATACAGGGCTTCTGGTCGTAAGACTGATGTGTAAGTTTCAGGTTGCGTGACAGACATTTCTTGTTGTAAGTGTTCTAAGTCAGTCGATAGGCTAGTTCTAACTTGTTGACTCTCTTGGATAATGATGCTCTTTCTGATAAATTGGGTTCAATCCATTCGCCGAGATACGAGATCCATTCGCCGAGAATTGAATTTCGCAGTCCTCTTGATGTTTCCCTCCTCTAGCAACATCTCTCTGTTTGCTTCTCTGATGTTGGTGAAGAATTCTGTTTTCTTCAGCGACACTTGAAGGCCCACTTTGGCAGCCTGTTTTCTTAGGCAATTTACCTGCATTGTTGCCATTTCAAAAGAATCAGCAAACAGTGCCATGTCATCTACAAAGGCCAGGCAATCTACAACCAGTCCAGCGTTCTTAGGGCCCAGGTAGATACCACCCTGAGCACCCAAAATGATCAGTTCCTTGCGCCATTCTCTCATAACATTTTCAAGGACATAGTTGAAGAGAAGTGGGGAAAGTCCATCTCCTTGTCTCACTCCAGTTTATATTTAGAAGCTTTCTGCTTTTCTTTTTTTTTAAGAAACAATAATTTTTTATTTGTTTTAATAATATTCTATACTATATTTATATTTACACCTTAACAATAGCAGACATTTAAAATAGATTTTTTAGAAACATTAGAAGGAAAAAAAGCATAAAAAATAATAATCTTTTTCCGATTCCAACTTGTATTGCGTGTGGTAATAGTAAAGGAGACGCGCATTAAAATTCGATTAGAATTAGTAAATTATAGGTCTTAAAACTATTAAAACCACCAATTAATTTAAATAATTTGAATTTAACACAGCGTTCCAATAAGATTTTTTTATTGCTTATTTAGCTTTGAAAAAGACTCTTATAGGACCATTGATTAGCATCATTAAAATACTAAATTAATTTATGTACATTATAATTTCTTTTATGTAAATAAATCGTGTGAATATTATTAATAATGGTTTGTGAATAATGTATATCGGGCTCGATTGACGAAAATTCTTCGCGTTTAATCGAATGCAAAATACTAACGGAAATCGTGCATTCGTAGCCTTATATGGAAAACTGAATTTTATAAAAACTGAATATCCTGTTTGCGAAAGTTTGTAGACCGAAAAATTGTACCCATTCCACATAATTATTTTTCTGAATATTATTTAATTTGTAGCAACAAACTATTTATTAATTCTTTTAGTAAATCATAAAATAATATCAATCTTTCAATTTACTTGTCAGTCTCTTTCACGGTTTACAAATACTATATTAGAACTAAACCGACTGCACCAATGAACGCATCCAAACAGAACTAACCCAACAACTCTAGCCGAGTTATGCCGACGTAATCAGAATAAGATATAGACCCTAGACCTAGATCCTCTTGAAAAACTAAGAATACACAGCAGACGAAATGAGACGTGCGTACTAAATAAAGTATATTAATATATTTAACTTTTTCTAATTTATGTAAATCATTGTTACTATAGAAATATAACTAATTAAATATAATTACAAAATTCCTTGACACACCAAAGTAAAAGGTAATACAATAGCATAATAACACTCAAACAATATCAATTTATATCTTCTGTATATTATTATTTTTTAATATCCTCATTTATTTCTATAAAAACCTAATAAGAAATTATTGTTACCTTGAGGCCTCGTCTACTGGACACAAATGGTAACAAAACGCCACTTCCTTATTCCAATAACTGAAACAGAAAAACATAAAAGATTTTATGTTCCACAAGAAAGGTACACCAAGGCCCACTATAATACCATAATTATATGTCCATATGTTCTGTAGCCATTTCACACTTGGCTCGTCGTTGTTAACTTGCATCAATCATCTTCTTTTTCCCATTCAGTAGATAGCTAAAAACATGACATAATAAAACTCTGTTAAATGAAAAAGAAACATTAATCGCAATATCATTACGTGTTGTTACAAGCACCCGAGAGAAAAGCATGAAACCTGTATTGAAGTCTTTTGTTACAGGATAAAGCTTTTTGCAACAAGTAATCGTAAGAATAATAAACCAAATATAATAAAGTCTAATAATGGTGTAGCAGAAGTGAAGCAATCGTCTATTTATTTAAACTCAAAGCAAAATAATATGAGTCGAAAGCTAGAATTCATTAATTAAGTTAAAAAACACTGCAATTACTATCAAATCCTTAAACATTGTTACGTGAGTAATTTAAATCAATTTTATAACTATTTTAAGACGACAATTAACCCAGATCCCGTTTTGTTCTTATACATGCCTGTTTTGCTTTCTAAATGGCGAAGGCTTAATTTTATGACATAATGACAGGGATTAATTCCTTTTTGGGTTTTTGTACGAGAACCTAACTATTATTTTGCATTATTTAATGAAATATAATTATTAAGTTTCTTCCTCATTGTTTAATTTAAGGAAGAATGTTGTATTGGGGACACCCATGTGGATATTTATGCAGAGGGTAATTTTTATTCAAATTTTGTATGATTTTACATGGTTTAAATATTAATAAACCTGCAATTACCAGAAATTATAAAAATTGTAGAATTGGGTAATAATTTTTTATGGTTTTTATCAAGTACCTGGAAATGTTTTTATTTTGTCATTTTTAAATAATTTCAGGGCAATTGTTGAATTTAATAATATTCAAAATGTTTATGAATATGAGATAATCATTCAATTCTTAATATTTTCGCATAATTTTGAAATAAAGGACAATTGAATAATAACGGTAATACATTAAATAGGTTATAAATTTACATGAATTATTATTTTAATATAGCATTATTAAATAAAATCATTTATTGATTTTAATAACTGATTGATTAAATACTTATAATTTAATTAATAAAAATTAAATTTAATGATTTATTAAATTTAAAAAAATTGAAAGGTCTTCTAATAAGAGGTTTCATTTTGAAATAGAAAACTACGAGTATTTTTAAGCGAAATCATCGGATGTTTATTTAATTGTAAAGAGGAATTAATTTAATTAATGGAAAACAATATTAGCCAAATGGCTATTATTGTATTCTTTTTATGAAGTTTGTCATCACCAATTCGCACATTTGCGGCTGTATGTCGTCGACAACTCCACAAATTCCATTTTTGAGGTCTTCAATCGAATTTGGGTCATTGGCATAGACCTTACCTTTCCCGTATCCCCAAGGAAAAAGTCTAGAGGTGTTAAATTACAATACAAAAATGGTGAAGATCTTGGTGGTCAATTGTGATCGGCTATTCACTCAAAAGAGCGATGGTATCGTTACTTGTGTGGCACGTAGCGCAGTCTAGTTGCAAATAACGTCGTCCACATCAATATCTTCCAAAACCATTAATCATCGTTCGATAGCGCAATAAATTCACCGTAATAGTTGCTCTAGTCTCATTTTCGGAAATATAACCGCACCAAACAGTCACACCTCCGAGGTGAAAATGGGCCTCGTCACTCAAGATGATTTTTCGATGAAAAGTCCGGATCAGTTTGATGCATTTCAAGGACCCAGACAGCAAAGACACGGCGTTGTTGATGGTCGGTAGGTGTGAGTTCTTGTCTAAACAGAACTTTAAAAGCTTCAAGACATAAGTCTTTATGCCAAATACTATGTAATGCCGTTTGCGTAATGCCCAGTTCCAAAGATCGAGGAGAAATGGACAAACCTGGGTTTTCCTCAACACTATGGGCTAACTTGTCGCAACAGCTCAAACTTTTCCTACAGTTTCACAATTGCCGGCCGAGAAGGATAGGTAGTCCTAAAAAAATTCAATAATATTGTAGAGCTCAGGACAGTTTGAATATATTTATATATCCAGGCTGTGTTCCGACTTTATTAGGCTTATCAAATATGGTTTAGGTTTGTGAACTGTGACTTGCGAAATCTTCACCATTTTTGTAGCGTTGTTGAAGCGTATATCGTTCCAGTTTTTATTAATAGCGTAGTTTTTACTTGTCATCTATGAAATAGTTACAGGTTGACTCAAGACAACTGGTAAAATGGCAGGCTATTGAAAATACGACCTTTTATTGGAAAACCCTTTAGTTAATAAAGATGTGCCCTATTGACCGTAAAGAGAGGCTCCATAAAGCGCTCCTGTTTACCACTTTCAGGAAACTAAACTTAGGTTAGGTTAGGTTTTTTAAAGTTTAAGTTTTTGAGTGAATCGCGCGGCGTCGTTTGTTTTGTGGGATTTTCGGTCTGTGATACGTAACAGTTGTACTATCGTTATTTAATAAAGTATGGAATCTATCTAGTAAAGCGAAAATCCTACTCACAAAGTCTATGTGACTCTACTGTCTATGTGACTGTTATAAATAGTTGTCAACTACTCACAAAGTTTTGATTGTGTCGCTTTGTTTGTATTTTCGTTAAAATATGGACAGATTTTTATTAAATTAGCAAGTCGGTGGATCAAATAGACAGTAATCAAGCATCTACAAGTGGTGAGGCAACTAAAAAGCGAAGATATCGCAAATACGATGATAGCTATTTGGACTTTGGCTTTAGTTCATTAGAAGTAAACAATGCAGAAAGACCGCTGTTTGAAAATTCTATCGTCCGAAAGTATGCTCCCAAGTAAGCTAAAGTGACATATGGAGACCATTTATAAATATTTTACAAAAATATTTCCACTCAACAAGCCTCAGGACTTAGGATCATTCAAACTGGCATACAGGATGGCGAAATGCAAAAACCTCACACGTTATAGCAGAAAAGCTTATTCTACCGGCTGCTCTCGACATGTAAATATTATACTGAAGACTCAGCGGTAAAACTAAATTCCAAGGTAGCTCTATCTAACAAAACTATTAGTCGAGGAATCCATGACATAGCTGAGCATCTCAATCAGCAAATAACAGAAAAAATGAATTTGGTCTGCAACTTGATGACAGTAATAAATATGCATATCTTATTTGCTCCGTGCGCTTTCGATATAATAATAATATCGAAGACATTTTTTTCTGTAAAATCAGGATATACCTTGCGCTAAGGTACGTATGGCTCATCAGCGCTCCACGCTCTGCTCCTTCTATCTCAAAAACAGATTCACGTATAAAAAAAGATTTCAGCTGAAATTTGTAGAATTTTGTTCTCTACAACTTTCATACTAAATGCAAATGCGATACATCACGCTCACATGTTGACATATGTGACTTTTGAGACAACATTTGAAATGCTAAAATAAATGTCTATACAAAAATTCAGCTTTTTCCGTTAGATTCCAAGATTGACCCCTTTTTAGGGTTCCGTACCGAAAACGGAACCCTTATAGGATCACTTTGTTGTCCGTCTGTCTGTCTGTCTGTCTGTCCGTCTGTCTGTCTGTCAAGACCATTTTTCTCAGGAAGGCGTAGAGGTAACAAGTTGAAATTTGTATCAAATACTCGGGTCTACGGTCTCTTTCAGCTGTGAAAAAAATCAAACTTGTAAGTCAACGCGATCAAAAGATATGACCGTTTATGTCGCATATTTTGCGATTTCACAAGGGAATCAAAACCTATAGGGTACTTCCCGTTGACCTAGTATCATGAAATTTGGCAAGAAGCGGTGTCTTACAGTACATGTAAAGGGAAAAATCTGAAAACCGTAAATATGTAGTTTAATTACAAGAAAAAGGCGAATTTACTATTAGAAACTTATGAAAATACACTAATGTTGTCGTAGTGGTATTGTCAGCCTCCAGAAGCATATGGGTTGCATACAGTTAGGTCCTCCTCGGTTAGGGCCGAAGGTTAAAAAGTATGTGTTGGAACCAAGCTGTTTATTCTGAATTTTCTTTGTTAATATTCGTTATGCATTTCATCACGTACGCTCTATATACATAATATATACAGGGTATATATTATGTATAAATTTTGCTTGTTTATAACCGACATGCGACATACTCAAGTCCCGTAACATCATTTATATAATATATTTCGTCTAATTTTTGTTTATAATCTGCATATACTTAAATCACGTTTTCCCTATATTTTTTGGTAGACAATTGCCCAAAAGCAATCATTTGAACAACTGAATGTTAAGAGTATCGAAATAGATCTAGAAATAGTTAATATATTAGTTCATATTGGATCTAGAAATAGTTCTTTTAGAAAGACATAGATCTTAATATAAGTTAGTGAATAAGTGTAATACTAAAATAAAGTTTTCTTTTTATAAGTTTAAAATTATTCGCGTTATTTAAAAGAATACCCTGTATACCTTTATACAGGGTATATAGGTATACAGGCAAAATTGAGCAGTAAAAACAAATAGTGAAGTTCCAGAACCCCTAAACACTCATAGTGAATGGGGGATGTATGGTAATAAAATATAGGGTAGAATTCCATCGTACGACAGCGACATCTTGCGGTACTAAGATGGTCGTGATTTCAGGAGGGCCACTTGTCAAGTTAACTGAATGTGCTTGCTACGTCCTACACAAAAAAAAAATACCTTACTTACAAGTTTGTACGGAACCCTCGGTGCGCGAGTCATAACTCGCACTTGGCCGGTTTCTTTTTTGACTAAGATGACTGGACAATTTGCTTTTATTATAGGACGTACATTTTACAACAACATAGAACGATCTTTACATTGCATGTCTATTTTTCAGACTGAAATATCACGAAATTACAAAAGAAACGTGCAGTTGAAGAAACTCGATACTTTCTCTTGCTCATGAAATTCCTGACACGTTTATAACAGAAAATGATTTGGATTGGGAAATCTAGCGGTGAAAAAAAATAGCGGTGTATGTACTAACCGTGTTCGATCAATGTATGGTACATATGGAGTAATACAAGCGCTATTCGTGAAATAGCACCGGATGCTAAGTGGACCCATTGCATCACCCATAGGAAAACGCTTGCGTCGAAGTCAAGGGCTCTAAATTGAATCAGGTATCATAACATGTCATCGACGTAGTAAACTACATAAAAACTAGGCCGGTAAAAGGCAGACTCTTTTAAAAACTTGATCACACGGCTCTGCTATATTACTGCAGTTCACACTGGATTTCACGTGGGAATGTCTTATTTTGTGCATTCGAACTACATGAAGAAATTCACACGTTTTTACAAGAAGTTCCAGATACTTTGCCGAACCAGACTTTTGCTGAAAGTAGCATATTTGTGCGATATATTTGACATACTTTATAATTTGAATCTGTCCCTGCAAGGCAATAACATGCACATTTTCTTTCAGTTTAGGAAAAAACTGCAGATGTGGATTAAAAAGATTAATGAATAAATGGTGGTATAGATTGTTTCCCAAAATTACATAAATATGCGGCCTCTAATGAGTTTGTTGTTTGACAAGATAACAACGTTCGAAGCTCACAGAATGGTTTTCAAAATACTTTACCGTACAACGTCAAGCAATTTGCGTAGATCCAAAATCCTTTAGATGCACAAGCTCCACCTGAATTCACTTTGCAAGACGAAAAGAGTCTCATTGAACTCTATAGCGACAGCAGCCATAAAACAAGATTCATGTGTTCTGATTTGGTGGAGTTTTGTATTTCGGTTCAAAATGACTATTCAACTTCAAGTTCAAAAGATCTAAGAATTCTCATTCCCTTTGCAACATCTTATATATGTGAATCCGGAGTGATATCGTTCAAGGATCGATGTGCATTCTTAGAGCGTTGGGCTGTGAAAAAATTTTAGGAGATCACCAAGCTGACACGTCACATTGATTAAGTTGCCATTGTATTTAATTTGCCATTTTTCTTAAAAACACTGCCTTAAACAATTAGCGGGTCACAAATGTGTGCCTCCATAAAATTCAAACTTTAAATTAGATGCAAATAACATTAAGAACATCTGAAAGATGCTCTATTAAATTGTTTTAATTGGCACATATGGAAATGTTAGCATAACGTTCTTTTAAAGCACCCGCAATAATTAACAAAAACTACACAAATTTAAAATTAATTGTTAATGTAAACTTTTGTAAATAAAGTGGTAACTTAATAAAGAGTATGTGCTCCCATAACACGAATAACGGCATTACACCTTCTTGGTATGCTTCGCAAGTCTTCGAAGGTCTTCTTGTTGTATAGCGTCCCATTTTTCAATAAGAGCCGCCGTTAGCTGCTGGTAGGTGTGAGAAGGACGCCTGCGACCTGTCGAGCATATCCCAAACATTCTCTAGGCCATTTAAATAAGGACTTAGCGGAAGCCACACCATTCTTTCAATTTGCAGTTCTAGTAGGAAGAAAGTGACTCGCGCAGTATGTGGTCTTGCGTTATCCTGCATTAACAACAAATTTTGACCTATCTGGATATAGAGATTATCGTTAAGATTTCCTGGAATTACAACAAGGTCGATTCTACTGTGGATACTAATCCCACCCCAAACCAACGAAAAAACCTCCAAATCTTTCGACTTCCTGGATAGTATCAGCTGCGTAGCGTTCTCCTGGGCGTCGGTAAACACGTACTCGGTCATCGCAACGAATAATACAGAACCTTGATTCATCCGCGAAGAGGACAAACTTCCATTGTCGAAGTTGCCATGCGACATGTTCACGAAGAAAATTCATCCTTGGTATTCTGCGGCGTTGTGTCAAAGAAGGTTCTCGGACGTGTCTTCTTGCCCTTAAATTTGATTCCCTTAACCCATTCCTAATTGTTTGGTCTGATACAGTGACCCCATGCGTCATCCTGACGGAAAATTAGAGGTCTTCTGCCGAAGAGATTCTTGATTTTGATTTGTTTTTTTTTGCAACCTTACCCAACGCGCCTGGTATATTAACCAAGTACCTGTTCCAGAATCGCGGAATAAAGGACAGGCTTATGTTGAAGTTTCTTGAAATTTGTCGAAGGTCTTTCACCATTTTCAATTAATATTATACCACGAACAACTCTTCCACTTCGTTGAGATGTCTGATTTTCACTTAACTTAAGTCAAACTGTCAGTTGCATATTACCTGAAAAACGCCTTGCTAGTAGCTCTTTGAATCAAATTTAGGATACATTAATTCATACTACTTTTGGTAGTTCTTGTTAATTATTACGTATGCTCCTGTACGCTACGTATGCAAGTATGCGATGCTTATAATTCTCTATGTGTCAATTCAAACAATTAAATAGAGCATGTTTCAGATGTTCTCAATTTTATTTGCATATAATTTCCCGTTTGAATTTTATGTAGGCACAAATTAGTGACCCGCTAATTGTTTTGAGCAGTGTATATTCACGAATGTCAATATAAATGTAAAAACTCAGATTCATATTGTGGTTGTTTTAATTTGCCTATCTATCTAACATCATTGTTTACACTAACTGTAAAAGTTTGGGAAAGCTTGATTTAGTTTAAGAAACTTTAGTGTATAGAAACTAACTATAAACGTTTTTGTTATTTGTTATAGAGCTCCGGAGAGGCTGAATATATTTATATATTCAGGCTGTGTTCCGTTTGTTTTAAGTTTGTATAAACGTTTTTATGTAAAAATTTGCTTAACAAGAATTAACAAGAAAAAACCTGAAACTGAAATATGCTTTCCTTATTTTTTTATTCCTTGTGGTTTTAAAGATTTTTTGAATGCAATATAAAATATAATTCTCTATGATTTTTAATGTATTATGTAGAAAATTTAAAATATGAAAATTTCCGTCAAATAATAAATCCGTAATTTAAATAAAATTTAAATTCCGCCAAATAAATCCCGTCACATCCAATACTCCTCAACAAATTCCGTTTCATCGACTAACACATCAATGAGATTTTAATAGTGCACTACGCAACGATATTATGATGATGACATTAATGCTAATGACATTGGCTATTTACTCCTTCTCTTACCAATTCTATTGTAGATATAATCCTTTGCCTACAACTTGGTTCTTACTTAACATAAGTTCCAAAGCAATTTAAATGATCCAATATACAAATACTCTCCTCAATCTAGAATAACTTTTTAAAACAGATACGTTCCTTTTCCTGTATTTTACAAAGCTGAGTGCATAGAAAAAAATGTTCTTCACTTAAAATTAAGCAACAAAAAATACAACTATAATTAACATTTACGATAATTATAATAACTATAATTATTATAAAGTATCTGGAATTATAAACGTAAACTATCACCTCGAAAGATTTATAACTGCAAGGACATGCGTTAATTTTTCATCGCAAGCATGTGGAGAGTTAGTTAAACTGTCTTATTAATTCGAAGATGCTTTTCTTATGTAGGCATACATATAAATTACTAACCTTTCTTTCTAATTGCCTTTCTCCAATCGTGAACTAATTTAATTAGTGTCAGTCTACATTCGTTAATTAAATTATTTTGTTTAAAAAAGACATTGCGTTTGCACTCGATTTCGACTTTTTTAGCATTTTTGTGAGTATGTATTTCTCACCTACTTCTTCTATTAACATAAAGAAAACTAAGTAATATATGATTGAAAATAAGTAATTTTTTCTTTTTTATTACTAAAGGGGACAAATAAAACAATTAAATTTTTTGAAAATCTTTACTAGCTACTAGTTTCGGAGCACAATTTTATATAAAAATAGCGCCATCATCAGGCAGTAGTAAGAAATGGTGAAAAAATGTATTGAAAAGTAATATAATATAAGTAAAAATATAATAAGTCTTTCCACCATAACGATAAAATCAAGGAACAAAATCTACGTGTACCTATACTGTAATTAATGGCCATGCAGCACCAACTAACATCACTAAGAAGGAAGCACCAGAGAAAGCGGAACAATTTTGGAATCAGTTAGATAATGTTTTACAAACAATTCCACATCATGTTAAAATTCTTATGGTTGACTTCAATACACAAATTGCCTAAGAGAGGAAATATTAATATTGGGTTGGGAAATGGCCATAAACAAACTAATAAATCACTATTTTTTTTAAATCAACCTCCTTAAAGAAACCCCCTTCTAAAACTAGAACTTAGGTCTGACCTTATTCGGTATTTGTGAGTATCAACTGGATCATGTACTAATTTCCCGTCTGTATACTGCAGAAATCATCAAACTAAAAGTACTGAAAGGTCTGGACGTGATCCCTGAGAAACGAAACTTTACAAAACGAGTTCCTCAACGTATATATGATATAGAGAATATTAAAGGTCATTCCTTTACCACATAAGTCACGAAAATCTTATAGAACGAACAAGCAAAAGTCGACAAAGTATTCTTCGCCATCGCTCCATTTTGTTTATGAAAATGGAGAATTGGTTTATACTATAGAATCTACAGTATAAACAAAATGGAGTGATGGCGAAGAATACTTTGTCGACTTTTGCTTGAACGTTCTATAACAGTAGGCCGACTGTAGAAGAGATTAAAGAAATCATTCAAGCACTAAAAAATAACAAGCCCTCAGGGGAGGACAAAATAACTGCAGAATTGCGGAAAAATGCAAGAAAAAAATTATATCATAAAATTGCACGAAATTATGTTGGACATTGGGCAAAAATTTCCTCGCATTGGAAGTTGGCGATAATCCATCCCATAGACAAAAAAGGAAGTAAAACTCACCAATACAATTATCGAGATTCCTTCTTCAGGTCACATACAAAATTCTTTCAAAAGTTTTACTAAACCGTGCAGAGCTTCAAGTGTACATAATCAAATCAGTGAATATCAAAGTGAATTCAGAAAGGCACGGTCATCAAGTTTTGAATTTGAAAAACATCATACATTTGAGGATATCCGGAAAGCAAATGGCAGTATAGGTCGCTTATCACTCTTTAATGTTTTAACAGAATTTGGACTTGACCAAAAAACAAGAAATATTATCAAAGACGTACTTACGGAGACACGGGCTAAAGCAAAATTTGTAGGTGGATTAAGTGAAGAGTTTGAAATAAATACAGGCGTCCGTCAGGTGAAGAATTTCGCCAATACTTTTCATATGTACCCTGGTTGAAAAGGTTGTTAGAGAATGGAGAAAATCACCATCTGGCCGACTAGGGCCAAAGATTAAGAGTATTCAAATATATTGTCTAGCGTTTGTTGATGATATGGCACAAATTGCTGAAGACATGCACTGTCGTGAAGACATGCATGTCTGATCTTGGAAGAACAAGCAGCGAAAATAGGGCTTCATATCTCTTATAAAAAAGCTAAATTTATGACTAACATAAAAAATGCTACACGTGAAATTTATATTATCGCTAACAAAATTGCTAGAGTAAATGAATTTAAATACTTAGGCGAATGGGTTATTAGGCGAATGGGGTATGGGTGTAATGAAAATAAATCTGTAACATCAAGAATCCAGACAATGGAGGTTGCTTTTCAATACACAAAAAATGTTTTTAACAAGCAATGCTTGTCATGGAATAGTAAAATTCGCCATTACTTAAGATTAAAGCGGAAGCACTTTAAGCTTCAGAAACGCTCAATTTAAAACTTAAAATATTAAAGGAAGAATTAGAGATTGTGTTGACAAACAAACAAGCGAACCGAAGCACCGCACACAACGCACATGACCTGAAGCCAGACCACTATAAGTAGTCGCCCCCACGAACGAGCGCTCAGTATGCATCAGGTCTCATGTACTGTTAACTGATTTTGATACATTTAATTTAGTTTTTCAGCACTTCCTTGTTCATTTACTTTTTATCTTCAGGTTGTTCTGTCTTCTGCCGGTACTTCCGCTTCTCTTTAAGCACTAGAGAAGCGGAAGAATCGGCAGAAGACAGAACAACCTGGAGATAAAAAGTAAATGAACAAGGAAATGCTATTTTCCTTTTGTGATGAAATGCCTTTTTCTCTTAGTATTTCCTCCAATTATTTTATCCCACTCTTTCCTAGGTCTTCCCCCTTTGTCTTTTCTTTACTTTCCATTATTTCCTGACTTACCGGTTTTCGTCTAGCTGTTTTAGATACCCCCACCATCTCAGTTGTGCCTTTTGTATGTATTTCTTCGCATTTTCTACTTATAGCTCCTCCCGTATTCTTTAGTTTTTTATTTTGTCGAGTAGTATAGCATTTGTTGTTCTTCTAAGATATATCATTTCTGATGCTTCTATTTTCTTTTGTATTTTTTCTGTTGTTACCCATGATTCACATCTATAGAGTACGATAGGCATGTAGATTCTTTTATATGCCGCAAGTTTTATTCTAACACTTAATTGTTTTGGGTATATAAAACCATTTCTCATGTCGTGATATAGTTTGGTCGTGATTGCTATTATACTATTAATTTCTGTTTCATAGCTTCTTGGTTGCTTAATTTATACTCCTAAGTATTTGATATTATCTACTTGTTCTATAACTTTTCCTTTTAATACTGTGTTGACTTGTTTTGGTACGGTGGAGATAACCATGGTTTTGGTCATTTTTACACTTATTTTCATCCCTTTTTCTTCTAATGCTCTTGTTAATGTTTCTACAATGTGTTGTAATGTCTCTTCACTGTTTGCAATTACTACGATTTCGCCTGCAAATACACATTCGTTGATGTTTATAGATTGCATTATGTTGTATCCTTATTTTACACTTATTTTACTCTTATTTTATTACTGCATTATTTTATTATCTCGTTAAGATATTAGGATAAATAACAGTGGAATGGACACCCCTCCTTGTCAAACCCCTCATCATTGTGTGGGAATGAATTTATCTGATTCTTCGATTAATACTCTTACTATATTTACACTATTTTTGTACATTGATTTTATTGCCTCAATCAGATTATCGTCTACTTCGTATTTTCCTAATGTTTTCCATATGTGATGTCGGAGAGCTTTAGCAAAAGCCTTTTCGAGATCTTCTTCTTTCGAATAGGCCTACTTGTTCAACTGATGGGCTTTGATCTTTGCCCAGTATTGTCTCATCTTTTGGCAGTGTAACTTCTTTCTCTCCTCTGTCCAGGTGGTACCTTTCCTTAGGGATATTTCCTGAAATCCACTAACTTCCTTCAGGGTGCGTCTCACAGACTTTCTGTTTTAGAGATCTGTTATTCTCAGTTCTTTAATATCCTTCTCGGCTTCTGTCAACCAAGTGGAACGAACCTTCTTGTTTTGCCAGAAGGTGAACAGACGATTGGTTAGTCGGTTTGGAGGCAATTTTGAAACGTGGCTATAGAAAGCTACCCTGCTTTTCCTTTCCAAGTCAGAGAGCCTCTCAATATGTTCAAAGAGCTCAGAGATTATGTCATCTTCGGAATTCTCCATCTTCCTTTACCGGGTCTAGGATCTTCCTGAGGATTCTCCTCTCTCTGACAACCAATTTCCCTACCAGACATCTTCGGTTTAAGGAAAGACACTCCATGGCATACAAAGCTTCTTGTCGTAAGACTGGTGTGTAGTGCCTAAGTTTCAGGTTGCGTGACATGCATTTCTTGTTGTAGGTGCTCGTAGTCAGTCGATAGGTTGGTTCCAACTTGTTGACTCTCTTGGATAGTGATGCTCTTTCTGATAAGTTGGGTTCAATCCAGCCGCCGAGATACTTGAATTTTTCAGTTCTCTTGATGTTTCCCTGCTCTATGAATTTCTCTGTTAGCTTCTTTGATGTTGGTGAAAAATTCTGTTTTCTATAGCGACACTTAAAGACCCACTTTGGCAGCTTGTTTTCTGAGAAAATTCACCTGCATTGTTGCCGTCTCAAGAGAATCAGCAACCAGTGCCATGTCATCTGAAAGGCCAGGTAATCTACAACCAGTCCATCGTTCTTGCGTCCCAGGTAAATACCACTCTGACCACCTAAGTTGATCAGTTCCTTGCGCCATTCTCTCATAACCTTTTCAAGGACACAGTTGAAGAGAAGTGGGGAAAGTCCATCTCCTTGTCTCACTCCATTTTTTATTTCGAAGCTTTCTGAGATCTCCCATCTAAATTAAACCTTGGAATGGGTGTTGGTCAAGGTTTCTAGGATGAGTCTGCGGGTTTTGTTGTATAGCCCTAGTTCCTGTAGTACTTTGTTAAGCGTAAGGCCTTCCTAAAATCAACAAAGGTGACGATCACCTTGCGATTTCTCATCTTGGAGTATGCAAGTACAGTTTTAAGACTGAGGATCTGTTCAACACAGGATCGTGTTTTCTTGAAGCATCCCTGATATTCTCCCAGTTGACCATCCAGCTGATTTTCTGCCCTTGTTTGTAACGCCTTGTAGAGCATCTTGTATGTTACCGGGACGAGAGAAATTCCACGGTCGTTGTATAGATCAGTAAAATCTCCCTTTTGTGAAGCAGATGGATCAGAGCCGATTTCCAATCGAGCGGTAATTTCTGTTTCACAGATGTCCTGGATGATCTCGGTTAGTTTGCGCACGGCATTGTTTCCAGCACCTTTCCACAGTTCAGCAACGATAGAGTTCTCTCCAGCTGCCTTATTATTCTTAAGAAGTTTACAATTACTACATTCGCTTAAGAAGTTGAATAATCTGGCCAACTTCTTCCAATGAAGGGGGCAGGGAGTCCGGGTTTGGTGTGGTTTGTTTATGGTCAAAGTCTTTGCTGGATGGATCACAGTTGAGTAGATTTTACTGAGCAATAAGGTACTGTTCTAAAAGGTGGCAGTTGTCCTTGTCGTTAAAAGCCAGTTTGCCTTGTGAGCGTATTTTCTGAGTGTCTGCTTGAAGGTTCCAAAAAAATCTCTGGAGTTATTCTTAGCAAAGCTCTCTTCGATTTGGGTTAGTTGGTTTTGTGTGAGGGTTCGTTTGGTTCCTCGAATTATCTTGGCTGTAACCTTTCTTTGTTCCAAAAATGTATGCCAATTTTCCTTGGTCTTTTTAGAATTCCACTTCACCCATGCTGTCTGTCTTTGGGCTATTGCATTGTCACAGTCTTCAGTCCACCACGGATGCTTCCTTCTTCTAGCGAGAGGGGCGACCAATCTTTTTTGGCCGCCTTGACGAGAGTCTCCTTCAGATGGTTCCACCTGTATAGATATATTTTTAGTCTCTGACTTTCTTCTTGACTGTTCTTAAGTCGGTCTACGTCAAATCTTACCATTTTGGAGGTTCTGCGTAATCTAGTGTTTCTAGGCTCGAGTCTTATTTTGATCTTTAAAAGGTAGTGGTCTGACTCCAGATTGGCGCTTCTTAGAACTTTCACGTTTTGTATTTCCTTTTGAAATTTTCGTAAAATGGCCACATGATCTATCTAATTCACCCATGTTGGTATTAGGTGAAATCCAAGTCTTCTTTTCCTTCCTTGGCAAGTGTTTGAAGGCTGTAGACTTCATGAGCAACTCAAAAGTCCTCCACAGATCCACCAATCGTTCTCCGTTACGGCTTATGCGCCGGATAATAAGATAATCTTTTCGAGATCTATAATACATAGGTATATGCTTTATCATATGTTTATCATGCATTAATGCTATATCATGCATTAGGTACTTTCTCTAAAGATTCTTATTGTTATTGTGAGATTGTCTTCTCTTCATGAATTCTTTTATGTCTCCTTTTTTATTAATGGGTATTACTGAGGGTATTATTACTTATGATTATTTTCCAGGCAATTTATATTATGTCGTGCAATAGTTCACTGCCTTTTTCGCCCAGATGTTTTAGCGTTTCGGCACTAACGTTGTCTAGGGCTGACGCTTTCCATTTTTGAGTGTTCTTATCCCTTTCTGTACTTCATGTAGTTGTATCTCATTATTTGTACTTACTGTTGCATGTCTTATTTCTATTTCAAATTCTATTCCTTCTACATCTTGCGATTTTATGTATATTTTAATTTGGTAAAGAATGAATTAACCAGATTTTAATGTGATTAATGTGAATGATTTGATCTGACAAGGCCTAAGTAGACAGAGATAGTCTCCCCAGTCATATCTATCTATTCTTGGTTATCTAGTTTTCTCTATCTACTTCTGACTGTCTTCTCTTGAATCTAAACACTGGATCTCAAGGTTGCCGACTTCTGAACTAAAAAGAACTAGCTTAATGAAAAGACGAAAGGCTTCATTTGAAATTTTACTTAAACTAGACAATTAATGTGTATAAATCTAACTAAAGCATTTGAATTTTTAGATACAAATTAGGATACTTAAACAAAATTTGCATTAATCTACATAAATGAATGACTAGAATTTAAATAAAACAATTTTCTGAGTAGATGTAAATTATCCTTCGTAAGTAGTCAATTTATCTTTAATTACTGGTTATATAATAAGATTAGAAAGTAAATTTTTATTATTTATTTATTAACAGTAATTTAGAATTCGTTATCTAAATTTTATTTTGTATTTATTCATTTTATGACTAACAAAATTAACATTAATCTTGTTTACCCAAAATATTGATATAATTGTGAATTTATTCCACTTTAATTAAGCTTGCAGGAAATGTTATTACCCAAAAACATTCAATAAAAAAAGAAGAAATATTTTAAATTATATAAATTCTGTTTTTCTTAACATTTTAATTGAATCCATAAATTTATTTTCCAATTAACATATCGTATTGCATACTTTTGTCAATACTGATTATAATTAAGTTACTTCTCTGCAATTTTAAAAGCAAAACAATTTTCTAATCAAATTAAATACGGCTTAGCCATTAAAGTTTCAACTAAACAATAATTACTCAATCTTCCTAAACCCATTCTAATATTTCCTACTTTTTGTTCTTCGTGTTGCTTCTTGAAGATTGACGTTTATTTATATTTAACTATGCAGTATAAATCCAGACTGGCAAGTGGCTCATTAACTAATCCGCACGTACACGCTGCACGTCGAAGATGTTTCCGTATTCACGCGATACGGAAACGATCAAGCGAACCGCTTCAGAGATAAACGGTTATGCACTTTATACGAGACTAATTTATTTCTTATTGACGAATATCTCAGTTAATTAGACGAATTAGGCACACACGGAATTGGTCAATTAGTCTAAGTAAATAATTTAATACAAATTATGAATAAGAAACAGAATGCTTCATAAATTAAAGTACACTGACAAGAAAACTGCTAGATTATATATCTTACAGTTAAGGTAGTTAAAGATTCAGTTTATGTATACTAACACTACTTATAAGTTCATTTTTAGACAAAGTATCAATTCAGTAACAAGTTATTGTTGTGATCTCGCGATTTTGGTTTCAAAGAATTTGAGTTTCTCATGAGTCGGCAAAGAAAACTAAGTGGACACCCGATTAGTTTTTGTTTATTTAGGACCATTAGTCTGGCTTATCTAAATCATGCGGGCAGACGCTCGAACTTAGGGATCGTGCCGAGACGCCGAGAGGATTTTGTTCTGGAAATTTTCCATAAAGATTAGGGGAGGACTCACACCAAGACCGAGGTGATGAGGTAGAGGGGAAGTTAAAAAGGGGCAGTCAAAATTGAGCTAGCAAGAGAGTAATTTGAGTTTTGAAGACGAACCTCCGTATTTTCGTTAAAGTAAATTCCGGGTTTCGACCATAAGTTTCGTAGAATTAAGTGTATTATTTATTATTTATTATTTTCAAGTTAGTTAGTAATTATTGTAATAAGTTAGCGATTAGTTGTACATATTGTAAGATATTAGCAGATAAGTAGTATTTAATTACATATAAAGGACATATTTGCGTGTAATTAATTCATCCATTGCCCTGATCCTGGAGCAGCACCATACCAAATTACCAGTTCGCAACATTATTCATATTTTACTCTTCACATTTGAAGTTTGAGTTTTTTAAGTTAATCATTTTACTCTTTTCCATTACGGGGCGAATTGTTTCATAGTAAATATAAGAAATTAATGTTGTAATTTAACATTGAAATAATTTTTTTTTTCTCCTGCCAATCTAGATTCATGGACACATCCCTTGTAAACACTGCGGCTTTATAGGCCTATTGTATTCCCCCCACATTGCTCCATTCAAGCAAATAGATCTAGACCATGTATTAGGTCCAAAAGTCTACGTGACTTGTGGTTTGGCGAGAGTCTATCGGCCGTAATATTGAGTTTTATTCTCCTGCGCGTGATATGATTCGCAATTGAAGATTATATGACAGGAAAATTCGTCCTCTTCGTTGCAAAGTCTGCATATTGGACATACCTGCATCTTCTGCAGGTATCCTCTTAGTCGCTTTAAGAGACTTGCCACAGTTGGAATCTGTTTCCTAGACAGTTGGAAGATTTCAGCTGTTAGGATGCTAGATATGGGACCTATCATCCGTTTGCTGTGTTGCTGGCTACTTGTGCGGAACCAATGTAATTGGTGACTTTTATTGGTCCACTCTGTTATTATTTTATGAGCCATGATTTTGGAGACGTAGGACCACTCCCTTCCAATCGGGAGCGGTGCAGCAGCGCAAACTTTTGCAAGTACGTCCGCCTTTTCGTTTCCCTTCAGACCTATATGATCCGGCATCCACGCAAGTGTAACGCTGTTGTGCTGTGTCAGACGTTTTAAGTTCTGAAGGCACTCCCAAAATGTCCGAGATTTAATTCTATGACACGTTGTGGCATTTATCGCAGTCTGACTGTGCGTGAAAATATAGATATTTCTATTTCTGTCGTACATTCTTAAATTTTTCCGGACACATGTATCCATTGCGAGAATTTCCGCTTGGAAGACCGCAGTGTGTCTCTCCAGCGGCACAGTTATGCTGCACCTAAGAGACAGACTCCAGCTGTCCTTCCTGGAGCCGTCTGTGTACCATAATAAGTCTCCTAGGTTTATCTAGTGGTAATTCCTTTATGTCCACTGTAGCTGTGTTTTGAAGGGTATTTCGAATGAAAGCCCTTGAAGCAGCGAATCTCTTTCCTTTTAAAGGATTGGATCTTTTATTACATCCGTTATTGAGATATGGCACGACCTTGCTAGGATTTGCCATGTGTTGTTGCATCTGAAAGCATTCATCTTAGTCTCACTTGTGATGAAAATATACAGGGGAGGGAGGTTTAACATTGCTTCCAGAGCTGCTGAATGATGAGGTTTTCATCGATCCCGTGATTAGTAAGCAGGCAGCCTCTGTACACTGGAAAGTTTGTTTATCGCTTGCTTCTGTTTTAGTTTGGTCCACCAAATTGTGGACCCATATGTCAAGATAGATTTTACTATCGCCTTGTACAACCAATGTACCATGCTTAGTTTTAAGCCCCAAGATTTGCCAAGTGTTCTCCTGGTCATCAATGCCATTTGTATTGGTTGGTCGCCCGTATGAGGTGTTGTTTCCAGGTCAGTTCTGCATCTAGGACCAAGCCTCGGTACTTGACTTCGTCCCTTTCCTTTAATTGTTCAACATTATTGCTAAATATTTATTACTGTTGCGTTAATCCAAAAGAATTAAAATTATGCGCTTAAATCTATACATTTGCCTCATTGATAGTTAAATGTAAATTTAATGTAAAAACAACTAACTATATCTACATACAAGATGGGCCATTGAAAACGAAACAGAGGGATTTTCGGATAGTTAAAGATGGTTTCTCAAAAACGCTCGGACACGTCAATTTTGTTTGTGAGAGGGACAACTTTTACAAGAAATTTTGTATCCAAATAGCTTAACCCCCTCGCGCTGGGGCCACAACCCCTAAAATTTTAAATTACACGGTGGGGTAAGTTATCCCTCATTAGAAAGCCCGTTTAGACCTGAATACTAAACGGCTAACATTTTCTAAATCTATCGATTTGTTTTCGAGATTATTTAATTTCAAATTACGAACGCGTTTTTAGTTTATGTCGTTTATAGAAAATGGTGATCGTTAATTAAAACCATTTGACTTTTCAACAAGATGGAGCGCCACCACATTTTACGCAGGCTGTTCGGGAGATTCTGGACAGAGTTTTCCCGGGACAATGGAATGGACGAAGAGGTGCTATGAAATGGCCGGCCCTGTTCAACTGATTTAAGTCCACTGGACTTTTTCTTGTAGGATCATCAAAAGACTAGAATTTATGCAAAAGAACCAGAGTCTCTGGAAGAGTTACGTCGACTCATTATTTGAAGAATGCAGTCAAATTGCGCTACAGATCCTCCAAAATGTAAGAGAACGTTTCGAGCGGAATTTGTATTTTTGTATGAAATTTGGTAGCGAACAACTTGAGCATTTATTAAACTAATAAAAATCTTTTCTGGCGTTGAATTGTGTTTTTCCCTTCATTTTTGCAGTTTTTGTAAGGACAGATTGAACAATTGGACTTCCTTTCAACGACATAAACGAAGAACGCGTTTGTAACTTGACATTAAATAATCTCGACAACAAATCGATAAATTTTGAAAATGTTAACCGTTAAGTATTCAGGGCAAAAAGGGCTTTCAAATGAGGTATCACTTACCCCACCGTTCCATAAAATGATAGGGCATGTGGTCCCAGCGAGAAGGAGTTAAGTAATTTGGCTACAAATTTCCTTGTAAAAGGTAAAGTAATTAGAAGCAGAGATCGGAACAGCTTCGCTGCCAAGATCCCCTGGCTAGAAGTACCGAAAGACGAAATCGTATGAAAATACAATTTCGAGATAAACTACACAGCAAAGCCGTTTGGAGCGACGAATGCTCAGCATACCACATAGAGCAACGTGCTATCAAGTGGTATAAGGATAGTTCGAAGACAACGGAAGGTACTGGTGCAGGAGTGTTTAAACCTCGTACCAAATACTTTGAATAAATGGGAATCTACCCAAGTATCTTCCAGCCAAAGGTCCATGCAATCGAAAGATGTGCACAAATTAACCACGACAGGAACTATCACAAAAAACAAATTGCTATTCTGTCAGGTAGCCAAGCAGCCAACAAGGCCATTAGTTCATACATCATCAGATTCAAACTCGTATGGGATTGTGTGGAAAAGCCAAACAAGTTTGGCTGAGAAAATAAAGTAATGTTTTACTAAGTTCCAAGACACAATGGTATAGATGGAAATGAAGAAGCCGATCATCTAGCAAACAAAGGATCTAGTAATCCCTTTATAGGTCTGGAACACTATTGCGGCATGAGTATGAACACCATCCACAAAAGCTTAGATGAAAAACCTGGAAAGAACTTCCAGGGCTAAGACTATCCAAAGTAATGCTGGGATCTTTTAACCAGAAAAGTACATAAGCTTGCCTGAAACTAAACAGGAAAAAGCTTAGAATTCTAACAGGAGTCCTTACGGGACACTGCAGACTTAGAAAACACCTCAAGGCCATAGGTCTAGAGGAAGATGACATATGCAGATTCTGCGGCTCAGCGGAGGAAACCCCCATACATTTGCTCCAAGGCTGCGGAGCACTGCTCCGCAAGAGACAAATGTATCTTGGGGCCCACTGCTTGAACGCATAGGAGTTGCAGTCCTTGAATCCCACCCAATCCTGAAATTCAAAAATGGATTCAGAACTACAGGAAGCGCTCTAAATGGTTAAGTGTGCCAACAATTAGAGGAAAATGGTGGGGTACAATAGATCTATGAAGGTCGCAGTACAAGTCACCACCGAAATCTACAATCTACTTAAGAATAGAGCTGGTTATACACAGTTTCAATTAATCGGAAAATCATTTGGCAATTTCCCGTATCGCTGTGAGATTTTTGGCAACTATTTTATAGGTCCATTTGGGTTGCCAGTAGGGTTTTTCGGGTCCGAGTACCCGGACCCGGACTCGACGATTCCAAGGATAAATACCCGGTACCCGATACCCGATCTAAGACTCGACGAGTCTCGGGTCTTGAATGTTTGGCATTGTCTAGTATCTAGTACACCGCGTCGTAAAGAAGATTGACGATTTAGCATTACACTTGATGAATGGACTAGAATGAAAATTCGAACATATCTAAATATCAATTTACATGGAATTGACTCTGAAGTGTATAATCTGGGTTTATTGAGAATTTTTAACTCATGTACTGCTATACAATTTGTCGAAAAAGTAGAACAGCACTTAAACACATTTAATATAAAATTTAAAAAAAATATTGTTGGGTCAACCGGCGACACCGTCGGTGCAAGTGGAGTGATGAAATTTGGACGAGAATCTTCTAGTCTTCATAATTTCTGTTTATTTCACACTATACACTTATCTATTTGTGATGTAGTATATAAAAAGAAAAATATTACCGGCTTGCAAGATGAAGATAACCATGGTCTAGAGTCTAGATCAGCGTTTCCCAAACTTTTTTGCCCGCGGCCCGATACGAGGTTTTAAAATTTGTCGCGACCCACCTTACAAAAAAAAAACATTTATTAACAAAACATATTTCAACACAAAAATTGGAAAATAATTAAATCAGCAAAATATAATTAAAAAATTAACAAAGATATTCATTTAAAACTTTAGTAAATTAACGAAACTTTGTTTTACATATCTTGTCCTAAGTGTGAAGAATGATGTTGTTTCTCATCACATAACAATTTCAAATTAGGAGGTAATGATGTTAATTTCTTAAATTAGGTTCAACATACAATCTGTTTCCATACTTCTTTTCTAATTACGCCAAGGCTGAGAAGGCAACTTGACACGTATAAATGGGGGCAAAAGGCATTAAAAACACTTAGACTTACATGGTGGTATGCACCATAACACCCTTAGTCTTGATATTTATTGATTTCCATAAAGCATTCATCAAAGTAGAACTAACATCAATAATAGCAGCACTTGAGCAGTGTAGGATAGATTATAGCCTTATAGAATACATATAGAGTCACACTACCACAACTGTAAAAGTTCATGAAACAACAGACGAAATTACAGCAGGCTGAAAAGTCCAACAAGGGGACCCCATTTCGCCTAAACTTTTCACAGCAGTCCTCGAATACGCAATTGCGTTGGGATAATAGGGGCATCTACATCCACAGCTAAAGGCTGACACCTCAGATTCTCATGATATCGTGCTTACACAGATAACATGCTTGAAGAAATAATACAGATCTCAGCAAAAGTCGGTCTTCCAATAAATGCTAGTAAAACCCAAATAATGAAAAATCCAGTGCTTGCACAAAACATCAGATTAAGCGACTCCGAGATAAAATAAACGCATATATACAAATAGCTAGGGCACGAAATACAAATTAGGAAGAACAATCAAACGCACGAGATACAGCGTAGCATAGGTTTGGGTTGGGCTGCTTTTTTGCAAACTAAGACAGGTATTAAAAATGTTATACCCATATGCCTGAAGATAAAAGTGGATGAAAAATGCGGGCTACCACATAATAACATAAGGAGCAGAAACTCCTACATTAACAAAAAGGTCAGCAGAAAATCTAATAGTAGATCAAAGAGTAATGGAGACAGAAGTACTTGGAATCACTAAAAGAGAATACCCAATAATACCATCAGACAAAGAATTGAAGTTAAATACATAGTTGCAACACATAACTAGAATGAAATGGATATGGGAAGGTCATATGGCGAAAACATCAGACGACAGGTGGACTAAAAGAATATCGGAATGACGACCACGAAATAGAGGTAGACCACCGATACGCTGGAGCGATGATATAAAAAAATCACTGGGAATTTAAAGAACTTAGAGGATGCCTATGGTCAGCAGTGGACGACGATGATGATGAATGATCGCCGAAAAGAAACTTATTTCCTTTATTCAGAAAAAATTATTTGCGAATTAACTTTTCTCCAACACTATGAGGTCAGCTATTAATTTAGAAATTTCTAAAGCTGTCAAGGTGAGGTTTTTATTTGAGGAAAGAGTGCTTTTTTCAATATTCTTTTAGCAGCACTCAATTCCTTTTTCTTATTAGCAAAAAAGAAAATAATAATGTGTTTTTACAACTTTTTTTCGCAACCCGGCAAAATTTTTCTGGGACCCAGTACCGGCTCGCCACCCACACTTTGGGAAACGCTGGTCTAGATGGTATTGATGACGATCAATTAAAATTATTATTCTGACGAGAGCGTCTATGATGTCGAAGAATACGGGCAAGTTGAATTAACTTTAGACAATTTAGATGGGAATTCATTTGTCTTCTTCCGCTCATAGCCTCTTTTGGAGTTTGTTTTTTTATTTACCTATTTACCATAACATTCTCCAAATCCCTCGTTTATCTAAGTCCCAATTAACTTAATCGGCAAGTTCGTACAGCATCGATTGCTTTACCATATGCGTGAACATGAAAAATCCTCTCGTGTTTTTGTTTAAATTGCGAGACAGATTAGACCCGGACCCAGAACCGGACCCGAAAAATAGGACTTGGACTCGACTCGGACTTGCCGAGTCTAAAAAGACCGGGTATTCCCAAACCCCAGTTGCCAGATCGACTAACGGGAGCAAATTACACACATTTTTTGGAAAATTACTTCCTCAATGGATTAGGCTAGGTCGATGTACAACTGAGACATGAAATGTGGTTTATTCATGACGGTGTACCTGCACATTTTAGTTGTCAAGCCGTGCATGTCTCAATGGGAGGTATCCTTATCAATGGATCGGCAGGAACGATCCGATACCATGGCCGGTCCACTCCCCAGATCAGAATCCCCAGGATTTTTTTTATTGGGTCATCTGAAAACCATGGTGTACGAAAATCCAGTCAGAGCACTTGAGGAGCTACTGCCATGTGTAACTAAAACGGGTGAAAAAGTTAGAAACTTGCCAGCCGTTTTTGGATGCCTTCGTCGTTTTTGTTGCGGCGGTGTCTTCTGTGCATTGAACATACAAATTTTGAACATTTTTTGTAAATTGTAAATAGTTCTTTCTTATGATTTTAATTTTTATCAATAAATTCCACCCCATTGATTGTGTTGCTGGTAAAACTATTTTGTAAAGCGTTGGTAAAACATTTGTGACGCTACATGCATTATTAGTTCTATGCTTATTTTAGATCATAGATTCAGCCCTGAAAGTTTCTCGGTGGAGTTCTGACACACTCTGTATATTGAATAGACCAACGTATCACTGTATAAATATTGATCGTACAATTATTGTAAAAAATATTTGAAACATTATCTTTAAATTCCATTTCTCTGCGGATGAGTTTGAGCTAGTACACTGATAGTGCACGGCAGTGTTGTTTTTGATGATGTTCGTTGCTTAGCTTTAGTTATGACTTGAGAGACTGACTTGAAGAATGACCAGTAATTTGAATAACCTCTTGTAGTTGGCTTCATATTTTATCCAATTGCTTACAGCGGATGAACGATTTTAGTGATTATTTGTATCTTCATGACTTCAATCCCAATATTTTACGCGCCTACACGTGTCCACTTACTGCATTAGTTAATACCCATTGGACAATTTTTGAACCAAATTCTTATCTTACTCCAATCCGGATTTGGTTTTTCAAACAATCGATTCGTTTTGATATATGATGTTCTTTTTTTTAACATTTTCTGTAGTAGACGCACTGGACACTTGTCTTGACATTCTCTGTTCATTGTTAACCGTTTTATTTTATAACAACGGTATGTTTTTCGTCGGCCTGTGCATTTTGGAGGATATGGTGTTTTATTAAATACTTAAGTAAACTTACAGGCCAAGTTGACCATAAATGTCGTCATCGTTCTTGAAGAATTCTACTAGGCCGAGTTCGACGACAGAAATCTGGTACAACTTTTTTGTAGGCTGTCCGGTGAGTTTCCGTCATATTTTTCAATAATATTGCCGATCTCTTCAGAGCAGAAGAACTGGATTTTCTTTTCTCTGGAAGCGTTTGTAGCCTTTCTTAACCTTTCTTTTGACCTTTCGGACATCCTTAAAAATTATGCTTTTAAATGGGTTTATTGTTCAATGCAAGTTGTTTTTCTGGAGAAGCTTTACGGAACTATTTCAAATCGTTTCCACAATTCCCTCTTTCTTATTGGTCGTATTAGCTCGCTTTATGTAGAAAGCCCAATCTTTGAGAATACCTGCCAAGTTTTCGTCCGAAGTCTGCTTAAGAAATTCGTATTTTCGCTCTTCACAAAATACCAAAAATTACTCCCAAATGCATTTCTGCATTTTCACTGTGTTCTCAGGTGGTAAAGATTAAATTGCTTAGTTTATTTCTAAACCTGAAGCTTTTTCGATGCGATTCACCGCGATTTTTAGTTTCTTAAGAAATATAATTTTAATATATAAAATTATGACAGTTATGAAATCTTGTCTGCAGATTTAAATTATCTAAATAAAATTCTCAAAACAAACTTATGATGAGTTATATAATCATTAAAAAAATATTTTCAGTAGCATAATAATTTAATATCCAATAACAGAAAAAATTCTATCTAAAGTAGCAAATGAGTAATAAATCCTACTGAGCAGGTAAAATCATCTGCAATAAATTATGCAACAAGCATACAAGTTTTGGTTGCAATGCTTGGAGAGGCTGATCAGTTCTTTCGGAAGCGAGAGATTCGTTTCGCATTTAATTAATCGATGCTGTATAATAAATTATATGTTAACGGTCATAATTCGCTTGTACTGTAATCCCGCACACATACACACACACAACTCCATAATTAGTAATTAAATTATCGGTAAATCTTTTCCTTTAGATGCTAATGCAGACTAGATTAGTAATATTGTAATGTACAATAATTGAATATTAATTATTCTGTCAAATATGAATTTTATAGAGATGATATTCAATTATCAAATAGACTAAATTAGAAAGAAATAAACTTTAAAAAATGATTTGTAGAAATGCATAAAATGCATAAGAGAAACAAAAGTTTATGAAATCCAGACACACAACAGATACATATACTAAATAAATCTGACTATAATTAAAAGACTACGCAAGATGTCTGTTTGTCTCCATTAAAAAAAGAAATCAAGATCAACATATAACAAAAACTCGACCAACATACTTTATCTATAGTGTTGTAAAGCGTGTGTAATCTTTAATTATATTTATTTGTGTAGTCTCTGATACCGCATTATTGAAGCAATTTCTACATAAAACAGATCACGTAATTCAGTGTTTATCATATAAATACTTCGACACTTACCATATAGAAAAAACGTGTTTTGAGACAGCGGAACAAGTTACTTCAAACGTTATCTTTCACGAAATTAGAAATAAATACTTGGATTAATGTTTGAATTAACGCTTTCGGTGATTTTATCATCAGTATTTTCGGTCTAAAGTATGTGGGCAGAGCTGAATGGACTAAAAAAAACAGACTTACAAGAAAAAAGAAAAAATTATTAAAATGACTGCACCACAAATATTGATTTCTAGACAATTTAAAAACCAGACAGAATAACCAGTACTAGCCCAAAGTAGATAACACTTGCAAAAACTAGACAAGATTAGGTTATCCCTAAAAACCTAACCTAACCTACCTTAAACAAGACTAGACCTAAACAGCCACCAGATTACACCATACAAAGCAGACAAAACAGACTAGACTAGAGAAGATTAGGCAAGACCAGACAAGAGCAGACCAGACCACTAAAGACCAGAGAAGACCAGACAAGACCACACAAGACAAGACAAGACCAGACAAGACCAGGAAATACCAAGCAAGACCAGGCAAGATCATTTAAGATCAGGCAAGATCAGGCAAAACTAGACAAGACCAGACAAGACCAAACAAGACCAGACAAGAGCAGCGAAGAACAGAAAAGACCAGACAAGACCCATCAAGACCAGACAACACCAGACAAGACAAGACCAGACAAGATCAGATGAGACCAGACAAGACCAGACTAGACCAGGCTCCAGGTGAGAAGCCAAACTCCTAAACCAGACAAGACCCGACAAGGCCAGAGAAGACCTGACAAGACCAAACAAAACCAGACAAGACAAGACCAGACCAGGCAAAACTAGACAAGGCCAGACTAGACCAGACAAGTCAAGACCAGACAAGACCAGACAAAACCAGACAAGACAAAACAAGACCAGACAAGACAAAACAAGACCAGACAAGACCAGACAAGACCAGAGAAAACCAGTCAAGACCAGACAAGACCAGACAAAACCAGACAAGACCCGACAAGACCAGACAAGACCAGACAAGAGAAGACCAGACAAGATCAAATGAGACCAGACAAGACCAGACTAGACCAGACTCCAGGTGAGACGCCAAACTCCTACTGGGCCCGTCCCCCGGGTGGCGGATAGATAGGGGCTTAGGATAGCAACAATGGAAAGTGGAGAACTTAAGACCAAGCTACGGAAACACACAAGCGGTGACTGTCATGGTAGACTTTAAGGGTAGGGCTAAGCAGATGCAAACTACAAGAGAGTAAAAGTACAAAGTACCCCGATGCTATAAGTGCTGAAGCTATAGAAACCGGATGAAGGAATGCCAGAGTAAGGCAGAGAGATCCGACGCCTGCTTTAATTGTGGCAAACAAAGACATTACTCCAACGAATGCGAAAACCAACCAGAATGCCGTTGAATGCCGCAGAATGCTCGCACAGGGGCGAGAAAACCAGCCACCGAGCAAGTGGGGCAGCTGCAAGAAATTTAGGGAAGCCCTAGTAAACCAACAGAAGAGAAGTTAGAAACCTGAGACCAGAGCATCAAACTAACAAACAAAAGAACACGCAAAATACATATCGGAAGACGACACGGTGCACTGAGGACAGAAACAAAAAAAAATCTACGAACAAACAGGAGGAAGAGAATAAAAACGGGACAAGAGGATGGTACACAGATGCAAACAAAGACCACCGCATTAGAGGAATTAGAGTACTGTGGAAAATAAGAAAAATTAACCAAGGTGCGCGCAAAGGATTTGTCTGGATCGACACGGCATACGGTTACACTGCAGTTGTTACATATCGCCTAACTGCCAGAGGTGCGAATTTGAAAAATTTCCTATTTCTGAATTAGGCGAAGAATCGGCAAAACATCAAAAACCGAAACGAATCCTGGTAGGCGGGGAATTTAACTGAAAGGCCTATGCGTGGGGTTCGGATACACATAATGAGAGAGGAAACCTACTATTGGACTTTCTGGCACAAAACGATCTGATGATCTGCAATGCGGGTGAGTCCACCTTCGAAAGGAGAAACCAAAGCTCAATTATCGATATAACTATTGCAGGGAAAGAAACATATGATGAGACAAGATGAATTGATCATTGATGAGACAAGATCATGAAGAAACATGATGAACTCGGCAGTACTAAAAGAAACAGATACCCTGTCGGATCACAAATACATAGAGTTTACATTGACAAGTAGCACAAAACTCGGAAAAGAAAAACAGCAAGAGGAATAAAAAGGCAATTAAAAAATAATGCATGGCTCCCAGAAGACGAAAACTTCCTGATAAATGCTATAGAAAAAACCTGTAATGAAGTACCAAGTATAAGGGAAAGACGGGAAGTAAGCCAGCTGTTTACTGGTGGCACGACTGCATGTACAACAGACGACAGTGTATACGGGCAAGGCGCCTTGCCCCGAGAGGCAGAAGCACTAACGGAGAGGATGCAGACAAGCAGCTATAGGTAAACTATAGAAAGTGCCGGGATTCCCTAAAGAAGGTAATAAAAGAAGCCAAACAACCCAAGTGGAACGAGCTGATAAAGGAGCTGGAAGATGACGTCTGGGGACCAGATCGTCATGAAGAATTCACTAGAGGAAGAAAACTGAAATGGACAAATAAACTCTTTCCAACCCACCGGCCGCTAAGGTGGACAGCACAAAAGAAGAAAGAAACCGTCGATACAGTAAAGGAAATACCGGCAGAGGAATTAAGGACTGCGTTTACCCAAATGAAAAATGGTAAGGCACCTGGGCCGGACGGGATAACTCCGGAAATATTTATAATAGTGCTGAAAAATCACGAAGAGACGTGTGGAGCATGCCTGAATAGACTACTGAGAGTGGAGAAATTCCCACAAATCTGGAAAACTGCTCGCTTAGTGCTAATTGAAAAACCGAAAAAACACAAAGACTCGGAGGACATATTAACCTCTATGCTTACTAAATGCATCAGGGAAATTTTGGGAGAGCATCATAAGAAACAGTCTGTTTCTTATGATGCTTCTTATGAAACAGTCTGTTTCTTATGATGTTCTCCCATAATTTCCCTGGTACTTTTATTAAGCATAGAGGTCGATAGCTGTCCTCCGAGTCTTTTTGTTTTTTGGTTTTTCTAATAGCACTAAATGAGCAGTTTTACAGATATGTGGGAATCTCTCCTCTCTCAGTAGTCTATTCAGGCATGCTCTACACGTCTCTTCGTGATTTTCCAGATAAAATTTATTTCTGCCGATATTTCCTTTACTGTCTCGTCGGTTTCTTTCTTCTTTTGTGGTGTCCACCTTAGCGGCCGGTGGGTTGGGAATAGTTTATCGGCCCATGTCAATAATAGCTTGATCAACTAGATCAACTGTCGATGCTGTCAGGAAAATACAAAAGCTAGCAAAGGTTGCCTCCGCCCCTCTCTTCCGACATAAGATATTAGCACTAATGGTGGCACTAGATATACGAAATGATTAAACAGTGCACCGTTGTCTAAGAAGGCTAATGACAAGCGTTAAGGGACCAAGGGCAGCCGCAGACGCACACTCTGCACAGTGGCACTGTCAAAAATGCTGTACGGTGCTCCTACGTGGAATGAATCGTTGATGAGAACCAAAAAATATGGAAAAATGTATATGCAAAGAGACAAATGGCAATACGGATATGTAGCTCCTACAGGACGGACTCGGCGGAAGCGCTGTTGGTAGTTGCCGGGCTGATGCCAATAGACCTGATGGCAAAAGAAAGGCTAAGAAGGTACCTTGAAGGGGAGGACAGCAGTAGTCGGATTAGAGAAGACACTATGCACGAATAGCAGACGTCAAAAAAAGATGGAACCAGGATACTTGATATGCGGTGTGGACAAAACGAATCATCCCACGCATAGATCCATGGGTGAGACGTGGATACGGAGAAGTGAATTACTTTCTCTCGCAGCAGCTGCTCGTACATGGCACCTCCATGGCATACATCTATCGCAGACACCTTAGGGAGACCGACAATTGTGTATACTGCTCGGACCTGGTGAATGATTGCCACCATACATTTCTCAACTGCTCCAGATGGGCAAAACAACGGATGGAAATAGAAACGAAGGTGGAAGGAAAGCTGACGCCAGAAAACCTTCAGGAGACAATGCTACATAGCAGAGAATGCTGGAACGCAGCCGAGAAGCTAACGACATCTGTCATAACAGCAAAAGAGAAGGACGAAACGGACCGTAAAAAAGGAGAAATAAGATGAAGAGAAAGCAAACCCCGAGCAAAATAATGTTGAGAAGACAGTCCCGCAAGGGGTCGAAATTGAGGAGTGGGTTTTTTAGTAGGTAGTCAAGCCGCTAAGGCGAGTAGTCGCACACCCTCCAGAGCAACTTGGAACATTGGGGGCCGTACGTAAATGTATTTTACCCTTCCTCCCGAAAAAAAAGACATAACCAGACAAGACCATACAAGACCAGAAAAGAGCAGACAAGACCACACAAGATCAGACAAAACCAGAAAAGACCAGACAACACCAGACAAGGCGAGACAAGACCGGTCAAGACCAGACAAGATCAGACAAGACCAGACAAAACCATACAAAACCAGACAAGACCAGACAAGACAAAAACAGACAAGACAAGACAAGACCAGAAAAGACCAGACAAGACCAAATAGATGCAAAGCGGCAAGATCGGACAAGACAAGAAATTACCGGACAAAACCAGGCAAGGCCAAGGCCAGGCAAGAGCAGAAAAGACCAGACAAGACCAGACAAATGCAGACAAATCTAGACAAATCCAGACAATGCCAGATTAACCAGATAAGGTGCGACAAGACCAGACAACATCAAGCAATATCTAACAAAATTAGGTAATGTGGGTTGTGTTTACTATGTTTATCATGCTTGAATTGCTACTATTAAATTAGTATTAACGTAATTAAGATAATTTATCTGTTGCTATTATGTGTTTGAGTTCAAAGTAACGTTGTTTATTGACCTAATTTATAAAATATAGAGAATTTTTGTGATTTATTTATTTGTGTTAGATTAGCATAAATCAATAAAGATTGGAAAACATGTTTCTGGGTATTTTTGTTTTACATCGTATAGATATTGTGTCAACATAAAACTAATTATTGTTTTTGTATTTGAAATTCAAAGAATGCATTTCTACTAAAATGCCTTAATGGTGTTTTGTTTTATTGTCGGTGTGTTCTGTAGGAGATATTAAGTAGCGTGTGGCGTAAGGAGAATTTTCAAAATCGCAAGCAGGCCTTGGCGTGTAGCACGTCGGTTGCAATACAAATGTGGCTAAATGGCAAAAAGTTATTGAGTTGGCCGTATAAGTCTCGCGTCTGAGGGACCGCGACTGCATCCCTTATTGGGATAAGCGGCTCGTTGTCAAGTTGTCAGTGTTTTCGGAGAAGAATTTATTTCGCCCAACATTTTTGCAAGTACGTTGCCGTTTTATACGGATATACACTTTATACGTACACCAAATATATTTAAGTTAATGCATTCAGCTGACAAAAAAAGCAAACGTTGGCAATATATATTTTCTTCTGCGAGTAATTAGAAGGTTGTTAAAACGTTAAATTTAAGATTTAATAGTCACTACAGAATTTATATATTTCCAATGACACGCAATTTTCGAAATATATTAAGCTTGGAAATGCGTATTATTACCAATGTTAAAGTTATAATTATCAATATTATTGTTAATTACAAATATGTCTTTTAAAGAATACTTATAATTAAGGTAGTTCTAATATAATATAATTTTTCTAAAGTTTTTATTTAACTAATTTGCTTGCAAATACACAAAATGGTTTAATATTTGTCTTAATGTTTCCGGTTAAAACTTGTACTTCTGATTTTGCACACATTTCTGGAATCTGGAATTGGTTATAGAATTAAATATATTCTTAATTAAAAAATACAGAATTCTTCCTTCTATGTTTGTATTTAATCTCAACTTGATGATTTTGTTTCGAGAAAATCAAATCAAAATCATCATTTTCGAGACGTATATTTGTTCAATAAACATGTTCTAGTTTTCTATGCTATTTTAGCTGTAGTTCAGTCGCAATTCTACTAAGATTAATATTAAATTATTGTTTGTAAAAAAAAACAAGCCGAAGGCCATTGTAACATTTTGCACGTGAAAATTAACTTTTTATACTATTAATTTCAAATAATTAACGTTAAGTAAAATTGTATTTGAGGTTTTCGCGGATAGAAATATATGTTGATTTGTTTTCTAGTGGATTCCGCGTTTATCTTGATTATACTACACGTTTCGTTCTAGATGATAATTTGTAGTAATGCTCGTCATTGCTAACATTTTACGCTTTTTAGAGTTTTTAATTTTGCGCCTAGGCTGGTGTTGTCGACCGTGGGCCCTCCACAGTCATATTTGTTCGTTGTGTTTGACGTTTCACACGTACTGAGTATTCAAAGTGCAAAAATTTACCAAATCTGAATAAGAATAAAAGGTTTATAATGTCAGAAGATAAGAAGAAGAAAAAATCATGTTCGCAATCACGAATAGAGATATTAAGAAACAAAAAACGGATGAAAGACTGGAAAAAATGGAAAAACAGATCGATAACCTCAAAATCGTCGTTTGTAAACTGGCAGAATCAAATAAAACCACTGATCAGAATGGAAATCATAATGGAAATGCACGTATCACATAAAAAGTATTTCCTCCTATTGCCTCCTTACAAGATACTTAAAAAATGCTTAAGTGTGGACTCATTCACACTTAAGTATGTTTATTTATTTTTTCTTTGTACAAAACAACATGTACGTAAAAAACTGTCTATATGATAAACTGTCCATACGACAAACTGTCTATATGACAAACTGTTTACACGACAAACTGTCCTAACGACAAACTGTATAACAAAAAAAATATGAGTTTCCGTACGAAACCAGTATCACATAAAAAGTATTTAGCCTCCACACGAGACACTTACTTAAAAAAAACTTAAGTGTGTTGATTCAGTCACACTTAAGTATGTTTTTGCACAAAAACAACATCTACAAAAACTGCCTATATGACAAATTGCCCATAAGATAAAGTGTCTATATGACAAACTGTTTATACGACAAACTGTCTGTATAACAAAGATATATGAGTTTCCACGAGAAACCAGTATCACATAAAAAGTATTTAGTCTCCATACGAGACTTTTAAAAAATGTTTAAGTGTGGTGATTCATTCACACTTATTTTTAATTTTATGATTGTTAAAAGAACCGGATTCTCCACGTTGATCCCCTATATTATTGCGACTGCAAAAATGATTACTTAATAACAGGCCATTTTAGCAAATTTGAAGGGATAAAATTAAATTTATTTTAAATAAATGTATTTAGTACAGCATAAAATAAACTGCTTTCAGCAAATATACTAAATATAATATTAGATTAAAGCAAAATAGATTTCATTTAAATTTTAAATATGCAACAATAACCATAAACAGACTTTGTATCAGAGACTTATAGTAAAATATATACTATTAACGCAAAAGTAAACCCTTAAAACAGATAACATCAGATAACAAAATATTCAAGCATTCCACAAATTGGTATTATTTAAACTAATTGAACAACATACAGGTATTTATTCCTATTTACCATTAAGAAAAACATACCAAGAATGTTATTAGTATTTATATATTCCAATAAATTGAACATAATAGGTTTATTTTTACGAGATCAAGATAGGGGCTTTATAATTATTCCATTATATTCGAAATCGCATTTTTAGGAAATCAAACCCCAACGGATTCTGTGCACTTTACAAAAAGAAAATTAGAGATTTATATCTGAAGTTCATCATAATTGATAGAATAGAAGGGAACGTGTTTTTCAATACAGAACGTGGTTTCAATAATAAGGGTAATTTTGTCTTTTTTGTATTGAAATATTGGATTAGGTCTGGTTAAGATTTTTGCCGACTAAATGTGTTCATTAAGCCAGACAGACGGGATTAGATAAAATGAAGGTTCGTTCAGCCAGATGAAAGTTGAGAGCGCGACTTGCATCGCCGTCTGTGAACAGTAATAAATGCAGAGAAGGGTGTAGACTGCCGAGATTAGACAGATGAAACTAATTGATCAGACAAGAAATAAAATATATTAAATATTATAATAGTTTCTCAGATTAAAAATGTGTAATATTTCTTGGGGATAATGGAGAGTGTCTTGTGGATTATTAAAAATGAATGATTTGTCAAGAATTTTGTCGTGAAATGAAAAATTAGATTATTATAATGAAGACCGAAGGCTGTGAGCCCTGAGACTAAAGTAATGAAACGAAATTATATATTTTCGAACTATGTAGGATTGTCGTAAAATTTTTGTAAAAATAGGTTACCAGACAGGAAAGCAAATTATACCTTATTTGCTAAATTTCGCACGTGTCTATAAGAATATATTGTTGGAGAGGCAATTTTAAATGTTTTTAGGCGGTTTTAGTTTTCCAACGTAAATTACTTTAAATACGCTTTACTGCTAATATAAGACTCGCAAAAGCACCTAAAAGAGGTGAATATTAAATAAAACGTTTTTTTTTTAAACTTAAACATTTAATGTTTTCACTTATATTTTAAGGATTCCTTACTTAAAGAGGCGAACACGGACAATTTTAGGGAATGTGACTTCGTCAGTGAGTATTTTGATAAACGAAATTCTACTAATTTGCTTGTTTAACATACAATTTAACAAGAAAATTAAAGAAATTCCGCACATAAAAACACCTGGCATCTGTCAAACTCAGAGATTACAACTATCCGTCTGTTACAACTATCCGTCTGCCTATTAATGCAGAAATGTTTTAAGTACAAATTCGATTTTCTTTAGTTATAAATTGGCGTAACAAAATCTGAAATTTATACACACTAACGATGTAACGTGATGTAACGAATACCAATTTTATCTGGCGCCGAATATCTGGCGCCGATATTCGCGAATTCGAATGCGAATATTCGAGTGTGATGAGTAAATCATCATTTTTTTAAATGAGTAAATCAGTTTCTACTTGTAGTGAAATAAGGACTTATTTCATGCTTTGCGATGCTGAACGAGCTAGATACAAGCTCTGTAAATAATAAATATTCTCGAAAATGAAGAACTACAACGGCTATGAGAAATTATTTGAAGTCAATGCACAAAAACCGAGATTGCTGAATTGCAAAAATGTGAGAAAGGTAATCAATATAATTAATAGACTTACATTATCGTACCACAATAGCACCAAATCTGACACTAAACAGATGCCACTTCAAGAATGTGTTGAAAAAACGTAACAGTGGCATAATAAATCTGTGAGGTCCTTGGCAGTTGATAAATCAATAAGTGAAATGATTACGTTGAAAGACATTTAGTATCGTGTAACCTGTTGGATTCGTAAGACTTACGGAGCACCTAAGTCGTATAATTTCTCGCCAATATTTTGATTCTTTCATGAGCGATGACTTATATGGCAAAGTGAGCCAGAAAATCCACGAATTACTGAAGTCCCTGAAAAAATGTCCGTGTAACATCTAGTCCAATTCTTGTTCTGGGGTTTCATTACCGAGTTTTACTTGCCATGGGATTACAGAAGGATACGAAATAAAAATGCTAGTGTTAAAAGCAGATGTGTACAGGATCAAGATCCAACAGCAGCTCCATTAGTGCTGCCGTCTTTGAACCTTCTCAAGCTGCTTTTCATAGAGACCAGCTTGGTTCAACTTCTCCATGCAACTCCTACCGCTTCTTCAGCGTGCCTACTCCATAGGAGTTTGCTATCCAGTGTTTCACCCAGATACCTTATCTTCTGTCTACTGCCCTACCATCTAACAGTATTGGATGTAGGCAGTTTAGCTCTCTCTTTCTAGTAAATGGTATCACCGTTGTTTTGCTCGGGTTGAGTTTCAGTCCCACTGTATGACACCATCTACTAGTTACTTTGAGGCCTGTCTGCACGATTTCACAGAGCAGAGAACGCTCTATGAAGACTACATCTTCGGCGTAACCTTGACATTTAATATCTAGATTCTGCCTAGCCAGTAATTCATCCACAACCAGGCTCCACATCAGTGGTGATAATACACCTCCCTGTGGGCACCCTCGAGTTGTGAAAATCCCGATGATGTTTTACCCCACTTGTGCCTCTGCCGTTCTAGTTTTCAGCATTTCTCCCATCCAGTTTGAGGTAATGCTGCCGATATTCCTTCTTTCGAGAGCCGCTTTGATATCCTCGTGCGAGGTGTTGTTAAAGGCTCCTTCTGAGTCCAAGAAGGCACATAGCGCTACTTCATTTGTGTCTAGTGCTGCTTCTATTTCAATTGTCAGCTGATACCGATCGGTCTCTGTGAATTTCCCTGCTCTGTATGCATGCTGTCAGTTGTGTAGTGGTGGACCTAACAGCACTGTTGTCCTTAGGTAGTTGTCAAATACCTTCTCCATTGTCTTTAACATAAGAGATGTTTGACTAATGGATCTAAATGACTTCGGTTGAGTGGTGTCTTTGTTGCCCACCTTCGGTATGAATACCACCTTAGCCCTTCTCCATAGCTCCAGTATCTATTCGAGCGCTGAACTACTCTAAAAATTTGTAGAAGATACGGAATTATTCTGTCCCTACCTTTTGTAGGAAGGCGGGAATTGATCCGTCAACACCTAGCGCCATAAATGGCTGGAAAGTGCCGATAGTCCATCTGATTCGATTTTCCGTACAGATGGACGCGACTTTCCTCCAGTCAGCCCGACTTTGTCTCCGTGGTTGTATCAAGCCCTCGGTCTCTTTGTATTATCTACATCCCGGAAAATAGGTTTCTAGTAGGAGGGAGCTCTCTGCTCTCCGTCTTTCCTGTAGCTACCGTCCGGTCTCTTAAGTGTGGCTGTCATTTCCATTCTTTCTTCGCTAGTGCTTTGTGCAATCTAGCTGCCATAGGGGTGGATTCTACGTTTTCACAGAAGATCCTAAAATTTTTCCTTTTTGCCCTTCTGATCTCTTTATTGTAGGTGGTGAGTACCTCAGAGTATTCTAGACAATTTGCCGTAAATAAATTTCTAGCCGTATTGCTCAGCTTTGTTGAAAATTCTACGTACTTTTGCTCTTAATGTAGACACATTTTTGTTCTACCATTTCGTCCTTATGCTCCTTCGCGGTGTTTACCAGGCAGCTGGATTCAAATGCTGTGGTGATTCCCACATTTATTTCTCATATTGCTTGCTCTAGTACGGTGTAGTCTTTGATGCTACCCCGCGCTGTGTCACTTGCAATAGGTTCTCTTTCAGTTTGGAACTAAACATAGGCCATATAGTTTGTCTGGGGTTTCGGATGGGGGTGTTTTCCCAACTCACTCCTTCCAGTTCAAACTCTATGATCTTATGGTATGACATTTATGGTTCACTTGAAACTCTCCACTAACGTTTGTGATACCTACCGTAATATCCAGTACCTCATTTCTAACCTTGGTGACAATGTTGGTGTATTTTCGACGTTGTAGACAATTAGGTTTTCTTTAATTAGGTATTCTAAAAGGTATCTCTCTTATTGACTACATATGTACGTATTTCCCCACATCTCGCTGTGGGCGTTCGCGTTACATCCCAAAATGAGCGACAGCCTTCCCCTAATACAGTGTTGCACCAGCCTTTGTACTTCCATAGGTGGTATGGTATTACCATCGCCAGGGAAGTGTGCTAATGCGATCACTATCTCGCGGATAAGGGCCTGGATCGAAATTAGATCCCGCGTTAAGAATTGAACCTGTCATTTCGAAAAGGGCATGAGTCACACTTTTTGGAAATATCACTTTTTTACGCCATTTTATTCATTGAAGCGTTTTAAATATTCCATGCGAAAAGAGCACATGTGTATACACCACAAGTCAACATAAAAAGCAATTAAAAGGGCACGAGTCCTGGACGTATGCCCCTTTCAAGTGAAACGAAACGCATCTGTCAGATATGGCATAATATCACTTATCATAATATCACATATTACATATTATCACATAATGTCACTATCGTGAGCTTGCCGAAAATGCTTTTAAACCTAGAAAAAAGTCTCTGGTGGCAGGAATAGTGAAAACTATAAACATAATTAAATAAAAATACCCAAAATTGCTGGAAAATGATGATTAACAAAATAAAAAATTAAAATTTGTGGTCAATTCGAAAAAGTCCAAAAATTTTAATTCTAAATATCTTGATGAAAATTGTTCTTTTTTAATGAATAAATATTCCAAAAAGCGTGTATGTTTTTTACTTAACAATCTCTATATTCAGTTTCTTCAGCATCAATGACTTTTTCAACAAAAAACATATTTTTGTTGATTCTTAAAAGTTCTAATTCATGGACTCATGCCCTTTTCGAAATGACAGGTTCAATTCTGAAAGGCATAAGAAATTAATGCCCTTCTTTACCATATTAAAAGTTCTAGGGGAGACCTGTCCCTGGCTGTCCCATACCAGCTTACATTCCCTGTTGCTGAGGCCTATGATCTTACCTCCGTAGGTCTAGGGTACTTGCAGCAGCCCTAGCGCCCTTAGCCCTAGACGCTGTTTAGTGAAAATCCTCGGTTTCACAGCCGAGGCTGCCATGGTGGATGTTCACTTGGGCTATTTTGGTGCGCCTGCTGGTCATTCTTGTTTTGTGACAGGAGGCGGCGAGTCCTCCTCTGTCCCTGCAAGAATAACATCTTCCTCTGCCTCCGTAGACATGGCTGGACTGCTCATCCCTACGAATGTGAGGCCTCGGTAATCCGAGCTGACTTCCTCGTTCTCGGCATCGGCCATTGTGCCTTCAGCAGGGAGAGTGGCCGCTATTGCTTTCTCTTCCACCCCAGAAGTAGCCCCTGTTGCGTTCGTTACTTCCGGGTGAGGGACCGCTGTGGCTGATGCTACTACCTCTGCATCTGCCCTTAGTCTGGGAGTGGGTCTCTCTCGACTGCTGCCTTCTCTCGGATCGTGCAGCTCACGCTTCATCTGAGCCGCCAGTTCTGTGGCGGTTAGGTCCCGCACACAAGAATTAAATTTTTGAGTTTTCTTCATAAAAGATCCGACGAGTAGCAAGGGAAATAAAAGGTCCGCCATGTCAAAGCCCCGCTTGACATGGTAAGGCTTGGTAGAGTCTGAGTTCGCCAGGTATCAGAAAGGCTCCATTAGCGATGGCCGGTCTCCCTTGGCCACCAACCAGTCTCTTCAGCATCGGTCGCATGACACCTTTGGATTAAGGGTTTGGAAGTTCTTGGTTGTTCGCTTGCCATTGGCCGCTCCAAGCTGGACTCCAGTCGGTATCGTCCAGTGGTTCATTACGAAGATAAGCCCTCACACGGCGACAAGGTGGCTTCGACGTGAAGGAATTAAAAGATCTATCAAAATCCAAAAAGTTGAATAATAAGAAAATTTCTAAATATTGATACTATTTCTCTAAATTCTCTAAATATTGATACTACATAAAATAACAAATCTACTTAAATAGAATTCAGTTATCAAATGAGAAGGTTAATTGTATCTTTTTGGAAATCTATAATAATAGTAAATTAAACAAGTAAACTAAACAGTTATCTTATATAGTTAACTGTAGAAATTTAGAATAATAGAAGATGAAAATATATAGTTAACTGAAAAACACATTTTTAATACGACAATTTGTACTAAAGAGGCAAACATACGGTCAGTTTTAGACAGGAATTTCGCCTATAAAAACACAAACTCATAGACTGGAACTGAATGTCCGCGTGTCTACCTCATAAGGTAGACTAGAATAGTTTGGAATAATTTAAAATAAACCAGTAGTAATTTATATAATAAAACAATGTTTTGTGCTTCAGACCCTTTTGGATCTAAAGAAAGATGTGAACGTGAAAGAGAACCTGGGAGAAAGGAATGCAAAAATTCTCCTAATAAAAAATCTAGGTCGAATAATTGAGCGACGCGTGCTGCAATTTGCCATATCAAACAGAGCATTTCAACATTTACGTTTAGAAAGAAAGACAGAAAAATATCAAATTTAAAAAAAAAATAGTATGTACAAATAAATAAATATACTTAAAAAACAAGTTTAAACTGAAATATTAGTTTAAACTAGATCTGTTAAACGAAGTTTTAATGCTTACATTTAACCCTCCGTTTGGCGTTTGGGTCCAGCCAGACCTTTTGTGATCTCATTTGTTTTTTTTTAAATATAATTCTAATTGAGCTATCGATTTATATTTCCTTGACTTTTCTTAATATTTCATTAGCTTCCATTTAAAATAAAAAATAAAAGGATACATGTAATACAAGGGTAATTACAAGAATATGTATTTGAATATACTTCGGTTTGGCACAGACCACATGTCCGGACCCATATATATTTTATGAGAAATAAAATGAATTTTTAACATTTTACTGCGTTTTTTTAATCTCACGCCAGCCCGAGGCGTGCCCTCGAGCTTTTGTCTTACTCGTATATATCGTTCTTTGATATATCTATCTGACAAGCTACGTGTTGGGCAAGTTTAGTATCTTGTGACATTTTTGTTTGTTTCATAAAAATGAGTGACGAAGTTAGAATTTGTGTGTAATACGCGATTACGTAGGCAAAGTTTGGATACTGATTTTCATTCACGATTGACAGCGGCTTTAACTAACGAAATTCAACGTAATCCTGAAGAAGAGATTGATGAAAATGTTGAACATGATCCATTCAACATGATCTGCACGAAACGAAATTCTAGATAGTGACGAAGAAGAAGAAGAAGTAGAGGGAGAAGCACATTCTAAAAATCAACAAACTGCTACTGATGAATTTTTCTTTGGCAAACACGGTACTAAATGGAATCGAAATGAACCGGTCGTTTGCGTCATAACAATATTATGCTTTTTGGAGCTGGACCCAAAGAAAACCGCCAACGAACTGACAAAGCCGCATCAACAATTCATGATATATGGAATTTCAATATCGCGACAGAACAAAATTTACTCAATACATTTGATCAAAACCATCAAAATATGGCAACAAAATTTGGTAGGCATGCAATTCCAAAACAAAAGTATCCGCTGCAAGGAAAATTATAAACAGGCCATGAAGATGGAGTGAAAAAAAGGAAAACAATGGTAACTTGAACATATGTATTTCTGAAGTTAGCAAATCGGTATAGTAATCCTGGTAGTACAGCTGTTGCTGATAATTTTTTCACCACATTGGAAGCAGCAAAGCGACTTGTTAAAATTGACATTGGTTTTGTTGGCACAATTCGGTCTAATAAAATATGTGTTCCTGAAGAAATGAAAAAAAGTACTTCACGTCCTGTTCTTTCATCTCATTTTGGATTCCATGATACGGTATTCCATTTGCAGTTACGTGCCAAAAAAATAGGGCCGTAATTTTACTTTCCGTCATGCACTACACCAAAAATTGTGTCGGAGGAGCAATGAATCCCTCCAACAATGCAATATTTCCATATGTTTGTATAGAGATATACAGGGGTCTGGCCAGACCACATGTGCCAAATCAAAGGTTAGCAGACTATGTGCCAAACGGAGGGTTAAAAACAAAATATTCAAATTTAGAAAATATTACCCGTTTTCGAACCATTTATACTGCTACATCAGCTGTAAGAGTAAACTTTTCTAGCATCGTCTAATACAATGATCATCAAATTGTGTTGTGTGGAACCCCGAGGTTCTTCAACACCGCTCGGCAGGTTGGGAGTAAAAGAAAAATCGAGAAAAATTCTCATTCCTGTCTTCATTGCTTCGCGCTTGTGGTAAATCGAATACCGAATGCATTATAACGTTTTAAATGATGCGAAAATGATATTATAATTTTATTTTATAAAATGCAGAGGCTTAAATTCAAGACTATTTAGTTTATTATGCCAAAAATTATCCAGAAACCATAGAACTAGGGCATCCAAACCGGTTAAAACCGAGCCCGGGTAACCGGGTTTTCTGTTAAAATTTAGAAAACCGTTTTTTTTTTCGAAAAACCGAAAGTCGGTTTTTATTTATTTTATTTTTTTCTTCAAGTTTAAATTTTTTTTATTTTTCTATTGATATTCAGGTAGTATTATATTGTGGATTTATTTATACTCAAATAATACGTAAGGGCAGTAAATATGTAGACAAATATGTAGTCAAAGATTTAGAGTGTGCATAATCTTAATCCTAAATAAATGTAAATACTTAAATTAATTTTATTTTTCTATGGTTATTCATGAATTATATTGTGGATTTATTTGTACTCAAATAAAACGTAATTAATTTATTTATCAAAGTACGAAACTAGACTAAAATCTAAGAATACTTATATTTCTTTAGGATCAAGATTATGCGCACTCTAAATATGTGAACCTTTATTTCACGTCGTATTTACTGCTCTTAAAAAAATATTTTTTATTATTTATTAAATAATTATAAATGGTAAAAATATTAATTCTATTTGGTTTACAGCTGTACTATTTTTGATATAAGTTTTAAAAGGTAATACTCAATTTATTTATTTTCATACTTTCAAAAACCGGGTTTTAAGCGATTAACCGGGTTTTTACTTTACGAAATAATGAAACCGGTTTTAGAAATTTCATCGGTGGTTTGGATGACTTTAAATTAAAGAATCAAATAGTTATCGAAAAGAAAAATGTTAGACCCATTTTTTGTTCTAAATGTACTAAACATATCCTTCCAAGGAGTAAATGTAACCTAACCTATTATAAAAAACCTAACCTAACCTATTATAAAAAGTAAAGAAAAAATGTATGCATTGATTTTAAAACTTATCAGGTGGTTCTTTGACAAAGATATCATTATTTGTGAAATAATATGCAATGTTTTGCTAAACTATACAGTTTTCTAATGTAAAATGAATTGAACTTGGACGACAGCGTTAAAAATTATAAAATCGATAAAATCGAGCAACGTTCTCCGAAACAGAAAAAACTATAAAATAATATTTCCCAGAAAAGAAAAATAATTGTAAGTATGACTGGCGAAAAAATCCATTGGAGTACTACAACACTTTTAATTTAATTTAATAAAAACAGAACATAAAAACATATTAAATGTAGAATATGAAATTCGTCTGCAGATAATATCAGGTTCGTCAAGTACTTCGACAAATTGTGTAAAAAAAATCAGATAAATCTGTGCAATTGATGCAACTAATTTAAAAGTACATTAATTTTATATTAAATTTTTTTAATAAAAAATACAAAACTTTTCATTAATTGCTAAAAGTACAGTAAAAGTAAATTTGTGAATGAAACTTACATTTCCCGCTTTTAATTTAATCAACCGTTTTCCGCCTTTTATTCACAAAATCTTATTAGCGTCCTATTGGATGCTATTCAGATTTCCAACAAATTTTATCTAGCATTGTAAACGTTTTACTTAAATTTTCCATTAGTTTTTCATTTGTTGAATTTGTAAAAAAAAAAACAATTGTTTGTTAATTTTATTAATTGATAATTATATTTAATTCCTGATATTTTTCCACAAATTTCCCCTAATTTTAACGAATTTTCATCGATGTTATGTTATTTTAAGTTATTTCGATTTTTATCGTAAGTTATTTCGACATAATTTAACAAAGTTTCCTTATTTTTTCCAATTTTTTTGAACAGTTTCAAATTTAACAAACAAAGAAACACAAAACCTAAAATTTTCCTTCAACAATTTCTGAAATCTGAAATTTAATAAATTTTCCTTAAATCTAATTCATAAATTAATGCAAAAAGTGACCCACCACAAGTTGTAAAAGGTTGTACAAAACGTTGTACAATAATCTTTTAGCACAATTTGAACAGAATTTCTGTTCAAAATGTTTTGAACAATGTTTTCAATGTTTTCTCACAAGAAAATTCATAACCATCCAACAAGTGTCTCATACATCAACAATCACCTTTTTATCACCTTTTTATATTTGCAGTATTTATGCTCGCTTCGAGCCGATTTGTTTAGATTTTTTTGCATCCCCAAGGCCAAGAAACCAAGGAAACACTACAAATCACTGCCATTTACTGTCTACTAAATAAAATCGCTGCTCAAATTAGTAAAATAAGGCCATATTCCACCATAACATATCTACCTAATCTTGTTTATCCACCAAGTTCACTTTGAATTGGGTGCTTTTCAAATTTAGATGTTGAGTTTTCATTAATTTTCTTAATGTTCTTTATCTATATCTATATTATCTAGTTCTAGAAAGCATCGATTTAAATATTTCTTAATCGTTAATATTTTTGCAAAGTAATTTTTTCGTTTCTGTAGCTACAGTATAAAGGCTCCTTCAGACCGGCGCGGAGCGTATGCGTCGCGAGATTTCCGCAGCGAAATATTTGCTAGCGGCGTGGCAGCGAAATGGCAATGCCCTAACATCTAAACGCAATTTTTACGAGTATATTAGTAGTCATTGTATATAATAGTCACTCGAGTATATAGTCATGCTGTCCTCAGAGCAAGAAGCTATGCTATTTTAAGCATTGACTGCATAAGATGATATATGTCATTTTGTATTTATTTTTAATTTCTAATATACATAAAACTTATTTCAAAATTAAACATAGGTTCATAAAATCAATGTGATTACAGAGATCACCATGTCAAAACACAGCGGCAGCGAAACTAACCGCGCATGCAGCGTCCTTGTCGTGCAACGCTGCACTACCGCGACTATGACGGAAATCGCGCTTTTTGATCTGAACATTTACATAAGCCGCCGTGTCAGTCGGTCCTCCGCGATATCGCACCGGTGGCGGCAGCGAAACTTTCGCTCCGGTCTGTGAGCACCCTAATCTTGATTAACCGATAAATAAGATAACCAGACAACCGCCGGATTATTTATATTTATATTTATAACAAAATTCCGGATTATCATGATTCAACGAAAACAATAACAATTTTAGATATTTTATGTACAATTACATTTCAGAAAGAATAAAAACTTGTACATAACACAATAAGTAAACGTGTACATACAAAACAATATGTACAAACAATAAAACAATGTGTAAGACAATTGTGGAGTGCAGTTTGGTCAGAATCGTTAGTCAAGTTTTCAGAGTTAAAAGCAGGGTGTGTTGGCCAGACCTTTTTCCAAGAACTCTGGGTGGTGTTGTTTTTGACTATTTCTTCTGTGCACGAGGTTTATATTCGGCGGGTCATCGTAAAGAAACGCCAGATTACTGCTTACCCCAGAGCGCCGGATTACAGAACGTGTCAAATTAACCAGCCGGATTATCAAGATATACTGTATATAACATATTATATAGTTTTGTTTATTAAGTTCTTAGTTGTTAATTAACGTTTTTGAGTTATGTTAATAATAATTAAAAATGCAGAGCCATAAATAATACATAGTCTTTTGATTTAAAACTATTATAAAATAGTGTTAAGGAAGGCTTGCTCAAAATAGAGAGAAAATGACATCGAACAATATATGGACCAGGAATAGTTGACGGAGAGTATAGGCTAGGAGCAAAGAGGCCAATATATGAATGGTTGGAAGATGTAGAAATCACGATCAAGAAAGGTAGACTTCAGTTCTATGGCCACATGGTACGACTGACTCCTGATAGATTAAATAAACCAATATTTGATAAAATTAATAAACATCATACCCAAACTATCTACGTAATATCATACCCTATCATAACCTAACTATGAAGCAAATAAAAGAAGACCTACAAACATTTTAATTGACAGAGGAAGACTGTTGGACCAAGAAAAGTACAGAAGAATGATATATGAATTTAAACGTCCTGTGGGTGTAAAGCAAACCCCCCAGTGAGGGCAATGGACTGCAGAATGGAGAAGGAAGCAGTCCGAAAGAATGACGTACTGGCGAGGAAAACAAAGACAAAATATCGTATGAGATGATATTAGTGTGGTCCAAGAGAAATTATTTAATTCGCATTTTAAAGCTAATATGGTAAATTTAATTGAAAAATTCACTATGTTTTTACCACACTTATACTATGTAAAAATGTTATACAACTTGTTATTCACAGATATATGAATTTCTACACAATTCACGACTTAAGTTTTGACGGTAATTTTCAAGTGACTTAACAAATTGATGACGTTGAATATACCTCTATAGTTTTGGCTTGAGATTGGGTGAGATTAAAAAGTTGGTAAAAGATTAGGTCTGTTTGCTCATTTAGGAGATTAACTGAGGGATTACGGTTTTTTTTTTTTAATTTCGAATGACTCTAGGACATTTAGTTTCGGGCCTTTGTTGCAATTATGTGAGATTCTAAGATTAGCTATTTCGGGGAATCTGTGATTACATTCAAGACAATAACAAGAGAATGAGCTTCTGTATTTTTTAAGACGAGAAGCCCGAAAGTGTTCGGAAAAACGAGTTGATATGCTTCGTTCTGTCTGGCCTACGTAGACGCTATTGCATTCTGAACAACGAATCTCATAAAAGCCGGATTTTCTGAGGGGGTCTATTTTGTCTTTAACATTAAATACTGTGTGCGATAATTTGGACGAAGGTTTAAAGGCCACTTGTAGGTTCTCTTGTCTCAGAACGGTAGCTATTTGCTCACTAGTTTTGCCAAAGTACGTGAGGGAAACGAAAGTTCTTTCTAAATGGGGCGTTTTCTGATATATTTGAGACTTTGTGAATTGGTTCAATTTTTTATTTATTAAATTTTGGATTGGGGTCGTTGGGAACCCATTCCCAGTGGCAATTGCCTTGATGATGTTAACTCTTATAATAACTCTTTTGTTCGGTTGTCGGCGTTGAGAGGTATGGAAAAGGCTCGATGTATCATGGAGTGATACGCAGCTAATTTATGTGACAGTGGGTGATTTGAAGAGAAGGGTATTGTACAGTTTACACTCGTCGACTTTCTATATATGTCGAATTCAATCTTCTTGTTTTTATGGATTAAGGTAAGGTCCAAAAAGTTTATTTGGTTGTTGTTTTCTACCTCGAGACTGAATTTAATTTTAGGATGTATGTTGTTGATCAAATTTAGAAATTGATTCAGTTGTCTTTCCATCCCATTGAATCACGCTATTATGTCGTCAACATACCTATACCAAAATGAAATATGTTTTCTAGCAAAATCTAATTTGAAGATCTGTTCCTCAATATGTGCCATGAATATGTCGGCCAGGAGTGGGCTTAATGGAGATCCCATTGCTAGACCTGTGGTTTGCTGGAAGACTTTGTTATTGAATGTAAAATAATTATGGTTGACACAGGTTTCTAGGGAGTCATAAAGTTCGGTTCTAATCAGGTGGTTACAGTTGGCTTTATCGAGCAAGTTTCTAATGATTTGAGGCATTCTTTAGTGGGTATATTAGTATGTTCTACTACTGATATCAAAGGATACAAGTTTAGAATTGATCGGGGTAGTTTTTGATTTGAGGAGTCGAGATAAGACGAGGATACTTTGGATTAAATTTGGTGTATTTTTTTAATAGGGTATTTAGTTTTATTGCTAAAACTCGTGCTGCACTGTTAATATACGAGACAACTGGTCTGATGGGAGAATCGGGTTTGTGGGTTTTTATGAAACCATAGAGCTATGGTATTTTGAAGTAGAATTTTAAATTTCTCACTTTCTGTAAAGAGGGTAGTAATATTTTTTAAGAAGTTCCTAATTTGGGTTTGAAATTTTGGTGTGGGATCCTTATTCAAAAGAGTTAAGTTTTCTGTTGTAATGAACGAGTTCATTTTATTGATGTACTGTTCTCTTCCTTGAAGGACAATCGAGTTGGATTTATCTGCTTTAGTAAGTACTAAAGAATGGGACTCTATTTTGGAATTTATTGCTTTGATTATTGTGGAGTCTATAGCAAGATTACGAGCGTGGGATTTTATATGTTCTGCTATTTTAGCTCGAGGTATTAGAGGCTCCGTCAATTTTCTTAGCGCAATTTCTGCTTCTACAATTATTGTGGACTTATCGAATTTGTTTTTGATGAATGGGGCGTAGTTGGGGTTTTGGGAAAGGAATGCTTGTTCGATGGGACTGAATGTAGCTTTCGAGAAGTTATTGAATATGGACACTAGATTAGGTTTGGAACTCACTTTTTGGGTTGCTGCATTTTTATTCTCAATGAGAACGGATAATTTCTTAAAAAATTTTTAACCTTAAATATTTTATGTGGTTAACTTGACTGACATTTTCTCGAACAAAATCATCAAAGATGGTGAATTCTACTGGGTGTAATTTAAACGTTAATTTTGAATGGAGCATCTTAAGATAATATTGAATAACATCTCTTCTCCGATGAAGATTTTGAATTTCGGATCAAATCTAAGTGTTTTGGGCATATTTTATGGCTGCCTTTGCGGCCGAAGACGTGGAGCGGGTTTTAATATTTACATAGTTGGGTGGGGACTAAAGACTCCGCAATAATCAAAGTAATAAAATCCAAAATAGAGTCCCATTCCTTAGTACTTACTAAAGAAGTTAAATCCAACTCGATTGTCCTTTTAGAAAGAGAACAGTACATTAATAAAATGAACTCGTTCATTACAACAGAAAACTTTTGAATAATGATCCCACAAAAAAATTCAAAACCAAATTTGGAACCTCTTAAAAAATATTACTACCCTGTTTACAGAAAATGATAAATTTAAAATTATAGATCAAAATCCCATAGCTCCCAGGCTCTACGGTTTCATAAAATCCCACAAACCCGATTCTCCCATCAGACCAGTTGTCTCGTATATTAACAGTGCAGCAAGAGTTTTAGCAATTAAACTAAATACACTGTTTAAAAAATACACCAAATTTAATCCAAAGTATGCTTTGAAGAATTCACTCGTCGTATATGGACTCCTCAAATCAAAAACAACCCCGATCAATTCTAAACTTGTATCCTTTGATGTCAGTAGTAGAACATACTAATATACCCACTAAAGAATAACTCCAAATCATTAGAAACTTGCTCGATAAACCCAACTGCAAGCACCTGATAAGAACCGAACTTTATGACTCTCTAGAAACCTGTGTCGACCATAATTATTTTACATTCAATAACAAAGTCTTCCAGCAAACCACAGGTCTAGCGATAGAATCTCCATTAAGTCCACTCCTGGCCGAAATATTCATGGCACATATTGAGGAACAGATCTTTAAATTAGATTTTGCTAGAAAACATATTTCATTTTGGTATAGGTATGTTGACGACGTAATAGCGTGCTTGAATGGGACGGAAAGACAACTGAATCAATTTCTAAATTTGTTCAACAACATACATCCTAAACTTAAATTCAGTCTCGAGGTAGAAAACAACAACCAAATAAACTTTTTGGTTCTTAACTTAATTCATAAAAACAACAAGATTGAATTCGTCATATATAGAAAGCCGACGAGTGTAAACTGAACAATACCCTTCTCTTCAAATCACCCACTGTCACATAAATTAGCTGCGTATCACTCCATGACACATCGAGCCTTTTCCATCCCTCTCACCGCTGACAACCGAACAAAAGAGTTAAACATCATCAAGGCAATTGCCACTGATAATGGCTTCCCAACGACCCTAATCCAAAATTTAATAGATAAAAAATTGAGCCAATTCACTATGTCCCAAATATATCCGAAAACGCCCAATTTAGAAAAAACTTTCGTTTCCCTCACGTACTTTGGCAAAACTAGTGAGCAAATAACTAACGTTCTGATAGAACAGAACCTACAAATGGCCTTTAAACCCTCGTCCAAATTATCGCACACATTATTTAATGCCAAAGACAAAATAAACCCCCTCAGAAAAATCCGACGTTTATGAGATTCGTTGTTCAGAATGCAATAGCGTCTACGTAGGCCAGACAGAACGAAGCATATCAACTCGTTTTTCCGAACACTTTTGTCTTAAAAAAGACACAAGCTCATTCTCTAGTCATTGTCTAGAATGTAATCACAAATTCCCCGAAATAGCTAATCTTAGAATCTGGCGTAATTGCAACAAAGGCCCGAAACTAAATCTCCTAGAGTCATTAGAAATTAAAAAAAAAACCGTACTCCTTCAGTTAATCTCCTAAATAAGCACACAGACCTAATCTTCTCAAAACTTTTTAATCTCACCCAATCTCAAGCCGATAAGTCCTAATATACGGACAGACACCCCTTCCCACCAAAACTATAGAGGTATCTACTCAACGTCATCAATTTGTTAAGTTACATGAAAATGACCATCAAACGTGGAAACTTAAGTCGTGATATGTGTAGAAATTTATATAACTGTGAATAACAAGTTGTATAACATTTTTGCATAGTATAGGTGTGGTAAAAACATAGTGAATATTTGAATTCAGTGTAAGTATGAATTACCACGTAGTAACTGTCACAACCATCCTATTCGTTAATATAGAAGTGTATTTTACTTATGTTTATTATTTTTAACTTTACAAATACACATTGTGTGTATTTGCCCGGAAAACTAAATACCTGTATGAAGCAGAATCCACCTTCAAATTTGTAAATGTATACATATACCGGTAATGTCTACGTAATGTCTACATTTCCAAATTTTGTACTTTTAGCATTACAAGTCTAAGTAACAAATATTTTTCAATTTACTTTGAATATTATTTGAAAAGATATTTTTGTAAAGATGGAAAAAAAACTGATAATTCTAAGGATTCCGTGAGCACGACAAAGTTTGAAGGCCACTGGTGTAATGCCTAGTCTAGTCTTGTCATGTACTAATTAGACTTGTCCTTTTTAACTCCAGGCAATACTGAAATCTATTAAACAAGATATAATGACTTAAGTATAATCTTGTGTAGCCTACTTGCAATTAGTAGATTACAATTGCTATTACAATTCTAATCTAATCTGCAATTGTATAGTTTTCCTATCTCCTATATGTCTTATATAATGTTATCGTATATTGTCTTGACTTGTTTTATTTGGTCTCTTCTAGTCTTGCTTTCTTTTGTGTGCATATTTGGGAACAAACTTTAATTACCTTTTAAAAGTAGGAACATAGTTGCTTCTAACATCGGGTGGTTGTTGTATTATCTCCTAAACACAATGGAGTTTGCTATGTCCTTCTATGGTAACAAAAACTTCGCGCACCTGGGTTAACACATCATTTAACTTGAATAGAATTAGTCAAAACTTAATATAGTCTATTTTAAATAATGAAGTCATTATTTTATTAAACTAGGTTACGGAAACAATTAACATTTAGGATATCGATATATAGTTTATGTTTCAAATTACAGATTCCTCACTTACCGGGTAAGTGCTGGCCACTCCCACTGACAGGGGTGGCATCTTGTAAATATAAAAAGTTACTAAGTTTGCTAACGTAGATCGATAAAAAGATCTCAAAGACGACCGCGCTGTAATATAGCTTAAATATACGTTAAAACTAAAACAGTCCATTTTTTTAATCATCTGGACCTTCGAGTAATTTTACATTATACACACAAGATTTTGATCCGGAAACGAACCGGATTCTTTATCAGTGCAGTGCAAGACTTTAAATCTAAATTCGAACACGGATCCAAGCGTAGCAATTAAATCCTAGACGATCCTATCGAACACCAATCCAGGCGTCGCAATTCAAAAATATGATTCCAGCAATCACAGCTCAAGCGTCCAGGTCAGTCTTTTCCTTTTTTATCAATAAATAATAAAACAACGCCGCCTAAACCCGCCTAACAACCTGAATCTTTTATTCAAAAATATAATTTTTCTGCTGTCATAAGCATTTATATAATTGTTTCTCGATACATAATGGTTTAGCTAGAAGAACTCAAAGTCAGGAACGCGTTTACATTTTTGTGGCCCTAGGCGCAAGGTGACTGTGTCTAGAGTCTGGCCCTAGTCTACAGAGTCACAATTCTCAATATGCGAGATTATTGTAAAACCACATGAAAAAAATAAAAAATAACAATTAGGTACGTAATAGTAGTTTACGATACGTGTATCGTACAACGTTTTACCTACAATATAAATTAATAATTTACTTATATTTATAAAAAAAGTAATAATTTGATAAATGTCCATGACTTTTAATAAATTAAACAATGAAACTTAAACCAGAGTGGTTGGTATTCTTTTATCAGATCTCCTATGTTTAACATTTATTTATTTTCTGTTTCGTTGTTTCTTTCGACTTGTTGCACCAGATCCGTAATGACGTTTGATGGTGTCCTTTAGTAAAAACAGTCATGCGATTAATTTTCATTTCTTTAATTAACTAATTTTCATTAACAATACAAAAAATAACAACACCGCAAAGTGCCAATTGATCACCGCCAAATAAGTTTATTTATTAGAACAGACTCACTGAATCACAAACTGTTGGCCACTAAGGCCATTAAGTATTACGTAAGCATTACAGGGTGGTGGTGGGGTCTTTACTTTTCTTATTTTTAGTGACATGGGGGTTGAGGGAGTCTGGATGGTGATTACGTCAGCAATTTTTGTTTTCGAATTTTCTACAAAATTTTGTTTATTTGATCTAAACATATATATGGCAAACCTAGTTGTATGCTCGAAAGCGAATAAAATTGCATAGTTTTTGTTTTATCAACTGATACACCTTTGTCAAAGTTGAATGGATGAAAATGTCGTTTTATATAGACAAATCAAAGTTATACCAAGGATATTGCTTTATTTGGGAGTGCAGCAGTAAAAACTCTCTATGAACTCACACAAGAATTACACAAAATAGGATTTGACATTAGCTGTGAGTAGGGAAAGATCCTTCGTTCTAAACCCACCGCCACCACTATCATGCGCTTGCGCGATGACCTTTGGCCCCTAACCTTGACCTTGACCCCTAACCTTGACCCTGGAACTTCCGGTTTCGACTTCCGGTTTCCGGTTTCGACTTCCGGCCGCCATTTTCAGAACTTCCGGATGCGCGGGAAAATTCAAAAAATAGACGCGAGGCGGGGAAATTCAAAATTAGATCGTGTTGAGACAAATGAGGTGTGAAGTTGGTTGCATACATCAACGGGACTAAATACATGAGACTAGACAGACGGGGCTAGATCCATGGGACTAAATACATGAGACTAGATAGACGGGACTAAATACATGAGACTAGATAGACGGGACTAGATACATGAGACTAGATACATGGGGCTAGGTACATGGGGCTAGATAGACGGAGCTAAATACATGAGACTAGATAAGACTGAACTAAAATATATAAGGGATTGTTTAATTTAACTTAATAATCTACGTTTTAATTTTGATTACTGCTCTGACTTGTTGATTAGGTGCGACTGGATGTTTGCTAGCAATAACAACTTCCTGTTATCTTATCAGCGGTGAGCGAGTGTTAGTTTCCAAGAGAATGAAAGGTTGTAAAATAAAGAAAACTCCACATAAAATTTATGGTTTTATTAAATTCTAATAATAATACATTTAAATTTACATCAAAACATTTAAATACTTATATAAACATTTCTTGCAATACATATAGAATAGTCGCTAATATGATTTATACATACAATGGTTCATTTTAATTAAATTTTTAAATTAATTTTCGAACTATCCCCGACAAAGGGGTGTATTCAAGGCAGCTTCACATAAAATAAGGCAATAGGCTCGAGTGTTTGGTTTGAATGGTTGCGTAGCTTCAAATTCAATTTTTAAATCAACAGCAGATGATTTAATACTCTCATTTTGTTTAGATACATCAAACACAAAAAGAACATGATCCTTGAATTGAATCATATCTAATATCGGCTCATTTCTGCGTTCATAGTAACTGCTTTGGAAAGTGGCATACATGTAATAAAGTTGTGCATAATCACCACTATCCATATTAAGATTTAAGCTTTCATATGGATATGAATCCGAGTTTAGGTCAATTTTCATATTTCGCAGCGATGCATTATTAAATTCGGACGCGTTTTTTACATGAGCATCTCTTCGCCCCTCTTCCAGTGTAATTATAACGTATCGAGGCTTCTCCAAAGTTGTAGATGTTTTTACAGACCAGATATCTCTGTCGGTATTTTTTAAAGCAGGTAGTTCATGCAACTCCCACCTACGAAACGGTATTAATATCGGTTTATATTCTTCGAGTGTATCCAATACATTCAATCGAGCTTCGTCGTTCAGTTGGATATGGGGAATTCGCCAGTAAATTTGATCAATATTGAATCTTATATTTGCATCTCCTTTGTAGCAGTTCACGTCAGTTCTAGCTCGTAGTAGAATTAATTCCAGCTTTATATTAATTAACATTTTTGTATAATCCTCAGCAAAACCCAATAAATATTTCAATGGAATTAGAGCATAGAACTTTCTGTTATTATCAAAGTATGTAACATTTGTAGCATTTTCAGACCAGCCGCAAAGGTCGAGTATATGCTGATCTCGCTTGGTGTTGGAGAGTAATCATTTCATCGTGCTTGTAATTCCTACATCTCTATTCTTATCTACTTCAACTCCATTCAATTCATAGCGAATTTCATCAAACAAAAACGCATATGCGTTTTTCACAAGTTCAAAGTTCTGTGTAGTTGCAGGTGGAATGAGTTTCGGAAAATTAACGGTTCCGCTTACATAAATATAACTTTCGCCAGGATAAGTGTAAATATCCTGGTGTTGGATCCCAATACGAATCTCATCATTGTTTCCATAATTTTGAGCTAAAGGATAATACGTGTGAAATTCACTCTTTGTAATAGTATCCTCATAGTCAACTTTGGAGAATATATCTATTTTATCCATACTGTCGCTTTAACTTATATCCTAGAGATAATAGTTTATTTTTTAATATAGGTGTTAACTCTTTGAGATGTAAATGTCGAGTGGTAGAATTGTCCGAAACAACAGCTTTTATAAGTTTTCCGTGAAAATTAATTCCCATCTCTCTCTCTCTCTCTCACTTAATACTCTGCAGCTCTAATCGGTTATGTGTAGCGTGGGGTCACATAGACCTCACACCCTGTTTAGCGTGGGGTCACATAGACCTCACACCTTGTTGAGCGGGGGGTTACATAGACCTCACACCCTCATTGATGCAAAGAACTCTGCACGATATAAATAGGGTTGGATAGCATTTATAATTTAGTGTTCACGCTGGTGTTTTACTATCAAGATGGGGATTGTATTTGGTGAGAAGCGTGCCTGTAATAAAACCATCTATTGGACTCCACTTAGAATATCTACTAGTTTATCACCATCATATAAGACGCTTCCTAGACGTCAAAAGAATAAAGTTGAGAGTTTGAATGGTGACTATGATAATAATAGAGAAAAATATGCACATATTCCTGATTCTATAAACCAATCAGCTGTTTGTTCATCCAACGCTAAAGATAGTGAACATTCCCTCGAGAAGACGGATGTTAAATGTCAAAAGAATAAAGTTGAGAGTTTGAATGCACATGTTCCTGATTCAATAAACCAATCAGCTGTTTGTTCATCCAATGCTAAAGATAGTGAACATTCCCTCGAGAAAGCGGATGTTAAAAGACGGTGTGTTGGTTGTTATAAAGAAAACCGAATGATATTTGGAAGACAAAAGGCCTCAAGTAAATCTAGTTGTGTAAAGTGTCGCTGTAATATGTGTGCAAGTCATTATTGCTTAAGCTGCTTCTTCCGAACGCATAACATATACAAGGCATGACCACTATTTGTATTTAAATGTATTGATGTAAATTTAAATGTATTATTATTAGAATTTAATAAATTTTATGTGGAGTTTTTATTTTACAACCTTATCCATCTCCCCGTCTGTCTAGTCTAATGTATCTAGCCACATGTATCTAGCCCCATGTATCTAGTCTCATGTATCTAGCCCCGTGTATCTAGTCTCATGTATCTAGCCCCGTGTATCTAGTCTCACGTATCTAACCTCGTCTATCTAGTTTCATATATTTAGTCTCATCTATCTAGTTTCATGTATTTAGCTTCGTCTGTCTAGTCTCATGTATCTAGCCCCGTCGGTCTAGTCTCATGTATTTAGTCCCGTTGATGAATGCAACCAACTTCACACCTCATTTGTCTCAACAGGATCTAATTTTGAATTTCCCCGCCTCGCGTTTTTTTTTGAATTTTCTCGCGCATCCGGAAGTTCTGAAAATGGCGGCCGGAAGTCGAAACCGGAAGTCGAAACCGGAAGTTCCAAGGCCAAGGTTAGGGGCCAAGGTTAGGTTAGGGGTCAAAGGTCATCGCGCATGCGCATGATAGTGGTGGCGGTGGGTTTAGAACGAAGGATCTTTCCCTACTGCTGTGGAACATATCTTCGTTTGCTTCCAAGAAAATCAAATTCCGCACAGAGACGAAAACATGTATCGACAGTTCCTGTGAAGCTCACTCGGGCACAGACTGATCAGCACAAAATCCACTTAGATAGCAGTTTCGCTGAAACATCGATCCATTATTTGGAGTACTCCCTATTGGCGTAACTGCGGAAAATAAGCAAGCACCTCTTCAAATGAATATGGAATATAGAGTCAAATTGCTTGATCACAACTGGGTAATCGCTGAGCGGCATAAATTAATACCGTCAGTTTATGTTGATATCAAAATAACTTACAGTATGCAAGGACAGCCGCAAGCCGTTGAATATTCTGGGCCAACATACATCGCTATTCGAAGTGGAAAGTATAGTTCATACACCGCTAATACTCATGCTTAAGATTTCTAGACGCTTCGCGCCCTTGAAGAGTTTCAAGCATTAGCCAAAACTGTTTTATATTGCCTCTTGACCATTTTGGGTCCCATTTGGATGACCGTGTCGTTACAATTAATGAACATTTAGAAAGATCCAATTTCTAGTTTGCTTCAAATGTATTAGCAGAGGTATGGAGTTCAATGGAAATTGATGGTAATCATGTTACTGCAAAATAAGTTGGGTCTGGCGAACCAAATCTTCCTGATTTTCCAGACATTAAAAGTTCAAAGGTATTCACAGCATGCTCGTGAGAGCCAATACTTGCTTCAAATTGTAAAATGTAGAAACACTGAATGCTGTCGTCCAAGAAGTGGTTTATTTAGATTACCAAAGAACAGGTTTCTCCTACCACCAGTAAAAGTAAAATAGACAGTTGATGAATTGTGTTTGGACTTTCCACTTCGAATAGCGATGTATGTCCAATGACCAGTCCATTTAGCTCTACGCTTAAATTCTTCACTCAAAGATTTTCTGCAAATGCCCTAGGATTATTTTTAAATTATTCACGGTAAAATTAAATCTATTAAGTCGAACATGTAAAATTTGCCGTCTTTATCATGCTTCCGTCAAGTCATTAAATCGTCACGTCGAGGACATCCATAAAAAAATTAGAAACACGTACACCGAAACGAAAGCAAGGCCTTTAAGAGTGGCTGCTCGTCGTGCTACCGAATTGATGAGTATAATACAAAATTTAGATGAGTACCAGGATGTTGAATTGCTCGAAGAATACGGTGTCGATATTCCAAAATCAGGCGAAAGTGAGCAGACACAGAACATGGAGCAGCAAACATCAAATGTCATCGAAGACTTAGAGTCATTGATTAATGTGTCATGGACTGAGGACTGCTAATTTGATAATAATTGCAAAAAATCTGCTTACGTAATACTTGAAGGGCCCCCACTTGTCAAATGTTGGTTTGAACCGCCAAAAGTTGGTTTGACCTTGCTTAGTTGGCAGTTTGTGGCCCCCGAAAATGGGAGGCCCTAGGCGCGCGCCTAGTGCGCCTATGCCTAAAAGCGCCACTGTTCAAAGTGCATGATGAAAAAGTGCGAGCGGTAACCGCTATAACCGTGAAACCGCTCAAGAAACACAGTACGGTAAGGGAAAAATTAGTGTCGGGAAAAAAACCGCAAGTATTCGGTGTATTCGTTTACTTGAGACAGAAAATCAAGCGATTAAAAACCGCGGCGGTTTAGCCGTAGTACGGCCTAGGCTTTAAACACAGAAAACAACAGTTAGGCCTAGGCCGCACTACGGCTAAACCGTCGCGGTTTTTAATCGCGTGATTTTGTGACTCACGTAAGCTAATACAAGCGGCCTCACTTGCGTTTTTTTTTCCCGCGACTGATTTTTCCCATAGCATACTGTGTGTTTCCCGAACGTTTTCGCGGTTAAAGCGGTTACCGCTCACGGGAAAAACCGTAATGCGGCCTCGGCGTTACTCGATTTTTCAAAGGACGAGAAGGGAATGTTACGAAAACCGCTTTCTATATATTGGTCAGTAGGATCCACAAAGACCGCCAGATATTAAATTTTTAGGATTATTATTTGGAGAAACAATGACGTGGAAAGTAAGGGCATATATATATATATATATATATATATATATATATATATATATATATATATATATATATATATTGAAATTATATTATTATATATATATATATATATATATATATATATATATATATATATATATATATATCGTGAAACCCCTCCTCAGAATTTGCAGATACAGCCGAGGAATCCTATGTGGAACTTTTATGTGGAGTTTTGACACACAATATGGTGGAAACCAAGCACCGCCATCCGGCACACTCTGCTTCTGTTGGATTGATTGGCGACAGCCCACTTGTTGGAATTGAAGGCGGGGCCCTCGGTGTTTTCCTTCTACAAATTCAGTTTACTTACTTTCCCTTATCTCCGAGTACTTCCCTAATTCTCTTGCGTTGAAACTGCAGCTGACTTTCAGCTCTTCTGTGAGGGTGACTTATCTGACTATGTGATGGCATAGCGTGGTTGGTGCATTCTTATGGACTACCAGCGTTCTATTGATGAAATAGTCTGCAACTATTCTATTAATTAAGTCTAATTATCTAATTAAGTCTGCAACTTTCAGGTACGGGGCCACTTCCTTAATGGCATATGACGCAATGGGCTCTATCTTCTGTCGCAAGTTGCAAGGCCTTGTCTAGTGATAACCTCCAGATGTTTTTGAGACTGTTTATCGCCCTTTTGGCATGCATGCTCCTGTTTTTGACATGATCCGAGAGGCTTAATTTGCTCTGCAGAGACGTACAAGAGTTGTACGTTTTTCGTTGATTAACTTATACCTACTCTTCTGGTCATGGAAGGCTAGATCTGAATTTCTTAATAGTGATACACATTTTGCCTATGTTTTTATATATGCAGTTTACAGTCCTCGTTGAACCAGGGCTTGTGTTGACGTGTTTTCTGAACCATCGTTGTATTTCATCTGAGATACCAGCGTTTAGTTGATTTATGTCATCGGAGAATGCTCTAGAACTTAAGTATCCCTGGTATTTAATTTTCGTTAGCTTCTCCACGTCTAGTAGTCTCAGTAATGATTTAGTTTCCTCTTCTCTCCATTTAAAGATTTTTTATCTGAACTTTGCGATTTGGTGTTTTCTTATGATGGTACGCTCGACCGTGGCCGTTGCTGCCTCTTACGTATCTTGTTACTAAAAATTAAGTCTATAGTGCTATTGCATGCATTTGATACGTACATATAATTCCGTTTGCTCTTGTTTAAGAATCCGAAGTTCTCGCTCTCCATGAAGGTGATTATGTCAAGGCCTTTTGTACTATTATTATCAATGCGGCAATTGAAGTCACCCAATATGAAAACGTGTTTCTGGAGCTGCACGAGATTTAGAATTTCCCAGAGATTTAGAATTTCCCCGAGACTTTCACAAATTTCACCGCTTTTGAGCGTTGGTTTCAAATAACAGCTGATGAATGTTACGGTAAAAGTGCGTACTTTGAAAAATGTACACATTTACCGGCATATGGACACATATACCTTCTTGGTTGGTAAATGTAAGTTCAACTTACATTTACCAAGTGTTTCCGGCAAATATGTGCATATACCTAATGATGTTGGGAAATTTAATGAGATATAGGGGTAATGAGGTTTACAAAGCGCATTCTGCACAAAGCACTTCTTGACAAATGGAGTACTCAGATAAGCAATCGCTTCATAATATTTCAAACTGGAGGGACACATTAGAAATACCAAATTATTCAATACAATTCTTTATAGCGAATGTATATCTTTAAAAAATGCTCCAATCTTTATAAAAAAAATCTTTATAAAAACTCTAATTGGATTATAAAAAACAAGATAATCGTTTTTGATAATTGTTAGTCTATTTATACGATAATTAGAAAGTGAATTTGACTCTGATATAATAGCCACGACTAGACTTCCCGAGTCGCTGGTATTTCTTAACTGAAAGCTCCCCATTCTCATTGAAATTGTATTGTACGTTCTCCGACTAATTTTGGGACGCGAAATCGATTGGACATTCGGAAATGTGTGATTGTGTACAGCGAGAAAAAATATAAAGTTTGTTTATTTGTAACTTTAGAGCGAAATAAACTGGAAAACCGTTTTCATCACTTCGTGTAACAAAAAAAAAATCCCAAAAAAAATTTGCAAAAAAAATTCGGCAAAAATTTTCCATCGTTTCGTTCGACAAATACATGCTTTTTTCGTTTTTTTTCGATTTTTTCGAAAACGGTAAAGAGCAGAGAAATCATTTTGGGCACACAGAAACTACACGACAAGACGAACAAGTCGATGTGTAAATTGTCCGTAAATATTCAATAATTCATCGATAAATTTCAAACTGAAATTTACCCGATTCTCGATTTGCTAGGTAGATATCTCGGAAACGGTTGCAGATAATTAAAAACAGATTGCGGCATCGTTTTCAGAGGGTGCTTTTCCTATGGATACACTAAGATTGTCCGCGGCAAATTCACGACTTTCTGAGATCTCCACTAGAGCGCCGAAATTTAATAAAAATTTCTTCAATTTTTGGAGGCGAAAGTGAACCGAAGGAGCTGGCGAAATATAATTTGCATATATGTAATCAGCAGCAAAAATGCTTTCAGAAACGTTTTTTTAAATTTTGCTGAGACTCAAAAAATAACGATTTTGAAAAAATCGATCTTCTCGCATTTCGTCGTTTCCGCGGTCTAGATTTCCCGAGTCGATGGTATTTCTTAACTGAATGCTTCCCAGGGAATAATATATACGTACTCCGACCAATTTTGGGACGTTGAATCGATTGGTGAAGACTAGAAGTCTCTGTGGTGAACGGTTTCAAAAGTTATGACAGCGTCAAATCAGTAGGAAATGTGTGATTGTGTACAACGAAAAAAAATATAAAATTTGTTTATTTGTAACATTAGAGCTAAATAAACTTGAAAACCGTTTTCAACACTTCGATTTCCTTCGTGTAACCAAAACAAAATCACGAAAAAAATTTGCAAAAAAAGTTTCGAAAAAAATTTTACATCATTTTGTTCGAAAAAGTTAAAGAAAACGGTAAAGAGCAGCAAAATCATTTTGGGCACACAGAAACTACACGACAAGACGAACTAGTCGATGTGTAAATTGTCGCGAAATATAAAATAATTCCTCGATAAATTTCAAACTTAAATTTACCCGATTCTCGATTTTCTAAGTAGATATCAGGGAAACGGTTGCAGATAATTAAAAACGGATTACGACATCGTTTTCAGAAGGTCATTTTCATGTGGATACACTAAGATTGTCCGCTGTAAATTCACGACTTTCCGAGATCTCCACTAGAGCGCCGAAATTTCATAAAAAAATCTTCAATTTTTGCAGGCGAAAGTGAACCGAAAGAGCTAGCGAAATATAATTTGCATATCTGTAATCAGCAGCAAAAATGCTTGCAGAAACGTTTTTAAATTTTGCTGTGACTCAAAAAATAACGATTTTGAAAAGATCGATTTTCTCGCATTTAGTCGTTTCCGCGGACTAGACTTCCCGAGTCGAAGGTATTTCTTAACTGGAAGCTTTTAAGGGAATATTATATACGCTCTCCGACTAATTTTGGGACGCTGCATTGATTGGTGACTAGAAGTCTCTGTGGCGAGCGGTTCAAAAGTTATGACAGCGTCAAATCAATAGGAAATTTGTGATTGTGTACAGCGAAAAAAAAAATTAAATTTGTTTATTTGTAACTTCAATAGAAGAGCATATGGGAGAACAAGAGTAATTTACAACAAAATGTCGCTCCATGTTGTTGTATAGTCCATCTCCTTGCCGGACACCAGTTTCTATCAGGAATTCTTCTGAGATTTCTCCCATTAATTTTGCTCTTGATTTCGTATCAGTGAGGGTCAGTATGGTCAATTTTAGGGTTTTGGTGTCTAGTCCTTGTTCTTTCAGGATGCTGAACAGTTATTGTCGATCAATTGAACCATAAGCCTTCTTGAAATCTACGAAGGCACAGACGATTTGGAGGTTGCTGAGGTCCCTGAATTTTAGAACGGTTTTTAGGTTGAAAATCTGTTCCGTGCACGATCTGTGAGGACGGAATTCAGCTTGATTTTTGCCAATCTTATGCTCGAGTTGTTCTTGTATTCTTTTAAACAGGCATGTAGAGAAAATTTTGTAGCCGACTTCACATCTTTTGTCTCCTTTTTTGTGGAGTGGGTGAATCAGAGCACATTTCGAGTCTTTGGGGAGTTTTTCGTTTTTCCAGATTTCCTGAATAATTTCTGTAAGTTCATTGAGTGAATTTGGACCTAGGTTCTTGAGGGGTTCTGCGACAATCCCACCGCTTCCCGAGATCCTGTTGTACGTTAATCGTGTAATATTATTCAGAATTTCTTCTTGGTTTGGTGGAGGTGACTCTGGGTTACTGAAACTAGGGGCTGTTTCAGGAAATCTTTCAGTAGGTTCAGGGCAATTAAGAAGATCTGAGAAGTATCGTGCTAATTCTTTGCAGTTTTCTTCATTCGTAAGGGAGAATTTCCCATCTTTTTTCTTGAAGCATAAGTTCTGCAAGATGCATCCTTTGATTTTTTCTCTGAACGTTCTGTAGAAATCTCTAATTCTGTAGTTTCTGAAGTTTTCCTCAATTGAGTTCAGTTGTTCTTTTATGTGTTTTCTTTTTTCTTGTCTGATGGTTTTAGATACTTGTTTTCTGATTTCATAAAATTTTTGTTGAGTTTCCTGGGATTTTTTACTGTTGTATTTCTGAAATGCAAATTTTCTTATCTCTAGAGCTTGGTCACAGCTAGATTTCTACCAGGCGTTCTTTTTTAGGGGTACAATTTCTCGAGCCTTCTGTGTGATTTTCGTACAAAATTCTTCCCATGTTTCCGCTGGTTGATTTTCCCAAGCTTCTTTTAAATTGGTAAGGGGAATATTTTTCGTATCAAATTTCTGTTGTTGGATTTTCTTGGGGTAGTATTTTCTAGGAGTAAGTTTTACTTTAATACTAGTCAGATAGTGATCAGAGTCGATGTTTGTTCCTTTCCTCACTTGCACATCATGTACCTTTTTCTGGAGGGGATAAGAAATAGCTATATGGTCAATCTGAAATTCACCAATGGATTCAATTGGGGATCTCCTGGTTTTTTGTTTCTTAGGATGCTTCCTAAGGGATGTGGACATGATTTTAAGGTTGCATTGTTGACATAGTTCAATGAGCCTTGTGCCATTCTTGTTGGTAAGAGTCCAACAGGCATAACTTTATAACCAGTAAGGATCAACATCGGCACAACTATAGAGACAGCTCCCTCCATGTCACAAGATCAAATCTGCAGCAAAGCGCCGGATAGAATAGGCATCCGCATATTCCACCAACTACCAGAAAAGCTAAGGCAGGAGTCCTACAAACGCTTCAGAAGGTCTTCTATAGTCTTTAAGAATTTTTTCAATGTAAAGGGAAGGGGTGTCAATTCTAATTCCATTTGGTTGTCACACTTCCTAACACATCCTTATAAATATCTTCAGGTAGTTATTTTGGGATTTGATATTTTTGCAGTGTATTGTTCTGTCGCTGTGATTTTTTGACGTGGTATTCTGCAGTTACTTGTTTAGTCGCCCGTTGATGCATCCGCACACCAAAATTATTATTCTTTCTACATATTTTTTTGTATTTTCTAATTTTAATCCCAAATCCTTTGCTGATTTTTTTTTCAGAATGAAGGTGTATTAAATTGTTCTGAACTACAATGCTTGACAAATAGAGTACTCAGCTAAGCAGTCGCTTCGTAATATTTGCAACTGGAGGGACACATTACAAATACTAAATTATTCAAGACAATTCTTTATAGAGAATGTATAATCTTTTAAAAATACGTTAAAAATTGCTACCATTATTAATTAAGGATGACAAAGTAAATTATTCAGACAGGACAAATCCCAAAATAATTGCCGAAGCCTTTATAAATCCTATATAATCAGCATAAATAATAACTCTAATTGGATAATAATAAAACAAGATAATCTTGTTAGTCTATTTATACGATAATTAGAAAGTGAATTTAACTCTGATATAATAGCCACAACTAAAAACAAAAACTACTATCTCTTAAATCACCAGGACTTAATAGTGTACGTAACATGCTTTTGTTCCAAAAAAATGTGGCGTGGAAAGGCCTACATATGTTGTCAACGTGATATACAAATTGTCTTACTTTCACAAGGCTGGGAAGACAGGACGCGATCCTTCAAGTTATAAACAAATCAATGTTCTCAATAAATTTGGAAAATTAACAGAGAACAGATGTAGAATTACACTTGATAAAACATAATATACTACAAAACCATTTATTTGAAACCCTAACCTTCGTGGAAACACTTTCCACCATCCTCGATGTCGGCAACGGCTAAATCATCAAATCTATCACCTCGAATTTAATGGCCCAAATTATCAATCTGAGAATATTCATAATTTGCTACTGGAATACCATTACAACTAGAAAATACTTCTGGTCAGAGACTTTTTCAATAAGAGTTGAAAGTAGACGATTTTGTATCGTCATAGATATTTCATTATTTTTGTTATAGTTATTTTATTTGTTATAGTTATTTTATTAAAGTCTAGATAAGCCATACTGAGTCACAGTGAAACTTTCAAAATTTTAAACATAACATACATGCAATTATTTGACTGTTTAAAATTGAATACCGTATAAACAAGAGCAAAGGTGTAATAGAATATAATCTAAAATAGCTGTTATCTACCGTAACTAATTCAATTAATTAATAACTAAAAATATCTGATAGCAAAACTAGTCAGATAAGATGCAATATATATTTTATCCGAATTCCGATAACCACATACAACTTAAAAATAAATAAAATCCTCAGTTTAATAGAAGCTACCTACAAAATAATTTAAATATACTCGATCTAATTACCAGAGTCGTTTTCTTATTCAAGTTTTAATTTCTCTCTACAACAAAAATTCTCGTCCACAAATACATGTTGATTATGTTAATTTAAAATAAATTGTAATGATTGTTTTGACTGAGTCCTATGCGTTAAGTTGACAAATCCTTGATTGATTTACATTTGAGTTGATTATGATAATGGGCCTAAATCTCTGCTCTAGTTGCATTGTTAGGAAGCGTCTATTCGATTAGCGGCCGCTAATGCGACATGGGAACTGTTATCCGGATACTGTGTATCAAATAGTGGGCGATCGGAATCGTGGGGCCGGATAGGCTTTCCGGGAGTGTTCCCTGGGTTCCCACGGCGTACCTGCCACGCGGCGTCACGTGTGTCCATTGTCACACGTTGTAGCCACCCTAATGCACGTTCGCCCGCAGCTAAACTGGAACTGGAACTCATCATGTTTCGTTAGAAATAAATGTTTTGTTTGCGAATGCGTTCCCCGTGCTTGTTTTTATGTCTGATGGATGGTGGATTTTTGTGGGAGAATAACGAAATTAATGGTCGGGTACTTATTTTTATTGCGACGGGGGAAACATTTACAAATGGGTTTCGAAGTAGAATAGAGAAGTAGAATAAAATTGGATTTTGGATAGACTATTCGAGAAGGAAATTATATTATAAAAACAAAGCTGAATCGGAAGACTAGAGTAATGGATAAGATTTCACAGTCGATTCAAAACAGACAAAAGTAAACATTTGACAAACGACTTGACAAACTAGACTAGACAGACAAAACTGGACAGTCGTACTAGTCAGTCAAAAAGTCTTAAGAAACAAGACTAGATAGACTAAATAGATAACAGACAAAACAGAAAAATATGCATAGACACTAGAGGTTCTGGACTGGATAGACTAGACAGTCTAGAATAAACAGATAAAATTAGACAGACAATATTAGACAAGAAATACTAGGAAGACGAGACTAGACAGTAAATACTAAAATGATAAAAGTAAATTGATAATACTACATAACAGAAATAGAGGGATTAAAGAAGAAATAGAAGGAAGACTAAACAAACAACAATTGGTAAAGGAGACTAAACAAAACTAGCCACATAACGCTAAATTAACAAGACACTTAAAACTATATTACACAACAAGTGGACAGACTAGACTAGACAAACTAATATGAACATGTAAGATGATAGGAAACACTACTAAACGATAGAGATGATCTTAACGATCTAGATAAGACTTGAAACTAAACAGTCAAATTAAGTCATACAGTACTAGGCAGACAGCTCTAGATAGACAGACTAGATGAACAGGACGCGATAGAACAAAATGAAGACACAACATCTGCAAGAGGCTTCTCAAATACCCTTGCCAAAATATGCGATAAATCTATGCCAAAACGTAGTACTCAACCAGATGAGCACCGGTATACTGGTGGACACAGGATATATCTGAACTCCGCAAGGAATGTGTTCGAAGAAGAAGGACCTACACCTGAAACTCGGCAAAAAATTTACCCGAAGTTAACCGGCTCTTATGGCACGAATATACAAAGAGCAAGAAAATTTTGAGAAACGCTATTAAAGCATCGAAAATAAACCAAAGTGGAAAAAGTAGTTGATCCTAGATAACCTTTTCCCAGACCACAATGAAGTAAATTTTATTTGTAATAAAGACGCTAGTTTTGAGGACTTTACACCATATGAACTGAAGATAGCCTGCCAGAAAATGAAAAACAATAAAGCACCAGGGCTAGGATATATTCCAGTAGAACTACTAAAGCGAGTCGCAGAGGAAAGGATTATATATTACCTGTATATAATAAGCAGAGTGGAAGCGAGCAAACTTGTGAAAAACTTGTTTTGTTAAGGAAGGGTAAAAAGCCTTTAGAAAATACTTCATCTTTTAGACCAATCTGCGTCTTGGATGTATAGGGTAAATTATATGGAAAGGTAATATTAGCCCGCCTACAAAAAGAACTTGAACGTACCGGGGCCTGTCTGACAAACAATTTGGATTTAGAGAAGATCGACAGACAGTAGGTGCCATAATAAAACTGATAAAATTTCCTGACAAGCTGGTGCCTACTCATCTCGGCACCGGAGACTGCGTGAGGCAATAACACTCGATGTGTGAAATGCCTTCAATAGTGCCTCGTGGAAGCAAATATTAAATTAATTAAGATAGAGGATAGCCTTATTAATATTTTAGTGGCATATCTATCGAAAACAGAGCTCATCCAAGTGGTGTTCCACATTGATCAGTACTGGCCCCCACCCTGTGGAACATACTCTATGACGATCTGCTGAAAACCGAAATGCCGAAGGGAATATTCTTAATTGGATTCGCTGACGATGTGGCGATGGTGGTAACATGTATCCTAATGGATGCAGCTAATACGGGGCTACAAAGACTACTAAAGTGGCTTGAACAGCAGCAACTGGCACCAGAAAAGACGAAAGCAGTACTTTTAGCATCTAAACGAGCGACATCTCTTTTAATGCCAAAAGTTTTACGGTAACCCCTACTGTAACAGTAAAATATCTGGGATTATAGCTGGACACCAAGTTAACCTTTGTGCATCATGTGAACAAAATTACCCAGAAGGCGGAATAAACGGCAAGTGCTCTCGCTAGCCTTCTGCCAAATATCGGCGGACCCAAAGGTAAACCCAAAAGCTAGACCCAAAGGTAAAGGTAAAACTAATTCTTAGCGTGGTCCAGTCCCAACTATTTTATGGAGCACCAACCTGGCCTATTGCTACAGAAGCTAAAACAAGAATTTTGGGTCTTTGTACGTTTTTGTACGTATTTTTTGTACGTAATTGTACGTTTGCTGTGCATTAAAGCATGCTGCGCATACAGGACAATATCAGCGGAAGGGGTGGGAGTTATTACAGGAATTCCTACGGTAGAGCTCCAAATCAATGAAAATCATATATCAGAAAGAATATATCGGGATCGAACAGGTAAAAGCCAGAGAAAATTTAATGAGAAGATGGCAAGAAAAATGGAATTAAGCAACGTATACACACTGGACTTATAGGATATATACCAAGGGAGCATTGGTAGATTTAGCCTACATGATGATACCAATTATAATGGAAATGTCAATCTAGCCGCCTCGAAAAACATGGTAATTGCAAGTATCCTTTTCAATCACAAACGTATCCACAAAGCTACGTGGATATCACCAGATGGAAATACGGAGAATCAAATTGATCATGTGCTCATAGATAGTTGACACTGCTCAGACCTGATAAACGTTAAGAAGTTATAGGGGCGCTAATATAGAATCAGACCACTATCTAGTGGGTGCGCGCCTGCGGGCAAGAATTTCCATCGCAAAAAACCAAGGGACAAAAACAGTTAGGATACAATACATCTGCGTTAAAGGACGAGACAGTAGTGGACTCATACAAAAACCATATCACAAGACATTTAAATATGGATGAATCTACACAGTCGGTTGATGATCTATGGGATAACTGTGAAACCACAATAAAACAGGCAGCAGAGAATATTCTTGGGTTTGAGACATCGAGGCCTAGCAATGATTGGTTTGACGAACAATGCCAAGAAGTCACTGACAGAAAGAACAGGGCATATAAAAGAAACTACAGCGCAGAAGCAAGAAATCTGAAGAAATGGACAGAAGAATGAGAAGAGAAAAAAAGGTACATAAAAAGAAAGATAGAGAATTCGATAACAGAGTTATAGAAGAGATAGAAGTACTCAGAAGTCAAGACAAAATTCGAAAATTCTATCAAAAGTTCAACAAAACGAGAAAGTAAGAGTTAAAACTAAAAGTAAACATGTGTAAGAATAAGCAGGGAGATATACTAAACGACAGGGATGACATTCTTCTAAGATGGGTGGAACATTTTTCAGAACTGCTAGGAAGTGACGAAAACGTAACACCAGTACAATTTGAAGCTCGAAACAAAGACTAAGTCGAAGAACCTAACATTGATGACATCCGGAAAGGGATAAGGCGTCTTAAAAACCATAAAGCACCTGGCCAAGATGGAATGCCCTCAGAACTGTACAAGCAGGCTGGAGACACCCTAGAAAAAGCGCTACTTGAAATAATATTAAAAGTATGGCATCGGCAACACATGCCGGATAAGTGGCAGGTTGGACTGATCTGCCCAATACACAAGAAAGGGGATCTACTTGAGTCTAGTAACTACAGGGGCATAACACTACTAAACACTGTGTATAAAATACTATCATACGTCATCGTAGAACGTATCCAAGTATACGCGAAAGCCAGACTTGGAACATTTCAATGTGGTTTTAGACCTGGCCGCTCTACAACGGATCAGCTCTTCATTTTACATAAAATTCTAGAAAAGACCAATGAATTCAACATGCGTGGTCTGTTAGAAAAGTATTCGACCTTATTTTTTATTTTGAAAACCTGATGGATTTGAATCAAGCGCGCTTGCATGAGCCGACCTTGACACTTCGTGCGCATGCGTGAATTTTTCCCCGCCCGTAGATAGCGTCAGTTGCTGCCGAGCAGTGTTCGAGTGACGTAGTGTGTAGTGCTCTCGTCGGTTTTTCAATGCAAGTAAAATGACGATGTGATGCTGTGCGGCGCAAGAGACTGGAGTTGTGGTCATCAGGTAATTGGCGACTCCATCACGACAATGCTCCATCCAGCACATTCTTCGCACTTGGTTCACAATTTTTTGGCGAAAAACCAGACTCCTCTGATTCGACATGCTCCTTACTCTCCTGAATGCCCCCCTGATACTTTTGACTATTCCCCAAAGTCAAGAAGCCATTGAAAGGAACGCGATTTCAGACAATAGGGGACAATATGGCTGCAACGGCAGCCGAGCTAAAGTCGATTTCGAAAGAAGATTTTTCGGAATGCTTCCAACAATAGCGGCACCGCTGGAAGAAGTGTGTGGAGTACCAAGGAGACTACTTTGAGGGTGATTAGGTTTCCAACTCTCTAGGTATGCCATTTTTTTACCGGCTAAAGGTCGGATACTTTTCTAACAGACCACGTAGATACCTTCCATTTCTTCATCGATTTCAAGGCAGGTTATGATAGTATATTACGGCCGAAGCTTTATCAAGCCATGAATGAGCTTGAGCTACCAGAAACTCTCATAAATCTCACAAAAATGACAATGTCTAGGGTAGTGTGCCGTGTCAAAATACAAAATGATATATCGAACCCGTTTGAAACGGAGGTTGGCGTGAGACAGGGTGATGCGCTAGCACGCTTACTGTTTAACATAGCCTTGGATAAAGTAGTTTGATATGCCCAACTGGATAATAGAGGCACTCTTTTCAACAAATCTACTCAAATCCAGGCCTATGCAGATGATGTAGATATTATTACTAGAACCATACGACAGGCCAAAGAAACATTCAGAACTTTTGAAGCCGCAGCAAACAACATGGGAATACACGTAAATGAACAAAAAACTAAATTTATGGCGGCCACAAAAAACCAAAGAGTGCGAGACATTGGACAGAACATTACAATTAATGATCATAAGTTCGAAGGAGTGAGGGAGTTTGAGTATCTGGGTGCGACAATAACGGTAGATAATATCAACAGTGCAGAAATCAGAAGACGCATTACGTTGGTAAATAGGTGCTATTTCGGCATTTCAAAAAACCTTCGCAATCGTAATATATCCAGAACTACAAAAAATAGGCTATATAGAATACTCATCATACCAATCTTAATGTATGGATCGGAGACATGGATCATGACAAAAAGAGATGAATTTCTGTTGATGATCTTTGAAAGAAAGATATATAGAGAAATATACGGGGCAATCGAAGAAGACGGTATGTGGAGACGCAGGTATAACTTTGAAATTTAGAACATCTTTAGACAAGCCGGTAACAAGGACATAGTAACTACAATCAAAATCGGCAGATTGTGATGGGAACAAATATGATGACTCTAATCATGCAAAAAAAGATCCTTAAAGCGGAACCCATAGGCACAACTGGGCGAGGAAGGCCAAAGCTGCGCTGGAAGGATGGTGTAAGCGAAGACGCACGAAAGATAGGTGCACCGAACTGGACGATGCAGACCAGAGACAGGAATGAATGGCGAAAGAAGCTGGAGAAGGTCGAGACCCTACTATAGGATTGTATGGCCATTGATGATGATGATGATACACGCTGGACTTGGTTCTTAATTCCAGACATAAAAAAATTATGAAGGAGGAACTATGCCGAAACAGACTGTTATTTTAACCTCTATTAACCTCTATGACTGCAGGAGAGTGGACCCGGGCGACTGTAATTACTGTGGGGTGTTAGACAATGTATACCATACGCTTTTTGATTGCCCGAACAGGACAGAAGGTTGAAGGAATTTTGTGCATAGTACTGGAAGGACTTTGAATGCGTACAACATGATGGTGGGTCTAGCAGGATCGGAGAAGTCATGGAAGGAAGGGTATACCGTTGTTCGGAAGATTATAGATACTAAGGAGAAAGACAACTGAAAGTAGAACGGACAGCCCTTACACTGAAGGATTGCGAGAGCGAATGCCAGTGTAAAGTGCGAAGCGAAAGGAATGTTCTTATGTTTTTTGCAGTGATGATTTTTGTAAATTGTACTTAATATGCAAATAAAACCCAACTTTCCGTTTAAAAAAAAGAAGAATAAGACCACAGGAACCAGACTAATCGAATAAGACACAGATACAATGCTATACAAAATTAAATATACAAGACTAGATCAAAATATTAGATAAACTAAGCAAATAAGACTAGACCGATAGACAAAATTAGATAAACAACACTAAAAAGACTAGACTATATTGTCAACACTAAACTGACTAACAATAGACATATAAGATTAGCCATACAAGAGTAGACAAACAACTAGACTTGACAAACAAAACTAGACGGACAAGAGCAGATAGAAAAAACTATATTAACACGTATATTCAGTCAAGACTACATAAACAAAACTGGAGAAACAAGACTGGAAGGAAATAAATGGTCATATAAAACTCGATAGGCAAGAATATAAAACTACCCTAGCCAAAGAGGTCTCTACCGGCATTGGTAAACAAACTAGTCTAGATAGGCAAAAGACAAACAAGACTGGAGGCACTAGAGAATAAGAGACTACAAATGCAACATTTAGTGTGACAATATTTAGGGGAAATAGGGTATTTATAAAGTTTTCAGTTTTTATTGCGATATGGTAGGGGAAAAATTTGAGAGATTAATCGGTTTAATAATAGAAGAATGTGCCCTTAATTTTGATCAATCGACTGGAAATTTGATTAAGGATGTGAAAAAGCAGTTGTATTATATTTTCATAATTTCCCTCACATTGAAAAATGTTATGGAATCATGTTATGATTTAGGGTTCATTTCAGCTTCATTTATTCGAATTGTATTTTAAACAGTATAGATCTTATCCGTAATTTTTTAAAATATTTCCATCTAGCTAATTAATGTGAGCGCTAAATATCCATTATTGGGATTATTAAGTTGTATTAAGATTCAGGAAAAAAGTTCTGCAGTTCGTTTCATATTTTGAAACGTGCAAGGGCATTCTTTGCCTCGTCTACGCTGTAAATCAAAGTTTTTTACTCATTGCCAATCAATTCGTGCATTGTTTAATTGAAAAATTAAGATTAAAGTGCCGATAAAATTCCTCGGTCCACCAAATGGAGCACGCGTGCTGGAATTTGCCAATTCAACGGAGTCAATCTGACAAACTTGTAATTAAGCTAGAACAGAAAAAAATGGATTATTTTTTGTTTAATTTCTTATCTGATTTGTTTTGTCTGTCTACACAATTTTTCATCTTAAATTACATTTGAATTTTTAATTCAATATTTCGTAAACTCAGTATTCACACAACTCAGTATTCTAACCATTATTTACAATCCTAATCAGGAAGACAATAATTCACAAATGCAATCTACGTCGTTTATCCAATTTGGCCTTAAAACATTTAAGAATAATTTATTTCGTATAAACTAATAATTATTTACGCAATGAAGCTGGATTGGAATTGTTGGCAATTAAACTTTTGCAATATGAACTTTTAGTGGCGCCTGTGGCCGAATCGCCAAATGCATACTTCTTGTTTCAAATTTGTTCAAAGAATATGGTAGAGTTTCATGAAATATTAATGAAGAAAAGCAAAAGCAATAATAACAGCAACAAAAGGTATATTTTGAAATTCAATTACGTTTGAGTGTGTTTTACTTTTTATTTAAAAACAATGAATAAAAATAATTTGGATTTAATTGCATCCTTGTGTTTATCGCGAGTAATTAGTTTAATACGTTTTTAATTGAGTTTCTGATAACGATACCTCGATTATCATAAACTGTTATTTTCTTCTCAGACATTATCTTTACCGTTCTTGATTCTATAGAAAATTTCCCGTTTTGCTGCTTGTAAAATACCATCTAACAAATAAATAATTACAAGATAAGTAGACAGGCAGACATTTTTCTATGTCTAAAGTTGAGTTATTTCTTTATGTATGCATAAAATATTAGGATTACCCAAATATGTTCAATTATTTAACTATATGCGAGTCCATTTTTACTCGACTATGGTTAAGACAAATTACTCATTACCCTGGCTTTCACTTGTGAGAATGTATGTATGTAGTTATTTCACTAGAGCCTAAAGGGATGGACCGAATTTGAATAATGAGATAGAGCTAAATTCTTTGGACAATGTAGGAAGGTCTCAAAATTTAAACTTCAGAAATAGGTGAACGTAATATCTTTAGATTTTACATACAAGTCCAAATATACTGTTTATCATAGACCATTATGATAATATCAAAGCACGTGGAATAATCTTGATAAATATTTCGATATAGAAGAAGGTGTCTTCAGATCATCAATAAAGTACTACAAATGTAGCAACTATTTCTTGTATTGTCATTCCTGGATTCGACATAACCAACTCTTGATTTCGGAACTAACTTCTGCACTCGTATAACGTATATAAGTAAAGTCCAATACTTAAATGTAGCAAATTTATTTGGAATAGTTTAATTAACAAACAATTATACTAGCAACAATGTAAGAAATGTTACTCAAATGATTTGAGAAAGATATTATAAACCAGCGGCAACGCATAAAGGAATAAATATCGCTACTACACGGGGCACGTAATTCAGTAGCAAATACAACGGCGAGACGATTGAGACGACTACTAGCTCCTCATTAGTGAATTAGAGACAGGATAAGCAAAAGAAGAAATCTCAAGAATCTCAATTTTCAATCGCGTCGCAATTTTTAAATATTGGGCGTGCTAACATAAATAGAGAAATTAGGTGGAAGGCCGGATATATTGATAAATTTTTCATATTTTAAGGTATCTAATTTGCAAGAAGTACTAGTACTGTTCTGTTAAGTTTTCTAGTACTGTTTAACTGCTCCTATAATTTCTTTTTATACCTCTTTATTTATACCAGCATAAGCGATAAATATGTTGTATAAAATTATATGAGTATAAAATAGGGCTTCACACAAGCTGCGTGAAGATGGCCCCTCGAAATTGAAAAAATAATAAAATGGGATACGTTTGACCATGATATTACCATGATTGACCACCAAATAGTTTTGTTTGCCTACATTCCGTTCAAAAGGTATTATAAAAAATGATCATAATATACCAAAATGCATTTTTTCTATATTTCATAGTGCCATCTTAAAAAACTTCGGTTGACCATGTTTGCCCACTGTTTCTTTTAATGATTTTTTTTTTAATCCCAGAATAGTTTTTTTTAATATAATATTTTTTTTATTTTTATTTTTTTTTTCGTTTGGTGTTGAAGAACTTCGTTTGACCATGTTTGACCAACATTTTGTTTTCAATTAAAAATATTTTTAAGAGCCCCAAAATCGATTTGGAATCAGCAGGAACTGGAATCAGAATAGCAATCACCACATCTGATACTAGAGGTATTCCACATTCAAAAAGTAGACAACTTAAAGTATCGGCACGTTACGATGTTGGAAGAGCATTGTTGAACAAAACAGCGTCTTTGTGGCGCAAAGAAGCTGCAAAATGCATGGATTTTGGCGACCCTACTCCTATCCTACTCCTACCCTGTTGTTTTGAGAAAACCGCGCGAAGAAGCCATAAATCACGACCTTGCCATAAGAAAAGGTCTTGGCGTTATAACTTCCTTGTACCACATGAAGTATGAGGGTGAATTTTGTGGATGTATAAAAGGAATTGGACTCGACGTGTTTTACTGCATATACGTTTCACCTTTACAAATTGCTCTGTACAAAAACAAAATTCAGACTGTGCAACAAGTTTCAGTTGATGGAACTGGTGGCGTCAGAAAATCAATTAGAAAACCTAACGGAGAAACGAAATATTCTTTCTTGTAACAAATGGTTATGGGAGGTGAAGAAGAAATCAATCCCATTTTTCAAATGATTTCAGCCAAGCATGACACAATCACTATCGAATATTGTTTGAAAACATTTGTGAAATTAGCAGTGCCAAACTAAGTTTCATGTGAATTCGCCATCACATTGAGTTTTAACGAATGTCGTTTAAACGTGTATATATCAGTATGTTTCGAGTGGTTGCATAATGAGAACCTCCAACGTCGGCTTCAATGTTTCGTTCGACTGGATATCGCCCACTTCATCAAGATGATCTGCCGGAAGAAAGTATTTAATGGAAAATCCGGAAAATGGAAAGACTTTTTCGTCAGATGCATTGGAGTCATGACAAGTGAGTGCTCGGTCAGGATGAAATGGGAGTTGACATTGTCAGTCAACAAAGGACAATATTTCTTTTCGACAGAATTAAAACGTTCACCTGCAAGGAACAAAACTCATCGATAGAAGATTGAGAGCAGTGTATCGACGAAGAGCCTTCTGAAGTTGAGAGGGATGTTCGTCGTTTCGTAGAAAGCATTCAGATTTGCGCGGAAAAAGAGGCGAAACAATGTTAAAATTTTGATCGACCAAACGCTTATTATCTTCCGGAAATTATTGAACCTCTATTGAAGTTGGCCCGATTCTTTTCCCTCTGGACGAATATAATTAAAAAGAAATCAGCAAATGTTGAAGCGTACTTGCAAAAGAAAACGTTATAAATTCATTGAAAATTATTCAAAAATCCAAAAAGTACCAGTTTGGATTGAACAAAGATTGATACAACTGAAAATCACCTGCCCGTTTGATGGCATTGTTGAAGTTGCAAAGATAGCTTACACAGATAATGAATTGTTTCAAGAATATTGGAAAATTTGGAACAAAATTGTCTAACTATATCTTTCATAAAAACATAAGCATTGGATGGACCAACTTCCAGAATTTACAACGAGAGAGGAGTACACAATTCCAAGCAAGCATCAGCAATCTTATCGGAAAACAATTTCTTGTAAATCCAACTGCAGAACAAATGGCATAATGTACGATCTGCCAGTCAAAATCCTGTACGCAAATTACAATCGAAGTAGATGCAAGAACTACCATCCAATTGGGATTCAAAAACGAGGTACAAAAATTCGTCGATGATTTTTTTTTCAAAAAAGCACGGACCTGCAATAAATTCATCCGTCGCGGAAATGAATCCAGGTAAAAACATCATTCCCCACGTTGAATGGGCATTGACGAGCAGTTATCATAAAAAAATAAGCAATGATGCACCGTACAAGATTTTATTCCCTCGTTGTTATTCCCGAAAAAATTGTAATCGGGGGAAAAACTTATATTCTGAACGGGGCAATAGAATATGTCGAACCACTTGGGAGACAAGTGATCTTAAAAATATTATATTAAAAAAATCGATTCTGGGGTTCCAAAAAAAATTAATGAAAAGAAATAGTGGGCAAACATAGTCAAACGAAGTTTTGTAAGATGGCATTATCAAATATAGAAAAAAATGCATTTTGGTGGGCTAGGCCCCAATCATTTTTTTTATAATATCTTTTTGAACGGAATGTGGACAAACAAAACTATTTGGTGGTCAATCATGGTCAAATCTTGATCAAACGGATCGCATTTTGGGGGGGCTATCTTCATGCAGCTCTTCATACAAGATGAGATAAGACAAGAGTTTAAAAAATCTCGAATTGGTCTTGTTAGTTGAAAAAAAAATACTCTCGTCTAAATCTCGTTCTCGCTCTATGAAACGTTTATCTCGTGTCGCTTTCGCTCTTGTAACGGTTTGTCTCGTCTCGTCTCATCTCGTCAAATATTGTTCTTGCTGGAACTTAGTAGTTCCAGCAAGTTTATTATTCCTTGTTACGATAGTCCAAAAGAAAGTAGGTTATCATTATTTTTATTCAAATTAATAAATGCGTGCATAATCTTTTTTCAGTAGTAAATACTCATCAAGATAGGCTTTCCAGTGTTTTCAAGGGTTTGCTGAATTATTGTACAGATTATCAATATTAATATATTTTTTGAATGATTTACTTCCTTTCGGACGACTATCTTTTCGGATTCTCTCTCAAATTTGGTATTATTTACATGTTGTTTATAAACTTTATCGATTGACCACATACGGAACTACGGGACTCGCTCTCGGATAAACAATTTTCAAAACTGTCTCGTCTTGCTTTTACGAAACGAGACGAGACCAGAAAAATATCGTTTTCGTGTGAAGTCCTAGTATTTAAAAAATTACCCACGACAAAAATGTTTGACAATCGCTAGTCAAACTATAACTTCCAATTTAAGTAGAACTTGACGGTTTAAACCATAGGTAGGGTCGTATGGGGATTTTTTTAATTGGAAATAATTCAAAAATCACCCTTTATACATACGAAGTTAATATTGGCTTTCCATTTTCTAACTAACCTAACCTAACCTTACCTATGTATTTGAGTCTAGTTTATTTACTCATTATAACACAAACAAATAATTCGTAAAAATAATATGGGCTTTAAATTTCTAAATTTATTTTAAATCTAATTGTAAGTAAAACTAATACAACATTATTTGTATTAAAATTCAATGATTAAAGAAATATTTAGTAGAATTTCGAGATTTGTAGCATAAGATTAATAAGTACTTTAGCATTGATTTCATTGCTATTAAAGTTCTATTACATTGATTCGAATTTTCATATTCAATCACTTTTTCACACCTTATAGCAAAAAAATAAGGTGTTTGTTACAAGTGAAGCGTTAACTAGGATAATTACTTACCGAAATTTGAATACACGAATACCAAATGTTATAAATACTTAATGTATAAATTTTATACAATCAAGTTGGCGGCGTGGTGACTACACGAAGAGTACAAATGTTGAAAGTATCGTTAAATCGCCATGAAATTAGTAAAATCTGTAACAATATAATTATTACAAATATCACACCAGAAGGTACTACTTTTGCAATGTTGCATTGCAAAAACACCAGTTGAACCTTGGGCTTGAAACACGAATAATTTATATATTATTACACATTCTAAATACGTACATACTATTTCTTCTTGTAAATAAAGTTGTTTTAAATTGTTATGTTAAAGATTCTCGAAATATTGATTCATAAAAGAATCTATGATTTTATTATAAAGATTAACTTAATATCGACGAAAGAATTTGATTTTCTAAAAAAGAGAAGTACAAGTGATACACACGCACAAATTACGTTTGTAAAAAACTGAATTCTGATAAACGTACCATTTTTTTAGCTTTTGTAGCTTTAGCTAAAACTTTGGACACAGTTAATTTCATCCTACTAGATGAATTAGTGAAATTTGTTATTAGAAGCATTGCTAACAATTTAATTAAAGATATTTTAAGTGATCGAACACAGGTAGTTAGATATAGGGACTGCCTTATTTTTTCTTTAAGTTTGCTCCAATGACGTTATTAACCCTTAAAGCACTGCGGGCCCAGTGCCCTACTGTAGTATGTCCACATTTTTCTCTTCTTGGCCCACTAACCTAGATGTCTTTATAAAATTGCCTTCTGGTACAAGTGCGGCCGAAACTCGGAATAGAACTCGTTACCTATATATTAATATTATTAGCGTTTCGACCCTATGGGATCACGCAAAACAAACTTGACTTCATTTTCTGATGTTTCTTCTATTTTCCCACGCTTTCCTCATTTTTTTGTCCGTGGATCCTCTTCCTTTCTTCCGTCCACTTTGTACCGGTCTTCTTGGGTTTCTCATTCTCTGACATCACTTCCCATTTGTTAACCTTTTGTCTGTATGTCTATTTTCTCTATTTTCTATTTCTGTAATGTTTATTTGTGCTTCTTCCAGATCTTTTCTTACTTGGACTATCCAGTGAGTTTTCGTATTGACTACCTGTTTGTATGTGAAGACTCGCTTCGCGATCCTGGTTTCGGGTAGTCTCATGAGGTGTCCATAAAATTTGAGTCTCCTTTTCCTGATGTCTTAAGCAATGTTGGATATTTTTTCTGTTGTTTTCCTGGAGTGTAGTGTGTACCTTTCTTCTGTTTGTTTTGGGCCTAAAATTTTTCTCGCGATTTTCCTTTCTTCTTTTAGAAGATTTTTGAGATTTCTTTTGTGTGGAGTGTAGGCGTCTCATTCACATACCGTGCTTCTGGTTTCACTACAGTGTTGTAGTGTTTAGCTTTTGTGTGTAGTGACAGGCATTGTTTGTTGTAGCTGGCTCGTGTTTTGAAGCTCATCATTTTCTGTTGTCTCGTTTTTTGTGCTATTTTTTCTCCTGTAGGTTCTAAAATTTTTCCAAGGTATTTGAAATGGCATACCCTTTTGATTCCACTGTATTTGGTATTCAAATTTAGTATGTTGATTTTTGTGCCAAATGAGTTCTGTTTTTGTGAAGCAGATTTGTAGTCCAACTTTCTGTGCGAATTATTTTAGGACTTCTATCTGTTTGATTGCTATCGCTTCATTCTCTGCGTGTATTGCTATATCGTCTGCAAAAGCTACACATGAGATTTCTACTTTGTCTTTGGTCCTTCCTAATTGTATGGGTTTCCAGTGCTTTTGAGCTTTTAGCTCTTTTCCCAATTATTTCATCACTTTGTCTAGAGCCACATTGAAGAGTAGTGGGGACAGGCCATCTCTTTGTCTGCCACCTGTTTTTATCAGAAATGGTTCGTAAATTTCTCCCATGAACTTCACTTTTGATGTTATGTTTGATAGTTTGTTTAATGAGTCCTAGTGTTTTCGTGTTCAGTCCTTGGTCTTCCAGGATTTCGAAAAGTGATTGCCGGTCTATTTTGAAGTCCATAAGGGTACATGCATATAACTGGTGAGTTTATGATAGCTTTGTGCTTGAGTACTGTTTTCAGTGTGAAGATCTTCAGTGTTCTGCTCTGGAGCGACCTGATCCAAAGCCTGCCTGCTATTCCCCTATTTTGTGTTCTAGTTGTTCCTCTACTCTTTGGAGGAGGCACATGGACATGACCTTGTAGGCGACTTGTAACAGGGAGATACCTCTATAGTTGTTCACATCAGCTCTGTCCCCCTTTTTATGTAGTGGGTGTATCAGTGCGCATTTCCAGTCTTCTGGTAATTTTTCGGTTTGCCAAATTTCTTGGATAATTTGTGTGAATTCTCGTAGTGAATTTGGTCCTAGATTTTTCAGTAGTTCCGCATGATTCCATCTCCGGATGTTCTGTTGTTCTTGAGCCTTTGAATCTTTCTGTTGATTTCTTCTTGTGTGGGTGGTGGTGAATCCGAGTGTGCTTCTGCTATATTTTCTCTGGCAAACCATGAGGTAGTATCTAGGCAGTTTAGTAGATCATAAAAATTTCTTGCAGTTTTCTTGATTGGTGAGTGCTAGCGCTCCTGTTTTGCTTGTGAAACAAAACTTGTTTTGTGATTTTTAGCCTTTAATTTTACCTGCGAATGTTCAGTAGAAGTCTCTTATATAGAAGTCTATATATATATATATATATATATATATATATATATATATACATATATATATATATATATATATATATATATATATATATATATATATATATATATATATATATAAATGATATTTGTATATGATACTTTGCACCTTTACTGACTGACTCCTACTGGTTAAGTAGCTTTTAATGAAACAGAAAGCGTTTTACGTTAAACCCATATAATGTAAAAGAGAAAATAACATATCATGTTCTATGGTGTCGAACGCCATACTATAGTCAAGAGTGAGAATTGCTGCGTCATTATTATCCAGCGCACGACTAATCTCGTCTATAACATCAACTAAGACTGTTACACAACTGTAGTGTTTCCTAAAACCTGAGTTTCAGGCAGTAATTTGTTGTCCACTATGAAATTTCTCAGATGCTTCTCAGCTACTTTTTCAAGAACTTTAGATAAAGCGCATAAGATAGAGATGGGCTTTAGATCTGCCATAATATTGAGGAGGAAACAAAGTTCCTGATTTTACAACATTTTGCTTTTCTATATCTTTTATCTTAATGACCTAATTCGGTAATTAGCTTTTGCTCGTTCGACCAGTATTGCTCGACGGGAGGAGAGCTAAGCGTAACTTCTCGATCAAATGTTGTACCTGTACCCTTTTATCCAGTCAAGGACCATATTATCATCAAATAGGCAGATATCCTTCTCAGACTGATTAAATGTATTTTAATCTACCTGCTGATATACTCACCGAATCATTTTTTTATATTGTATCTAATTCTTATACGTTGACAATTTTGGGTAGTGGTTGTGCTGGACTTCTGGCTGTAGCTTGCCGCAGACGTCCTCTTTCTCTCGTTCGGAAGGGTCGATGGTGAGGAAATTTTACGGTTTTGTCTGTGTTGCTGGCCTTGCTTGTTGGTTTTAGTTCTTTAAAGAACGCACATTTAATTCAGCAGTTTCTCAGAAATTTTCTAAATCTTCATAAGTTTCATCCATGACTCTGGCATTTAGTGTCTCTTTCATTGCAGGATTAATGTTATCCGTGATAATCAATCGCCTAGTAAATGATTCATCTCTTTGCAATTCCAGAAAGAAACGTTCCAAGTCACTCAATGTTGTTACCATTTTTATCTTGGGTTATCATTATCATGTTATCAGTCTCGGTTATCATTCTTTTAAAAGATCTGAGATTAAGTATCCCATGGCAGATGAGTTTCCACAATTTTCGCTGTTTTCCCACAAGCCTTCTATTTTTATTTATAACTAGCTCTAATGTGACGCTTTTATATGAGCATTTAATTTTGAGGCTCTAATGTTACGCAAGTATGAGGAACTGGATACTTTTATAAAAAAAAAACCATCGCGTTACGCTGTTGTACCTTCTTAAAGTGCATTTTTCCAACGTAAGCATGAATCGGTTTAAATCGCTGGAGCAGTTTTCTTGCAACAATCCAACCGTTACCCAATCGCCACTACCATTTAGTCATCTAGCACAGGGTCTTCTGATTGCCTTGGCGCTGTTTCTTGATCTGTTTTTTTTCCGGAACTGTTTTACCAGATGGATTATCAGCTCCTTTCAAGCTTTCAATATTCGTTGGAGTTTATAAGTCAGCTGCTTTTGTCGGCTGACTTTTCTGGCATTTTGTTTGGGCTTAGATTGGGGAAATCTTTTAAAATGTGCAAATTAGCTCAAGAAGAATTAACGACGTCTTCTTGTTACGTAAATTCTCATCTGACGACTTTTTACTCTCTGATGACTAGTTGATGAGTATATTCCACTGCACATGATACAAAATGTAGAAATACTGTAAAAATTCATAAGATCGTAGCGACCGTTACTACTTGCTAATCCCTACTTACACTGAGTTGATGAATTCACTATGTTTTAACCACACTCAATATGTATTAGATAAACTTAATAAAGACGAAACAAAGCTTGAATATATAAATATACTCAATCTTTCCGGAGCTCTGTAATACTAATGAGTATTTTTAAGACTACCAAAAAACAAATCTCGTATGAAATTTGTCAGTTATTCTATAGCTTTCAGTCCACCTTCGTGGTACTCGACAAATTTTATACGAGATTTGTTTTTTGGTAGTTCTAAAAAGACTTATTAGTACTATAGAGCTCCGGCAAGGTTGAGTATATTTATATATTCAAGCTTTGTTCCGTCTTTATTAAGTTTATCTGATTATCTATAAGGTTGTATGGTTTTTATACAATATGTATTATATTATATAAGTTGTTATTCGCAGTTTTATAAATTTAAACACTAAACACGACTCGAGTATCGACTGGTGAAGGTCATTTTCGAGTGGTTTACAAATTGATGATTGATTGTATTTATACCAAAGGTTTTTTGGCGGTTGCAGGTGCCTTTCTGCAATTAGGGAATTACCTGGAGACAATTGTGCAAGATTAAAAAGTTTGCGAAAAGATTAAGTCGGTTACGGTTGATTATAGGTTCTGTTTATTTCTAATTACTCCAGCAGATTAAGTTTCGGGCCTGTATTGCAATTATACAAGGTATTGATATTGTCCATCTCCAGGAATTTATGATTACATTGGAGATACAGTTTTTCGGGTCCGAGTACCCGGACTCGGACACGGCGAGTCCAAGCGAAAATACCCGGTACCCGATGAAAGACTCGACGAGTCTCGGGTTTTGAACGTTCGGCCTTGTCTGAATGTTTTCAAACATCATCATCCTCCTCCTGAAGTCGCTTCCCCATTTAACCTCTCCTATCACCCAAATACAACCCTTTACCTTGTTTGCTTTTCTGCCTAACTATCTCATATGCGCTTTATCCGATGCCCTCTCGTCTAATGTGTAGTCTAGGTACTTAAACTCTCTTAAGGTAGAGACACACTGGTCGCACGTACGCAACGTATGCAACGGTTTACCATATCTGGACTATTGATTTTAAATTAAAAACTATGCCTTATAAACACACTTATCGTGTGCAACGCAATCACACGTCTCACACGCAACGCCGATTTGGGATGTCCAGATCGGCATGGGAAGGTGGAGGGGGTGTCCGTACGATATCCACGCGTGTGATCAGTGTGTTTCTAGAACTTATGCGTAGCACCTCATAAACAAATTGACTTTTGATGCAAGCGTTCTGTTATCAAAATAGTTAAATGCGAGATGAACAGCTGATAAAATTAAACTGTATTTTAGACATGCGAAGTTCATGTTTAATTCATCACAAGTTCATAAAGATTCCTTCTTCATCAGATTCTAGTTTCTGTATTAATGTATGGTATTCTCCAACTTCTCTTTGTTTATTTATCTCATGAACCCATCCAATCTTCTCTTCTTAAATTTAGTTTTTGTTTTTGTGGCGCGGAAATATTTATTTAAAAATAGTAAACTCAATAAATCATCCTCACACTCGCTATCAGAATCAGAAAATATGATTTACAGACGCGCTAGTGCACCTTGTGAAAAATTACAACAGCTTCTGATGCAAAATTTACGTTTCGTACACGGGACAAGTGTGCACACCAATTCTCCCACGTTGCATCGCATAAGATGCGTATGTGGGACCTGTATGTCTCTACCTTTATTCGAGACAATGTTTTGAAAAAGAACTAGTGTCTTTTTTAAGACAAGAAGCGAGAAAATGTTCTGAAAACCGAGGTGAGAAACTTCTCGTCCTCTCTGACTCACATAATAATTGCCGCAGTAATAATCAAGCAATGTAAAAAAATGTTAAAAGAAAATTACATGAGGAGGTAGACGAATTTGAGTTTCTACTTTTATTGCTGAATTATGGACAATTGGCTAAAATTTGGGTCTTTAAAACGGAAAGGTGATGAACTCACTGAAGCTTCTGAAGCGACTATGTTTTCAAACCGTTTTTGGGTAGCTATGCCGCGAAACTTTTGTAGCCCGACAAGGGTGCCGCGAGAATTTTTTAGCTCGAAAAGGGTGCTGCGGCAAAAAAAAGTTTGAGAACCACTGCGCTATTGCATTCGCAGCAATAAATTTTATATGCGCTATATAAACGCTATATAACATTTATATTTTATTGAGGTTATTCTTTAAGTATAAGGTTCGGACTTGACGCCATTGAATATGATAATCAATAGGTGGGATAATCAAAAGTTTTTCTATAAACATATGGTGACTATTGCACGAAGAAGCGGTACTACCTAGTGATATGAGGTGAAAAGTACTGACAAATTGCCATATAATTAAAAACAAATTTTTAATATCTTCCTTGGAATATCAGATTAGGGAAATCCATCCTAATCATATTGCAGTTTCCATTTTTTGGGATTAATACATAGTTCAAATTTTCGTGGAACACTTTATTTAGGGAATCGTGTAAAAGGGAATCGTGTAAAATATCTCATCAGATGATGTTTTTCAATGAAATTCTGTAAAAACACCTTTTGAACCTTGAAAAACGCACGGAATATATTTATACGACCTGCGATTTCCTCATGTATGTCAAGTCTATGTTTGTTTATTCTTTCAAAACTATTCTTGTATATGTGTTGACCATTTTAACTATGTTTCCTTTATCTAAACATGTTTCCTTAATTATGCTTATCTACCCTTGTCCTTTGATTCTTGTTCAGTTTTTATTTAAAGTTTTCTGAAAAATATCTTTAGAAATGTACATTTATTTTAAATCTGTTTCTTTGTATATCTGTAATCTGTTTATTTATTTTATATTACTATTACCTTAATGTTAGTACTGCTGTGGGTAATCTTTATTTATAATTTTAATCAAAATTTGATGTTTGAAAATTGCACAAAAATAACGACTCTTAAAATATGGCTTTTTTAATTGTATAATATGAAATTATACATGTGATGTTACAAAATAAGAACTTTCCAAGTTAATTTAGAAAATTATATAAATTCTTCATCAATTTGTAGATGTAAACTCATAAATTTTAAGAAAACGTTTTACAGTATTATTACGAACATTTTTGTAAAAGTATTACAATAAAATAAAAGTTTCTTGTTTTTCGGTGACAAAGAAACCTACTATTGACTATTACATATTGACGGTTAAACTTATAATAAAATAATCATAGTTAAAATTTTATATTATTTTTCCATCACCTTTAAGAGTTACTGCGACATTTTTACTGTGCACTAACATGTTGAAAGCATCGTAAAACTCCATGAAATTAATAAACTGGATGTAATAAAATCTGTAACAATACAATAATTGCAAATATCTCACCTATAGTTAATACATTAACATAGTAATTTTGCAAAAACACCTGTTAAACCTTGAGCTTAAAAAACGCAAGGAAGATTGTGAATTCATGATACATACACATTTCTTTATTATGACTTTTGTAACAGGTGCTTGATGCCAAGAATGCAGTAACGAAACTAGTATTGTCTTGACTACCACTTTTCCCCACCGAATTAAAGACAAACACATAACATAATGAAAATAATAGGTAATTGACTAACACAGATAATTAACTCTATTGAGGGGTGTCTCTGTGGGAAAAAAGTTTAATAGGGTAGCGCAAAATGAGCAGGGCTGATTTTACAAACAGAGGGGTGCCGTCAAACAGGTAAACAATTAACAATTGTCATCCGGTCGCATAAATATAGTACACTATGCATAGGGGTAGCCACCCCAAGCAATAAAACTTGTTATTTAGATCGGGGTGTACCCCAAGCACTCAAAGCTTATAACTCTTATAAGTTAAGTTATGCCTACATATCTTCATAATTAAATATCTTGTCCGTCTAGTCTTTGCAGTCTAGTCTTTTTTCTCTAGTCTTGTCTGTCAAGTCAAATCAAATCAAATTTTTTATTTATCTCCAAATGTAAATAAATACATTACATACACATATTAGACAAGTCATAACGTCATAACAAAAAAAAGTCATAAAGTCATAAGAAAGAAAAAACAATTGATTTAGATTAATGCAAACATATAGATGAACAAAAGTATAAAATATAAGTACATATAAAAATATTGTTATTGTTCATTTTCAACAAATGCACTAAACGTGTAATAACACTTTTCTATCAGATTCCTTTTTAGTTTTTTTCTAAAAGATTTGTAAGTACAGTGATTCTTGATATCCAAAGGTATTTGATTGAATATGTGTATACCTATTCTATTTGGCGTCCCTTGGCATAGATTGAGATTACTTCTTATAGATCGTAGTTTTAGACGATTCCTTGTGCCGTAAGTATGGCGAGCCTCCCCGATATCAAATAATTGTATATTTTTAAACACAAAGCACGCTATTTCCCATATTAGACGGACGTCACGATTAGAATTTCCAGTTTCTGAAAAAATGTCCTACGGGATGTTGTAACTGTTATTCCAGTTATTGCTCTTAATAATCCTCTTTTGAACCAAAAGGACTCTATTTGCATGTGAGGAAATTCCCCATAGCAGGATGCCATGCGATAAAACCGAATGGATCTCGGCATGGTACACATTTAAAAGGGCTTCTTAGCTAACTATCCCGGACCATGTAGATTGTAGATATGTTAGGTTAGGTTTTCCCGGCCCTTTCTCAAAAGGTACGCTATGCTATTTAGTTTGCGTACGATATAGTCTGCTGTAAGTTTCCACGAGAGGTATTCTTAAAAAAATATTCCTAAACATTTGACCATTGACATTGTTTTCGACGTAATTGATAGTTTCCGATTTGCAGTAGAAGATCTTCAGAGGATTTCCTTCGACTACATTGAAAAATGATGTAGCTAGTTTTTTCTGGATTTAAAGGCCGGTCCAGACGATCCGTTTTGCACAACGTTTTGTCTGCGCAGTCTTAAGACGGAATGAAAACGTTGCAATTTGTAGAGCTTCCACACGGTGCAGTTATATCTGTATATTTCACACAGTTTTAGTGACATCGTCACGTAGGAGGTACTACTCTGGTCAATTAAACTTTTAGAAACAAAATTTAAAGAATTGTTTTAAGACCAAATAAAATAAAATTGTTGGGTCTTAACATAGAGATATAATTTATTAATAATAATATAAGTTGCTCTATAGAGATACAATATATTAATGATAATATATTAAATAAACACGTGCAAAGAAATTGAGGAACAAAATGAATCGGAAAACGGAGCTACCGTCCACATGCGCCGACTTGTCTGCACAGTTCATGGATATCTATGCTCTTTAGCTTAGTTATCGCTGTAATTGTACCGTCTCCGAGCAGTTCTCAAAACTGCGCAGTTTTCCTGTCCACACGCAACGTTTTATCTGCAACGTGTTGAACTGCGCAGACAAAACGTTGTGCAAAACGCAGCGGCTAGACCGGCCTTAAGATTACATTTGCTTTGATTTCGTTTTCCACCAGGGAATCCTCCGATATTATAATACTTGTATCATCGGCATACATGGTACAGTGTTTTTGCCCTATAAAGTTAACTGCCAAGTACAGCAAAAAAAGAACCGGGGCCAGTGCTCTTCATTGGGGAACACCTATTTTTACCACTATGGTCGATGACAATCCAGTCCTTCCGTTATTTTCTATTTTAAGGTATTGTCGTCTGTTGCTCAAGTAAGATAGGAACCACCGCAACGTTTTACCTCTAATTCCATATAGGTATAATTTGTTTAAGAGTATTTCGTGCGAGACACAGTCAATAGCCTTAGAGAGATCACAAATACCCACGGGACATTTACCTTTATCCACCTCGTTGATGATTTTGTTGTGGAACTCATTTATTGCGGAAGTGGTTGATTTACTTTTACGAAAACCATGTTGTTCTTCAGGAATCAAGTTGTTTCTCGAAATGAACGGCAACAGGCGATATTCCATACTATATTCCAGGTTCTTTGCCATTACAGAAACCACACTATTGGTCTATAGTTGTTCAAATCTGTACAATCTCCTTTCGTAAATTTTGGAACCACTGTAGAAATTTTTAATATATCCGGTACGGTTTCTGAGGAAAAGGAACAGTTAATAATATCAGTTATGGGTTCCAATAAGTTCATTTTGAAATTCTTTTATTATGTTGCATGGAATTAAGCCTGATCCGTAAACGGATATACTTTTTAATTTATTTAGGATTACCGACATTTCATTTATGCATTCTTCCAAATACATGGTTTTAGTATTCGTGGGTATGTGGACATTGTCCAAATGAGTATATGGAATTTTTGCAGTAGCTCCCTCTGGAGTCGTTTTGAAGAATGCATTGAATTTGAAACACACGCCACTTTATCTGGATCTGTTACAATGGTTGACTCTTCCTCCATAATATGAAGATGTGGCTTATGATTTACTTTATTAGATAATTCCTCAGTCTTGTGTTCCTCTATCTATTCAAAACAAATCAAATCATTTTCTTTCATTATTAAAGATATATCAATATAACATAAAATATTCTAAATGAAATATGTCAGAAGAAAGAGACGAAAAAAATACACATGTATATACAAAAAATTACAAACTATTCACTTTGGAAAAAAACTCATCCCTGTCGTATGGCTCTATATTGACTATTAGGTTAAACAGTTCTCTTTTGGCATATTTTAGATTATCAATTAGTTTTATCTTCCTGGGTAGTTTATTAAATATACAAGGTATCCCAACGAAAATTTTACCAAATTTTATTAAAAAAGCTGAAGCAAATAATAAATCAGATTTATTTGATGAATTGCTCAAAATGACCCCCGTTAACTTCCAAACAATAATACAGTCTGTTTTCAAATTCTGTTCGAACATTATTAAAGACATCCGCAGTTATTAATCGGCATTCTTCTACAATTCTCTGACGTAGCACTTGCAACGTTTCCGGCTGAGTGGCGTACACTCGTGATTTTAAATGACCCCACAGAAAAAAGTCCAAAGGGGACAGATCCGGAGATCTTGGTAGCCATTCGACGGGACCTCTTCTGCCAATCCAATGCCCCGGGAAATGGTCATCCAAAAATTGTCGCACAGCAGCAGCATACTGCGGGGGCGCACCATCTTGTTGGAAGGTTATTTCATTTTCTAGTAAATTGTCGTCACTTTCTAAAATCTATGTTATCCTAGGATCAATTGTACTTTCCAATAATTCTAGATAGGTGTTTCCATCGAGATTACCTTGGATGAAAAATGGTCCAACAAGATGGTCGCCCAAAATGCCTGCCCAAACATTCAATTTTTTAGGTGTCTGAGTTTGAAATTCCCTGATTAAATGCCGATTAGTATCACTCCAATAACGACAATTGTGTCTATTCACTTCGCCATTCAACATAAATGTGCATTCGTCGGAGAAACATGTATTGTAGAGAAGATATGGATTGAGTAGAACTTGTTCACTAAAGTATTCGCAAAATTGGTTACGGCGATCAAAGTCATCTTCATGTAATTCTTGAACCAGCGTCATCTTAAATGGATGAAACTTGTGTTTTTCAAAATTCTATGAACATTGGAGCGGGATACGCCAGAAGCTTGAGACACAGTTTTAATCGATTGCTTATTAACCATCTGTACATGACCCAAAACTGCCACTTCAACTGCTTCATTTCGAACTGGCCCAATTACTTCACGTTTCTTGTTTAAAAGCGAACCTGTTGCAACAAATTTGTCAATCAGGTGTTTAACGTACTGGTGGTTTACATTTTTTTCAGGATGATTGGCATTAAAAATTCGTGCTGTAGCTTTAGCGCAATCGTGATTTCGATAATAAATTGCAACAATTTCTACTCTTTCCGCGATAGAATAAACCATTTCGAACCCACGTTAATACTTTCAATACCGACTGAAACTAACGATTTCTTGGTCACTAGCAAAAAACACCGACTTTTTTGTAGTACTGATTTTTTGTTATTTTGAAAAGGTCTGAATTCCTATAAACTTAAGTATCTTCTACTATTAACTATTTTAGTATCTAGTTTTATTTGCTTCAGCTTTTTTATTTCATTTCTGACTTTTTTGTAAACTGATAGACACATCAATAACAATTAGGTAATGCGGTCATGTGTAGTAGATGAAAAACTTATTAGTGGTGGGCATTTGTGTAGAAATTACTACGCGTAAGTTGGTTTGTCATCTTTTCGTTTGTAACCAATAATTCTGTCAAATCTCAACCGATTTCTAAAAACGGTAAGTCACTGTATTCGCAATGAAAAGGGCTTTAAAATGATGTGCCACAAGTGGGGTAGTTGCATTTGAAATTTTTAAGTTGGGGTTGCTAGGCATTAAGGGGATGAACATATCGAGTTGGCTTGACTGTCAAAAAAGCTGCCACCAAGAACAAAAATCGATGGGTCTTGGCGAATTTTGAAATATTATTCGGTTTTCCAATTATAGGGGGGGTCTAATTTTCGTTGGGATACCCTGTATTTAAGATGCTGTAAGGAGGCATTTTTTCAGACATAGATAGATTGTGTCTAGGCATTTCGTAGAGCTCCTTGTTGTATCTCGTATTTCGTTCGGTTGGTTTCTGGAATTTGTTGAATAGATATTTATGTTTAAAGAGAAACATGATACTTTCATATATGTATGTGCCGGTGCAGGTTAATACTTTAGCCCTTTTAAAATAACCTCTACAGGATTCTCTAAACTTTAAATTAAACAGTATGCGTATCACTTGCTTTAGCACTCTAAATATTCGATTGATATACATGCCATTCCCCCAAAATATGATTGAAAATCTTAAGTGTGAGTTAAAATTTGCATGATATACCATTATTAAGACTTCTGGATCTACATGACGACTGAGAATTCGTACAGCGTAGACGTTATTCAATTTCAATATAACTTTGTTAATATGTGACGACCAATCTAAAGTGTTGTCTATATGTAGACCCAAAAGCCTCACTGATTTTTGCATAAGAATGGTTTCATTATCAGGCTTTACTAAGATCAACTAGCAATCCGTGAGGTATATTTTTTGCTTCCAAGTTTTCAATTACATCTGCTAAAAATTGATAGCAAGTGGTATCAATACTCTTACCCTTTATGAAGCCATGTTGTTGCGGACTAATAATTTTACCAATTTATCTTCACCAATCTTTCACATAACAGTTTTGCAATGATCTTCGAAAATACAGATAGGATGCAGATAGGTCTGTAATTGCTAATGGAGCCACTTTTAAAAATCGGCGAAATTAAGGCAACTTTCAGTCTCTCTGGAAAAACACCATATTCGTGGTGGACTAATGTGTTGTAGTGGACTAAGCAGATTACGGAGAATATTTTTGATGACAACACTAGGAATGTCATCATTGCCGGCACTTTTTTTATTCTTAAGACTCATAATGGTGTTGTATAATTCTTCTTCAGTTACGGCTTTAAGAAATATTGTATGCTGATTTTCGACTATTCTATTCAAGAACGGTACCCTAGGTTGAGCCTTTGATAAATTGAGCGCTTTATCCACAAAGAAATTATTGATGTTCGTGGCGAAAGACTGTGGTTCTCCAGTATTATCACAAAACGCTAGTTGTTTTCTTTTTAATCCACTAAGTTGTTGTACTATGTTCCAAGTTGTTTTTTGAACATTTGGCGTGCCTTTTAGCTGTTTATTAAAATTGTGTTTTTTTTTTCTTGTCTGAGCATGTTAATATACCTTCTACGTAGCTTGTTGTAGTTTTGTTTAAAACTACGATTACTGCTGGATATTGTATGAAGTAGTTCCAAGTGTTTTTTCATATCAGTTAGCTTGGAGTTAGAAAGTATGCGTGTTGTCGCTCGTTTGCTATCAATGGTTATTAAGGGAAATGCTTCATTAAATTGTACGAATATTATATCCATGAATACATTCCATTGTTGGTTAATTTCTTTATGGTCAATATCATAGAGTTCATTCCATGATACCTTCTCCATTAGCTCACTGTGATGACTTCTATTCCCCTCATTAAAGACACGTATTCTTTTACGAACTCTCGGTTCATTCTTTCTGGTATGCAAGTTTAGAACCTGGGCAAAGTGGTCAGAAATTAGGTAATTGAAGGTGTCGATACTGTATTTAAGTTTTGTATTCAGTATAACATTATCGATACACATTCTAGATTCGGGATGGTTTACTTCTCTTGCTGTTGGTGTCGCATTAAATGATTTTAGTAGGACACAAATTGTTGGCTTGAATTAGACTGTTTTAAGATATTAATGTTGAAGTCGCCCGCTATAATAAAATCTTTTCCTTCATTGGCAAGTATTATTAAGAGCTCGTGAAGTTTCTCTATAAAATAACGAAAGTTAGTCAGAGGGGCTCTTTAAATTCCAACTATTATAATATTTAACCCGTCTAAAACTGATTCTATAGCCGCACATTCAAAAACATACTGCTCCGCCATGCCAGTGATGTCACTCCTTAGTTTAAAAGAAATGCACCTCCGTGTGCGCCCTCCTCTCTACAGAATTGTTCAACACTTCTTCAATGCTCAGTTAGGATTAGATATAAACAATTTTTAATATTTTCTAACATAAATTCAACAGTTTCTACCGAATTTCTTAAGGACTGCACATTTTGGTTGACTAGTCGTATAGTTGATGGCGGCGGAATTCTATAGCGTTCTACACTCTTTGCATTGACTTGACTACCCGCCTTGCCACAAAAAAACGTTTCAAACAAGTGTAACGTGGCCATGTATCTGGATTATTTAAAATAGGGTAATCATCACTCGGTACAGATATCTTGAAGGACGAGTATTCTGCCGGGTGGCTTGATTCTAACTTGTTACACAAAACATGTTCGAAGCCTTTGTTTGTTAGGTACGTTAATATATCTGTCTGGGTCAATTGCGGATCTAAGCGCTATACATGTAAGTGCTGATACCTCGTGGCCGCTCTAATTTCAGTTATATAATCACTATTGCCATAGATTACATTCGATTTCCTTATTCCTCTTCTCCAGCGACGCTGCGTCTCCCATGTTCCATTTCCTTCATGCAGAGCTTCTTCATCAGTTCCAATCACCGCAGTTATCGCTGTCGCTGGATTCCCATTTACATTTACATTTTTTTGTGCTACTGTGCCCCTCCTTATCGGTATTAATCCTTCGGCTTTTATCAACATGTTGTTTATCGTTGGCCTCGCTGGTACTCGCTGCAGAACAGACTTTTTGTGGAACATTCCTAACGATATTGATAGTTTCTCCCTCAGCAACACTATCACAATTCATTAAGTCTTCGTTTATTTGCGTTAAAACTTCCACCTTTTTCGACAAATCGGATATTACTACTAAGAGTGGTTGTAATTCGTTTTTTATAATATCCGCCATCAAAGTATGAAAATTTCTACTTGTTAAGAACGCATTTAATAATTTAATAATTTAATGTCACACTGTTTATCAGTGATGTTATTGGATCGTAGCTCCACTGGCATAATTATAGAAACTATATATTCTATATTTTAATAAATTAAAACTAAACTAATCACACTAAGATAATTATTTCTAGCTTTACTATTTCATTGCTTGCCGCGTGACAATTCTCGCTGAACGTCGACTCACGAATGAGTCTTGTAGTCTTGTCTGTCTAGTCTTGTCTGTCTAGTCTTTTCTGTCTAGTCTTGTCTGTCTAGTCTTGTCTGTCTAGTCTTGTCTGTCTAGTCTTGTCTGTCTAGTCTTGCCTGTCTAGTCTTGTCTGTCTAGTCTTGTCTGTCTAGTCTTGTCTGCCTAGTCTTGTCTGTCTGGTCTTGTCTGTCTAGTCTTTTCTGTCTAGTCTTGTCTTTCCAGTCTTGTCTGTCTAATCTTGTCTCTCTAGTCCTGTCTGTCTAATCTTGTGTGCCTAGTCTTGTGTGTCTAGTCTTGTCTGTCTTGTCTTGTCGGTCTAGTCATGTCTGTCTAGTCTTGTCTGTCTAGTCTTGTCTGTCTAGTCTTGTCGCCCTAGTCTTGTCTCTCTAGTCTTGTCTGTCTAGTCTTGTCTTTCTAGTCTTGTCTGTCTAGTCTTGTCTGTCTAGTCTTGTCTGTCTAGTCTTGTCTGTCTAGTCTTGTCTGTCTAGTCTTGTCTGTCTAGTCTTGGCTGTCTAGTCTTGTCTGTCTAGTCTTGTCTGTCTAGTCATGTCTATTTAGTCTTGTCTCTCTAGTCTTGTCTCACTAGTTTGTCTGTCTAGTCTTGTCTGTCTAGTCTTGTCTGTCTAGTCTTGTCTGTCTAGTCTTGTCTGTCTAGTCTTGTCTGTCTAGTCTTGTCTGTCTAGTCTTGTCTGTCTAGTCTTGTCTGCCTAGTCTTGTCTGTCTAGTCTTGTCTGTCTAGTCTTGTCTGTCTAGTCTTGTCTGTCTAGTCTTGTCTGTCTAGTCTTGTCTGTCTAGTCTTGTCTGTCTAGTCTTGTCTGCCTAGTCTTGTCTGTCTAGTCTTGTCTGTCTAGTCTTGTCTGTCTAGTCTTGTCTGTCTAGTCTTGTCTGTCTAGTCTTGTCTGTCTAGTCTTGTCTGTCTAGTCTTGTCTGTCTAGTCTTGTCTGTCTAGTCTTGTCTGTCTAGTCTTGTCTGTCTAGTCTTGTCTGTCTAGTCTTGTCTGTCTAGTCTTGTCTGTCTAGTCTTGTCTGTCTAGTCTTGTCTGTCTAGTCTTGTCTGTCTAGTCTTGTCTGTCTAGTCTTGTCTGTCTAGTCTTGTCTGTTTAGTCTTGTCTGTCTAGTCTTGTCTGTCTAGTCTTGTCTGTCTAGTCTTGTCTGTCTAGTCTTGTCTGTCTAGTCTTGTCTGTCTAGTCTTGTCTGTCTAGTCTTGTCTGTCTAGTCTTGTCTGTCTAGTCTTGTCTGTCTAGTCTTGTCTGTCTAGTCTTGTCTGTCTAGTCTTGTCTGTCTAGTCTTGTCTGTCTAGTCTTGTCTGTCTAGTCTTGTCTGTCTAGTCTTGTCTGTCTAGTCTTGTCTGTCTAGTCTTGTCTGTCTAGTCTTGTCTGTCTAGTCTTGTCTGTCTAGTCTTGTCTGTCTAGTCTTGTCTGTCTAGTCTTGTCTGTCTAGTCTTGTCTGTCTAGTCTTGTCTGTCTAGTCTTGTCTGTCTAGTCTTGTCTGTCTAGTCTTGTCTGTCTAGTCTTGTCTGTCTAGTCTTGTCTGTCTAGTCTTGTCTGTCTAGTCTTGTCTGTCTAGTCTTGTCTGTCTAGTCTTGTCTGTCTAGTCTTGTCTGTCTAGTCTTGTCTGTCTAGTCTTGTCTGTCTAGTCTTGTCTGTCTAGTCTTGTCTGTCTAGTCTTGTCTGTCTAGTCTTGTCTGTCTAGTCTTGTCTGTCTAGTCTTGTCTAGTCTTGTCTGTCTAGTCTTGTCTGTCTAGTCTTGTCTGTCTAGTCTTGTCTGTCTAGTCTTGTCTGTCTAGTCTTGTCTGTCTAGTCTTGTCTGTCTAGTCTTGTCTGTCTAGTCTTGTCTGTCTAGTCTTGTCTGTCTAGTCTTGTCTGTCTAGTCTTGTCTGTCTAGTCTTGTCTGTCTAGTCTTGTCTGTCTAGTCTTGTCTGTCTAGTCTTGTCTGTCTAGTCTTGTCTGTCTAGTCTTGTCTGTCTAGTCTTGTCTGTCTAGTCTTGTCTGTCTAGTATTGTCTGTCTAGTCTTGTCAATCTAGTCTTGTTTCCCTAGTCTTGTATTTCTAGTCTTGTCTGTCTAGTCTTGTCAGTCTAGTCTTGTTTGTCTAGTCTTGTCAGTCTAGTCTTGTCAATCTAGTCCTGTTGTACAGTGCTCTTAAAATCCCAAGTAGTAATTAATCTCTACATGTATCCTGAGACATGTTCTCATGGCGAAGACGAGAGAAAAAGTTCTTTCGGAAGTGAAAACCATAATTAGAAGCACAGCTTTAAATAGAAGGGCTCGCATGGTAAATGTTGATAGCAATACTGTCGTTCTTCAATGAAATCGTTTTCTATGCTTTTTTCTTGTGTTGTCTTCAATGTTTTTTTTTTTGTTTGGCTTTGTGGATGGTATAATATTCTCATGCTCTATATTAGGGGGAATACAGATGGTTGTCCTCAAATGTATTTATATTATTCATTTATCATCACACGAACGCATCCACACAGAAGCCGCCGTAAAAAGTTTACGCGTCACGGCGCCGCATATTTTCCACTACCAATCTAGAACAGAAGTTTTTATCGGCCCTAGGTGTTGACTTGTATTATAAACATACTGCTATAGTTAGAAAATGTTAGTTTAATTCGATTTCTTAAGGAATTAAGGTGCAGTATGAGAAATCCCAATTTGTTGTTGTGAAATTAGAGGCACTTTTAATTAATTGAAATTATCGGGTTTTAAAGGATATCCACATCCAGGATATTAAACTTTCCCCTCTAAAAAAAATATTATAAAACTTAATAATTACGCAGTTCAGATAATCCATTAGTCCAATGAGACTACGCATACGAGGCTATTAGACCGGGAAACTGTAAGTATATGCAAGTGTAAATGGAAAACCAAAATTAGACACTTAAATTAAATTAGATACTAAAAATGCAAAACTAGGAAGACAAGGCTAGAAAGACTATCAACGCCAGGTTCAAAACTAGATAGTAATAAATGTACTGACAAAACAGTGCAGGAAACTCTATATATATATAGTACTCGAGGGATAATGACTTTTTATGTATAACATTACATATTTGAATTTTATGGAATAACAATGTCATCTCCCACCATTCAAGATAGGCATGCGAGCATTGTATTTGTCGTGTCTACCATAAACAATAGATAACGAAACCTAATTGAGGACTAGAAAAATTGTCTTTCCAATTATATTTTCCATCACAATAATTATCTTTCGTAAGGCTACTGTTTATAATAACTAACAATTTCGTGTAATAAGATCCATCTAGTTTATTATCATTTTTTTTCATCATAAATAATTACATTTAGGAAATTACGATATTTTTTACGCCCGTTTCTTTCTACAGAATTCTATTAAACGTAATTTTCGGTTTCCTTTTGTCGCTGTTATTTCGGTATCAATTTTTAGCACCTGCAGTTTTACGTAATTGCAACCTTCCTGTTTCCCTATAAGGTGACTAAGTGTTAAATGCGAGATCGTTTTTGATACCTGATATTCAAATTTTTCTTCCAAACAAATCTCTTAACATAATTTTCCCCTTACAATTTAATATATGCAAGAACATTATGCAAATTTAACCAACTTGTAACATTATATGACATAATTTATATAATCGGTTTCTACATTATTTTAAAGAAACAGAATTGAGCAAACAAAATGATATATATATATATATATATATATATATATATATATATATATATATACATATTATGAAAAGAGAATAAACCACCATGCACACTAGACTACACAGATATGATTAGACAGACAAGACTAGAGTGGCAATACTATATGGACAAGATTAGACACTCAAGACTGGACACATTACACTTATTAATATAATAAAAAAACTCAATTAAAGTCATTATAAATAAGAGACACAAGCAATGTTGAATACAATAAGGTGGAGTGTTTAGATAAAAGATAATTTATAAGTTTATTAGATACAATGAAATAGTCTGTATAAAGTGTTAAGTGTAACTAAGTGATCACAGATGGATTTAAAGTGTGTATGGGAAATACGTATAGCATGTGATCTACATGGTCCCATGAGAAAAACTCCCAGAAGGAATTTCTGGAATACCGGGATGTGTCACCGCCTAGATAGTTGCAATGTGTAGTACACATTCCATGACCTATCTACACTGAGTAGTATAAATAAATCGTAGCCGTATCATCTTATAAATATTATTGTTGCTCGCGATAAGTGATTATAATGGGACTTTATGCCTTTTCGCTAGCGATCAGTTCACAAGACTTTTTAGAAGGCTGAAACACTTCCTCGTTCAATGACATCTGAGTGCTTATGGATATGCTTTATGATTCAAACCATGTTTTTAAACCACATCAAACGCCGCTGTAAAAATATTTTCTTTAATTGTAAATCACTTATGATTTTACTAGAAATATCATTTGGTGAACATACCATTTAAATTTAATGTTTTTTCTCAGACCCAGAAGGGAGACAGTATCAGTCCAAAAAAAAAATTGACCAGACAAGACTAGACAGATAAGACTAGATATATAAAGCTAAACAGACTAGACTCAAGACTTGACACACAAGTCTAGACTGACAAGACTAGACAAACAAGAGTAGACAGACAAAACTAGACAGCCGAGGCTAGACACACAAGACTAGACAATCTAGTCTTATTTGGTTACTTCTATTAGTTTAATGTTTCCCATAATATTTCCTATTCCCTTTCATTGTTTAATATTGTCTCTCTAGCCTTGTCTGCGAAACATTTGCTAAATATTCTAAATTTCCTAGTTAAATTTTTACAAATAAAAAAGTTAGTTTAATAAATGTTAATTTCAGAATAAGAGAATGATTTCATATAAAGTTATAATTGTGTTACGTATTCAAAGAAATAATGAGCAATACAGCGGAAACTCGACTGCCTTGAAAGGTATTTATTTTTTTTTCGGCTGCATTTTCAAGTGAGAAAAAGTTAGGCTTTCAATGAAATTAACAACATAATTATTCGATTGCATGTATAAATAAATTGCAAAATAATAAATAACCAGACACGGCTAATGATGTGTTTTATTGTAATCATCACAAACAAACGGAAACTTTTTATAATTCTCGTTTATTATATTTTATTACTGCATTTTTATGAGCACAGATGGATTCCGTAACTCAACATTCCGTAAAATTAACAATCCCCAAATTCCTCCAGAAAAAATCTTATGGTGTAATTGTAAGATTATCATTCCTTTTATTCATCCTTCTTAATTAAAGATTATTATTTATTATTCCTCAAGTACTTATTTGTAGCACCATTAATACTATATTGTTTTGTTTACATTTATTTAAACATGTATTCAACATTTAAATAAATTTTATATATGTGTTAAAAATTAAGAAAACTAGGGTCATTTAAATAATTCTGGTCTATTTAATTTTGTTATCCTAGTCTGTCTAGTGTTGTCTGCTATTTTTGTCTCTTTCTATCCTGTCTCTTTAAATTTGTCTGGTCTGTCATGTTTATCTAGATTAGGTCTGGGTAAATGACGGCCCGTGGGCCATCTATAAATTACTTTAATTAAAAAATAATGTCTAAGTGTAACAATAAAAACAAAGAAATTTAGTTGGTTTTGTGATTGTGTCCTACCAAAATATTACTTTGCTGGGAAAGCAATTACAAATTTATCGATTTATAGTACCCATATGATTGATCTTAACCCGGCGAGCGGTAGGTTAAAATATGTAACACGGAGCGCAAGGTGGGTGTAACAAACCCTGATAGGGATAGGTTTTTGAAAATTAGTTTGAATTTAATAGTGTAATGTATTTTTTATTATTATTTTATTTATTAATAAATATTAGTACTTACTATTGAATCAAAATTAAAGGTAAAATAATTTTTTTCAGGTAGAAAACCTAAAAAAAAAAAATTAATACAAATTCTTTAATAAAAATACTTTTCACTATCGGAATCGCCAGAAGAACTTACCCCCGCTTCTAAAAGACTATATTCTATTTTGATTTTCTTCGTATGTCATATAACCCCAATTGTCTTACCCTGACTGGTTTGTTTTTCGGGGATGACTGTATTTTTATCCTCTTCCGAGTATGAGGAATCGTTCGTGGGGTATTGTTTCTATAATCTGACCGTAAAATATCGATTACTAAATTTATACATCATTCGCGGGATTATAAAACAAACTCCATCCTAAAATACCCACTATTTCCGATTTCTTAGTGGGATTTTTCTTAATCCTCAATGCATACATGTAAGGATTTACAATCAGTGGCCCGTGGTCGCTACAAATGATAGTTCAAAATTTATGACACAGAGCTTAAGGTGGGTGTAACTCACCCGCTGATACCTTTGACCTCGTCTAAATAATTCGCGGGGTGGCTGTCGACTGTGGCCTCACAATCGGCACTTCCTTACCACTCTCTACGCAGCTACTCAGATTCACACAACGTTCTGTTATAACGATTAATCTCTAAAATATCGACCAATTTATCAAGATGTACTACACCCAACCTACCACACGAAAGGTTAAATCGTATTCCATCATCAAAAAAGCTAAAATATCCCAGAAGCATGCCTATCATATGCTTATTATGTTTACTATGCCTGATGTTTACTTTATTATCTACCTGCTACTATTTCATATACATATAGAAACTATTTAAATATTAAAAAATAATGCGGCCCGCGGTCATATTTTCATCCCCATTGTGGCCCGGCAGTCAAAAGAAATCCATTGGCTGTCGGGTCTACCCCTGATCTAGATCCGTCCAGCTCCGTCTAGGACCATCTAGGATCGTCTGGGTCCGTCCAGGTCAGTGTTTCCCAACCTTTTGTGCCATGCCCTACTTAATCTTATAAAAACTTGTTTATGCCTCCTCCATATATGTAATATATTAGTATATTTTGAAACTAGGGCGGAGAGTTGTCAACTTCACGCGAGAGCGAAATTGGGGGCAAAAACGAAGTTTCGGTCGAGAGGGCAATTTACAATACCGCCCGTGTTACAAACTATATTTTTTATTACTTATGACAGGGGATGTATCTTACAAGTTTAGGATCCAGGGACCATCCAAAAAAATTGGAATCAAAGATGAAGAATTTGCTTTTTCAATTGTCTCCGGTAGTGTGGATTCGTCATAAGAACTCTCCTCAGTCTGCGGTATCACCATAGAATTAACACTCACTTTAAAACGCTTTCTTTAATTTTTATTATTATTTTGTATTGAAAAAAAATTCTGACACTTCACGTCACTTTTTTAATATCGAGATCTTGCTCGTGTTAATAATTATTTATTTGTTTTTTTTTTCTAATGTAACTTAGCGATATTGAATATTTGCGATCGTTACCCAGGTTATGTGGAAAGACAATGCGAAGTGGCATTTCTCGTATTAAAAAACGTGCGTCAGGAAGTACTTCGCACGCATTAGTAATAAAAACGTAATTTTTAATATTCAAAAATTGAATAGTTCACTAAAAAAACTTGAATATCATAAAGTTACTAGGAAATTGTTGAGGAAACACAATAAATAAAATTTCAAAATAGAAAAATGCCCCTCGAGTGGCGGCATTTTAGTCGCCATAAGATTACATTTTCAAATTTCCACCCTTAACGATCAAATTGCCCCCTTCTAACGCGTGTGCACCACGTTGGGAAACATTGATCTAGTTCCATCAAATTTCGTCTAGATCCGTCCAGGTCCATCTAGCTCCGTCTTGGTCCGTTCAGGTCCGTCTCCGTTTAGCTTACTAAACGTTGGCATCTAGTTCTATCTCGTCTATCTATTCTGGTGTTTTGCTGTAGCAACGTACCTACCAAGTTTTGCCTTCTCTGTTTTGTCGTGACTTATTTTCACATGTTTAATTTCCAGGTCTTCTCCTATTTCTAATCTTGTAGTCTAATTTGCATATGTTTCTTTAGGCCCGATAGCCTAAAGAGACAGCCTTTTAGGGCCCGACAGCCAAATGATTTCGTTTGGATGTCGGGCCACATTGGGGATGAAAATTAAACCGCAGGCCGCATCAATTTTTTAGTAATATTTTAATATTTATTTAATTTGAGTAGTAATAATCTTTGTTGCCTCAAGATGTAACAATAGGCTATCCACCACAAGATTTTTTCTGGAGGAATTTAGGGTTATAATCTAATATGTTTAGTTATCGGCGTCTTTAAGAACTTAAATTTTGTCTTTTCTAACCATTTTCTAACCTTGTCTGTCAATTCTCGACAACAAATACTTGTATATATAGAATTATGTGAGAAGTTTTAGCTTTTATGCACATGGGTTTTGTATGCTTACAAACGTTTTAAAACGTTTTTTTTTTAGATGTAATGTCGTGGCAAAGTACGTCAAGGCGGTTGCACAATGCTCCTTATATGGATATAAATGGTTTCTGGTAACATTACATGGTTTATTTATTTCTATTTGTCATTGTAATATGACGTGTGGGTGTTATTCTGCTGTAATTGAAAAATATGTTCTTTTTTCTAAACTAACTGTTAAATTGAAACTTTTTTACATTTGTGAATCAAATAAGGCTAGAGACACAAAATTAAATATACGAGTCTGAACAGACAATACTAGACAATATATATTGTACAGATAAGGTTGGGTAGACAAGGCTATACAGATAACATACACAGGTCACAATTTCAGACTAGATTGACATGAATAGGGAAGCAAAATTATAAAAGCAAGACCAAGTAAGATTAGGTTAGACATTAAATAAGCAAATCTAAACATAAAAGATAAGCAGGCAACTTGAGTCAAGCAAAAGTAGATAACTAAGACTTAGCAGACAAAACATGTTGACAATACGAACAGGATTAGACAAATAAGACAAGTAATACTAAATAGTTTTGTTGTAACTTTTTGGAAGCGTGGAATTTATAATTTTTTTTTCTTCTTTTCTATATTAATTTTTAACTTGATGATTGTTCGGATATTTTGTTAGTAGAGAATTTAGCACTCGTTGTTTTTATGTGTTTGTGTTTAAATATACTACTACTAAATAGTCAATTTAAATAGAAAATACATTATTAAAACCAGAAAAGCAATTAGAAAGATTTGGTAGAAAATAGTATACTTTCTCGTAAACACCGATATTTTGAGATTTGAGAAGAATGTTAATGTTTTTTCGCAAAATCAAAAAAAATGATTTCGCAAAATCAATTTCTTTGGTTTTGTGAAACTTTGAAACTTGTGTGTGCTCGACTAGGAATTATAGTTCGGGTTTTCGAGGCAACCGCATTAGGTCATCATCACATTCGTAACGCACGTCCGGCTTCATTCAAAATTAGGAAGCCTGTTTCGGAAGTCACACTTGCACCGGACTAGGAATTTCAGTTCTGTTTTTATTAGGAACGAATTAGGCGTGCCGAACTCCGCGTGTGTTTCAGATACGGCAACCCCATTAGGGCCTCATCACATTTGTAACGTACGTCCGGCCTCGTTGATAATTAGGAAAACTGATTCGGAGCAAATACTTAAGCCACCCTTGCATGTTATAACCTCAACCTAACTCTTGATCGGGTTCGGTTTCCTCTTTAGGCAGCAGTTTAGAAACCAAACTTGGATTTGTTTACTCCAACCTAATCAGGCTCATAATCGGTCTCCTCTATAGGCAGTAGTTTGGAGACCACTTTTCGGATTTGACTTTTTTTTTGAGACAACAGTTAAGAAACCACACTTGCATACACTTTAACTAAATGTGGTCCAACTTTTTTTTCCGCCTGTGTTGCAAATCCGAATATATTTTTTTATTACTCATGCGGAAGTATTATTTTGGCGCCCGTTTTTTTGTGCGACAAATGCCTGTTTGTCAATTCAATTATTTGCAAATTATTAAATATCGCAAATTTGCAATAAAAATCGTATAGGTAATTAAAAAAAGACACAATCAAAATCAATATTAAAAAAGTGACGTGAAAGTCAGAAAGTTCATTGAGAAATTGAAATTACATAAAAAGTTTTAGAATGAGTGTACATACTATGGTGATACCGGAGACTAATGAGAGTTTTTATTATGAATCCACACCACCGGAGATAAATGAAAAGGAAAAGCTTCCTTTTGTATTCTCTTTTTGATGGCCCCTAGATCCCAAACTTGTAAGATACGTCTCCTCGCATGAGTAATGACAAATATTAACTGCAACTCGTGCGGTATGGTCAATTGCCCTCTCGAGCGAATGGACGCATGAACGAAGTGGTGTGCCCATTCGCTCGAGAGGGCAATTGACAACTTGCCGCACTAGTTGCACAAAATAATAAATTGCAATTGTACGAGCAGAATCTAGTATTACTACTGTTTTACGTGACAGTTTGTTTTCTAAAACTACACTAAGACATTAATTGAATGCAATTATAAAGGAATCATAAAACATATTAATAGTAACTTAAACCTTCATTCGTTAAATATGGATACGAAAAAGTAAGCAAACTAATAAGTAGAGATCGGATTTTAGGCAAAACACCTATCGTCAGTTTTTCAGGCACCGACTTTCTAATAATACACAAATTTGTTTTAGTAAATTCTGAATCATTAGAGCCCTATTTGATTTTGCCTTTTTTTGCCTTTTTTTGTACTATTTTTTTTATTACCTATTTTACCAGGTATTTTGCCTATTTTCGTTTATTTTTACCTATATTTGCCTATTTCTGTGTCTATTTTGTATTCTTGGCATTTTCTTATGCAATTTAGGTCTATTTATCGTAAATTAGATTTGTGACCAGTCTTTGAGAAGCCATCCCACCTTCACCAGACAAAATTGTTTTTTTTTGCTTTTAGCGGTGTCACAGACCGATTTGTTTGATCATCCCCTTTCTTTTGTTAAGATACCGCGAAACTTACGCAACCTATTCCCTCCACTCTTTATTTTTTTCAGGCAATCCTTGAAAACCTAGCCCTTCTACAGATCGTGAATAACTAACGTAATATTTCAAAGTTCCCTTCTCACTGTAGTCATTGCCTTTATATCAGTTGTTTCTGCTTTGTGTTGTAGTTGAGCAAAAGTGAATTTAAACGTTTTTTTTATCAAAATGCCAAAACAAAAGACACCCCTTAATAGAAAAGTAAAAGAATGGATATCAGGTATATCCAAACTGAAATTGGATGGGGACGGTGTATTTTGCAGCGCCTGCAGTAAAATAGTTCTACAAAAAAGTTCTACAGTTTTTCACCATTAAACACAAACTGAAACATTACTGATGTTAAATGTATAATTGTAGGTGGTATTTAAAAAGTATTTAGGTGTAGGTGTAGTAGGTGGTATTTAAATAATTTTTTACCTAAAATAGTATCTAATGGGTGATATGACGCATTGTGCGGGCGGGCGATATGACGCGCGTCATAATTCATATTGTAATAGTATGCCTAGCTACAAGTCTAAAAACCTAAGGGGCTGCTGGACTGAAAATAAACTTCATGCCGCTTTTAAAGATGTAACAGACTCTTCAGTGAGGGCGGCAGCTAAAAAGCACGGAATACCGAAAAAAACACCCTACGATTCCGACTAAAAATAAAGAACAGCAGTAAAGGCAAGCTCGGGCAACCTCCTTCCCATGGCCTGGACGCAGAACAAAAATTAGTAGTTCATATCAAGAGACTGCAGGCTGCCGGATACGCGCCAACAAGTGATTCACTTTGCCGAATGGCTTTCAACCTAGCTAAGCAAATGGGTCGGGTTTCCAGCGAACGTTCCAACGTAGAGAAGCGCAAGGCAGGAAGGGCATGGCTTGACGCATTTTTCAAACGATGACCATCATTGGCAATTCGAGAAGCCAAAGGAGTGTCTATGGCCTGCGCGGATGGTATGATGAAGGAAGAAGTGAATGATTATTTCACTTTCTTTAAAAAGACGTTAGACTCATTGAACCTCTTAAACAAACCCTCAAATATTTACAATGTAGATGAGTCAGGTCTGCAGCTAAACAACCCTCCCTAAAAAGTCATAGCGGCCAAAGGCAGCGAGGCAGTTTAAGTTCGTCAATCAAAGGAACAAGGAGAAACAGTGACAGTTGTTGCCTGTTGTGATGCAGAGGGAAGTTTTTTACCGCCCTACGTAGTTTTCCAAGGCGTTTACAAGCAGCAAGTCTGGCTTGATAATATGCCTAACGGCCCTGAAGTGGTAATGAGTGGAAAATCAGCCTACATAAATGAAGAATTGGCTGGAAAACCATTTCATCCCAAGGAAGACAGCTGGTCCATGTTTATTACTGCTTGATGGTCACGGATCACATACTAACTCGCCTGACATATTAGAGATAGCGCTGGAAAATGATGTCCACTTTTTTGCCATCCCAGTCACACAACACATTACTTACAGCCTCTAGACCGATCGTTTTTCAAACCATTGAAGGCCTATTAGCGAAATGTAGCTATAGAATGGGGAAATGCAAAACCTGGAAGGAAGATAGAGCGCGGGCACTTTGGCCAACTTCTACAAAAAGCATGGTCCCAAGCTGCAACAATGTCTACGGGTCCGGCAGTCTTTCGGGCCTGCAGTGTGTTCCCGTTCGCCCCCTCCTCCATTCCCGATTATGCCCACCTACAAGGAGCCCCGGAGTCCACCTCTAAGGACAATGACGACGAAAGTGGTAGCTCAGGCTTGGATCCTCAACCCAGCACCTCCGGTTTCAGCACACCCAAGAAAAAACTCATTGAGCCCCACACCAATGAAATCACAGAAGCGAGTCCCACAAAACTCCTAGAAATCGTGTCACCAGTGCCAAAAAGTGATGCTCCCGCCGTGGCGAAAAACAAACAGCATGCTCAACTTTTGACAACGCCTGAAAATATAGCAGCTAAAAATGCCAAACGAGCAATGAAAATTGCAAAGCAGGAGAAGACATTCTAGCTTCGAAAACGGGCAAAAAGACGATCCTAATGGAGGAATCTGAGGGCGAGTGGGATGAAAAATCATCTCCGAGATTGAAAAAGTAGAACAGGAGCCTATTCCAAAAATTTCATAAGTATGTCGGCAATGTTTTCCCCGGCTTAACAGTGAAAGTGTTAGATGACAGCCTGGAGGTAAAGGCCATGAAACAAAACGGGAATTTGTAGAAGGGGCCTGTGCGTGACAGGTGAATATACTTTTTAATGAGTGGTCAGCGGTTTTGGGGAAACTTGAACCCCCCAAACAATTTAGTAAGACCAGGGAAATATTCATGGTCCCAGACTTATGTAAATATGTTATTTAAGTTAGGTACTCTTTAAGACTTAACACTTACTCAATTAAATGTTCAAACATTGGGTTCAAACCTTTCATTGTTTTTTTTATGAGTTTCAACTTTCTTTTATTTCGGTTTACATGTAATTTCTCATAAGCCATATACCCCACACCGGCTGCGTCATATTAACCCCCTGTCGGGGATAAAGGGCAAAAGTTGACTTTTTATATTTTTATAAATTTTATAAAAAGTAGTTCTTATTTTAAGATTAAAGCTGTAATTTATGCTATGATTACCTAATAGTCCTAGCTACCACTAACACCAATCATCACGTCATAATAGGTTGAGATTCGGCAAAAACCCGAATTGTGCGTCATATTCCCCGCGTTTACCTTAATACAAGATTTTGATTCTGATGCGGCTAGGGCTAGAAAAGATGTACTTTGCGAAACCGAACATCAAAAACGATTTAATTTATATCAAGAGTAATTTCAAAATTCTTGTTGATGGTATAAAGATACTTGAAACAAATACATCACCTATGGTGGAAACAATTAGCATTATCAATAATGTAACGGAGTCCCAGATGTCAACCCCAGGGCAAGTGGGTCGAAAAGCATACGAAAAATTGACAAAAGTAATAAATAAAAATACTGGATTTGCTCTTCTGAATAATATTTCAAAATTATTGGTTGGCGAAAATGCTGAAATGCCAGAAAAATTGACCATATCACACATCCCAAATTATAAATTTGCACCACTAACATCGTGCGATGTGGAGAGGTCATTTTCCATCTACAAGACCATATTATCTGACCGTCGTCAACGGCTGACGGAAGATAATTTAGAAAAACTGATGGTGTGTTACACAGATAGTAATTAATGAAAATTAAAATTTATAATGTTTTCAGGTTCTCGTTCCATTTTTTTAAAATCTAGTTCAGTTCCTGGGTATTTGAAACAATGGTTAATACTCTTAGTCTTTTTTCCGACGTTTCGTCCTTTATTTCGGACTTCTTCAAGGAAGCTACAATATTACATATTCACAATAAATAACTTATTTAAATGTCACCGTCATAAAATTCAAAATTTAATAATTTGAATTTTATGACGGTGAATTTAATTTTATAGAAATAATTCGGTAAGTGGAAGATTCTTTGGAGAAGCTTCTTTGGAGAAGTCCGAAAATAATGGAGGAAACCTTGTAAAAAAGACTAAGAGTATTAATGATTGTTCCAAATACCCAAGAACTGACCTAGATTCCAACAAAAATTAAAATTTATAAATAAAATTTTGAGTAAGTAAATGGCCTTTTTAGCGACCTAAAACTGTAAATTTATAGCCTTTTTTCATTAATTTATTTGCCTTTTTGCCTACCTTTTCTGATAGTTTTTGCGACCTTAAAGTCCGACCTCTACTAATAAGTATCGATAGAACCATAGACATATTGACTTAAAGCAAATATTTTTATTAAAAAAAACAATAGTACTATAGTCCATTTTTTTTAGATTGCAGTAACTAGAAACCTGATTTACATTATGATAAATATTCATATAGTTACAAAATTTGGCGCTAAATTCAATTTATATTTCACTTCGATGAGATAAAACAACAAAACTAGAAAGAACGAATACTACTATTGTCTGTATTGAAAATACAAATTAAATACACCAAATGGTAACAATTGTAATAAAATACTTACAAATAAATGGAGAAAAATGCAAAAAATCTAAATGATACAAACAGATCAGATGGCAATTGTGAATTGACACGGCAGCCATTGACAACTAACAGCTGTAAATGTATGTGAAAAGAAAGAGAGAAAAGAGGTTGAGATGGAGAAGTAAATATAGTCGGTGTGTACTTCTCCTCGATTTAAGCCAAACAGAGAACAAGGTCAAATAAGCCCTATCTTCACTGTACTGCATTCTTAAAAAAATGGACTATAGTACTATGTACTATGTAACTCTTTTTAAAATCAGTAAAATGTAGGCATAGGAATAAGTGGTATATTTACAACTATTTAACAGTAAATATTCACTAAGTCTCCATTAATTTCTATTAATATGAGAATGTAAAAATAATTTATAAAACTTTTATTGTTCTTAGCCTTCTTAATTTTTTTTTCTTTCTTGCTTTTCCTAACGGTCCGTCTACCACCCCAATTACCACAATGATTTAAAACAGAGGATACACTTTTATCTACTAATTCCCTACTCAAAGGAGTAAGTATATGTCGAAACTTTTTTTGGGTGAACGAGCACCTTTCACCTTTCCCATATCTTTTGTCGTTAATGAGAAACATGTTTGGATACTTCTCAGCTATAAAGTGAATCTTCAAAAACTATGAAGTCTTTAGTCAATCATCGACTATGAAGTATTCAAAAGAATAATGAGTAACTGAAGGTATCTTGGTCACGTATCTAAATAGACTTTTGGAAGGAATAAGTGTGTGGATGCATGCGCATAATAAAACTCACAGTGATATGCTGCGGGAATTCCAAAGATATATGCCATGCCTTCTAAAAACAATCTAATTTTGCTTGCCTCACTTCGAAAACCTTTGGTTATCTATATAAGGTTGTAGTTAGAAAATCCAAAGTTTTGCCACATTTAGTTTTACTCTTGAGTTTCCTCATAACAATCTGATTTAGAATTTTACATACCGTGCTTTGGTTTTCCTAATTAGAACGGGACAAGGTTCCAACGAGGCTCGCAACAGTTCGGCCACAGTTCGAAAGGCCCCATTAGGTTGAAATTAAGGCTTCCAAAGATTTGCCTAAGTTAGGCTTTCCTAATTTAGACGCGACAAGTTTCGAATGAGGCTTACAACAGTTCGGTAACTGTTTGGAAGGCCTCATTAGGTGGAAGTTAAAACTTTCAAAGAATTGCCTAAGTTAAGCTTTCCTAATTCGGACGGGACAAGGTTCGAATGAGGTTTGCCACGGTTCGGTAAGAGTTCGGAAGCCTCAATAGGCCCGAATAGATCCTTCGGCATACCTTACTATATTCCTAGTCGCGTGTTACTCCATCAATACTTCTATACTGTACTTCTTCTATAAGAAGATGGTTTAGTAGCCTTACTCGGTGACTTTCCAGTTTGAATTTCGTAACTGTTTGTGCAGGTGAATATGATATGCATTTATTTGCCTTGAAAACTTTCTAATTTTTGAGAACTTAAGAGGACAAATATAAACAAACAACATAAAAAATATAGAAAGGTGCACAAACCAGACCTGACTAGATACTAGATACACGAAACTAAATAGAATAGATAGACAATGTTAACCATATGATTCAGAAGCGCAAAAAGCAAAAACTTTAAGACCTTCTGAAAAAATAGAATCCACCCCAGTGGCAGCTAGATTGTACAAAGCACTAGCGAAGGATGGAGTGTAAATGACAGCCACTCACAAGAAACCGGATGGGAGCAACACGGAGGACGAAGAGCAGAGAGCTCTTCTTCTACTAGAACCCCATTTTCTTGGGCTTAATGCAACCACAGAGACCAAGTCTGACTGGAGGAGGGCCGCCTCCATCAGTACGGAAAACCTAAGCAGATGGGCCGATAGCACATTCCAGCAATTTAAGGCCCCGGGTGTGGACCGACTAGTTCCCGCCTTCCTACAAAAAGGAAGGAGAGAACTAATGCCGTATCATCTACAAATCTTTAGAAGTAGTAGTAGTATACATATCAGAGCTATGGAGAAGGGCTAAGATGGTATTCATATCGAAGGTGGGGAAGAAAGACGCCACTCAACCGAAGTCGTTTAGACCCATTACTTTAGCATCTTATATGGTAAAGACAAGGCAGAAAGTAATTGGCAATTACTTTAGGGCAATAGTGCTGGTAGGCGCAAAACTACACAACTGTCGGCATGCATGTAGGGAAATCCACAGAAACCGCCCTGTATCAGCTGACAAATGAAATAGAAGCAGCACTAGAGACAAAGGAAGTACCGATATGTGCTTTCTTGGATATAGAGGGAGCCTTTGATAACACCTCGCATGAGGCTGTCTAAGCAGCCTCCGAAAGAAGGAATTCGACAGCACTATCTCAAAGTGAATTGCAGAAATGCTGAGAACCAGAACGGCGGAGGCACAAGTGGGAAGAAACACCATCAAGATCTTCACAACTCGATGGTGCCCACAGGGAGCTGTGCTCTAAAACCTCTGATGTGGGGCCTGGTAGTTGATGAATTACTGGCTAGGCTGAACGACCTAGACAACAAATGTCAAGGTTACGCCGATGACATAGTCGGTAATCAGTAATCGGTAATAGTCCAGTAATCCCTTTTTCTGTATGAGTGTGAACACCATACACAAAAGTTTAGATGAAGAAATAAGATGACAATGGATGAAAACCTGAAAAGAACTTCCAGTGTTGAGACAATCCAAAGTAATGCTGGGATCTTTTAACCAGAAAAAAACAAAAACTTGCCTTAAACTAAGCAGGAACAAGCTTAGAATTCTGACAGGAGTCCTGACGGGACACTGCAGACTTAGAAAACACCTCAAGACCATAGGCCTATATGATGATGATAGATGCAGATTCTTTGGTTCAGCAGAGGAATCCCCCATACATCTGCTCAAAGACTGCGGAGTACTGTTTCCCAAGAGACAAATGTACCTTGGGGCCAACTGCTTGAACGCTGAAGTCCTTGAATCCCAGCCAGATCCTGAGACTCCTAACGGTATGAGGACTAGAGGAGGCGCTCTAAATGGGTCTACAATAGATCTAGATAGCTACAATAGATCGATGAATGTCACAGTACAAGTCGTCACCACCAAATCTACAATCTACAACCATTTGAGACTAGACATACAAGACTAGAAAGGCAACACCACAGACTACACTAGAGAGTCAAGAGTGGAGAGATAAAACTTAAGAGTAAAAAATTAGACAGACAACATTATTAAAATAAGACATCTATAGAATGTGGCATATATAGCATTCATTGTATTAGAATATTTAAAAATATCGATTATACAATAGGGTACAAACAATCGACCTACAAAGGTCGAAATGGAGTGGGTAGGTCCGTAAATACAAATCTAAAATCGATTGTGACTTCTATTCTGAAATAAAAGTAATAAACTAATTAAATTAAATAAAACTTGAAATTTTCTACTATGTGTAAATTTGTTCGAGTATGACGAAAATAATATTAAAAGAAAAATTTTAATTTTTTTAACCAATAAATTCATACATTAAAATCAATTTTGAAAAATTATGCTTTAAAAAAAAATATCTATCGATATGGATCCACACACAAAACAATTTTTAATTTAAATTTTTAATTGATCATAAATATATGTAAAGGACATATGCTGAAAATTTATGCGAATTTGCAACATCAGTATTCACCACCGTTTAAAAATCTTATTTGTACGATCTAAATATAACACATAACGTTTTGCAGAAAACCAGATATGATAAATCGAACTACATATTACACACCAATTTAGTGCAGATTCTGCGTACGCGTGAGCAACAACAATGAATCATTCATGACATATAGCATCATATTACTACAGCATTGTTCCATATTCGCAATATGTTTAATACTTCAATGCCAACCACAAGCAAAATTAATAAGAAACACAAAAGTTTTAAAAATTCTGCGCTATAAATAAATCTTATAATATACATCCTAGCGAAACTGTTACTTTCAAGGCATAAATATGCATACATTAATTCATTTTCACCTTCATTAATTTCAATAAAATTAATATTCCAATTAATATTCCAATTACGGACTTATTACATGAACTGTATTTTATTTTTTATACGTTCGTTGAAAAAAATTGGAATAGTTTTCAAGGCAGTCAAGTTAGTTCCTGGAGTTTCTCAGCGGATAAATATTTATATGACTGTCGCTTAGTTTGCCTTGTGTAAGCGGAATGATAAGCGGTGAAATAAATTTTGCGTTCGGATGGTTAAAATTTATAATTGCAGTAAATTATCTCGGAGCACATTTATTAATATTATTCCGTATGGTTTCTGCAAAAAGAAACTATGTACGATATAATTTAATATGAAACTGCTGAATATTTACTATATTGTATCTAATTTTTATACTATCTGAAATATATTATATTCACTATCATTTAGAGAAATATATTGCAAGTATTATCTTACACAATATTATTTATAGATAAATATAATTAGCATATTTATATTTTTCTTTTACATTCACTAGACAGTTTGTAGATATGAAATGAACATGATAACCATCAAATATCAATTTTCCTACCATATAATTTACAAACTTCCTAGTATCCATCTGAAAATATTTGCTTTTCTCCGAACAAAAATTTCTAAATATCTGCAATGCATGGGCGGTTCATCTCCATGTATAAAATTAAAATGCAAATTGCACGAAACCGCTTAATCTAATATCTATGTGCACTTTGATCCCTGTATTGCTGCCCATAAATCTTGGCCGTTTAGCTATTCGCTTGAACTGTTTGTAAAGCTTATTTAGTTTGCTTAATGCTTATCCCATTAGAACTATTAAATTCTTGTAAAAGCAAAATCAAATAAATTTATTTAACAAATTACGCTTTAAAATTAATCATACCCATTATATTCTCTAAGTTTGAACAAATGTCAATGATTAAGTAAATAAACAAGATAATTTCGTAATATTTTGTATTTTTCATAATAGTTGCAATGTAATTGGATTTAAAATTTCGCTTTGGAAGTTGAGAATATATTCAAATACAGATGTACAATTGCTAATATATTGTTCAAATTGGTATACGAATTTAGAATATATTTTAATAGCAATTTTTTAACCGTCTTAGTATCCATATAATGGTATTAATCTAACTCAATATTTTTTTAATAATATTTTTTTATATTTTTTATATATCAGTTGTGCAATCTTAACATAGTAAACTTTTTAAATCTTGTTTTATTTAACTTATTACATATCATAAGACAAGAATAGTTCAATATTGTTCATATATCATATTAATATATGGCTTACATTTAGTTGATAAGTAAAATTGTCCAATTGACAAGTTAAAAAATACACATATTTTAAGTTGAAAATTGAATTTGATCAGCATGTTTTTCCCAGATAAAAATTAATCTTTGACTGGCAAAGAAATATGATATGATATGTAGAAATACTATTTGATCAGTTATTTTGTTCAGGAATAAATTCCATATTGATTCTTTAAAAACACTTAAGTTTGATATAACTTTATGATATGTATTTTTTTCAATATGATAAGGTATAATAGTGAAATTGAAATGCAAATGAAAAATTAATGATTTGAGGGCGGAGCTTACTGATATACCATAATATACCAAAAAAAGGTGTACGGAATAGACCAAGTGGTCGGTTCTTTAATATCTTGCATTAATCTCTAAACGAAGGAATTTTAAATAAATAACATTAGGACAAGTCACATATTTGTGGTGAGCCAAATTTGGATTCTTACAACTGATGCAAGTAGTTATCTAATTGTCTTTTTGGTGGAAGCTTCCTGATATTACTATTATTGGACAATTTTATTAAAATCGCCTATGGCTTTAACTTTAAGTCAAAAAGTTTTTGTATTTCCAACTTGGGTCAATGCCATTAACGCCATAAGAGTCATAATCATGTTCTGATTTTGTCTTAAGTAAATGTACTTCATGCGTTGTTGTCACATTGAAAATACATTTTTGCAGAACATTTTTGCCCACGAAGTTCATCCTAATTGCAAATTGATGTGTTATTTCGTTTATGTTTAAAAAGTCAATAATAATCAATAACCTGATTACACCTGCAGTATTTATTTATCAGAATCCAATCTTTCATAACTTTCCTCTTTTGTGATGATTCGTGATTTTCTCCATCCTCAGTTGATGATTCCGATGATTCTTACTCCGCGACTAGACACATAATATGCGTCCCACAAGCCTGCAGAATAAGACTGCAAAAATTATCTATAAATACATTAACTTACTTTGTAAAATTATATAATCTATCACACCGCAACAAAAGGGTACCGTTCTAAGAATCAAGTGATTTGCAAAGTGAGTAGTATTTTTTTTACTTTTGCAGTACAATATTCTGTGCCACAATTAAAATATAATACTTAACAAACGCAATTCCATTGAATCAGATTTAAAATTTCATAAATCAAAATGTTTAACAACTGTTTAAACAATATTTTACTGATCATCCAGTATTTTAACCTGAAATATATAATTTTATCTTGCCGGTAAATATTTTACTATTCATTCAGTTTTATAGCTTAATTATTTAGTAAATGTATATACAAGTTGTTACTGATCACATCGTATTTTTACTGATCAATTAAATTATTGCGTTAATGTATTATATGCAGGCGAGGACAAGCAAGCGCAGAAGTCAACGGGCTTCAAGATTTCGGGCTTCAAGGCAAGAAACTGAGAAAGAGTAAAGGTGCTTTTTCATGCTGACGCTCGACGCTCGTTTCTAGCGTCAAATTCGATCACGTGATGAGAATTTAAAATACGCACCATCTAGCAAGAATTGTAGCGAAAAATTCCAGCGTCTAACGTCAATTTAGACAGTATAGAAATTTTGTGAATATATTCATCGAGAAAATCATGTACGGTACATGACGTACGGTACACCTTTTGTTGCGGTGTGATAGATTATATAAACTTTTGTTATAACTTACTTTTGGTTTTGTCTTTTATCTTTTAACTTACTAAGTTTTGTTCTAACTTTTAACAAACTTCTAACTAATTTATCATTAGGCTAATAAGAGTAATAACTGAATAACCGCCCTAATGTTTATGACCAATTTTTAATTTATAATTTCGTCTGGTCTTGTATGGTCTTGTATGATTTTGTCTGGACTTGCCTGGTCTTGTATGGTTTGGTCTGGTCTTGTCTGGTTTTGTTTGGACTTGTCTGTTCTTTTCTGTTTTTTTTTGTCTGGTTTTCTCTGGTTTTGTTTAGTCTTGTCTGGTCTTGCCTCATCTTGCTTGGTCTTGTCTGGTCTAGTCTGGTTTTGTCTGGTCTTGTCTGGTATTCTCTGATCTTGTCTAGTTTTGTCTGTTCATTTCTGTTATTATTTCTTCTTGTTTGTTATTGCCTGTTCCTTTCTCTTGCCTGGTTTATTTTAAATCATTCAATTACAATCTAACCTGATTCTGTACTTTTAATTTAGTCTAATAACCTTACCGAATCTACTCAGCAACTTTTAACATTATCGACACAGCGATTTAATGTAATTTGAACCTCATTTTTTTGAGCAGATGGAACTTGAAATAATCGATAGTAAATGAAGGTACTGATTATGCTATTCGAAAAAAAAAAGAAAATTAATCATATAAAAAAATAAATCAATACAAAATCATGTCTTTAACGAACGATTATAATGGATGCGATTGGACATTGACTCTGAAAATAGCAGAAAAGCTAAACTAAATTTAGCTTTTCTCTAAAAGACGCTAGATTTTTTCTAGATGGCGCGCATTTTAAATTCTCATCACGTGACCGAATTTGACGCTAGAAATCAGCATACGGCGTCGCATGAAAATGCACCTTAAAAAATGAAATAGGCAGCATATCGGTCATAAATGCATACGCGCCCACAAAGGTAACAGATGAACAGCAAAAGGACGATGCAAAGGTAGGAAGAGAAGGATACTGGAAGGGAATCGCTGGAAAAGAAACAACGCATGACGAAACGAAAAATACTGAAATAAGATTGGGAAATCTAGCAACAGAAATAGATATGTACATAGTTAGCACAAAATACGATCATAAAAGACAACAGAAAGTAACATGGCTAATACAGGGTAGTAATACAGGAAATTGCCAAAATACAAAAGGAGACAAAAAATGATACAGGACGTGAGATCGTTCAGCAGCGCAGACCTGGGGATAGACACAAATAATAGCTAATTGTAAGCCAAACCTAAGAATAGTAGGTAGAAAAAAAAGCATACAGGTAGGAAGAGATGGAAGACCAAAGGGATAATAGGAAAGAAACAGCAATATGAAGAGGAAGTAACAAATCTTATATAAAAAAACGAAAATGTAAAATATTGAAGGAGGAACATAAAAGCAGTCATGGAAGAAGCCGCAGACAAAATCCTAGGGATAATAACTTCAGAAAAAGAGAACGAAGAGTGTAACGGGCTGCTACTGAAAAAGAGGAAAAAGAGGACAGACTATAGGATATACCTGACAATCAGGAAAGAGAGCACGAAATTAATAAAAACAAAAAAGACATGATGGCTGGAGCAAGTAATGAACATAATCGAGAAGGGTAATATAGAACGTAAACAAGCATAAGCAGCATATAATGGAGAAATCACTTTAAGAATCAATTAACTGACGAAAATGCAGGAAGTGACAATGAAATAGAAATAGAAATAGAAATATAAAATCCAGGCAAAAACAACAGGAATTTTATGAAGTACTAGCACAGTTCAAAAGGAGGTGGTAGCTATAGTATGGTCAACGAGCTGATAAAACATGGAGGGAAACAACTAAGATAAAGAATATTCAAATTACCATCACAAATCTGGAAAAAAGAAAGGATGCCTGCGGACTGTTCTTTCCAGTGAGCGGCTTTCACATAAAATAGAGCAAGAGCAGTTGGATTGCTCTTCCACATAACGCAAGGCGTGTTGTATGGCTATAAGCTCCACCTTGAAGATAGAGCAGTAATCTCTTCTTCTTCTTCTGACTCTACAGCCCAGGGTGAGCTTTGGCCTCCTTAACAATCCCCTTCCACCTTTGACGGTCTTCAGCGACACGTGTCCAGTTTTTTACTTGTAGAGTTTCTACATCTTCCTCTACCTTATCTTTCCACCTGGTTCTGGGTCTACCTCTGCTTCTTGAGGTGTTAGGTTGCGCTTTATGGATGGATCTGGGTGCTCTCGCACTCGGCATTCTAATCATGTGGCCCGCCCATCGAAGTCTCTGTGCCTTAATGAATCTTACTATGTCTTCACCTTCTATTAGTTCTTGAAGTTCGTAGTTCATGCGAATTCTGTATCCTTCTTCCTCTCTCACTGGTCCAAAGATCTTCCGTAAAATCCGTCTTTAAAAAATACGAAGAGAGTTTTTGTCTGCTTCCGACATACTCCAGGATTCAGCTCCATAAGTTAGCACGGGTCTGATCAGGGTTTTATATATTCTCAGTTTTGCTTTACGTGAGATGATTTTTGATTTGAAGAGCTTCAGATGTGAATAATAGCATCGATTCGCAGCTTGGATTCTGTCTTGTACCCTCAGTGATAGATTATTTGTGTTATTGAAAGTTACTCCAAGATATTTGACATTTTGAACTTCTTCAAACCGATGATCATTTATAATGAAGTTCTGAGGGGCCCTTCTTGGGTTATCACGTGACAGGTTTAGGTATTTTGTTTTATCTGCATGTATTTTCAGGCCGACTTTGCTCGCTTCCTCTTCTATTTTTAAAAACAATTCTTCTAGAGTTCTGTTGTCCCTAGCCATGATCAGTATGTCGTCCGCGTACGCACATATTTGGTATGATTTTGTTATGATATTTCCCTTATTTTCGAGGTTTCCAATTGCATTTTGTAGCGCAAGGTTAAAAAGAACAGCTGACAAGGCATCTCCCTGCCTAACACCGGTTCTTATTTCAAATTCCTTTGATGTTTTGTTTTGGACTGTTACTCTGGCCTTGGATCCATCCATTGTCATCATGGCTAGTTTGGCAAGTTTATGTGGTATACCCATTAGAGCAAGTGCACTTCCTAGTTTTGCTCTTTTAATACTGTCGAATGCTTTTTAAAAATCGATTAACAGACAGTGCAGGTCGATGTTGTATTCATAACATTTTTCCATTGCTTGACTTAGCACAAATACCTGATCCAGAGTTGATCTACTTTCTCGGAAGCCACATTGATATTCTAGCATTGATAGCAGTAATACTCTAGTCTTATCTGCTTATAATGTACCTCCTCTCTGCCAAAGTAAACTACAAAGGCAATCCCTGTACCACTGTTGAATTTTGAACCGTCTGTATACACCCGAATTTGGAGGACATTCGTAAGTGTTTAATGTGAATTGACCAATGACAGCTTCGAAGGGTGGAAGAATGCCTGAGTGTTGATGGTAGGTTCGAAATCAGCTGAGGTTAGACCTTAGCCCAAGATGTCTGTTATTAACAAATCATCTGCACTGGCATGCGAGCCAACTGTTTTAGGCGGATGTCGACCGGAAGAATACCGGAAATCACGCAGGCCGCCTCATTGGAGACTGTGCGATAAGCATTGGCTGCACGGATAGTAGTGAGGCGCTGTACTCCCAATAGCTTAAGCTTTCCTTTAACACCGCAAGACCGGTGCCAAATAGGAGCTCCATACTGAAACGCTGGTTCAACCGCACCATGATATATGTCAACTATTTCTGCTCTCCCTAGACCCCATTCCTTCTTCACGGCAAAACCCAATCGTTCGCTAAATGTTTTCACCTTACAATATGCTTTATGTATTTCTTAAAGTTAAGGGATCTATCAATTATGACACCCAAATACCTGAGATGATGTTTTGCCATTTTATTTTTGTGTTCCCAAGAGTGAAAAGGGGACTTCTCTGTCTTAATGATCTGCCCAATAATAGGGCTTCAGTCTTTTTTGGATTGAAATTTAGTCGAGAGTCGGCTGACCATTGTTGAAGACTTGCCAAAGCACGATCGGTGATCTCCTTTAGTCCCACAATGCTGTTACTTCTGCAAAACAGAAGTGTCATCGGCATAGGCTATGATTTCGCATTCTTCAGGCAAATTTCTTTCAAAAATGATGCCGTAAAGAATGTTCCAAAAACCTGGTCTAGAATTCGACCCCTGATAAGACCAAGCAGACAGATAAAATCAGACTGGCAAGGCCAGACTGATAAGACCTTTTTTTTTAAGTTTGGTTCGATGTGATTACCGGGTTTGACGACCCTTCGAACACTGCGGCCTATTGGTAGCCTATTGTATTCTATCACATTCACTTAGGCCCAGAAACCTGTTATTATAGTAAATTGCGCTAATTGCCATTTTTCACATTTGTCTTTCTGGAACAAATACGGCCGGCGCTGGGGATAGAACTTGGACCTCTATACTCGTCAGTTAGCGCTCTAACATGAGGCCACGAGCGTCACCACTACACTACTCGCGGCGGCAAGATAAGATCATACAGAAAAGTGCAGACAGACAAGATTAGACAGACAAGACCAGATAGACAAGACGAGACAGACAAGATGAGAAAGACAAAGCCTGACAGACAAAAGTAGACGGACAAGACCAGACAGACTAACCCAGAGATATGAGACTATATAGACTAGACCAGACAGGGCCGAACAAGACCATACAGACAAAGCTAGACAGATTACATCAGACAGACCAAACTAAACTGACGGGTCATTTGATCGACAAACATTTGGCCTACGGAATGTTACGAAAGTTAATTTTGATGTATGTTTTTATTTGTAATAAAGTAACTAACCAACAGTAAATAAAATAATGTATTAATAAATATATTCTTTATAAATAAATATATTACTTTGTTCTTTATTCAGTGAAATATTCGTTCCTTAAACTTAATTTAAAATCAATGTGTTTTTGTCCACCTTCTTAAAAATTGAAAGTGTCTTACAGCGAACTATAAATATAAAATTCAACACATCATAATAAATTCCAATTGAGAATTATTGAACAAATATTTATTCAAACTTGAATAATCTTAATCTCAATTGAATAACACAATTTCTTAAATAATCAAACATACCAAAGATTCGCTTTCATGAATCAGTATGGCCTTAGTCTACTACTTACTTATTCAAATATACTTTATTACTATATTTAATATCCACTTATTAAAATAATATTATACACCGCACATCAAGTTAAGATCTTATACAAATATAATTATAAGTCGATGATATATTGTTTAGAAATTATTTGCTTCATCGTTTGAAACTAAAGAAAAATTAAAAGTTATTTATAAGATTTGAATTGACGGAATTGTAGAAGTGTTTGAACAGATTTAATATTACACTTAACATACTTTTAAATATTTTAATTATGTTTGTGGACTCATCACGTTTTTTAAGCATTTCTTTGTTTCGTAGATCAAATAAAAAAAATTGGTTGTTTGTTGATTTATTCAATGCTTTAGACAGTAACAAATAAACAGTTTCGAATGTCATTGATAAAGTATTATTCTTAGCAATTTTGTATGATAAACTACAAGTCGATTCTATAAATGTAATTTATTTGATTTGTATAAGTGGCAACAGATTTAAGAATATTTTGAAATTACGCGAACGTTACTTTTTATGCAAAAATATTATTGGTAGTTTATATAAATGTTTATCTTGGGGCCAGATAATTTATATTTTTTATAATTATTAGTTATTTTATTATAATAACATATTAGATTTTTGTTAAACTTTAGTATAAGGCAGGGGCCGCAAACTTTCAAGAGAGAAGAGTCAAGTTTATGATAATATTGGCTCTGTGATACTTTTGTTATCTCAGTATCACAGAGCCAATATTTTCGAAAAAAAATTAATTAATTAAGTAATTTTTCTCAGACGCTTCCAGTTTTAGAAATAATTTTGTTTAGCTTATAGTCTATTTTGTCGGTAATTGAATCTCTCTTAACACTTTGTAGCCCGTTGACGTAGTAATACTTTTTTTTAATTTGAAACTTGCTAGCCGACGACGTAGAAATACGTCAATCTATTTACGTTAAAGTATAGCAGGTTAGATGACATAGAAGAACGTTATTTTTTATTTGAAACTTAGATGTAACAACCAACTTTGATTTTGTGGAAAATTTTCTTCGATTCTAAGACAATAACTGAAGAAGTTTGGAGATTTTCTGTGATTTTCGCAAAAATCTTTACTTACAGTTTACAGCAGAGTATGAGTCTACTGTTAAGACGTTATTGAAAAATTTGGAGTTTTGCTTTGTTTCTGGTCCAGACCAAGTGGAGTTTTTACTAGATTTTCAGAAATATTGTTATATTGATTATGGACTAAACTTTGGGAAGCTGTGAAAATTGTTTAAGATTTGGAGATTCCCCTTGATTTTCGGAAAAATTGATGCTTGGATTTTGACGATGGAAAACAAAAGAAATTGTTGGAAAATACCGTCTTGATATTTGAAAAATTTGCGGAAAGTGTCTTGCGAAACTAAAGAATTTCCCAAAAAAAATCGCTTATTCCCAATTGGGATTTGGACGGGAAATCGCGACACAAAATAGAAATTCGGTTTTGGAAGTTGTTAACGGATGGATTTTATGGTGGCCATACACTATCGTTCCATCAGTCCAAATGGAGCGACGTCGCTCCAAAAACTTACAGCGTGTGGTGAAAAACAGGTGGATGATGTGGAGTGACAGGATGAGTTGGATATTCGGTCAGTTTAAAATCCATCAGTTTGGACCTTCATCCACTTCATCCAACTGATGGTATGTGGCGAAAACCACGTGGAGTAACATCAAGCCATCGCTCCGATCTTATCGTGTGTGGTGATAACGTGATCCAAACGGGCCTAATTCTCTCGCGAAGTAGCACGGAGTTGGGTGAGGAACGAAAGTGTGGTCAGGTTACGGGGCGAGGAAGCACAAGGCGGACCTTGTGCTTCCTCGCCTCGCCTTGGCTAACTTCGCTTCATGAAGCGGTTTTTCGTACCCGAGTCAAAGGGACACGAGGCGCGAGTACGAAGAAGGGAGAGTATCACGTCCACACTCTCGTGTTTACTCGTCCTTTCCTATATATTATACACACAAATACTTGCAGCAGCAGCTACCACCTGTTCGGTGTCAGTAATGACACTGAGGTCCTCGCAAAGTAAGGCGAGAGTGTAGATGTGTAGTTAGAGTGTAGAAACACAACTTCGGCGAGGATCCTCGCCGAAGTTACTCCTCGAGAGTGTGAAGCGGGCATATGATAAGTAAGCTCCGGTAGCATACACACGACCAGAAAGAAGATATTGTGCTATTTAGGACTAAAGACATTAATCCAAACAGTTCTGAAAAAAAATAATATGACCCAATGAATGAGGGGAAATACAAGTTACAAATTTAAGTTCCTCATAGGTACACCCCGAAGTCAAAAATCGAATTGTAGCTATCAATCTTTCATGAGGTGATATACTCTCACTCAACAGAGAGTCTTGCTTTTTAATAATCGGAGTAATCATTTCTAATAAATCAAAATAACTCTCCTCATCCATACGAAGACAATTGCGCCAGTCTGTTGGCTGCAAAGAAAGTTCATTCACTAGGTTTGTATGAGATAGCCTATTCCTCTCCAGTAACCAATATTTTGCCCATTTAATCATATTCTTTTTCTTTTTAAAAATTAGGCCAGCGGCAGCAGCCAAAAGCAGTTCTTCTTCATCCATGGCAAAAATAACTGATTAATAATAACTAAATAAATAACTAACTTGCTTTCTGGAAGGAAGTTGCCTTCACTATGTGCGTGGATGACTGGATAATTGGAGTAATGGTGTATGTGCTAGGATTTTGTATGTCATCCATTGGATGTCATCCAAATGGATGACATCCAAATGGAGCGTTAGTGTATGTCCAGCTTTAGATTTGGATCCTCATCAGATCAATAGAATTTTTGACGCTCAGAAAAAGTCGAATTTGGAAAATTTGCCATTTATTCTTTCCTAAATATTATCTTTTACAGTGTATATTTTTAACCAGAATATTTATAACTTGTTTGTAACACGGGCGAAATGCCGTTTTTGCATATTTGCTCACTTCGTTCATGCGCAAAATTTCGCAAACTTTTCGCCGTAGTTATAAAATATACTATTTCGACATTCCTTGGAAAATGATTTTGTATTTTTCACAACCCTATACCTATATAAATATTTTTTTTTAATTAATTCTTTAAAAGAGGGGCAGCTCTTAGCAATGTTTCCCTTTGTAACCGCGCGGCCTGTATAGTTACGCACATATCAACACATTTAAAAATTGTATAGTGGTAAGCGCATATTAACTAATTTTTTGGAGACAAGGAATTTTTTAAATTATTACATATGCGTTATAGTTAATTTTCAAACATCGTTTGTTATTTAAGTGTTAATACTACATAGATTGTATTGTATATAACTTTAAAGCTAATTTAATTCAGTTTATGGATTCAATTGATTCATTAAAAAACTCCTCGTAATTTCAAAAATATTGTCATTTTGTCGTGATACTATTTTTTATGACACTAATTAGTTTGAATAGCTTGTATCTTAGTTCCAATTCAATTGTAGCATGTAATATATAGTATACAATATGTTATAGATTGATATTTTACGAGTTATCGAGTTAACTCAAAGCTTAACTGCTTGAATGAAGAACGCCGGAGTGTTTCATGCTTGAGGAGCCGCAATTGTCTATGCAAAGAGCCACATGAGGCTGTAGATCCACGCTTTGCCGACCCCTAATCTAGATAGATACTTAAACGAAGGACAACGGAGTATTTCATGGTTAAAGAGCCGCAAATGCCTATGCAAAGAGCCACATGAGGCTCACGAGCCACGCTTTGCCGACTCCTGGTATAGGGCATGCAAATTAACAGACATTATTGCCGCAATGAAACATATACATGTTATATACAGGCAGTGGTTTGCAGCTTCTTGTATTGTAAATGTTTTCTCATCTTTTTAAAATTCTCTTTGTGAAATTATTTTTTTTTAATTGTTGATCTGATGGAAAAGCGATTAGGTATATTCATTTCTAAATTAGTAGCATTTTCATTTATATTTACAATCTGTTGATATTTTAGAAATATTAGTACAACAAATGAATTTAAAGTAAATGCAGAAGCAGTTGACTGAATCTTACAAAGATCAAAATATTTAAATTATTTTTGGGCTAAGTGAAATTTTGAGAATATTTCTATATTTCTAATATATTTCTCAATATAGTTTTCCAATTTTTTCCTCGAAATCTATGTCTATCTGCTACTATGTTACGACTATCTATGTCAGAGTTAATAAAAACATTAAAAGTTCTAGAACCCAAAAATTAATCTTTCCGAATCGTTTCTAATCATAGAATGATGTATAACAACATATGCGAACATATAATGTTTGATTTAATTTAGTTCAACTTATATATAGATTTTCTAGTCTCGATTTTTGTAATTTGTGAGGAAAGCAAAATTAATTTTCATTAATTTTTTTTATATTCCTAAATATTGCGAACATAAAGCTGTTTATTTTAGATGTTTAACATGTAACCTTTGAACTATTCATTATAAAACTAAGCATTTTTGTAGTTAAATGTTGAAACATAAATATCTTTCATGGTCAAAATATCAAAGGGTAATATCCTTTCGCAACATTTTAATTTTTTTCACGACAAAATTTATTACAATAATAAATTAATATAATTAATTGTTTGATGTTCTTAAATTACCTTCAATAAGAAAATGAATATAAAAATATCTTGAAAGGGAATTACAAAGAAGACTTTCCTGAATACAAATGACCGAATAATAGAAAAACTATGTACGTTTTCCATTTAATTGTTAGACTAACAATTACTTATTTGATAAAAAATAAATGTCACAAATATCCCTGCTTTGTACGTTCTGAGAATGTAATAAAAGAAAACCAAAAATTACTTCCTTCCGAATATCTACAAAGAATATGTAATAAAAAAAAGAGTCGACGCAATTGTCCGATTAACGCATGTTATCCGGGCGTTAAATGAAGCCGGTGAAAGATAAGAGTGGCAGAAGAATCAGTAACATCCTTTCCCAGATTTGATTAGTGCGCGGTCGGTGGTTGAAGGGAAGCCGCCGACGACGAGAAGGGTGTCCGCCTAATCAATTAACACGCGATATCATCGACAAGTGTTGCTGGTTATTCCGCCCCCGTAATGGATGGCGGGGATCGACCCCAGATAGGCGGTCAACTTCTCATGACCTCCTGGCGGCCTTCACCTTCTCTGCCAGGAAATTACAAAATCCGTCACGATACCCCGCACTACGCAAACAAATCAACAACGTTTCCAATATATTTTCTTTGCGAATCCTCTCAATCTCACAAAATATTGACGTAAAAATGAATCAAATGTGTTTTTCGTGTTCACGTTTTAACCGAATTAAAATAATTTGATCAATTTTTATTAATTAGCTTTTTAAACATTCCACTTTTATAAAAATTAACATAAATTAATTTAATGGTATTTTTTAATATTGTGGTATAATTGGTATTTTAATATACCATATATAATATACCATATAATAATAAATTTAATAACCTTCCCACTTTCAATTAAATTGATAAAATATATTAAAATTATATATATATTACAATTATTTCGGTATAATTTACATCAAATTAATTATTAGAATTGCAAATTTTATAAACACAAAATATCTAATGAATCAGCTGAATGACTGACTAGTTTCTGCTACATTTATTTTTATTTATATAACTTATGTTTTTTTCTATCAGATTGTATTTAAAACTAATAAAGCATTTCCGCTTTAAAATACAATCAGTGTATTGTTCGTACGTGCGGTGTATTTGAAAGGAAATCTTTACCCAGTTCTTGTTTTAATCCTAAACATACGTGCATCGAAATCGGCCCACTGTAAATCCCATAAATGTTCTATCGGATTTATCCACTCATAACCCGAAAACCGATTTCTGTGATATAATCTTGCACATGATTCTTGCGGTATGCGACTTCGCATTATCATACATATAGATAAATTCTTCTGCAATGTAATAGACGTAAAGTACCACATGAAGTGCTAAAATCTCCTCCATGTACCTGTTAGCAGCTGTTAAACCTCCTATCCTATGACCACGGACGCTAAAAATGCTAAAAAAAGGTTCGGTTCGTGCTCCCATAAAAATTTCACCACAGATCAAGGTACCACCTTTTAAACGTTCCGCTCTTCAATGCAGCAGTCTGCAAATCGCTCTCTTGGACTCATTTTATTCTTCGATCGCTACGTAGAGGCATATTCTGATTTCATCTGATAACAAAACAGTCCCCCATTGTTCCAAAATCCAATTTAAAGGATCCCTTGCCAAACACTGGCGTACTTGGCGATGAGCTGGGGTTTGAAGTTTGAAGTTTTTAACAAACTGCAGGTGTTTTAAGGGTGAAGTTGCTTAACTGTGCACTGAATAATAGCCACTCTTCCTACTTCACGTAGTTATTGTTGCAGTTTAGCAGCAATAAGGTGACGATTTCTTACTGAGGTTGACACAAAAAAGCGGTCATCCTGAGCCGTTGTAAATCTCCTTCTGCCTTTACCAGGTCGTCTATGAAAGAATCCAGTCTCCCCATTACGATGGAACACTCTTCGAACCGCAGCGCTTGTCATATCCAGTTGTTGAGCAACAGATTGCTGGCTGAATACATTTTCGATTAGAACAAAAACTTAGGCGGCCTTTTATGGTATAGTATGCATTAAAATAACACTTATAACCACCCTATAAATACGTTCGTTTTTTGTTTTCCGTTTGCTACGCCTATAAATGATGAGCATTCTTGACAAATTTATACTCATATTAAAGCATTAAATTGTCTTTCAAAAGGCATATTTCTTTATTTCATTTCATAAATAGTTTCTAAAGAAAAAATAGTTAGTCAAAAGTTTACAGTGGGCCGATTTCTATGCAGGCAAGTAGTTATCGGACTATTTAACTAATATTCTAATAGGGCTATTGTTCCAACTTCTTCCTAAAGTTCCTTATCCGTTCCGGAAGTTGGTAATCATTTTGGCAATCATCCAAAAGCTAGGTTGTGGTCATGGCAAACCACGAGTCGGTTAGTGTCCATGATTCAACTCCGTAAAAAAGAACCGAAAGCACGTAAAAAACGCAGAATTCTCAGTTTCGTTAACATTGTGAGGTCGTGCCTCTTTAGTAGGTATGCTGCTGAAAACAACTCTCGATTTTTCGATATGGATTTTCACTTCTTGCCAAGATATGAATATTTATTTACTTCCATAAATATTCTAATTCTACTAGATTTAGTTTCAAATTGAAGTAGTTCAAATTATTACCCTAGTTACATCAGTATTTCTACCTTTAATTCTACCTTTAGGTCTAGTTTTAACATTAAACTAGTTTTAAACTCTAGCTCCACTTCTAGCTCTTGCTCCACATCTAGCTCTTGATGTAGGTCTTGTTTTAGACATAACTCTTGCTCTATCTCTTGCTCCAATTGTAGTACCAGTATTACTTATATTTCTAGATCCAGTTTATTTACAGTTTTAGTTAAAATGTTTTCTTGTTTATTTGTTTCGCCCAACTATGGGGTACGTGATTTAAACCATTTTTTTTATTGCTTTTAGCTTTCCTTTTAGCCCAGTATTGCCTCATCCTTTCAGATCTTGTTTCCCTTTCTTCGGCAGAGATGTGGATCGTACGCTTTTGTTTGATTTTAACTTGGAAGCTTTGCTTCTTATCCTTGAGAATCCTGGAGATGGTTTTGGCTGTTTTGTCCTTGAGCATGGTGTCTGTAATTTTAGACACCATGCTCAAACGACACCATGCTCGAGTTCTACGAGGTCTTTCTAAGTTTCCTTAAAGCAAAGAGGTACTTTTTGGTAAGTCTATTCATTCGTAGGATGTGCCCATAAAAATCAATTCTCTGTTTTTTTTATTGTGTCCGAGAGTTTTCAGTTTTTTGGTAAAGAGTTTCGTTACTGACATGATAAATTTGTTGTTATGAAATTTGGGGCTTAAAATTTTGCGAAATCTTTATTTCCTTGACCTCCAGCCTTTCAAGCGGATCCTGGGTGGTGAGAGACAATGTTTCGGCCGCATATAAGGCTTCTGGTTTAATTACCGTGTTATTATGTCTTACCTTGATATTCCAGGAGAGAGACTTCTTGTTATAAGTGTCTTCGTAAATTGGAAGGCCAATTCAACTTTATTTCTCCTAAATTCCATTGCGTTTTTCTTTAAATTCGCATTCCAGGTGATCCATTCCCTAAGACATTTGAATTCTTTGATGATGTCTATGGATTGGTTGCCCACTTGAAGTTTTTTTTGGTGGGTTTTTTATGTTCGTCATTATTTTGCTCTTTTCAACTGAGACTTTGAGACCCATTTTTAACGCTTGCCTCTGGGGTTCGAGGATCTGTTCCTTGGCTTCTAAAAAATGTCTTTTATACATATTTTTCGCAAATTTTCTAAAACTCGAATATATATTTTTGTATTCGCTTAATATAGGATGAATTTGCTTAAATATATAGTTGCATCACTAGTTCCAATAATCTAGTACCTACCAGCCCTAACTCTAGGGATCGTCCATTAATCACCTGTGGCTCGAAAGGTTGGGGGGTTGTGAAAAATCACGGAACATCACTAGGGGGGAGGGAGGTTGTAATGAGATATCACGTGTATTTTTTCATTGAATTTTTAAACCGAAAAGCGGCGCGCTACTCGCGAAAAGTGGTGCGCTGTCAGTCCCAGTAGAAGTCTGTGATTTTCACGCCGAATACATGCGTAAATCGTTACCGCGTATGTTTTGTCTCAAAACAATGTCTAAACTAGGAGACAGTGCTGGATTTACCAGCAGGCTGGGTAGGCTGGAGCCTAGGGCGGCAAATTTGGGGCCAACGTTTTTTTTGTCGTACAGAAATTTAAAAAAATCATTTTTATATACCTTAATGTAAATGTTATTAGGTCCACACAAACAATTAAACATGTAATGTGTTTCACCAAATAATGTTAAATTATTATTTTTTTCTACAATTTGCATGGTCCGAATGCAATGGTTTGTTGGTCCGAAGCAAGATCGACGAGGCCGAGCTGTTAAGGGCATAGGCCGCTTAGTGGCATTGAGTCTGAGGGAGACAGATATAGAGCGGCGATACAAACGAAAAAGCCGCCGAAAAGAAAAGCCGCCTCTGTTGATTGAGTCATGCAATCTCTTATATGTATTAATTTTTCTTCGGTTGTGTGCTATGGAGGGAAAAATGAAAAATTAAAAATTTGCTGTAAAACATCACGTGACTAATGGACAACCACCTAGCTATGGCTCTATATATGGATATAAATCTATATCTAACTGTAGTAGTGGTACAGAATCTAACAGTAGCTGTGGCTCTAGTTCTAACTGTAGTTATATTTATGTTCTAATTATAATATTGGTTAATATTATAATTAGAACATAAATTTAACATAATATAACATAAATTAAGGTTTATGTCTCTAGTTCGAAGTCTTTTTAATAGAGGTGCCATTTATCGTTCTAGTTGAAGTTTACGTTACAATGGTAACAATGGCAAAACGCAGGCAACAAATCATTGACAACACCTTGATACCGGTTACTTTTATCCATGTTTTCTATTTCAGACGAAAATCATCGCTCAGTGTGGACCATGTTTCCAACATATTACGTCAACCACAGTATTTGTAGTAATGTTTCATTATAAGAGAACTGGGAAAGTAAAAAATCTCTGAATCTACAAGAAAATAACTTCTAAAAACGATCCCATAATCTGTTTATAATTATCTGAACCCGTTAGAGATATGGACTTATGAAATCTACAAGCACAAAAATTTCAATTAAAAATATTGCAATAAAAAATGAATCTCAAGTCATACATCAATTTCTTCGTCTTGTCGAGTAGTTGAGCCATAACTCATTTTGCTGCGATGTGTAGTACTTGAGATAACTTCAAAAACCTGCAATGCACATTTTTTCCGATCAAAATGATGAAAATTTTATTGGAAAATTTTGTAGGATTTTTTTTTTTACCAAAGGGAGATCGAAGTTATGAGAACGATTTGTCTAGTTTTTTTACTTTAAAGTTACAAATAAGCAAGTTATCGTTAAAACTCCGATAACTTTCTTATATGTAACTTTTTCTAATTCCTCTAGGTAACCTAAAAAAATCCCTACAAAATTCTCTTATAAAATCGTCAAAAATTTTCATCATTTTGCTGTCATGTACTTCATCAACAAGCAACAAGTTGATAGATACTCGTCAACATCGGGCGGCATGGCACTTGTTGAAATGGGCAAGATATTTGTTGCCGGTTGTTTGTATTGGTTTTCTGTTACAAACCAAAACCATCGTTCAGTGATGACCATTAAAAAATATGGAGCTTCAAAACTATCGCAAAATGATTTAAAATCTTTAATTTAAGCGCTTTTAAATTATTTGCCATTATTGCAACGTAAAGTATTTATGATGTAGTGAAAGTTATAGGGAAAATGTAAATAATTCAGAAAAATAATTTAAAGAGTAATTAAAAGTCTATTAAATCTGTAATTAGCTTGAAAACATATCCGCAAGTGTTTCCATTCCAATTCATGCAAAACAAAAAAAGACTACCTTTAGGGCAAGAAAAAATACTGAATTAGTTTCTTTCCGTTTTATTATACCGGGTTTTTCAATACGGACATAAAAATATTGTATTTAAATAAAACACAGAATAATTAAGATATCGGGCTGAAGTTTATTCCAAGTGTAGTACACACGTTACCATTAAATATGGAATTCGACGTCGTTCATATGACCACCGCGAGCACGACGGCTGCGATCGATTCTTTGACACACACCAGCCGGAATTTTGGCAATTTTGCGTTCGATATTGTTCCTGAGCTCCTCTAACGTTGTTGAATTGTTGGCATAAACGTTCGATATACGCTTTTGTTTGATTTTACTTTTAAGCGTCCATATGTCCATATGAAAAAATCCAACGGCGTCAAATCGCATGAGCGAGGTGGCCATTTGACCGGACCCTTTCTCGAGATTAAACGATTACCAAATTTTCCTTTCAATAAATCAATTGTTTGTCCAGCTGTGTGGCTTGCGGCACCATCTTTTTGGTGTTGCTTGCGGCACCACATATCGCTGTTACATATAATTCTGGCCAAAAATAGTCTTCCAACATGGCACGATATCGAACTCCATTGACCATAACATAACGATTATTTTCATCGAAGAAAAAATACGGCCCTTATTGACAAAGCCATTCAGCCAAAAATGAGCTTCATCGTTAAAGATAATTTTTCGATGAAATTCAGGATTTTTTACACACTTTTCAAGAACACAATCGGATAAGTTTCGGTGCTTTAAATAATCCAGTTGAGTTGGTCCAAGGTTTCAGTTCTTGGGTTAATTTGATCTTGTAAGGGTGTAGCTGTGGACTGAGAAAATCACAAATCATGTGAACGGCGTGGAATCGACTTGTTTAATTCATTTTGAACTGAAGTTCTTACGGCTGCAATATTTTCAGTACTTCGATTGGTGCGTTTTCTCACTGACAAAGGAACATTTAATAGTGAATATGTTGATTCAAATTTATTCAGAATCGCACACAGCTTGTTTGGTGGGACGATAATTGCGATAAAAAATGGGAGTAAGCGTTCTAAAAATTGCTACTATCGACTCATAATTTCGCTAGTAAGTTTTAACGATTTTGAAAAGTTGCTCGTCGTGAACTTCAGCAGGATAAAAATGTAGGTTTTGACTGACGTTTTGACTTTGACAGATCATAAAATGTTTGTAGGTTATGTTCCGTATAATAAAACAAAATTGTTATGTCCCTATTGAAAAACTCTTTATATTGTTTAGTAATGACGATATTTCAACAAAAAAAATCATAATGATAAAATGTGAAAATATAAATAAAACTCTCTATCGCACGTATAAAGGCTTTTTCCAATAACTAATGTATGAAGTACCCCGTGGGGTACGTCAGTCAAAACCTACATTTTTATCCTGCTGAAGTTCACGACGAGCAACTTTTCAAAATCGTTAAAACTTACTAGCGAAATTATGAGTCGATAGTAGCAATTTTTAGAACGCTTACTCCCATTTTTTATCGCAATTATCGTCCCACCAAACAAGCTGTGTGCGATTCTGAATAAATTGGAATCAACATATTCACTATTAAATGTTCCTTTGTCAGTGAGACAACGCACCAACGTACCCGTGCTCCATTTTTCATTTAAAATTAAAAAAAAAAGGTGAAAATGTAAAAAAAAAGTAACAGATTGGAGTACACAGCCCCAGCCCATTCCAGTAGGGAATATGCATGAAATTTAAATTTGGTTAAAATATTTTTATTCGGAATCTTTATTGACCGGACATTCGAACTAAATCATTATTTTTGTAATTAATATCTTTTTAATTAATTAAGATTAATAAACAAATAGGGCTCGTGGACGACTGCCAATTATAATCCTATAATGCTTAATCGGTCTTTTTATTCTCTGTTTTGTATGTGTATGTGTATATACAAGTTTATGTATGTACATATGTTTCTAGATATTTTGAAATATCTTTTTTTGTATGCAGATTTATGATGAACAATAAATGAAATAAATAAAAGTGGAAATTACGCGAGGGAAATTCAAATTTGTAAAACGCATCACTGATTAAAACGATACGTGACGTCAAATACTATGTGAACATATTCGTGTGATTATGTTTGATGACATTGCAGGCTTTTGATTGGAAAACCCCCCAATATGTATGTTGTGAATTTATTTATTGTTTAAGTGTAATTTTAGATTCTTAGAGACATTATAAATCATTTAAGACAATGACTTAAAGTGGTTTTGTAAAAGCACTATCGGATAATCTGCCGAGAATAGATTCAAGATGTGATCTTATTTTCTTTCAAATCCAAATTTCTATCTGATACTCTCCGTGCTGCTAGAAGAGCTTCTGCTATCAGCGCTAACCGTTTTCTCTTAATAGCACCCATTCTTCTAACGGGTGGTGGCATATTTAGATTTTGGCAATGGAATATGTGAGGCAGAGCTCCTTTATTTAATCTTAGTGTCACATTTACAGCTTCTTGCTTCATTATGTTGTATTGAACAGAATTTTATGTATCCTCCTCTATCTATAATTGAACGATCAAACCTGCCCGCCGAAGGCGGGCGAAGTTCGATCGTGATTATACGAAATGTCTCGTTCGAAGATGATTTGTAGTATGCTCGTCATTGCTTACATTTCACACCTTTAAGAGTTTCAAATTTGGCGCCTAGGCTAGTGTGGAGCCGGCCCGGACCTGTACAATCATATTTTTAGAGATTTTTGTAGTTGAGTTTTCCCTGCAAGATGATCTAGGGTATGTTTATTAACGGGTACATGTAGGGATGGAGATTGATCATCTTCGAACGAGACGTTTCGTATAATCACGATCGAACTTCGCCCGCCTTTGGCGGGCTCGTTTGATCGTTCAATTATACTACACGTCTCGTTCTCGATGATTTGTAGACTTTTAGCGTATAGGAAAACTCATTCATTTATCATGTTACATGACTGGAAACCATAAAGAAAAGAGTTACCGTGCGTTAGATAATACAGATTTTGCGAACGTATCATTATTATCTTGGATCGGGCGATTGTAAAGTTTTGCGAAGGTCTGTGACCGTCGAGGTCAACCAGCAGTACGTCTGGTTGTGTATATATATTCACTTCCAAAACCAGCCACTGATACTGCAGCATATTTTGTACTATGTGCTGTGAAGTGATTTGTGTCAATTGCTGCTTTAGACAGCAAGGATTTTTCCCAGTGACCAATCGTTTGAGAAGTTACGTTTTTGTATGGCTTGATGTTTGATATGAGTAATTTGTTGTTTTGCTCATTTCTTAGGTCTTTTGTCTTATTCAAGTAGTGAATTACAGCTGTAGCGGCACATAGGCCAGGTTGTTCTTTATACAAAAGGTAGTATAAGCTCTGACTTATTTCTTCCTGGCTTGGACATTTTTATCAGGTCTGGTATTTATATTGTTGTTTTTTCTATTTGTCCATGGATATGTTTTTTATATTAATTAGTGCGATAGTTTGCTGTGCTCTAGATAAAATAAGCATCTTTGATACTTTTTCTGCTGCACCCTTTAGCTGCTTTTAGCTAATTTTAGCTGATTTAATCAGGCCAAGTCATTCAAAACTGGTGTCCGCTGTACTTGTATATTTAAACCTTGTAGTCGTTCCTCAAACATTCCCCTGAAGAATCGGGACAGCAGTTTATCCTTACCGAGATCTTGAGTAGAGATGTGTGATATAGCTGATCTGTTGCAGTTGAAAGTCCCATAACTTGCTCCGTTCTCGATCGGAGCTAACTAAACGTCTAACTTTCCGTTAGAAAACGTATTATAGTATATTTACTGTAATTGCGTTAAATAATGGAATATTTTTTGATGTAGAAAATTTCCGCCATAGCTTTAAGGTACATTGGTATTGTTTGAGTGTTGATGGTTTTATGGCCTTGATCATGATTTCTGTAGATGCTTCATTTATTCCTTTACTTAGGAGCGCTTTGCGGACAAGTTACCTGCAACCAATGAAAGTTTGTGTGCCAGTGGATGTATTTCTTTCTTGGAAGGAGACAATAATAAATTTTTGTGAGGTTTTTACTAAACGCTGTTTGGTAAGTAGTGATTTAAAGAGCGGGTTCCAAGGGTGGGTTGACCACAATGGTACCATGACTGATCCCTCAGCTTTATCGGTTATAATTTTTCGCGAGTTCTAAGGGTAAGTGCGAAAGGAGGAAAAAAACATAGATTTTTCATTGGTTCACATAAAAGTAAATACATCTACTGTCATCACGTTTGGATCTGGGAAACGAGAACCAAATCTAGGGCATTTTTGATTCAACCTTGATGTAAAAAAGGTCAATTGAGAAAATTACAAACTTGATTGATTTTTTCAAATGACTCTTTACATAGCTCCCATTCAGTATCTATATTAGTGATTCTCGTTGCTAAACCATCCTCTTTATTCATAACTGACGGGATGTATGAAGCGTAAATCCAGATTTTTCTGCTCTCGCACCATTGCCAGACCTCTATTGCTAATGCATTTAAGTGGGGATATTGAATGACGCCTGTCCTATTGATATAGGAATTGGAGACGTATTATCAATTCTTAAGAGAATTTTGCCGTCTGATACTTTGTTCGCGAAACATCTTAGACCAAAGAACGTTGCTAATACTTGTAGATAGTTTATGATAAATTTTCTTTCCACTTTCGTCCAGAAACCATGAGCGTTTACGTCATTACAGTGTGCACTACACCCGGTCAGAGATGCATCTGAAGATATCTCAAGTTTAAACTGAAGTGTTCTATTTAGGTTAGAACCTGTTGGTGTATTTATTTTCCACCAATACAGTACTTCCATTATTAGTTTATTGACATAATTTCTACTGTCGTAGTCGTTGTCACTTAAAATTAAGGCTAGTTATTTTTGCCTTTCTAGTCTTTTGCAGTAGATGGATCCATATGCCACCCCAGGGCAAGCTGTCGTCTGTAAACACAAGTCTAAAATCTACTGATTTTATAATAAAAGCATATCTGACTTGGTGTTTGTGAACTTTTTTGGTGGTTTATGACAAGGCCCAATTGTTTTTCACCAAATTTGATGAATTTTTACAGGATTCATACGAATATCCCACAATTAATAGATCATCAAGGTAAATAATTGATAAAGTACCTAGTTGTCTGTATAAACAAAATTACTTGTGCATAAACCAAGGGGAAGGCATAAAAAACTGAAGAGCTGCCTCTTATATTAAAATTTTTAAAGTAGGAATAATGTAGTAAATATCTTTTAGGTCTATCGAACACATATATGATTCAATAGATATCAAGTGTTTGGTGGACTTAATATCTTCCATTTTTAAAATGGATAGTATCGATAAATGTGTTTAGTTTTTTTTTTTTTTTTTAATTAATAATAAATCTACTGGAGCCATCTGGCTTGTCAACTAAGAACAAAGAGGAAATGAATTCATTACCTTCATTTCAAAAACAAGGCTCAATTACATTTTAGCTAAGAGCTTATTTATTTCATGCCTACTTTTTATAATACCATTTTTAGCCCAATTTTGGTCTGTTAGTGGTTTTGTTTGATATGGATTTCTCTGGACGGTATTTTATAACCCTTCAGACAATCTACGACAAATTTAGCCTAAGTAATTTTTTCCTAGTTTTGCGTAAAGTATTTTAGACTGCCTGCTGACTCATCTACTTCCTTGGGGGCTGCTGGTGATTTGATGACCGACTCGATGCTTCTGTCGTATTGTACATCTTTCATTGAGGTTTTGTTTTTATTGGAATTTCCTTTTTAGAGTCAGAATGCTCTCCTAGCATTAGTTGCTTCTATGTCTTCAGTAAGAGCTATTTCTTGCTTTTGGGAAGAAATTTATCGGAATTTTATACAGATTTTTTTGTTCTATAAAAAGAAATTGTTTTATAATATAGTCCTTTGTTGTAAGTATTTTTGTAACTTCGTCTAATGGACAGTTTGTCGTATGGACTGTTAGTCGCCTGAACAGTTTGTTGTATGGACAGTTTGTCTTACAGATAGTTTGTCGTTTGGACAGTTTGTCGTTTGGACAGTTTGTCGTATTGACAGTTTGTCATATGGGCAATTTTTCGTATAAACAGTTTGTCGTATAGACAGCTCTTTGTACATGTTATTTCTGTACAAAGACATACTTAAGTGTGAATGAATCACCACACTTAAGCATTTTTCAAGTAAGTGTCCCGTATAGAGGCTAAATACTCTTTATGTGATACTGGTTTCATATGGAAACTCATATATCTTTTTTGTTCTACAGACAGTTTGTCGTATGGACAGTTTGTCATATAGACAGTTTGTCGTATAAACTGTTTGTCATAGACGGTTTATCAAATGGATAGTCTGTCATATAGACAGTTTTTGTACATGTTGTTTTTGTACAAGAAAAAACATACTTAAGTGTGAATGAATCACCACACTTAAGCATTTTTTAAGTAAATGTCTCGTATGGAGACTAAATACTCTTTATGTGATACTGGTTTCATATGGAAACTCATATATCTTGTTTGTTCTACAGACAGTTTGTCGTATGGACAGTTTGTCGCATAGGCAGTTTGTCATATACACAGTTTTTGTACAAAAACATACTTAAGTGTAAATGATCACTTAATCATTTTTTAAGTAAATTTCTCGTATGGAGACTAAATACTTAAATACAGTTTGTCACCTGGACAATTTGTCGTATAGATAGTTTTTGTACATGTTGTTTTGGTGTAAAAACATAGTTAAGTGTGAATGAATGAACACACTTAAACATTTGTTAAGTAAGTGTCTCGTATGGAGACTAAATACTTTTATTTATGTGCTATAGGTTTCTTGTGGAAACTCTAATATCTTTGTTATGCAGACAGTTTGTCGTATAAACAGTTTGTTGTATAGACAGTTTGTCGTCTGGACAATTTGTCATATAGACAGTTTTTCTACAAGTTGTTATGCAAAAACACACATAAATGTGTTTGAATCAACACACTTAAGCATTTTTTAAGTAAATGTCTCGTATGGAGTCTAAATACTTTTTTGTTATAATGTTTCGTACGGAAACTTATATATCTTTTTTGTAATAGAGACAGTTTGTCGTTTGGACAGTCTGTCATGTAAACAGTTTGTCATATAGACCGTTTGTCGTATGGACAGTTTGTTATATAGACAGGTTTTTGTACATGTTGCTTTTGTACAAAGAAAAAAAAAACATATTTAAGTGTGAATGAATCCACACTTAATCATTTTTTAAATGTCTCGTAAGGAGGCTAAATACTTTTTATGTGATACCTGCATTTCCATTCTGATTTTTATCAGTGGTTTTTATTTAATTCTGCCAGTTTACAAATGATGTTTTTGAGGTTATCGATCTGTTTTCCAATTTTTTCCAGTCTTCCATCCGTTTTTGGTTTCTTCCTATCTCTTTTCGTGATCGTGAACATGATTTTCTCTTCTTCTTATCTCCTGACATTTAAACCTTCTATTCTTATTTAGATTTGGTAATTTTTGTATACTAAAAGTACTCAGTACGTGTGAAACGTCAAACACAACGAACAAATATGACTGTACAGGTCCGGGCCGGCTAGTCCACACTAGCCTAGGCGCCAAATTTCAAACTCTAAAAAGTGTGAAATGTAAGCAATGACGAGCATACTACAAATCATCGAGAACGAGACGTGTAGTTTAATTAAAGATGTTTGTAAATATAAAAACAAAACATTTAAGTAGGTATAAAAAATTTAAAGTCAAGGGATGAAAGATTGTCTGAAGGGTTCTCTCATATAATTTGGGACCAGAGCTGAATAGTTAATTGTTTTATTGTTTTCTGTTTACGTAAAAAGAATGGACGATATCATAAAACTTTGTAAACTAGATTTAGACACAGTTATCTACTGCTTGTGTGATTGATTTTCAATAGAAAACTTACTTCTGATTAAAAGTAGACTTCCGAGCAAAGCGGCTCTGGTGTCACTAACGCAGCGATCTGACACGGCGACATAGTATATATACACTGACACTGAGCGCGTCAATGTCGCTGCGCTCGAATAGCGCCTCATACATTTCCATAGCGCAGTAGTTCTCAAACTATGTGCCGCGACACCCTGGGGTGTCGCGAGAGTATGCCTGGGGTTCCGCAGCAATAATCAAGAAATGTAAAAAGAAAATTACATGAAGAGGTAAACGAATTTGAGTTCCTACAAAGGAACAAAGTTCCTAAAAGTCAAAATTTGTAAAAAAAGAAATCTGAGCCACGAAATTTTTGTAGCCCGAGGCGGGTGCCGCGAGATTTTTTTAGCTCGATAAGGGTGCCGCGGCCAAGAAAAGTTTGCGAACCACTGCCATAGTGCATAATTCTATCGCTATGTCGCGGCGGCTTTGACACTGCGTTAGTGACGACAGAGCCGCTTTGCTCGGAAGTCTACCTAAACTGAAATCATATTAGGTATACGTCATACATACATTAAAGTGATCTTCACAAAAATGTAAACAAGTTGTTGGAGATACTTCTAACCATCTTACACCATTCCTTATGAGACTGGAAAAAAAACACTTTATCAGGTGCACTGATAGTATTTCTGCAATCAGGCAAAATGAAAAACTTATAAACTGGCTTTTGAGCCTTTTGCCTTTTATGGTGAAATAATTTAAAAACAAGAACACCTGCAGTAGACAATGAACAGAGCACGCGAGAATGGCGGCGTTTAATTATTCTCTATTTTAAATATATTTTTTAACTGAATGTAAACTGAATGTTATATATAACGGTGTAAACAGTGATTTAAAAATATAAAATAAATACATGCATATACCCTATTGAGATCTGATAAAAATAATTAGATAATGTTAAATATAAAATAATTAGATAATATTTTTTGTGAAACTTTGGCAATGGCAAATAAATCGCAATTTAATTTTTAGATTATAGATTATTTCTTAGTAGGTACCATTCTCAATGAACTAATGACAAAGCAGTTATTACAATCTCTGCACATTAAACCTTCACCGAACAAACAACGTTAATTTCTAAAATATACATTTTTTGTGAAACCTGACCAAATAACTTTTTCGTGTACTGTGCCTTTTATTAATTACTGCCTCTGACATAACGCAATAAAATCCGTTGTATACAATCTAAATGTCAGATCGTGACAAACCAATATTTTTTTGTTTTTCTTGGTGATATTATATCGCTTATCTTCTTCAGATGGTCACCGATAGAACAGTTCCATTCAAGACGAAAACAAAAGTTATTTTGTTTGTTGCCATTTGAATTGAAACGACCTAATCGTTCGCAAGATCATAACGATTACTTCATGTCACAAACATTTACATTTATTTTAATACGCGCATATTTATCGTACACTGCTATTAATTTATTTATACGGATTACACAAATTGTGAAATAATAATATTTGTTTGTGAGGATTGTAGTTAGTATTATGCAATTATTTTATACTAAATTATTATACAGGGTGGGCCATTTAACGTGACCACCCCAAATGTCTCCGTTACCTTTAGAGTGACGAAAAAAATGTCAAAAGGGAATTTTATTGATTTCGAAAGGCTGACACAGTGGTTGAAAATTCTTTTTAGTCAAATTCATAGTTTATGCGTCCTCAAAGTCATCAATGGTTTTTCAACTGGGAACATGTCATTATTTTATCAAGACATTGTAAACGCTATTCGGACGAATCCGCGACCCATGATATCACGACCATTGTTTATTTTGTTTGTTTTATTTTGTCTTCGTTTGTTCTAGTTTTGCGACGTTTCTTTTGTGTGGATTAACACTATCCGTTTCCTGGAATAAATGAATAATTCGATCGAAACATCGACGGGAAGGATGATTACTGTCAGGATAACGTTGTGCATAAAGTTCCTGCGCTCGCACAGAGTTTCTGCCGGTCTCACCATAAATCAGTCATATCCACTTTCTCTGCTTGACTGTACAATACCATTTTCGATACGGTTATTCAAAGTTATTTTCAGTGGATACCCTTGTCAAATATTTACAAGGTCATTACACTTGCATTGTAACTTAAAATTTTGCTAAAATATTGATGATTTAAAATTTCATAAGAACTGTATAATCCTGAGAATCCGACACATATGGGACCAGACAACCGCCGGATTATCTAAAAAATTATCGGATCCAGATTATCGGGATTAAAAGAAAACGATAACAATTTTATGTACAATTGTATTTCAGAAAGAATAAAATATGTATTTATATAAGTAAACGTGTACATAAAAAATATGTACATACTTAGAACAGATAAGATGTCATAAGACAATTTTAAAGTGGAGTTATCTTGGTCAGAACAAGCAGGGTGTGTTTGCCAGACAATTTACCAAGAACACTTTTCTTTACTTTAATTTTTCTGTGCGCGTCGTTTATATTCGGCGCGGGGCAGCGTAAATAAAAGACACGTGTTTCCCCAGAGCGCCGGATTACTGAATGTGCCCGATTAAACAACCGCCGCACAGTGGGCTTGATTGTCGAAAAGGTGTGCAAAAATAAAATGCCTCTACATGTATAATTGAAATTTTGGTTGCAGGTATTCTTTACGTCGCTGATTACGAGTCTGTTAATTAAATGTTCAAAAACAAAATGGCGGATTTAATATGGCGACCAATTCTTCGTAAAACTCATTCAATTTTTACAACATTTTGTACCTAGGAGTTCATAATCTCGCTGATTACAAATGAGTTATCAAAATGTTATCCAAAAAAAAATTGTATTGTTGAAATTGTATTTAGAAGTTTTTCAGGTTCTTGATCGAGTATCAATTATCAGGGTTTCAAAAAATAAAATGGCGGGTCTATTATGAAGGAATTTTTATTTAAACATGCGCATTAGGGGTTACTCACACTGTACCAAATATGTATAGGTAGGTTTCGGTATGCAATTCGTTAAGGTAAGTCCACACTATGCCGAATGGTGCCGATCGACATTGTCGATCGGCAATGCCGAAGAGGTATGGACATACCGCCCGGCCTTGTCAAATGATGCCTGGCCGAACCGAACGCAACCCAAATCAAGTCGGTACGGATCAAAGGATACCGAACCGAGCAAAACTATCAACAGCAGTGTGGACGTGTTGATCGACTGTTCAGTCATTCCGTGTTTGTTTTGCTATTGGTTTGGTTATTTTTTATTTAGTTTATTAATTATTTAGTTATTTATACGCCCTTTATACGAGTTAGAGTGACGGAAAAACATTCATTGAAATGTACCGCGAGCGCAATTTACTGTGGGATCCTACAAATCCCAAGTATAAAAATCGAAATAAACGACACGATGGCCTAATATAAATCGCAGTTTCGTTTGGTATTGACAAACCAGGAGTTGAAAAAAAAATCAAAAATTTGCAAAGCCATTTATTGGCAAAGCAGGTAGCGCAAGAAGGAGAAAGATTCCAAGACAACTGGTACAGATGAAGAACGATGACAACGACAGACAACGATGTTGCTGACTTGCGGCAATGATAATTGCCGCAGCCGCCGCTGCAGCATCATCCGAATCACTCATAAAATGAAATTTTAAATTAAAAATTAATATGAATATGTAACAAATAACATTTCTTTAAACACTATAGATTTATTTAAACACTTTTAAACTACTATTTAAACTACGAATTTAAATTCATTTGTGTCGGTCGACACGTCCACACATACTGAGTTAATGTGGACAGGGCAAGAGCGGACCATGTCGTTCAACATTGCCGATCGGCACAGTGTGGACACAGCTTTATATTCTTAATTCATAAATTATTACTTACGCAATAAACATGAAACTGGCCCTGGATGTATTGGGCAATTCATTATTTTTACACTTTTGTGTCAATACAGTATTTAGAAAAATGTTTCCCCTCGCAGTACGTTTTTTTCAAAGTTTTTTTTTAATTTCTTAAATAATAATGTCAAAACATTTCATTCATGATCACCCTTCAATAAGCAGTGTTTATATCACACACTTCAATGAAAACGCGGTTACGCGGAGAACGTGTTTCGAGAAATTCTGATAACAGATTCGTAATCAGTGATGTAAAAAATCTTCATAGACGCCATTTGGTAAAAATTGTATGATTATTTCGAAGCAACATCCACCATTTTGTTTTTTAAATTTTTGATAACATATTCGTGATCAGTAAAGGTCGGAACTAAAGATCAGTAAAGGTCGGAAGGCATTAAAAATTGTTAGAATAGGTAGGTTATTATATAATAGGTTGTCAAAAAACAGAATAGGTTTTTAATAGGTTCTATAAAGATAAGAAAGATATGGCAGGTTTTCAAAAATGTTCGTGTGTCTGATGTAAGGCTGTGCCGTCTGTCAGATAAAACCATTTTATATGCGGAAAAAGAACGTTCAACATCGCATGCCGTTACCGGTGCATATGTTACCGTGAAAGACCGAAATTGGTTCAATGTCGAATTTCACCGGTGAATGTCAACATTCACAGAGCCGCTTGGTGTATGTCCGAAATATTTGCTAAGTACCCTTATTTCTGACTTACACCGGTGAATGTCGACATGCACTGTGCACTAATGGTGAATGTTGAACATGTCGGAGATTTATATTTTCTTCTCCGTAATTCAGTCGCTATAAAACGTCACAAGGGTGACGTAACTTTTTCGTTGCTCCTTTTCCCTTCTGGGAGGAGTGACCAATAATTTAAAGCCCAAAGTACATTCTAAATGAGAAACGAAAATAATGGTAATAAAAGAACTATTTATTTATGTGACTCAAATCTTATTTTTTGCAATATAAGTCTGATAAAGTTGATTGACTCCCAGCAGAACGAAGGATTTGGCGAGAGAAATCCAGTCACCTCTTTGTCGGCATCTCCAATTTGGACCTCCACCAGAGCATATCTGTGATTGTCGACATTCACCGGTGAGGGTCCGAATCTACAACAAAGTAATGAAATATTCGATCTTTCACCGTCGTAATTGGCATGTGTTGACATTCACCGGTGAAAGTCGACATTCTCCAATTTCGATCATTCACGGTAACACATACATACTTCAACATTACCGCTGTTTCTGGCGTTATGTTTTCAGGAAGCTCAACATTTTCGCCACTTAATATTTTTCATTTTACATTTCGTAAAATAGAAGTCTGAATTTTTTGTAAAACGGCCTCAAGTTTTAAAAATACACTTCGTGCATTTTTGCCTAGTGCAGTTTTCAAATGGTTTAATACACTGTCCACCAATGATACATACTCTGTTAATGGGGTTCCAGTTTTTCCAATTGTTTCTGTTAAAATGTGAAAATTGGATGAAATATATGCCAAAGAATTTTTAATGTCTGTATTTTTAAAACAATGTTGTGCCTTGCATATAGACTGCACAGCTACAGTCTAATTCCATTACAACCTAGGAAAATAAAAAGTTTGGCTGACCGAATAGGAACACAGAAAAACAAACCTTTCTCACAGCATCAAAATTGTTGGAGTTATAAAATGCCGCTTCTAGCCAAGTATTCCATCTTGTGATAATTGGTTCGGGTGGCAATGGCAAATGGGGTAGTAAATTTTTGAAAACTTCAACTCTTAAAGGTACTTTCAGGAAAACCTTTTTAACGTTTCTGTAATTTCACACAGACTAAGAATTTATGAATAAACAATTTTTCACTATTTTAGGTTTTTTAATAGGCGCTATAAGAGCTCATTGAGTACCTTTTAGGCAGTAAAAATTTTAAACAGCAAAATAGGCAAAATAGGTTTTTTAAAACTAGTGTAAAACGATAGAGAATCATGTAAAACGGGTTTATTTGCTTATCCTTTTCATCTGCCTATAAAGAAAAAAATAGGCAATTACCTAAAGTTCCGACCTTCAGTGATCAGCGACAAAAATAACCAGAATTTCAGATATTTAGGACGAGATATTATATTTTTGCCCACTTTTTCGGCAATTCAGCCTACTATGCGCCGAATTATCAAGATTATACTGTATTATAACATTTACTTCTAGTTTTAGAACATAATCTTTTATTTTAATGCTTCAATCTATAATATTTTTCTGTTTATTCAATTTACAACTACACTACACTATAAAATATAGGTGTACAGTAGAGTAAAACCTCTATTCGTGCGGTACTTTCCGTAAATGAGCAAATGTAAACATTAGGGTATATGTACATCTACCAATTTGATAGGTAAATGTGAGTTTAAATTTGAGATCAGCCTCATATATCTACTTTGACCGGTAAAAGCCCACATTTTGAACATAATTTATTTGAAAGGAGATTTTAAGAATACGTTCGTTGTACTTTATTCGTTATACCCATTCATTCTAATTTTATCCACTTATAATAAATATTTTTTATTGTAATTCGAAATTCATTATTTATGAGACCTTTACATTTGCCAACATCATTAGGTATATGTACACATTTACCGGAAATAATTGGTAAATCTAAGTTGAACTTACATTTACCCACTAAGAAGGTATATGTGTACATATAGCGGTAAATGTGTACATTTTCCAAACTACGTACTTTTACCGTAACATACATATATACATTGTATGTGCACTATAGTCTAGAGAAATGAACGATGGATTAACCCTGACTGAAGTTTGGAAAAGGTTTTCAATTTTAGGCTGCATAAACTACACTACTGCAACATTTAGTCAAATAAAATAACACACATTAAATTCGTGTTGGTAAGCGATCTTGCCTGAATGCCTGCCATTAATTGAAATGTAACCGAGAACGTGTCCACGTTATTATCCGAAATTACTGCGCTCGCACAAAAACATCAGCGCAGAAGTCTTTGATACTTTCGGCGATAATTATCTGGACGAAATGATGACGAACAAGAAAAATTCTATTACAGCAGATAAAATATATGCAGGGAATCAGATTAAAAAAAAAAATGGAAACGCATTTTAAAATACCGAAAGAAGCTTCAAATTTCAAAAAGAGCTAACAATAAGATCAAGCAGGTCTCGCTCTAGCGCCCTCACAAAAACTGATCAATGACTTTTTGATGCTACAAAATAAATCAATTGAAATCGTATCTTCAAAAGATGAAAGCGATTTTGAACCAATTCGTCACAAGAAGTTGCACGTTTTGGATTACTACGAGTAGCAGTGAATTATTTAATGGACATTTTCAAAACTTCTCTCTAGTTCACACTCTTCTGTGTTATTTAATCATTCAATTTGTTTGAAAATATTTTCACATCTATTTTGTGAATAATTGATGTATTTTCTAAGTGCGACTTTTAGGTCGTATATCATACTAGGTTATTTATTATATGTGTTTATAAAATTTCCGAATATTTTTTTGTACGATTTCTTTTATACGGTGCCAATCGACTGCACAAAAAGAGGTTTTACTATATTATAACTAATCTTTTATTTAAATTTTTCTCATTTAACTTTCGTGTTTCATAATTATCATGTTATTATATTTATTTTAAATTTTATATTGTGGACAAGATTGACGAGGTTGCAGGGCAGACATGCAAACAATAACACATAAAAATTTGCAACATACAGAATTAAACAAGTTTGTACAAATTCAAATATGTAGAATGGATCAATTTATACATTCACAAATTAAATATTAAGCAAATTTTCGATTATATAGTGAGAATTATAGGTAAAATCGTACCATTTTTAACCTATATTGCACACTTCTGGTAAGTCTCTCTGAGACTTTAGCTTAGTAGTTTTATAAAATGGCATTTATAAAACATGTGTAAAGTATCAATTATCTTATAAACACAATATCTATAACTTTATTTTAATTTTTAAATAATTAACACAAAGATACAAATTCAAAACCGGTACTGTAAATCGTACCGGGTAGATTTTTTTAACATTCTGGACAATAATATGTTTTTTTTTTAGCTTTTGTAATATGACACATGACTAATGTACCCATATAAAACATTTTACGCAATGAATCATATCCTCCAGTCGAACTTTTTCCTGTTTTTTCTTTTTTGCGTGATTATTGGAAGTGGGCAAATTTCATGAAGGGGAATGTTTGCAGTTTCAGCAGGTGTGTTAAATTCTTCATTTATTATAGATACATTGTATATTGACATCTTCTGTTATAGTTTGACGATTATTTAAAAGAGAACTTGCCTCGAAATCTTTAGAGCATATAGGTACGATTTAGCAAACGCGTTTAATGCGTTTAACGCGTTTAAAACGATTTAGCATGTTGATATTCGGAAATAGTTAACTTTCAGAGTGTGTTCTAAGCTAATTTTACACTTGTCACATTTAGTATAACATGTGAGCTTATGTGTAATACAACAAAATTAATATGTTTTATTTACAATTATATTTTACAATTTTGTTATCTATTTTTTTTCCTCTCTACCACCGCTGTTATATACAACTTTATATCAATATTTTGGTTTAGATTGTTTCAGTTATAGATTAACTTAAAAACGAACTTGCTGAGCAACACGAAAAATTGTTATCAAGCAAAATTTTCGGGTGGTACGATTTAACTAACCGGTACGATTTTGAAAACGCTCCCCTATTTGTTTTTTGATAATTATCGACTGCATGTCTAATTCTATAAAACTTCACACCCAGTTTTAATTGTGCATTATGTAAACTAATTTCAATTTAAATTTTACAAATTTTATCTTTCTTTTTTAATTGTTCAACGTTGTAGCTCTATTTCCATTTCTGTTTTAAATTTCAGTTTCAGTAAGCATTGTGGTTATACTTCTCTAGTTTTCATTTGAATTAAGTTTGAATTAATCAACTTATAATATTTATATCTAGTTTAAGTTTCAATACTGTAGATCTGGTTCAAGTTAAAATTATATCTGTAGCTCCAATTCTAGTTTGGTTTTAGTTTTAATCAAATTTTAATAATTTTATTTTTGATTTACTAAAAATATTCACATTATACCGGTTCTAGTTAATATTTTAATGCCATTTGGGTTGGATTTCTAATTCCCCATTTTAGCAGTTAAACATTATGAATATGATTGTTGCGACCTTTACTACGTGGTAACCCATACTAACACTGAACTGAAAAATTTCGTATGTTTTTACCACACTTAATATTTAAAAATAATATGTAACTTATTATTCCCAGTTTTATATATTTAAACACTTAACACGACTCGAGTTTCAACTGATAAATGAGGTGCCTTTATGCAATTAAGGAATTACCGGAAGACTATTGTGCAAGATTAAAGAGTTTCGAAAAAATAAGTCGATTTGCTCGTTAAGGAGATTAACGGATCATAACCCATCCGTTAATCTCCTTAACGTGGAAATCGACTTAATTTTTTCGAAACTCTTTAATCTTGCACAATCGCCTTCCGGTAAATCCTTAATTCCAGAAAGGCAATTTTTTGAGGGGTTTGTTTGGAAATGGAACTAATGACTCGAAACAACAGGCCTAGCAATCGGACAAGATTTTGAGATTGTCTATTTCCGTGAATTTTTACATTCAAGACAATGGTTTGAAAAGTAGTATTTTTTTTAAGATCAAATGCGCGAAAATATTCTGAAAACAGAGTTAAAAAACTTCGTCCTGTCTGACCTACGTACACGCTATAGCTTTCGGAACAATGAATTCCGTTTACGAAGGATTTTTTGAGGGAATCGATTTTGTCATTAGCGTTATATGGGACATCTTTGAGGAGGGTTTAAATGCTATTTTAAGATTTTGCTTTCTAACATTTGCGATGTGTACTAGCTTGTTTTTCAGAAAATATGGCAAGGAGTTTTGAAAGTTTTATTTAAATTTGAGGATTAAAGTTTTGGGATATATTTAAACTATTGTTATTTGACTCAGTTTGTTATTGATTAAATTTTGGATGAGTTTTTCTGGAAATTATGGTTTTACTCTTTGTTCGATAAATCTCTTTCTGCGATAGTAAATATCGGCTCAATAAATGGACTAAATGGAGATCCCATTGCTACTGTTGTTTGCTGATAGAATGTATTATTAAATTTGAAGTAATTTTTGTTAACACAGGTTAGAAGAGCCTCATAAAGTTCTGCTTTTATAACGTTTATAACCTACATAACTTTTATAACCTATAAAGCTTTATAGCTCTATAATTAAATTTCTGATAATTTCGCGACACTCATTAGTAGGTGTGTTAGAAAACATACCGATAATATCAAATGATACAACTTTGGAGTTGTTTTTGTTGTCCGAAGTTCCGATAGGGCGAGTGAATTTTTCACAGAATATTTTGGGGTCAACTCGGTGTATTGTTTGAAAAGAGTATTCGCCTTATTACCAAAACTCACTACACTACACTTGTAATATAAGAGGCAAGTGGTCTAATGTTTAATGCTAAAGACAAAATAGCCCCCCTCAAGAAATCCGGCGTATATTGTTCCGAATGCAATAGCGTGTACGTAGGTCACACATGACGAAGTTTTTCCACTATGTTTTTCTTATTGAATAAGACACTAGTTCTTTTTCAAACCATTGTCTCGAATGTTATCATAAATTCCCAGAAATACACAATCTCAAAATCTTACATCATTGCAACAAAGGCCCGAAATTTCGAAAAGGTCCTGGAGTGATTAGAAATTTTCAAAACGAGCCGCAACCCATCCGCTAATCTCCATAACGAGCAAACCGACTTATTTTTTCGCAACTCTTTAATCTTACACAATCGTTTTCAAGTACTTCCCTAATTGCTAAAAGGCATCTACCCGCCAAAAAACCCTTGGTATAAATTCAATCAATCATCAATTTGTAATCCACTTGAACATGACCTTCACCAGTCGAAGTCATATTAAAGCTCACGCACCAGATAAGTCGGCAACGGACAAATCGGCACCGAGGTTTTTTGGTACCGATCTTTGCATCATCTTTGAAATTTTCTTTTAACCTCTTATCATTTTAATCTTTAATAAAGTTATTTATGTTTTATTATTAGTTTTTAATTTAACGCTATTTTCATGTCAACATGAATTCTACTGTTGGCTAGAAGGTGACTAAATAAATAGTTTACAATTTCCTTCATCTTTCAAGGGGCGTGCGTTACTTTTTTTTATTATAAAAAGATTTATTTTGTTTTTTATATTACCAAAACCTTGTTATGACTAGACCATGTTACGAAACCATGTTATACTAGAAAATGTCTATATTGATGACTGGTGCCGATTTGCTCGACTTATCCGGTGCCGAGTTTTCCCGGTGCTGAGTTGGAAGTGCCGAGTCGTCCGGTGCCTTTTTGTTGTTGTTTTTCTATTGATTAATAGGCTACAAGTAGCAGCCGTCATAAGTAAAATAACCTCTTCAGAATCAGGATCCATTTTTTTAAGTTACGCGGAGAGAAATTTGCTAGCCAGATACAGCACGCGACTATCGAGAAGTGAAGGCCGGTTTTAAGCCAGTGAGTGTGGAAATCATATTGAACGGATTAGTTTCAACTGATCAGTTCTAAACATCAGTTCAACTAATCAGTTTCAACTGACCGTGAATGGCGGGCTTAAGAGTGGTTAAAAGTTATTGAATTTTTCAATTCAGTTAAACATTATAGTTTCACTCAAGCTGTGAATCCTACATTCAGATCTAATTCTGTTTGAAGAAATCTAGTTCAAATTCTAATTCCTCAAATTTGAATCTCAGCTTTCTATAATACTCATTCAGATTCATATCTTAATTATATTGGAGCTGTACTTCTAATTTCCAGTTTAGTTCCTGTCTAGCTAGCATTACTTATTTTAATTTTTTATTCTAGTTTAAAATTATGATTTTCAAATACGAATTCTAGTTCATATTGTGCTTTCAGCTTTAGTATTTGGCTATACTGTTTTTAATCCCAGTTCTAGTTTCAATGTTATTTCAAACTATAATATGTAATATGTAACTTTCCGACCTTTTTTATTATATCTGTAAATTCAGTTGCAATTTGTAGCTCTAGTTCTGGCTCAAATTCTAGCTCTTCTTTCAGTTCCTATTCTAGATTTAGAACTATTTGTATTTTTAGGTTTTCTTCTGAAACTAGATTTAGTTTCCACAATTGATTAGTTCTAATCCTATTAAATATCAGTACCAATTTTTGATTCCGTTTGTAGACCGATTTATAGTTACAATTGTAATTTTAATTCTTGTATTTTATAGTTGTAATTTAATTCTTTTTCTAGTTCTAATCCAAATTTAAATTTTGCACCCGTCTGGCACATATACTAATTTGAATTAATTATTAATTTAATTAATTTGAAACTTAACTATAGTTATACTAATTCTTATCGTAGTTCTGATTTTTAATTCTAATGGAACTAGCACATGTGCGAACTAGCACTAATGAATGCAATTGTCGTTATAAAACTTTAAACTATAATTTATATAATTTAAAGTTCTAATTTCAATTATAGTTGTAGTTCTAGATGTAATCTTGCAATTCCTAAGATTTAGTCTAGTGAACTTTACGATCTTAGCTTCAAATATTAACATTAGCTAATTTCTAATAAAATTGTAGTTCTAGTTCCAGTTCTAGTTACCATTATACTACTAGTATAAGTTTCATTCCAATTGGATCTTGAAACATTTAATCTTAGACAGATTGTAGCTCTACATCATCTTCTGCATCATATCTTAATTTCAATATTAATTCCAATTCTTGTTAAATTTGTAGTTTCAATTTCAGTCTCTTATTTCCAGTTTCGGTTATAATCGCAATTCAAATTCGTTCAACCCCAGTTATATATCTACTTTTAGTTCTTAAGTACAGTTACTATTCCAATTTCAGTTATATTTAAAATTTGATTCTGCTTATAGAACGAAGCAATTTCAAGATTCTTCTAATCTCTTCTAATATTTTTTTAAATTATTTCTAGTTATTTTAATATCTAGAGATCGCTCCTTTTTGTATTCTAGTTTTTTCTAATTGTAAGTTCGAGTTGTATTGTAAATAATTCTAATTCTATTAGTTCAACTTTTAATTCTATTGGTTGTTCTAGTTATTTTAAATCAGTTTTGGTTTCAGTTTCAGCTCAGTTTCAATTATGGTTGTTGCTTTAATTCCCATTCAAATTATAGCCCTAGTTGTAACTATAATTATACTTCTGATACTAACATATATTACGTATTAATTGACAATATATGATATTTAGTTCTAGCCCTTGTTCTGAATTTAAATTAGAGCATATGTTCTGCTTCATGTTCCATTCCGGTTCCAGTTTTGATTCCAATTTCAATTTATAATCCTAGTGCAAGTTCAAATTCTAGTTCCATCAAATTTTCCAATTACATCCAATTCTCGTTTTAGTTCTAATTTAAAATACAATCCTAGTTTTGTGTTTTGTATAAGTTCCACTTCTAGTTACTGTTTGAACTAAACCAACTCTATATCTACATAAGATTCCAACTCTAAATCTACATAGATTTTTTTAAAGAAATTATGCGGCCAAGTGGCCTATTGTATTTTGCCCACATTTTCCCCTTAAAGGCCTATAAACCTAGATGTTTAAAGTTATAAGTTATGTTTAAAGGCCTATAAACCTTAAAATTTATTATTTTATTTATTTAAATACACATTTGTCTTGTGGTGCAAACGCCACCGACACTCGCCCCCAGGATCGAACCCCGTACCTCCAAATTTGTTAGTTTACGCTCTAATTCTGTAGACTATATACATTAGTTACAGTTCTACTTTTCATTTCGCATCCAATTCGTCTAATTATATATATATATATATATATATATATATATATATATATATATATATATATATATATATATATATATATAGATAGATAGATAGATAGATCCTGTTATATTTATTCTTTTCTGGGTTGTTGATTTCAGTTCCATTTCTGCGAGGAAATATTGGACAACAAAATATTTGTTATTATTTCCAGATAAGGCTTGTTATTGTCTCTTCGGTAATAACGCATAACAAATTGTTAATCTTACATAATAATCCATATTAATTCTGCAACATAATATGTGAAATATTATAAATTGTTCTTGTATATAGGAAGTACTAAGTGACTTCAGTATTAGGTTGAATAGGTCCTTAGGGTGAGTATTTAACGCCCTTATCAAATCTTTTCTACTCGGAAATCTGGCCTGAGGCTACAAATTTATCATAATACACTCATTATATAATTATTCAATCAATCATTCTCGTAATTATATATGTAGATTTTAGCTTTACTAGAATAAGTTTGTTTTTTTTAGATTATATATATATATATATATATATATATATATATATATATATATATATATATATATATATATATATATAGATAAGATGCTTTTTTATGTGTCGAGTTTTAAAGTGCTGTAAATGTGTTTTTGTCAATGGATAAAAATGGTTTTAAAAATGATGATCTGCGTTTTGTGGTTTGTAATATTTTTAAAGTGGTCAGGTTTATGATGATTGCCGGTTATCTTTTCTGCGAGAGTGGAAAGTGAGTTATGACCATTTACATTGGAATTCGAAACATCAAAATTGCAAATCATTTGAAGAAAAAGTTAAGCTGTAAAGTATCAGAAATTTACGGTTTTCTTTAAAACCAATTGTATTAGTCAATTAACAATTTAATTTGTAACAATTGAGCCAAAACATATTTTTCAATATTTCTAAAATCAAAACTTAATCTAATATATTCTGTATAGTATTAAAAATATGCGTAAAAGACTATTGAACCATAGTTTTCTGACCATGAAATATTTTATTGTTTTTTCTTTTCTTTATGGGAATCACAAATATGCTTAATTTATAATAAGTAAGAGGTCAAACATTTATTATAAGCTTAAAATATTCCTATATTTTTATATAAAAAATGTAATAAATTATGCTATTTTTTTTTTATTAATATTTCATCATATTGACTGCCTTGTAAACTTTGTTAATTTAAATTATGGTACATTTGTACTTTTTACATAAAGCAACTTTTATTCCTATTTAGAAGAAATATATTCCTATTTAAAGAAAAATTCCAACAATCTCAACTGACCAGAATGAAATGAATATCATGTCCTATAAATCTGATTTAACTAATACTCCTATTTATATACTTGGTTTTATTTTATCCATAACATGAATTTTAAAGCACTTTGTTAATTAATTAATAGTCCAACCTCGATTAGTACCCGCATCTTCGAGTTACAATCTTGCATTTCGTGAATTATCAATATATAATATTTCATACATTATAAATAATTAATTCCTCTAAGTAATGTATTTGAGAATTTATTGGATTTATTGAATTTATTGAAAAATATAAATAATGAATATATACTCAGAATAACTAAATACAGTGTAAACTCTATATAGCGACACTGAAGGGACTGCATTTTATGACGTTATATAGAGAGTCGTATAGATATAGAGACTCGTTAAATGGAGAGAGAAAAAAAATGAATAATATTTTACTATTATAATATTATTTACTTACTAATAAAGTATACAATTTACAAACAACAAATAAATTATTATTGATACAAATAACGTTTATTGCGTATAGTCTCTTATCGTTTGATGTTTTTTGCTGCACCAGTATTTTATAATGTATTTTATTCATGTCTTGGAATACTCTTGGATCAACTTGGTTATACAAAAAGTATTTTTCTAATAATTTCGTTGCATCGAATGCTTGTTTAATGCTTGGTGGAGGCTCAGGATCATCCGTCTCATCCTCTTCGTCACCTTGTTGCTGTTCCTCAGTTTTTCTCACCGAATCCAGAATTTCTTCATCTGTAAGTGAAGCTGTTGTAGCCAGGCTGTTGTCTACTTCTATGTAAGTTTGTATATTTTCAGTGAAATTTTGTCGCATGTTGAACCCACTGTTGAACTGTTGAACCCACTCATTTAATGGAAGGCCATCTTCACTTTCAAACTCTTGTCTCGCTTCCACTTCAGCACTCGCACAATTGGTACAAAGTCCAGCATGACGAAAAGAGTGCTGTATAATTGTTGCTATCACTTCTTCCCAGGCTTTGGTTGAAACATTTACTGCATGCAGCATATTAATAGAAGTTTTACACTCAGATTCGACCAGCTCCATCAATAGTTTCCTTTTGTAGTGACCCTTGAAAATTTTAATCACGCTTTGATCCATTGGTTGTAAGACACTAGACGTGTTTGGTGGAAAAAATGCCAACTGTATGTTTTGAAGATATATGAGGGTGAGCAGGGCAGTTGTCGACAAGAAGCAAGATTTTTCGTTTCTTTAATTCTGCATCCCACCTTCGCAATTCTCCTTCAAACAATTGACTTGTCATCCATGCTGATTTATTTGCTTTATAGGTGACTGGCAATTGATTAATGTTCTTAAAACACCGCGGATTTTTTTATTTGCCCATTATCACTAGCTTCCTTTTTTCTGTGCCATTCACATTAGCAGCTACAAACACTGTAATACGCTTTTTTGAGAGTTTTCCTCCTACACAATTTTCTGATTTAAATTTCAAAGTTTTATCTGGAGTCAACTAAAGAAAATTCCGGCTTCATCAGCATTAAAAATGTCATTTGCAGCGTACTTTTCTTTCAATTTTGGCCACACTTTGTGCTTCTTCATTAATTTTACCATAGTTGATATGGTGACGTTGCTTGAACTTTCCGAGCCATCCTTCTGATGCTTTGAAAGCCGTTAAGCCAAGTTCTTCAGAAAATTTCAGGCAAGTTATTCAGGCGCTGTCTGAGAAATCATGATAGCATAGCTTGATCCAAATATTCGTATTTAAGTTTCTTTAATTCCTTAGAAGATTTTACATCCTCCTCTGCTTGTAGAATTTTTTCTTTGTTTTTCCATATTGTAGATACTGAGCAACTGAATCCAAAGCGTCTTGCAACATCACTTATCTTTTCTCCCGCCTCTATTGCGCGTATTAATAAAACTTTTTCGTTAAAACACAAGGATTTTCTCTTACTCGCCATGTTCACAGTTTGAAAGTTTGTGACCAACTAAGAATATGATAACGTATATATAATGCATAACAACCCAAAAACAGTCTACCAGCCGAGGTAAACACGTGCTAGATAATTACAATAAACAAACAAACGAATTTCTTAAAATTTTCGGTACGTATAATGCCGACAGTCGAGGTAAATACAGGCTAGACAATAAAGCAATATAATAATAAACACAAGAACGTACACAGCTGCAGATATTATTAATTTTGGCAACTTTGAAAATTCTGTATATTGCTTAATAATTACATATTGTGGTCGTTATGTAGAGTGGCTATGATGCTACATAGAGTGTTTCATTTTATCGACAACAAGGTAAACCAACCAAAGTCAAGTAATTTCGACGTTTTAGGGAGTTTGTCGTTAAATCGAGAGACGTTATACCGAGTTTACACTGTATTTTTATTTAAAACAAATGCATGACATTCTAATCACGCTTTTACCCCATCATCGGTGAAATTGCACCTGGCAAATTGTGTCTAGATAATTCACCACCCACAATTACCTATCAACAATTTTTTGCCAGTAGTTTACCGTTAGCAGTTCTCCGCCGCGTCAATTCCTCGCATAAGCAATTTAAAGCTTATTCGTCTATTCATGAAACATATTCATCGCTGTTATATTTTTTTATATTTGTTGTACATTTTATACAAAGGGCTATCGAGCACTAGATCCTTCTGCCCGGAAATACAATTTGATTCAAAATGAAAAAAAGTATGTATATATTAATATATAGATAGCAATAGAGTGATGGGAATGATATGAGATGAGGAGTTTAGTCATCGTAGATTGTTTCGTAGAGCGTCTTAGTTGGGTGTCTGTGCGAAGTGGTTTTTATATCTCGTTTATTGTGCATAGCGGGTCTACAATGGTCCAGTGGTTATTGCTGTCTCTGAATTTTGTTCATAGTTGTTGAGAGTTTTTGAACTTGGAAGAGTCTATATAGAGGATCGTTGAGAGTATTATAAAGGATGTTATTTGGTTGTCTTAACTTGGAGATCAGTCATAATGAAGTTCGTTCTGCCACTTTCAATATATTTAGTGTTCTGTTGTTTGAAAGTAATATGTGTCCGTAGTCAAGGAGGGGGCAGCAGATGGCCTTATAGTTTCTAGCAGCCGCTTTCATTGAAATGCCTTTATTTCCAAGCGTTAGGTTACGTATATATTTACTTCTTGCTATTGTCTTTCTCTTTCGCTGTTGGTGAATTTCATCGTGCTGTCGAGGATCATGCCTAAGTATTTGATTTGAGGAGTGGGAGCGTCGATGGTGCCTAAATGTATGTGGGGAGAACCGGGATAAATTCTGTGGTTAGGAATGAGGAGTTGGCATTTAGATGGATTAGTGCAAACTCCAACGATTGAGCCATGATATCGTGTTGTCACTAAAGGCTAGGAGATCGTAAATGTTTTTTTTTAATTTTGGTTGTGAGGTATGAGAGCGTCGGCATGTTGTAGGATGTAGGAGGAGAGATTGATTTGCGATTTGTCCTCAGAGTGATAATTTTGTGTGTCGTGGCAATTTAGGTTATAGAGTAGTGGGGAGAGAGGAGCACTTTGGGTAAGACCTAGATGAGGGTAAATTGAGAAGAAAAGTCATTGTTTATTTTAATTTGGTGAGATCTCCCTTCAAAGAAATGTTTAATTAGGTACGGGAGGTAAGGAGGAATATTGAAGGAGTTTTTAAAGGAGTCCGACGTGCCACATACTGTCGAAGGCGTTGTTGGTATCAATGAATAGGGCAGCTGAGCATTGGTGTTGAAAGTATGAAACCTGTAGATTATTGGTAAGGGCGAATAAAGGAAGGGTTGTTGAATGGTAGGCGTTTAATCCAAATTGAAAATTTGGGATGGTGTTTACTAGGATGCACTGGAGTCCGGTTTTAAGGATATGTTATAGGATCTTGCCATCAACTGGTAGGAGAGTAATGGGCCGCTAGCCATTAGGAAGGAAATTGTTTTGTCCAGGTTTGGAAACAGTGAAAATTATTTGTTTTTCCAGCACTTGGGGACGATCTCTTGTGGAGGCAGATTTGGAACAATTTAACGATGTGTAGGTGGATTTGGTCAAGCAGATTTCGAGGTAGGGATATTTTAACGAGCTAGGGGAATTGTTTTTTACATGGAGAAGGGCGGTTAGGTATTTGTGGTATGTTATTTCGTGAAAGTCCGTACTGTCGCTGTTGAGAAAGTTATCAAGCTAGGTATTTATTCTGACAAGGTTATTATTGTCAAAGTGGGAGAGCTAGATGGTGCAAATGAGTTTTCAAAATGTTCGAAGAATAGGAGAGCTTTTTCGGAGTCAGTGGAGTATAGTCGTTTATTGAGTCGGCATGTCGAAAGATGGGCTGTATTTTGAAAGTTTTTAGATTTTGTGCCATAATGTTCTACATTCTTCGTTTTCAATTTCTTCATAAACGGAGCCATTTATTTGTCCGAAACAGAGATTAGTGTATGTATGTCTGTTATTTCCGTTTTCGTTAGGTTATTATTATTGCGTTATCCTTTAGCCGTTTAATCCCTTAACAATAAAGAAGGGTTTTTGGAATTGTCTAATCCGGTCGGCGGGCCCGAGAAGATGGAGATCAAAGTTTTGAGTCTCTCAAAAATTGATCAAATCGTTTAATCCAAAACTTGAGAGATTTTTGAAACTTGAGGAACAAAGCAACTAAAGTATTATACCTAGTTTTAATCTGCATTTAATTTTTAATAATTTAGAAAAAGATTTAGATTTTCCGAAAGCATAATTGTTTCATAAGTAAGTGTGCAAAGTTTGCATGGAATCGATTCAAATATATTGGAGAAAATGAGTTATGCAAATTTTTATTTAATTTCAACCTGATTTTTTCCGGAAATTGTAACAATTTTCAAATCTTAATGGTGGCCTATCTTAACATTAGTTTTCACATTACTCACAAGATAATCAATATTTGCTAAACATTGCTGACAATTAATTTGACTGATAAAAATCCACGCGTGTAAAGCCGCCGGCTATAGTTGATGAAGTCTGAAATGACAAGACTTTAGTCTACATTCAGTCTACAATATTATTGGGGTTTATTTTGGTAGTATATTGGACAGGGGCAGGGGAGCAGTTAAGAAGGATATCAAATTTCCAGGTGACCGGAGCCAAGGTCTGAATAAATGGAAACATCAGTAATGGAATTGGCTAGATTGAAGGTCTGGAGCAAAATATCGGGAGTAGTGTCCTTGTTATGGGGCATTATCAATGTGGGGCTGGTATGTTGGCGGATGAAGGAGGAGTTATTTTCAAGAGACTAGATCTGATGGGTTTTTGTTTTATTAAGATTGAAATCACCAATTATAATAGAGTAATTCAAACAATGACGCCATGGTTAGTATATTTCTTTTGGATCCCAGATTGGGGATGGATGTATACAAGGAAAATGTGGATTTTGATTTTGTGAAATGGAATGCTGAAATAGAGACAGTCATTGAGAGCACCATCTCTAGATTTGTTGGTGATAAGGTTTTCGTGTTTTACCTGTGGCGTCCAGTCTCTGCCAATAACGTCCGGTTTTGTCTTAGCTTACAACCCCTTCATTACAATAATTGCCTCAATTGAAGCCACAGATCCAAACCAGAACTCATTGATGGTCAACGTACATTTTATATGATAACAAGGAAAAGCAGAAGATGAATTGTGAAATTGAAAATTTAATTTGAGTTTAATTTTATATGCAGTATTTTTTAGCAATAGTAGTAATAAGGGCGGCGAGCAATCAAGGAACAGCCCTGTTAGAATATTAATCTTAATATATCTACATATGTCTTTTAAAGCTTATAGAAGGATCTAACCTTGCAGAAGATTCGATTAGAGAACGGTTTATAACTCATAAATTCCTAAAATAAATCAAAAACGATTCAAGAACTCTTTCATAATAATAGTAGTACTAAGGGCAGCGAACAACCCAGAAACGACCCTGTTTTTTAGTAAAGCACAATATTCCTCATGCGAGCATGCTAAATAATCCGTTTTGCGCAATTTGCGTTTTGTAAGGAATGGAAGATGTGTTGCAACAGTTTATAAAACCTTTTTCTTTAAATTCAAAAATATTGTGGTCTAATTAAAAGTTGGATTCTTTTCTTAATTTATAGTATTGTGTAATCTATAGTATAGTGTAATCTATAGTATAGTGTATTCTATGTCTAAGTGTTTTCATGATATTAAGGTTTTTGTATTTATAAAAAATAAAAAATCACGAATATTTTCTTTATAAATTATCAATTTGTGATCATTATTATACAAAAAACTGAATATTCGAGATGTTTCATCAGTGAAAACATACAAAAATTAATGGTGGAAATTGTTGTAAATGCCTATGCATAAAATAAATGAATTTGTAAATAATGAATAAAACACTTGAATAAATTGAATTGAACACTAACAAATTTTTTTCACAAATTCAATGTGAAAAAAATATGTTAAAGTGTTCAAAATAGTTATTCAAAATAGCAATTTATTAAAAAAACGTTTATAGTGAATAAGACATTATTCACATACACAACAATTTATCTACTAAATAGTTTCTTCACATTTTTTTTCTCAATCATAATTTCTTTTTTTGCTTTCCTTCCGCTGCGGCATAGTATATTTATTAAACATATTGTGCGACGGTTTCCAAGAGGATGTACCCATGCAAGGCATTAACTTAATTATATTAACACTTTTTGTGGTGCGAGATTTTTCATATATTACTTGCCTAGAGGTATCAGCATTTTAAATTAGCCTAAAAATTATTTCAAATTAGTTTTAAATAGTTAATAGTTTTTATTAAATATTATTTTTAATAAAAAATATTTTTGATAAAATTTTATTTTTAATACCACATATTTTTGTTGTGTATAAATGCATTGTATTTTTAATTAGCTTATAAATTATATGTTTTATTACCGGAAATTTTACAGAAATAGTTTACAGAAACTATTTGTACATAAATTAACTTAATAGATAAATATTAACTTTCTTGCTGTTATATTTCTTGCCTGTTATATTCTTGTGAAATCTCTAAATCTCTAGCTAAGAAGAAAGCCTGAATATATAAACATATTTAACCTTTCCGAAGCTCTATAATATTATTAAGTCTTTTTAAGACTACAAAACAAATCTCATATTGAAACACAACAGATATTTGTTTGTTATTTACTAGGACTCAGTTCACTTTTGTGACACTAAACAAGAACTAGATAATTAACATAATTTTTAAGATCAGATCTTTTTGTTATTCCTAATTAAAATTTAAAGTAATAAATGAATTATTGATACAACACATTGTTGAAATCATTTTAATATTTACTTCGAGTTTTTAAATAAATCAAATTTTGTTCACCCATAAAATAAAAATTCTGAGAAATGCCAAAAGAAAGTTTCAACATCTTACTCCTTGAATGAGTATAATCTCTATACTTCTCTTAAAATGCTCTTGTTCTATTAAATGCTGTTTTAATTATTTTTTTAAGCACTGGTACTGCACTAGTAGATTACATTCTTCTTTTTTTTGATAGCCTGTTGAATATCTCTATCCCCAATTGGTACGACCCATTGCAGATCGAGAGATTTATCTCTGGAGATCATAGATTCGAATGCCCCCTTGTGAAGCAAATGTATTGGTCACTATACTCGAACCGGCGAGAGAATGCAGCTGTACTTCGCCGAGGTATGAGGGGCAAGGGACGCGCCGAGGTGCACGCAGATTATTTTGAGTTAAGAAATATGCGTTAGTTGTTCAAATACGAACAACAAAACACCGCGCACTCAAAATGCAGTGGGGGTATGCGCAGAACAATGCTACGCTCGTCGAGACGAGATGCATTCTCTCGGCTGTACGAGTATAGCTAGTTTCAGGAGATGTTTTTTTAGGAGATGATAGGAGAAGTTTTAGGAAATCTATGAAACATGCCAATTCTTGAATATAGAGTGACGGTAATGTTAAGATTTTAACGAAGTGGCATTTGCAGGACTCTCTGATGCCAATTCCCGTAATAGCTCTTACTACTCGTTTCTGGACAATAAATAGTTGTTTAGTGTATATATAAGATTCCATATTTTTAGATTGCTTCGACTTCTGCCAAATATATCGTTAAAATAGCCGAAGGGTTAACAATTTTTGCATCTTATTAAATAAGCTTTCTTGTTAATTTTTTTATGGTGTAATCTATCTGATTTGTTCATCCTGAAGTATCTTCTACGTATATTCCTAGAAATTTAACTTGGTTGGCACGCTTTAACTCAATATTTTAAATTTTTAATAATGTTTCCTCAAAAGGTCTTCTCTGTGGTCTAAAGATAATATCATTTGTTTTCTTGAAATTGCAGCTTATATTTTTTTTAGTGAAATTCACCTCTAGCAATAAATAGTTAACAGTTCACCGCCTCGTTAATTCATCGCATAAGCAATTTAAAGCCTACAACTCATCGCTAGCATATTTCACGGCTTTTTAAAAAACATTTTTTTATTTAAGCCTCAGCCTTAAAAAACACATATATGGATATATGTAATTTCATAGCAATACACTGCAAAAATTCAATATGCACTAAATTTTGAGTCTTGAAAATAACTACAATTTAATTTTCCTGTAATTGAGATATTGGTATGGATGACAAATTTCATAAAATCAGTTCTTACAAGTAAGTATAAGTAATTCATAGATTTTCAAAAATGTGCAAATAATAACTTAAGCCTAAAATGAATAGGATGATTGCGACTGTTACTACGTGGTAATTCATACTTACAAATTTAAAAATTCATTTTTTCAACATATTGTGAAATCAATTATTTCAAGTGAACTTCAAGTTCACTTGGAAATGACCGTCAAACGTCGAATCTTGAGTCGTGAATGTAAATGTAGAAATTTATGTAACTGTGAATAATACGTTCACTTGGAAGAGTGGGGTGGACAGGACTTCTTAGCCGTAGAGAAGGCGACCTGTCTAGGGGTGACAACCCCGAATAATAAGCCTCCCAAGCTAACAACTTGGGTAGTATCTTGGACAGTGGCTCGCCAACTAAGCATGAAGGAAAATCTCGCTAAATGCACTAAGACCCCAGGTGGTAACCAATCCACCGTCACCTATGGTGACGTTAGCGGACCTTCGGATTCTGGGGAGTCCGCACCAACATGCTTTAAGGATGAGTCGGAGCATCCTGAAATCACCGGACGTAAACTCAGACCAAGAAGGCAAAGCTTCTTCGCAACATTTAATGCCAACTCATTGCTAAAAGTGGGAAAATTGAAACATTTGACTGATTCACTAACACGACACAACATAATACTGACAGCAGTACAGGAAACCAGATTTACGGACGAACATGCCTTCGAGTCCCAAGGCTACAGAATCCTCAAAGGAAAAGTGGGTCAGCGGGTAATGAAGAACGTACCCCACTTAGGTACAGGATTTATAATCAGTCACAGGATACTGGATTCAGACACCGACTTTACCTTCCCGAGTAGTCGTGTATCCATCCTCTCTCTCAAATGCGCAAACAAGGGCTACAGTATAGTCAATGTACATGCCCCAATCAACCAGGACAACAGACGCAATCCAGACAGAACTGATAAATTCTGGGAAGACTTAGAAGATATTATCTCTAAACTTCCAGAGAGACACACCGTCATACTGCTTGGTGACTTCAATGCTCAATTGGGAAGAGAGAAAAAATATAGAAACATAGTGGGCAATTATCCGGCGCATAAGCGAACCAACCGCAACGGAGAACGATTGGTGGATCTGTGTAGGACTTTTGGGTTGATCATGAAGTCTACAGCCTTCAACCACTTGCCAAGGAAGCAGAAGACTTGGATTTCACCTAATACCCACCTGGGTGAATTCCAGATAGATCATGTGGCCATTTCACGCAAATCTCAAAAGGAAATACAAAACGTGAAGGTACTAAGAAGCGCTTGGACTCAGACCACTACCTCACAAAGCTCAAAATAAGACTCCAGCCTAGAAACACTAGATTACACAGAACCTCCAAAATTGTAAAATTTGACGTCGAGCGACTCAAGAACAGTCAAGAACTAAGTCAGCGACTGAACAATACAGACCTAAACAACTGAAGGAGACTCTTGTCAAGGCGGCCAATGACCTCGCCCCTCTCGCTAGAAGAAGGAAGCATCCGTGGTGGACTTAAGACTGTGACAATGCAATAGCCCAAAGACAGATAGCCTGGCTGAATTGGAATTCTAAAAAAACCAAGGAAAATTGGCATAAATTTTTGGAACAAAGAAAGGTTACAGCCAAGATAATTCGAGGAACCAAACGAACCTTCACACAAAACCAACTAACCCAAATCGAAGAGAGCTTTGCTAAGAATAATTCCAGAGATTTCTTGGGAACCTTTAAGCAGGTACTCCGAAAATACGCTCCGCCAAGCCTCCACTTCAGGGACTCACAAGGCAAACTGACTTATAACGACAAGGACAACTGCCACCTTTTGGCTCAGTACTTTAAAAATCTACTCAACTGTGACCCACCCAGTGAAGACTTCGACTATAAACAAACCACACCAAACCCGGACTCGCTTCCCCCTTCATTGGAAGAAGTTGGCCAGATCATTCAACTTCCGAAGAATAATAAGGCAGCTGGAGAGGACTCTATCGTTGCTGAACTGTGGAAAGGTGCTGGAAACAATGCCGTGCGCAAGCTAACCGAGATCATCCAGGACATCTGGGAAACAGAGAAATTACCACCCGATTGGAAATCTGCTTTGATCCATCCGCTTCACAAAAAGGGAGATTTTACGGATCTAAACAACTACCGTGGAATTCCTCTCGTCCCGGTAACATACAAGATTCTCTCGAAGGCGTTACAAACAAGGGCAGAAAATCAGTTGGATAGTCAACTGGGAGAATACCAGGGGGCTTTAGGAAGATCCGATCCTGTATTGAACAGATCCTCAACCTTAAAACTGTACTTGCATACTCCAAGATGAGAAACCGCAAGGTAGTCGTCACCTTTGTTGATTTTAAGAAGGCCTACGATTCCATCGATAGAGAAACGCTTAACAAAGTACTCCAGGAACTAGCACTAGACATCAAAACCCGCAGACTAATCCTAGAAACTTTGACCAACACCCATTCCAAGGTTAAATTTAGAGGCGAGATTTCAGAAAGCTTCGAAATAAAAACTGGAGTGAGACAAGGAGATGGACTTTCCCCACTTCTTTCTAACTGTGTCCTAGAAAAGGTTATAAGAGAATGGCGCAAGGAATTGAACAATTTGGGTGCTCAGGGTGGTATCTACCTGGGACGTAAGAACGATGGAATGGTTGTAGATTTCCTGGCTTTTGCAGATGACATGGCACTGTTTGCTGATTCTCTTGAGATGGCAACAATGCAGGTAAACTGTCTCAGAAAACAGGCTGCCAAAGTTGGTCTTCAAGTGTCGCTGGAGAAAACAGAATTCTTCACAAACATTAGAGAAGCAAACAGAGAGATGTTACTAGAACAGGGAAACATCAAGAGGACTGAGAAATTTAAGTATCTGGGCGAATGGATTGAACCCAACTTATCAGAAAGAGTATCATTATCCAAGAGAGTCAGCAAGTTAGAACTAGCCTATCGGCTGACTAAGAACACTTACAATAAGAAATGCCTGTCACGCAACCTGAAACTTAACCACTACACATCAGTCTTACGACCAGAAACCCTATATGCCATGGAGTGTCTTTCCTTGAACCAAAGGGGTCTAATAGAGGAATTGGAAATCAGAGAGAGGAGAATCCTCAGGAAGATTCTAAGCCCGGTAAAGGAAGATGGGGAATTCCGAAGACGACATAACTCTGAGCTATACGAACATATTGAGATGCTCTCTGACATGACTCTCTGTGCATGGAAAAGAAGGGTAGCTTTCTATGGCCAGATTGCAAGATTGCCTCCAAACCGACTAACCAGCCGTCTGTTCACCTTCTGGCAAAACAAGAAGCTTCGTACCACTTGGTTGACAGAGACCGAGAAGGATATTAAAGAACTGGGAATAACAGATCTCAAAAACAGACAGTCTGTGATTTCTGTGATTTCAGGAAAAACCTCGTAGGAAAGGTACCCCCTGGACAGAAGAGAGAGAGGAGTTACACCGGCAGAAGATGCGACAATACTGGGCAAAGGTCAAAGCCCAACAGTTGAACAAGCGTGGTCGAAAGTAGGCCTATTCGAAAGAAGAGGAAGAAGTTATATAATATTTTTACCATTCTACACCCGAAAGGGTAGAAGAATTTCGATTATAATAATAATAATAATATTTTTACATATTATAAGTGTGTTTAAAACATAGTGAATTTTTAAATTTAATGTTAAGCCAAAAACTTTTTTTTATCTTAAATCGGTCAAATATGTTAGCGATGACTTCTAGCTTAAAATTGTAGGTTTGTAGGCGGACATCGTCTATAATAGGTGACCAACAAGTCGACAGCAGAACGATTTTTAGTCTGCTAAGTTTTCTGACGATCTTGCTTCCCGTAGGAAAGGAAGCACGATCTCAAAGGATGAGGCAATACTGGGCTAAAAGGAGAGCTCAAAACAATAAAACATGATTGATTTCATGTATCCCAAAGTTGACTGAAACAAATAAAGAAGAAGAAAATTGCCCTCTCGAGCGAATGTGATAGTTCTTGTTCGGTTTATTCAAAAATACTTTCACTCCTAAATCTAAATTTTCGGCAATCTTTTCATTGGAAAAGATTGCCGAAAATTTAGACAGTAAATGTAAGTCTGTCTCTTCCTTTTTCTATTTTTACGAACTGAACATGGGAATACCAACTTAGGAAGAGCAAAATTTCTTCTCCCGAATACAATTTGGATTTTCCATTTAATTTGTTTAACATTTATATTACAACGTTTTTTAACATTATTTAACATTTATAACACAGTGCGTGTTTAATCGATGTATACCCGAAATGTATTCGAAATTAATGGTAAAAATCCCGCCGCTTAGCGACCAGGAACCCAGCTCGGGATTAACCCCAACTGGACTCGGGACTACCACTAAGGGGATTAAGATGCAACGTATCTCAAGAAACTTAAGTCGTAATTAGTGTATCGCGGCCTTAAATAGTTTGTTCGAAGAAAGGTAGTATAACCACACAAGCATTTCTCGGGCCATCCAGCGTCTCAGAGATACTGACGAATATTACAGGCTACCAGGGAAAAGACGAAAACATGCACTAAGAGAGCGCCCCACTATCACAAGAGCCCTCTAAACTTTCAGCGGTACATAATGTTTAGGTTAGCATTCAAACCGTTGGGCAACATCTTCTGGACAGAAATTTGAGAGCCAAATTAACAGATAGGTTTGCAGGAATCAGAGTTTTAAAACGTCCAAATGAACGATATGTTCAATATAAAAATTCTCAAGGACTGTGAAGTATTGGGAAAGAATTGGTCTGCATTTATTTAGTGGTGGCTCAATAATGGTATGAGAAAGCATATCTTTCACGGCCCGCACAGATCTAGATATCCACCCCAACGGCACTCTAAACCATCAGGTATATTACGAATATCTTAGAACGGTATCTTATGACATACGCCCCATACATCGGAGACAACTTCCAATTAAAGCACGACAACGTTCGGCCCTACACAACCAGAATTATGCAAGAATGCCTAGACAACGTTGGTTTTCTTGTTATGCCATGGCCAGCCAGAAAATCCGACTTAAATCCGATTGAGCACGTCTACGACATTCTCAGAAGACAAATGGGATCATATTTGTACCACCCCTTCTACCACCCCGCGCAACTCTTATAAACCTCGGGTAGTAGTAGCGAACCCCATGGCACCCGCGTCACATCTGGCAGGTAGAAAAATTTTATTCGCACGCTGGAAAAATAGTTACTTATTTAACAATTCTTTTTTAATTATTATAATGAATTAATGATACCAACTTATATTTCTGCACTTTGGTAGAAAAAGGGCTAATGACCATTTTTAAGATTTCGATTTCGATGTCTCCCATTGAACTCAGTTGTGTCCGTAGAAATAGGGTCAAGCAGGATATTGTACTTTTTTTCTGCTATAGAAGGACATTGGCCATTTCTCTATTTACACAATTGATTCATTTATTTCATAGATATTTCATTTATGAGTTACTTGGCACGACAGAATTTCAAAAAGTAAAAACTAAGAAATTGGCACGCGGTCCTAAAGGGGTGCGCAACCCCTGATATGGGGAATTCATTTGTGGAAATGTAAGATAATCTTCAACAAGAGCCTCGACAGCCCAAAACGTGGTTTTCAAACTAATGTCAGGAAACAGTATTCCATCTTATAATTCACATTTTATAACATTATTTTTAGAATCCTTTTATTTAGGATAGGCAAACAAAAAAAAAACTTGTAACTTAACATTTTCAAAAAGAATGGGAATGCCAGTTGTTGTTTGATTCGCCACTTGTCAGTAGCTAAGAAATGTAATTTGGAAAGACACTTTCTATGTCTCCATAGTAAATATCAGTTGGATTATACAGTAAATAACGATCTACGAATTAATAGGATTGCTGACGGAATTATCAGCGCAACAGAAACCCTATTTCTAAATTACTCTAGCTACTTGCACAGAAAAATAATACCTAAATTATTGTATGTGAAGAAAGCCATTTTTATAATCGTGTGTAAAAGTATCTAATTCGTGCGTAAAATATATTTTCTGACGTTTATTAAAATTTAATGATTTTAAACTTATTTTGAATAGAAGAAGTCTCGGCCTCTCAGTCTAGATTAATCTGGCTCTAATATAACTTAACCTAACTATCACCTAATCTAGGTTAACCTAGATTACATCGACAACGACCAAATAGTGTTCCCGTCACTGTGCGGTTTTACTAGTTAGCAATTTTTACCACAGAGGCGAACATTCTAACCTTATTGTGTCAGTGATTTTAAATATTTTGTCAGTCAGAATTACAAGTTTTCAATATTATTGGTAAGAAACAATTATTTTTTGTATATTCAACAGTATTTTAACATGCTTCGTAGATAAAATAATGTCGTAATAAACTTGGCAACTCATGCACAAAATCCCTTCTTCAGACACTTGGATCATAAACTACTATTGCTTCACTACTGCCTCTTTCAAAATATGTCATTTATTAGCAAGAAAATGTAAACCATTTTACGACGGCGAATTTTTAAAAGAAGATTTTCTGAAGTTATTAGATTAAGTGTTGTTTTGTATTTTATTGCATTTTCGGTTAATTTTTTTGGTCAATTATTTGGTTCATAATTAAGTCGTAGTCCGGTTCATTTTTTAGGAAAATTTTTGATTAGCGTATTGACTTCTGGTAGGGTAATATCATCGATTGGATCTTTGGTTGCTGGTAGATGCGTGTTTCATTGCATTGTACGATTTGTGTTGCGTGTCTTTTGTTTTCATCAATAATTGTTTCTGTGAAGATATTTTCTAGGGTTGTGGAAATTAAAAACGAGTTCGATTAAACACGAGAGTTTGATATTATTAATTTTGACGAAATAAGAGTTCTTCTGTATTTACTGAGTCCTTTTAAAACATATTTAAATAACAAACATGTTTCATTAAAAATATCCTCATTTTTTCATTTTGGAAATAGTATTAAAGAAAATGAATCTCAAGGGACCTCAAGGGACTGGGAAATATTTCCGTCTTAAACAGGTTTCCGTCTTACACGGGTTAATCATTTTTTTCTTTTATTATTAATTTTATTCTTTTATTGTCCATTTTTAATTATGGACATGTATATAATACACTTGGTTTATTAAAATTTAGTTTTTTCTTTCCATTCCTAAATTTAAATCCTTGAGCTAACTTAACAATGTACTGCCAGCCATCCAAACCTTCTTATTTTCATGCCATTCAATAGGTAAATCATTTATAATCAGTTGATTAAAGCCCCCGAGTTTCAAAGATTTTCCAATAACCAAAAGTTCTTGAATTTCTCGAATTTTCCATCAGCAAAAGTAAAAAAAAAATAACGTGTCTCGTTCTTTTGAATGCCGACACATTTTTCATTGATTAGTGCAAAAGTTTTTTTTAGAAAGGATGTGAAAAAAGCGCCGTTTCAGCTCCGTTTGCTATGTTCTTAGGCCTATATGCCTCAAGTTCTATTACGATTCTTTTGTTTTCTTATCCTAGACCAGTGTTTCCCAACATTTTTCTCTTCGCGAACCCCTTTAAAATCCGAAAGAATTTGGCGAACCCCTTTTATACTGGCAGGTAAAATAACAATAAAATTAGGTAGAACTTTATTTTCCATATTGCAAGTACAAACATAAATAAAACCATTATGATAGTTATAAAACAATCAATTCAACAAATCAAGAACCAGTATTATAATTAGTTAAGCATACGTTAAATTAGCCATTTTCCTCTGAAGATTAAAAAAAATACGCCAGAGGCAGCACTAGTGGAGGTACATAAGTTTTGATTTCCCAATGACAGTAATGTAAAACATATATTATAAAAATGGAAATAACAGAAGATGATGTACCTGGAGCAAAATTAAAATTTGCAAAAATTAAAGATCGTCTCATCCGGGATTTAAAACGATGGCTTGCTGAATCTGTAGATCTACTAATCTGTAGAGTGATCTTAAAAAATAGCTTTTAGAGAACTGTCACAGGATAACTCTATGAGTTTTTCTTTTTCCATTAAAGTTAGATAGGTTTCTAAATTTACATCTCCTTGAAAATGGCTACGTATCCAGTTGTTTGAGAGGGATATGTTGCATCTATTGGGAAAATAGTCATCGAAAGTTAATTGAAGATATTTCAGATGTTCAGATATATTTATTTTAATGTTTTCATCAAGTTTAATTGAATTTTCTGATAAAAAAGTGAGAGAACCAAAACATTCGTACTCATTCATTTGCAGGCATTGGGTTCAAAAGTTGAACTTTTCTAGCATGGCCTCAATTTTATCATGTATGAATTAATACAGAAACGTCCAAAAACGTCCAGAAGACTTCCAAAATCCTCACAAAGAGCATGGAATATACGACAATTTGTAGCACGCGATTTTATAAAATTTTAAATTTTTACAGCATCACTTAAAGTAGTAGATAACTCTGCAGTAATACGCTTACATGCCAATGCTTGTCCATGAATAAAGCAATGAGTCCATTGAATTTTCTCGCTGATCTTCTTTGCCCGTGCCACAAAACCAGAAAATTTTCCTGTCATTGATTTTGCACCATCAGTAAACACACCCACACAATAAGACCAGTTTATTCCATTTTTTTCAAAATAACCATTGATTAGATCGAAAATTGCTTCTCCAGTTGTGTAGGTTTTCACAGGTTTCGCAAATAATACATCTTCTTGAACGATATTCGCCAAAATATATCTCACGTCCAAAAAATCCCAAAAAACTGGCCATAAATAGAAGGTTTCATTCTATCCACACCAAATTTGGTATGGAAGGGTTTTTTGCGTCGCTGGTTACGAATTTGAGTTCCATTTTTCCAAAAACAAAATTGCGGATCCAATATGGCGAACATTTTCCTCAGAAAATGTTTTCATATCTTGACAATTTGATAGGAACGGGTTTTAGGATTAAATATATTTTAGGATACAATAATTTCGGGAAATAATTTCAAATTTTTTTGTCATGTAAAACTTGTGCCACAGCCGATTTTTCCTCTGCTCTCAAGCTCATTCGCGTTGCATATGCTACTTCTGCGCTGCTCCTATATTTTCGAATGTCCTCTGTCCTTCTACGTTTTGTTCTCTGACTCGCTTCGGAGAAGGCTTTGGAAGGTCGACCCCAGCTAGCCACAGAGGTTGAGAAGGTTCCGATAGCGATTAGTCAGTGAAGATGATAAACTTGTCCAGCCAGTCCTTAAATTTATTTAGGAATTTGTCTTCTATGCTAGAAACTTTCTGCCACTTGACGTGCATTTCTCACATATATGCGTAAAATAGTTTTGTTTTTTTTTCAGTGAACTGAAAATTGTATTTCAATTTATTACCCAATTCTCTTTCCACGGTAATATATATCACTTCCACTTGTCACCAAATCGACCTTTCAATAAGTAAAAAAGATCCCTCCTCGAGATAATACGTTTGTCACTTGAATTAGAAATAAAAGTAAAGTTAATATATTAAAATTATAAAACTCCAAAGAAATTGTTTCAAAAATAAAAACCACCAAAAAAAATTCGTGCCCAAAAAAATTTCATCTCCTATTTTCACCCTTAGGGCTGGAACACAACAGAATTGAGAACCACCTCCTTTTTTGAAGTCGGTTAAAAATAAAATTTATCGGTTATTTAGTCGGATTACACAACAAAAAGGCGCGCGACAAAAGGGCGCCGCAAAAAGGGCGCAGCGACAAAAAAGCGCTGCGAGAAAAGGGCGCGGCGATAAAAGGGCGCCTGCTAAAAAAGGCGCCTGTTACAAAAGGGCGCATATTATAACTAGCTTGAATGTATGTTTCAGGTCAGAAAAGCAAAGTTTTATTCAAATTTGATACGTCTAAATGCAACAAATAAAGCCGTCTTAAAATTCACACGATACGTTAAGGAATTACGAATGTACACAAACATAACTCGAAAATTACTAATTGAAGTTAAAATTGTGGGCCAATCCACGCAAATAGTCAATCAATGGCCTATTTTCATAATCAGAAACGATATTCTTAGTGCGGATGGCGCAGTTGGAGGTGGTGCGCCGTTAGCACCAGCTATGAGTTGTTCAATTTTTAACTCGTTGTAACTTTGTTCTTTCTTCAGGCAATCAATAAATTTCCATTTGCTAGGATGGCAAGCTCCAACAGTTTCGCCAAAACTGCGATGACACCCTTCAATGGAATTATTGGTTTTTGGAAGGTCTCTGTTGACAGCTTCAAAGCAATTCCAAAATGCATGAGAAAATAAATGTTCTCGCCGCCTTCCTCTACGATCTGGTCTGCCAATCCACGTATCTTCAAAATAATCAGTGACTGGGCGAATTATTTGCTCGGTTTCAACGAGTTCTTCAGTATAACGTCGTCTAACATCGGGAACTGTTTGAATTTTTCTCCTCACACATTGTGTGAAATGAAAGAAGCAACCCCGCTGTTCAGCTTCAGGAAATTCCGCCGAAAAAGCGTTTACAGCAGCCCTTTCAAAATCAGACATCATCGATTCTGGATTTAAATCTGGGTGAATTTCTTTTATTTTGGAATAAAAGCGTCGATAAATTGCTTCAGACTTATTAGGTAAAAGAGCAAAAATAAGTGGAATGGACACGTTTCGATGTAAACCATGGAGAGTAAACAATTGTGTGAAAAAAGAAGGTGCAGTTTTAAAAGTTCCATCACAGTACCAATGCTTCTGAAACTGCAGAAGATCCATGTTTCGACGGGTTGAGAATATGGGGAATCGGTCGGCGTCTTCAGGACCGCTATCGTACAGCAAAAATGGCTGACCAGTTAGCGTTACGGTAAATTCGTCTGGAATTCGTAAATCTTCTAAGAGCGCAGGTGTTGGTAAGAAGCCGTTTTCGCGTCGACGAATTCGTTGAACCATCCGCTTGAGTGACACAATACATGGTAGCTGACCAGCAATAGCTGCTTCGACATTCGAAGTTGTGTGGCAATGATTTGATGAGTAGTTCCTACAAAAAACAATATTGACGTTTGAGACTTTTTTACTTAGTTTAGCAGAATGTTTCTAAAAATTTGGCTTAAAAATTATTGCAACAACAATATTAAATTTTTTTGCTAAATTACAATTATAAGCTGTAAAAATATACCGTGCTGGTTAGTTGCTACTAAAAACAATTTTGACGTTTGAAGCTGTTTTACTTATTTTAGCAGTGTCTTTTTAAAAATTAGGTTTAAGAACTATTGCAACAACACTATTCAACTTTTTGCTGAATCACAATTATAAACTGCAAAAAATTACCATGCTGATTAGTTGCTGCTTGACGTAGATCTGCGACGACTTCCTTTGCTTGGATAACGGCTATATTGGCGACGTGATTATGTGCTGTTTCTGTGACGATGCGATCACCAATTGTATGACAACGTCCCCGACAACTATGTGTCCGATACTCAATACATTTCCAAATAACTTTCTCCTTTATTTCTTTCTGACGACGGAAAAGGAATCCATTATGTTTTAAAAAATTGTTATTCTTTTGACTAGTCACAAATTCAAGCGGCATTATAGACAAAATTATTTGCAATAAGGGCACACAACAATACCAGACATTAATAGGTATTGTAGTATATTGTGGCTGCGCCAGATATACAGTAACTCGTTCCAATTCTGTAAACGTTTCAACGTGCTCATCTTTATTGTTACACACGTAATGGCGCCCTTTTGTCGTATGCGCCGTTTTTGCAGGCACCTTCTTGTATAAGCGCTCTTTTGTCGCCGCGCGCTTGTGTCGCCGCGCCCTTTTTGCCGCGCCCTTTTGTCGCGCGCCCTTTTTGCTGCGCCCTTTTGTCGCGTCACCATTTAGTCGGTGCATTATAAAATATAAATGTGAGAATTTCTCAATTTCATAAATGATTTGATAAAAAATTATACTGAAGACAAAGTAGCAGCCAATTCTTGATTTTCTCAAACAATAAATGTCTAATAAAGCAAACCTGAGCAAATTTAGAGCACTTATTTGCCCTCATTTTTTTGTATCTTTCCATAAACTTGAATCTTCGAGTGCAAAGCGTTGTAGTTTTTGCTATGAATTATTCTTAAATACTTGCTACACAATAACAATCTATTTACAGCCAATGATGTATTTAAATTCCACATACCTTTCGGTGCCTCGGCCATTTTGCAAAATTAAATTCGAAATTTTTTTCACCGTTTAATACACAATCAAAGTTTCATGTATTTTCACTAACTGTTGCGCGCACAATTCTACATACTCAACTGCTTCGCTTGATAGGAAAGTTTGGGTTGGTTTTCAATACCTGGATCTTTTTGCCCCCGAAATCCGATTGTCCCAAGGGTTCTCTAATGAGATGCATGTTTGGAATCGGATTAAAAAATAATTATTTTTCGTGTTTTTTGGCCAGTTTTTTGGGATTTTATCACTCTGTGCTGCGTTTGCTACATCGGTCGACTCGTCAAGCTGGATCGTAAAATAATTCGATTTTATTCTCCTGAAAAGTTCGTTCTCCACATTATTTGCTAAATCATTAATTCTACGTGATACCGTATTGTTTGATAATGGAACAAGTTCAATTTTCCTTGCTACCTTTTCTCCAAGCATACATTTCGCGATATCTTTTGCACATGGTCCAATTAAAGTTTCTGCCATTGTATGTGCCTGTCCAGATCTTGCAATTCTATAACTCACTCGAAATGTTGCCTCAAGAGCCATTTTACTATCTTCGTTTGAGGATAGGAAAGAAGAGACACTACACTTTTTATTATCTGCTAATTTTCTATTAAAATACTCAATAGGTTTATACCTGTATGTCGGATTTTTTGTGTCTACAAAGAAGTGCTGTTGGCAAGAACTTCGTTGCAGATTACACAAAGCGGTTTGGGTTCCGACTCTTCCCCAGTAAAATAAAAACCCATTTGTAAATAATCACTGTCATATTTTCCCACCATTTTCACCATTTTTTTCTTTGTTTTTAGTCTGATGAAATTGTAGCTCACTACTGCTTTCAGTTTCATCGTGTGTTGCTTCTACACGACTCGTTTTTAACCATCGATCCACAATAAAATTGGGGTATCATCGTTATTGAAAGTTATGTACACAAGAAGAACGTCACTAAACAAACAAAGCCGCAATAGCCATACTACTAATCGCGAACTAAATTACTCAAGGTTTACAACCCTCTGTACGAATATTTGCTAATACGTTATTTGGTATGCAATCTTTAACTAACAAACGAGAGGATATCCCAAATTATTCAACTTGTGAAAAGTATTTTAGGTAGCCTAGTAAATATATAATGCGACATCAAGCGATAAAAAAACTAGTACTAGAACTAGTACTTTTTGTTTGTCGGGTATTGCATTAGGTATGTTTTTGTTTTTCTTGCTTTTATTTTTCTTCGGCAATTTAAAATGTCTCCATTACAATATTATTTTCGCGAACCCCCTTTGTACACCCCGCGAACCCCTAGGGGTTCGCGAACCACCGTTTGGAAATCGATGTCCTAGACTGACACCCAAGCTTTCCTCGCAAACTGTGCCAGATTTAATGTCAAAATTTTGTTTACACTGGCTGTTGGTATCTTCTTTCGCGAATTATGTCAGAAAAGCGGTTTAGAATGTTTACTAGGTTATCGCTGATCTGTTTGCTCAGATTATACCGACGCAAAAACACCAATCAGACTACGAGAACTCCTAGCCCTTACTTCCTTATTGGTAGACGAATCTTCCAGTATTGATAATTGCCTACCACCACCATTAAATATGACAAAATCCGTTTCCGTCTTAAGAATTATTTTCCGTTTTACACGGGTTGTTTTAAATGGGAAAATGAACTGGTATCAAAAAAATTCTGTTTAATGCAGATTTCCGTCTTTTACGGGTTCCGTCTTAGACAAGTTTCACTGTATTATTAGCACTGCAGAGACATTTATTTTTAAAGCTAGAGAATATTAAATGCATTTCTGAAAGCATGTAAATAGCGAAAAATATGTTTTGGATTTGTTGAATTTGAAGATTTTTATATAAAAAATGAAACACTTGGGTCTTTTCTTGTTTTTGAAGAGTTTGGAAGTGTTTCATTCTTAAGCGAAAAATATACCGATTAAAAAAAAATGCTCCACATTTATTCCTTCACTAGCTGATGCCAGCGACTTCGACCGCGTAGAATAAGTACGTGTTGCCATTAAAAACTACATCGCCTTTTTTGTTGTTCTAAATTAGTGCAGAATCTTTATACACAACGTTTTCAGTAACGCTTCTCGGTGCAAGGATCACCAAACTGCTCACAGAATTCACTCTGGATCAGGCCACATAGAACTGTCCATATGAGAAACAGTCTTCTCTTAGGTGTATACCAGCTTCTTTCAAAGACTGCCCTTAGAACTTATTTGTAGTCATTGCAAAACAAACTTTGAGAGGAACAGTTTCCTCTCAAAGTTTGTTTTGCAATGACTATAAATAAGTCCCAAGGGCAGTCTTTGAAAGAAGCCGGTATAAACCTAAGAGAAGGAAGAACAAAACCCTAAAAGAACAACCTTTTGATGTTAAATGGGGATTCTGAGGATATTAATGGTATTCGAGGTATAAATACAGTTTCCCCTTGAGCACATCCACTGATTACGAAATGTTTTTATAAAGAACTTTTATCTGCAGTCTGGAGCCATTGCATAACTTCGGAGGTGTAAGGTTTCTTAAAAGCATAACTGGTCCGCCAATTTTCACAATAAGATTATGCAATGGTACACCAACTAGATTTAGGGTATTTAGAAGTTCTACTGCAAAATTTACTGCGTCATCAGTTTGCAACACTGAATCCACTGACTTATAATGCACTTCGTCTCCTTCGAATGACTTCAGTAAAAGATCATTTATAGCAACTGCTCTGTCATTTTCTGGTTTAAAATGGCACGCTCACATAACCAGCCTATGGGTTTCACCTTAAGCCCGCCATTCACGATCAGTTTAAACTTATCAGTTGAACTGACGTTTAGAACTGATCAGTTAAAACTGATCAGTTCAAAATGATTTCCCCACTCACTGGCTTAAAACCGGCCTTCAGTTCTCTATTGTCGCGTGCTGTATCTGGCTAGCAAATTTCTCCCCGCGTAACTTAAAAAAATTGATTGGGATTCTGAAGAGGATATTCTACATATGACAATTAGTTTAATCAATAAAACAACAAAAAAAACGCTATGAAAAAATTGTTAAAAAAGAAATAACAGTTATCTCATAATAATTTGTTAAATGAGTTGTCACTGAAACCGATTGACTGGCATAACTATTTAAAAATGGACGAATGTACATATTTCAAGCTATTTTTCTATAAATTCTTCAGTTATTGAACGTCCTGACGCCATGCCGGTTAAACTACGACTGACTATGCGCATGCGCGGTCAGTTTGGCGTGATGAAGCCAGCGGATTTATGGTGCGCCCGGTAAATCCGTGGGCTGCCGTCAGTTCAAAATTTTACGTTAGGATTTCACACTCACGGTCAGTTTTTGGCTGTACGTCAGTTAAACTGATCAGTTTAACTGATCGTGAATGGGGGGCATTAATGTGCTCTATGTCGGGGTATACTTTGCTAATCAGTTCACTTAGAGATGTCACCACTGTTGCCACACTTTGCGGAATACTAATTTTACTATAACACGTAGAGTATTCGCCGACTCTTATATTTAATAAAATTTCTGAAAAATGTCCCTCAGGAGCGCCACGTCTTAAATGAACCCTCGTATTTTTTTAAGCGAGTTTCTGAATTGTTGTTTTGACTACATAGGCTCTTGCGCCTCTGGGTAAAGCCTGTCGAAAGTCTCCTGCTAAAACAACTGTAATGTCGCACATCAGGCTTTTATTTCCTTTATGTCATTTAATGTTCTATTGAGCGCTTCAATACCCCGTTTGTAAGTCATTGTTCATTCATCCCACACAATTAATTTGGTCTCTCTTAGAACCTGCGCTGTGTTACTTTGTTTAGATATATTTCAGATAGGTGTATCAACATGCATTAGATTTAGCGGCAGCTTAAAAGTAGAGTGTGTTGTTTTACCCCCATCCAGCAAAGTGGCATTAATGCCAGAAGAGGCGACAGCCGAAGCTATTCCGCGGTCTTTCCGTATTGTGGCTAATAACAACTTAAGGACAAATGTCTTGGCGGTACACACAGGAGCATCCAGACAAAATATTTGACCAGTGCCCTTCTGAACATTTTCCAATATTTTTTGTAGACACGGTAGGGTCAAGTGGAGGACAGTGTAACAGGGTGCACAGTATAACATCTAGAATAGCTGTCATTTTCTAATTGGTCTATGAAGTCTATTCACATGTTTTGTCAATCTTATGCGTCGCTATCTTAATCAGCTGTCATCGGACATTAAATTGCCGGGTGAACGGAATTGTGCTCGAATTTATATTTTTTGTAGTATAAAAACGTGTAAAATTTGGCTAGTGAAGTTTTGTTTTTGTTGGAAAACTAATAATTTCTGGTGAGTAAATATATGTTCCCTTTAATCTTCAATTAGTTGATATGTATATAGCAAACAAAGTTTATTGCAATTTCTAACCTATAAAATTTTAACGAATTTTTGTTTTAAACAGTAGGGTGTGGGGCACAGTGTAACGGGGTACAGTGTAACATGTTATAGTGTGCCCCCTTTGATTAAATTTTCTTTTCTAGGTGTGTTAAATTGAAAATGGTGCGGAATCGGAAAAGGAAGATGGAAATTGGCCTACATGATGCTAATGACATGAAAGAAGCAATAGAACTGGTTGCAAAAGGAGTACCTTTGAGAAAAGCAGCCGAACGTAAGAACGTAAATTACGGTACTTTATATCGTTATGTTGGCCTGTTCAGCTGAGACCTGTTCAGAAAATAATTCTCCAAATTATGCGGATAACAAGGTATTTTTAAGTGCTCAAGAAAAAGCATTAAAAGAATATCTTAACGTGCTCAAAAATATGTTACGGGCTTGACACAATTGAAACTAGAAAATTAGCTTATGAAATGGCTACACATCACAACCTAAAGATGCCTGCATCTTGAGAAGCTAGACAATTCGCAGGAAAAGATTGGTTGGATGGCTTTCGAAAAAGGAATCCTGATTTAACTTTGCGAAAACCAGAAGCCTGCAGCCTCTCAAGACCTACATCATTCAATCGACATAATATAGAGATATTTTTTAACAATTTAGAAGAGGTAATGAGAAGGTGTCCTAGTTTTGGTGATGGCACTAGACTATTTTGCCTTGATGAGACCGGTACGACCACAGTACAAAAACCAAAGAGCGTTTTGGCATCAAAAGGATGAAAACAACTTAATAAAGTGACAAGTGGTGAACGAGGTACCCTTGTGAGAACATGATGCGCAGTTTCTGCTACAGGTAATGCCCTGCCGCCCGCGATGGTATTCCCTCGGAAAAATTTCAAATCACACATGTTGAAGGGAGCACCTACTGGTACATTAGGTTTAGCGCAAACTACGGGTTGGATGAACTCTCAGTTGTTCCCTGATGTTATAAAGCATTTAGTAAAGGTGACTGGAAGCTCAAAAGATAATCCATCGCTTTTTATACTTGATAATCATGAAAGCCACTTAGCTCCGGCGACTTTGAACATCGCTAAAGAAAACGGCATGACTATGCTTACCATTCCGCCTCATTCCAGCCACAAATTACAGCCGCTTGATTTGTCAGTGTTTGGACTTTTACAGACTTATTACAAAGCCGCAATAGATTCCTAGCTTTTGCGTCATCCGGGAATACCTTTGACAATATACAACATTGCAGAACTACTGGGTCAAACATTTGAAAAAGCAATGTCACCCATAAATATAAAATCGGGCTTTATAAAAACGGGTATATTTCCTTTCGACAGGAACATTTTCACAAGCTACGATTTTATGTCTAGCGAGGTTACAAACTTGCCGCGGGCTCTAGAACCCGAAGCTTCATTATTCCAGCCGAATGAACAGTCAATAGACCAGCCTACAACTTCTAAAAATCCGAAAAAGAGAAAAAACAGGCCTTAAACCAATCTACGGCAACTGAAGCTTCGACGTCGTCGTCGCTGCATCAAAATTCTGCAGAAGCACAGGAACTCAGCGATTTGATGATTCAAAAGAATTTAAGCTTTAAAAAAAGAGATCTTGATCCAATGGGAGACATTTTAGTGAGCCCAATCGAATGTAGAGAATATCCGAAGGCCGCTCCCAGACTCTCTAAAAAATGAAGAAAAAGGGGAAAAAGTTGTATCGCCACCGATTCACCAATTAAACAGAAATTTGAAGAAGCAGCCAAAAAAAAGAGAAAACAAGAAGCTTAAAAAGAAAACTCAAAATGCGAGAATTATAAAAATAAAGAAGAAACCAAAAAAAAAGTCGAAAATGTTATCAAGGTTTTAAGTTCTGGAGTAGGCTCTGAAAATTCTGATGAATATTCAGAGGTTCTAACTTGCGGATTAGATGATAATGAAATCCCTTTGTCTTTACTGAAACATCCAATAAAAGATGATTTTGTCATTGTCAAATTTTCGGGGAAACAGACAAAGCATTATATTGGAAAATTATTGACATCTGATGAGGAAAATGAATATGACGACTGAATATATCAGTTATCTACGCAAAAGTAGTAAAGTTTAGAATGTCTTTTATTTTCCTTGCTACTGTCGGACTAGACGATATTGAGCTTATATTGCTTTTACCTAAAATGGAAAAAATAACTAAACGTCAGTCTGATTGCTACTCATTCCCAGAAAAAATACTGAGGTACCTTAATCTAGGTTAAGAAAAGATGACATTTTCATATTATAAATTTGTTTATTTATTATAAATTTGTTGAAAATCTTTGATTTTGATTACCAAAAATATGTTTTGGAACATAAATTTAGATTAAATGTTTTCTATTTTTCGAAAACTAAAAATATAAATAGTTTCTAAGTATAATTTTGATATTACTTCAAGCCTAATATGAAGGTTAAAGATTGCTGATTTTATGGCAAATAATAAGAATACGATATAATAAACGTTTTTTTTTTCTAAAAATAAAAATGACTTTTTTGTTACACTGTCCCCCACTGTTGACCCTACTGTTCTTCTGTTAGCAAAATTTGGTTATTACAATATGAGCCAATAAATTAGTGTCGTAGCTAATTTCATTGAGGTAGTCTCTATTTTGTAAATCTACTTCAGATCTTATTGGATGTGGTAAACCATAATGTTCCAAATATTGCTCTCCCACTGACACAACACTGTATCTTCAATAGAAATCAGATATTTATTATAAATTTCATCCATAACCAGTTGAACATTATGTGCTTCTACTTGATGCTCTATATCCACCGATAGACTATCCTTGTATTTTTCCCAAAGACTCATAGCGTCGAACAATTGAATCAATAGCAATAATATGCAGAAAAGTTATCCCGAAGCTCGTAGCCTGAATCGGGAACAACAAAGAGCAGAGTTTTCTATCATAGCATCCCAGTGCTTGTCATCCTCTAATCTAGAGCCTTGCATGCTGCCTGATATGTAGGATGTGTGTAGAATGTTTTTGGTAGTCCTAAAAAGACTCTTCAATATTATAGAGCCCCGGAAAGGTTGAATATATTTATATATTCAGTGTTCCGACTTTATTAAGGCTATATGATCATCTATAATGCAGTATGGTTTTACCAGTTCTAAATTATCATTTAAATCAATAACCTGCTAAGGGCCTCTCACGAAATGTCAAATTAAAAATATATAACCCTAATCACCCACAAGGGTTTCAAGAAAGTGGTTTACAAATTGTTGTTCATTAAAGCAAAGCTGTACTGATGAGAGATAAATCTCGAAACGCGTCTACAGGTGGCTATCCACTTAAGGTATCAGACAGTCATGATCTTAAAAAACAATGTTATTTTTATGGTTTTTGTTCAGTGCCACGAAGGTGGACTGAAAGCTATAAATAATTGACAAATTTCACATGAGATTTGTTTTTGGTAGTCCTAAAAAGACTCATTAGTTTTATAGAGCTCCGGAAAGGTTTTTTTTATATCTTCAGGCTCTGTTCCGATTTTATTGTTTAAACAAAATTATTTTTTCTAATTTAAAATTTCGAATCTAGTTATAAAGTCGATCTTAATAATAAATAATCTGGCTACCCATCATCTATAATGTTGAACTAAATATATGTTTCCAATATACATCAATTATTAATACAAACTTATTTTGCTTACATTTACTTAACAAATATCAAAAATTTAATCATTTTCGATATAAAGTTGTAATCTAAAAATTATTTATTATTTATTGTGAATTACTATACCTATAATGTCGCCTTAAATGTAATATTTTAATGTATTGCAATTATCTAATATAAACTTGTATTTACAATTACTTAATTCATAACAAACATTTAAATATTTTGTACTACAATTTCCTTTTAAAAATGAATAAAAAAGTGATTAAGTTAATCTATACATTCAGAACAGTTTTACATATTTTGTGAGAATTGCTTTTGTATTCAAGAAAATAAGAAAAATACAAATAACGTGAAAAAATTCCGTTAATCCATAAATGTAATCTACAAATGTAAATAATGTTATTAAGTATAAAAGAAAATCTGCCTTTATTATAACTAGTATTTTTTGCAATCTTTATTTTCATTTTAAAATCCGACGGATTGCCTGAAGACACAACTTTCGGCAATTGATATTAAAAGAATCACAGACGTACTTGCATTGTAATTAAAATGTATTTACGAAATTGATTTATTACCATCTAGTTACCTAAATGTTTTATTAAATTTTCTTCTTTCGTTGAAGCCTGACCGGCGTTATTTTATCTTTATTAATTACAGCCTTAATTTTTTATTACATAATTAAAAGGTAGCTACTATGTTCAACGCGGAACGTTATATCATCTCAGCGCAACGCCGCTTTTAATTTTATTAGGTTTATATACAATGAAAACTCGAACGGGAGTTATTTATTAGTTTAATTATTATGTAATTCCCGTCTAATCTACTTTCAACGAATTAATGTTTCAGAAGCAGTGACGCTACAATTATTTATTGAAATGTATCAATAAAATTTATTCGTTTATTCATTATGCCGATTGATACAATAAATTTTGTGCTTTAATTAAAATCGTTATAAATAAATGTATATTAAATGATTGAAAATTTGCTTTAGTTTATTATGTTTGAAGCGAGTTACGAAACGTAAAATAGATTACGTAAGACAATAAAAAGTAAATTATGAGATTTCATCATGAAACCTCCAGCTTTGACCTACATTACTTGTCATTGTATTAAGCCCACTATGTTTCGGTCCGTTTCCCGTTTATTATTTTTTTAAATTAAATTTATTTTATCAGAATAATGTTTGCTTGGAATATTACAGTAGAATTTATTACTTACCATTTATTTATATATTCCGAAATATTTTTTAATGTGGTGGAAAATATTAACATTTCTTGTTTAACAGTAAATACATTGATTATCAAAAAATACCATATTGGTGTATGTGTTATTTCTTCCTTGTCACACTTTCTTTGTGTGAAATTATATGTTATTTTTTTCAACAAAGTTTTGAAAAATTTCTCCATTTCTTTGAAATAAGTATTTTTTACAATAAATTGCTGTGTAAATAATATGCATTTGCTCACAGATAACCTTACAGTCCAATTGTTAACCGCAGAGATAATTATATAATGTTCTGTTTGTATAACATTATAACTTAACTAAAGCAAACTAAATTATTTCTAAACTGTAGGTCTAGATAGGCAGTTCTAGACGGACGAGACTACGAAACAAACAAACGACGGACGGACGAAACTGGACAACACTACTCGGACAAGACTAGACAAGCAAAATTAGACGGACAATACAATCAAGGCTATACGGACAAAACTAGACGGACCAGACTTTTTTTTGTTACGCTAAAGGAGACAGTTTCCTAGGACCATCATTCAACATTAGGTTCTTCCCTGTACTCCTATAATTGCTGCCATAGTTTTAACCAGTTCGGGATCACCTAGACATAGCATCGAACTGGAAGTCGTTGCAGGTCTTGGAATTATCCTCTATCTATTTACTCTGCGTTTTCCGTTGGGCTACCTCCTCCGTCCTCTCATCGTTAGTTTTAGTTTTCATGATGTCATCAATCATTGCTTTTATGATATTCCATTTTTCCTCCGATTGTAACAGAATTTCAGTTATGTTATCAGCATTAACTTTTTCCCCGATCTTTGCAAACATTATTTTATTTGACTATCATTCACAGTAAAATATAGTGTGTCTGCGGTGTCTATATGATGGCAGTATATCCTTTGAATAGTATCCCTTAGTTTAAATTCATATAGGTACTCTCCAAAGCATCCATGGCCACCCACAACTTGGGTCACTTCCCCAGACTTTGTTTTAATACATTGTGTTGAGTCGCGGTGGTTGTTTGTCTTTGGACAAACATTCGCGGGAAACAAATCTAAAGCGGTTAATTCAGGGTTGCCAATAGATTCGATTGGCACTGGAATTTATATGTTTGGATGAAATAAAACTTGCACGCCTAGTTAAACATGTATTTATTAATTAACTCTACCTTAAAACACTTATGACGACGTTCACTGTCGCAGTTTGGAACATCTTTTGTATGTTTGTGGCAAGAGGGTTACAATTCAACTGAATATGAATACATATTATTAAAAACAGGAAAACTCGATCCCACCTCCTATTTGCCTGCCCCCACTGAACCAAAAATAATTCTAACCCGAAGTGCACGTGGTAATTTCTATGGCTAATCTTACAACTACCCAAAATTTTAAATATTATCATTATATTTGCAATTTTTTTCGACTACCAAGCATCCAAACACCATTGGCGATCGTAAACATCCGCCAAGCGGATTTACAAACGATTAGTGATTACAAACGGTCTTTCAGATACGTAGCGGCCATAAACAGCTTTAAACGCATTCAACAAATATCCACTACCCTAACGACCACATGTTGCAATCTACTGGTCGGTTTAAGATAATCTTAATGTAATTATTATTTTTCTACTTTTAGAAACACACTTAACAAGAAAATAGTTTCAAGACCAAAAAAAATAAAAATTAAATTTTTGGGTCATTTTCAATGGGTTTGGATTAGGATTTCAAACAATGTGTTTGTGTTTGAAATCCTTAATCAACCTCATAGTCCACTTTGTTTTTCCTGTATTACTACTCCACCTTTTGCACCATTTATCTTCCGACTCTAGTCCTCACGTGTTCTTCCCCTATTTCCATGTCTGTGGTTCTTAGCCCTTTCTTCTATTACAATATTTATGGGTATGACCCCGGCTATTACCTGTACAGCTTCTGTTAAAATTGTTCTGTTCGTATTGGTTATTTTTATGGCAATCTTACGCTGAAAATTTAACATCATTTTTTTGTATGTTTCTATAGCCATCTCTTTTCTCCAGATTAGTGCTGCAAATAGTGCTATCGAGTTTAAGACCGAATTTAGTTGTCTGCGTTTACTCGAATTTCGACGCCTAATACCGAATTTTATGCTTTCTGACTGTCCGCTTCAAGTGTTCTCCCATACTATAATTTCTATAGTATATTACTCCTAAGTATTTTGCCGGTTCCCTGCTTTCTATTTCTAATCCTTTTTCTTCTTGTTTCGAATAGGCCTACTTTGGACCACTCTTGTTCACCTGTTGGGCTTTGATCTTTGCTCAGTATTGTTGCATCTTCTGTCGGTGTAACTCCTTTCCCTCTTCTCTCCAGGGGGTACCTTTCCTTCGAGGTATTTCCTGAAAACCATGATCTTCTTTCAGGGTGCGTCTCACAGACTGCCTGTTTTGGAGATCTGTTATTCCCAGTTCTTTAATGTCCTTCTCGGTTTCTGTCAACCAGGTGGTATGAACCTTCTTGTGTTGCCAGAAGGTGAACAGACGGTTGGTTATTCGGTTTGGAGGCAATCTTGCAACGTGGCCATATAAAGCTACCTTTCTTTTACTTGCACAGTCAGAGAACCTCTCAATATGTTCACAGAGCTCAGTAGATGTGTAGTGCTTAAGTTTCAGGTTGCGTAAAAGGCATTTCTTATTGAAGGTGCTCTTAGTCAGTCGATAGGCTAGTTCTAACTTCTTGACTCTCATGGATAATGATGCTCTCTCTGATAAGTTGGGTTCAATCCATTCGCCGAGATACTTAAATTTACTTATTACTTCAGTCCTCTTAATGTTTCCCTGCTCTGGTAACATCTCCCTGTTTGCTTCTATGATGTTGGTGAAGAATTCTGTTTTCTCCAGCGACACTTCAAAACCCACTTTGGCAGCCTGTTTTCTGAGGCAATAATTTTCCTGCATTGTTGCTATGTCAAGAGAATCAGCAATCAGTGTCATATCATCTGCAAAGGCCATACAATCTACAACCAGTCCATCGTTCTTACGTGCAGGTAGATACCACTCTGAACACCCAAGTTGCGCCATTCTCTCATAACAAGCGCCGTTCAAGGTCACAGTTGAAGAGAAGTGGGATAGTCCATCTCCTTGTCTCACTCAAGTTTTTATTTCGAAGCTTTCTGGTTTTTGGTTCTTCGGTTTTGTTGTCTAGCCCTAGTTCCTGTAGTACTTCGTTAAACGTTTCTCCATCAATGGAATCGTAGGCCTTCCTAAAATCAACAAAGGTGACGACCACCTTTTCTCATCTTGGAGTATGCAAGTACAGTTTCAAGATTGAGGATCTGTTCAGGATCCACCCAGGGTCTGGTCTTCCTGTAGCCTCCCTGATATTCTCCCAGTAGACTATCCAGCAGATTTTCTGCCCCTGTTTGTAACGCCTTGGAGAGAATCTTAGAAGAATCGTATGTTACCGGAACTAGAGAAATTCCACGGTAGTTGTTTAGATTATTAATATTACTATATTAATATTTTTCTTTAGTTTTCTTCCTCCACATAGGATGACGATTTCTGTCCTATTCAGAGTCTTCACCTTTAGCACTTTTCCTATGGATGTTGTTGCTTGTATTGGCTTTCCTCTTATCCCTTCTATTTTGCGATATCTTATCACCAGTGCTGTGTCATTAGCAGAAAACAGATCATCCCACATCTATTGCCATTTTAGTTTATAATAGGCTATTATAAAATATGTTTCATAGCCTTGGTCCCAAGACGGACCCTTGTGGCCCCCGACATGATATTTTCATCAAACTTTTAATTCCAATTTGATGTACCTGTACTTGAGATAACTTGCTATAATTTTCCTTATGTATGGCTGTACTTAAATTTTTTCGAATTCTCTTAATATCCCTTTCCAGTTTGCGCTGTTAAAAGCGTTACCTGGTGTTATTAATAATGTGTACGTTTGCAACTGTCTTTTCTTGTATCTTTTGTAATCTTGTCTTTTTTGTGCGACAATTTTCGATTTGCCCCTCTAAAACCGTACTGGTTGCTTTCCAGCTTTCCTTCCGCTTCCCTTATAATTTTTGCTAACAAAATGTGTTCAAGTACTTTTCTCCTTGTATCCAGTAGACATGTGGGTCTGCATTTTGGAATCTCATGTTTGACTTTGGTTTCTCGAGGAGAAACCAGCCGTGATATTTTCCACTTCTTTGGGAAGACTATCTTTCTCAGGCAGTCGTTCATTCCCTCTAGAAACTTGTAAATATTTGCTTGTATCGATACCCTGATTAGTTTGGGTAGAATCTGGTCTGGACAAGACTTTTTTTGCGGGACGTATCTGGCGGTTATACACCTGACCAGACCAGTGGCCTAACTGGAAACACAACCATGAACTCTAGTACTGCTAGTCGCATGGCCTCGGAGTTGCGGGTTTTCACGTTGCGTGACAGGCATTTCTTGTTGTAGGTGTTCTTAGTCAATCGATAGGCTAGTTCTAACTTGTTGACTCCAGACTTATTTAAATTTATTCTCTCTTTATCTTTTGTTCCTTCGTTTCATCGGTTATTTTGGATTCCATAATATAATGATTATATTGTTGTGTCTTAATCCAATTTTTTTTGCTTTAAACATATGTCCAGTTATCGTTGTCGGGTTGATAGGTATTTATAAATTGGTTGCAATTTTATGCCTTTCCATTTTTCATCGGGAACAGTCAAAGATGGTATGGCTCACGGTATCTGTCTATCCGCAGTAGGTATGTGCACTGCTCGTCTGCTGCTCTGCCAATTTAATGCAGGTAGTCCTTGAAACAGCCGTGGCCGGACAATACTTGGGTGAGATTGTAGCTATTTTCCCCCATGTTCTCTCTTTGTCCAGGGTTAAAATTCAGAGATAAGAAGTCTGGCCCACTGTCCTTTAATGCCCTGCGGCCACCTTTGTTGCCATTTTTCAATTATTTCTTTCCTGGCCGATTTTTTTAAGTTTTTTGCGAACTGTCTCCTGCAGTTTTCTTTGCTCTTCCACCAGCAAGTCAATTGGCGGGATACCCGCGATGGTCTAGACTACCTCACTTGATATGGTGCGGTAAACGCTACAGATTCGTAGTGCCATTTTGCTTTGAACTACAAGGAGCTTTTAGGTATTGCTCTATTTTTCCAGTGCTCTGGCCCATATTAGTGCTTCGTACATTATAGTTGCCTGTACTGCATAACTGAGCAGTCGGCGTTTACTGCTCCTGGGACTTACGATGTTGGGCATTAGTTGCTGTATTGCTGCTATTGTCCTGCCACCCCCCTTGCTGCAGCTTATGCTATGTGCGGTGTGAAAAATAACGCCTTGTCTATTACTATGCCCAGGTATTTTATTTGAAGCTTTGGGATTATCGTAAGGTTTTCAATTTTATTGGTTGGAACGTTTTGGCCTACGAGAAGGACCGCCTCATTTTTCTTCTGGCGTTAGATTGGGGCTTTTGGATTTCATACATTTAATGATTTGCTTTATAGCGTGATTTGCCGTCTGCATAAATCCTTCTTCTGTTCTGGATGTTACCACTAGAGCCAAGTCGTCTGCAAAGCTAATCACTGTCGCCCCCAATGGCAGTTTTAATCTCAGCACATCGTCATATAGGACGTTCCACAAAGTTGGGCCTACTGTCGATCCTTGTGGAACACCGCCGCTGGTGCTTCTCTCTTCCGTTTTCCGATCTCCTTTTAGCATTAACTTTCTATCGCTAAGGTACCTCCTTACTATGCGTAGTAGATACGGTAATATATCTCTTGATGTTAGACCTTCTGCGAGCAGCTTCCAGCTAGCGCTGTTAAATGCGTTTCTAACATCGAAGGTTAACAGCGCACACAGTTTCCTTATTCTTTGCATGCCAGACTTCGCCTTTTCGGCAATCTCTATGACAGATCTTAGCGCGTCAATTGTGGATTTTCCTTGCCTGAATCCGAATTGTTTTTCGGACAGATCTTGTCCAGTCTCAAGTTCTCCTTTTATTCTGCTTAGTAAAAGTTGATCAAAGAGTTTACCCGACACATCCTTTTGATGTGGGGTTTGTCCGGACAAGACTAGACGATAAAAACTAGACGGACTACACGAGAATCAGTCAAAACTACACGGAAAAGAGAGGAGTAACAAGAATATAATAATAAAATATACAATAATAAGAATATGCAGAGAGGACTATACAAACAGGACTGGATCAACAGAACTAGACAGACAAGACTAGACTTGCCATAGAAGACTAGGCCGAAAAAATTACATGAAGCGTATGGTTATCGTAATATAAATATGTTTAAATATGCAAAACTTGTTTATAAATGTCTCTATTTTTATTATGTTACTAATTATTTTTTCACGGTTTATGTGTAATTACAATGGCTGCAATGGAGGTTTAGAAAAGATTTAATCTATGTGAGTATAATATTAAGTAATAGCATGATGAAATGATTGGCATGTGAAGTTACTTTACCAGGTTAAAAAGCTATGTTAATTATGAATGCATTTAATATTCTGAGTATAATTTATAGCCATAAGTACATAATCTAAATGCTGAACACATTTAAAAATATGAGGTTTTTTAGTTGATGGTTGCGAATGGGTTGGAGTCGTAAAAATATCTCATTTACCATACAATTGTTTGGCTGATGTTTAAAGTAAAGGTAATGTTTGTTATACCATAAGAGGGTGTGCAAGGTACACGAGTTTTGTTACTTCTGTTGTTCGAAAGACGCGTCTCGGCGAGCGACTCACAGGAATAATAAATTTTGCACCGACATAATTAAGTATTCCATTGCACGACTAAAGATTTTTACTATAAACGCGTTTTTTTTTTTGTTGCGAAGACTTGAAATTCTAATAACATTATTTCCTTTTATTTAAAAGAAAAATCTGTCATTTCTTTGATTACACTTTCAAATAGATCAATTTCATACATTACTTAAGCTTCCTCAAATATATTAAACAGCGTATAGGTATACGTTACAGCCAATAGACATGTATAGTTTTCAGGATAACTATAAATCGCTAATTTCATTTAAGTGCAACCAAAGAACGATTGCTCTTTAAATGGTGCTAAGCTAATCTAAATAGGATGCACACACACACACACATATATATATATATATATATATATATATATATATATATATATATATATATATATATATATATATATGTTGTCAAATATTAAAAATAGACATCCAATTACTAGCATTTGTGCTTAAAATGGAAGAGAAAACAAAAAACTGTAAGATTGCAGCCGAAGAATTTAACATATTTTTTATCTTCTTTCCGTTTTGCTTTTTTTGTGGCCCGTGCTACCTTTTGAGTGGGTATTGTTTTGCCACTGTGTATGTACGAAAAAAGTCGGAGTTGCCTTTCTGAGAATAATAGCCTCGGGTGAAAACAGGATTTTGCATAAATTGTTATGTCCTGCATTGTTTCGTGTCGGCTCTTTCGGGATTAGTTTGTGGCTCATTTAAATGCAACGAACGTAGTAACGCTTTCTAATGTTATCTTTGAAAATCACACTAAAAAATGATTCCCCTTTTTAAATTTTTTGAAAAAGTTATGGGCGAAGTCATCATTTCCGATTATGACAAGTAGATAAAAGCTTTTTGGAAATAAGTTTTCGGCTGTGTAATGCATATCTATACGGTTTCTTATTGAATTCTTATCATGACTTTTAAAACTGGGAAGTATATATTGTAAGTAATAAATGTTAAATATCTCCACAATACCTGTTCTTAAAACAAAACCTTGCAGATAATTTTTGGTTTATAAGATTTTAAATGGAGATATTTGCATTATAAGATTTTTTCTATTTTGCGTCTGTAATGGACTTATAACAGTACTCATATGCGTGCGGTTATGGCTTGCCGAGTGCTATACAATTTTCTCAATATGTATCGCGATTTTTTTATTTAGAAATGGCATAAATAGGTACAAAATAGGAAAAAATACTATAAAAAACTCGTTCGTAAAGCGTTTTTCAGCACTTGTCCATTAGAAAACTCCTCGCTAATACGCTCGTCGTTTTCCAAACTTGGACGCGTGCTGTAATATCGCGCTTACTGAACTCGTACTTTAATACACTATTATTTGTTTCATTCTAGATTAACAGATTTATTTCAATAAATCTTTGAAATATTTATGACAATAGATAAGTTTCTTTTAATAAATACTAATAGGCTAGTAGCAATCGTGCATTAAAAATCAAATCCCTAGCATATTTTACTGATTTCTCATTAGTAACAAGTTGTAATTTAAAGTATAATTCCATATTAACTGACGCTGTCTGAATAGTTTGCAACGGCAAATTTAATGTCGTCTGGGACTCAACATTACCCTGGCTGAGCATCTTTAAAGTGGACATGACGAAAGTGACACTCAGACGGCAATAAGTGGACGCCTACTGATTTCATACAGCAGGGAACTAATCATCTACAACATTATCGCTATCCTCTATATGCACAAGACCCCGCTAATAATTAATTTCCTTGTCTGCATTTACACTTTAAACTATTATATTCAATGAGTTCATAAAATACTTATTGTTATAATATAAATAAATATATAGAATTAAATTAGCAACTTTCAGGAAGCAAATATCGACCGTATATTTTAAAAGGTGTAAGTCCATTTTCTTTCGAGAAAATTAAAGGTTAAAATATCTGTTAATTAAAAAATTTATGCAAATTATATGAAGTCTGGCAATATTTCAACTGTCTTATCAATATGCAATTTGGTTATATAAATTTGTTTTAGGCGTATTTTACTAAACTGATGTATACTTGCGGGCTGCAAATGACTTAAACCACTTTCAAAATTAGACAATTGTAAGAATCGTTTAATTTCAATTTTGAAAAATCAAATATCACTTAAAATATACTTCATATTAATTTTGTTTACAAATAATGACACGACTTAAATTTTATTGTTAAAATTACAAGATATTGATAGTATTTACTTATGCTCTGCATGTGGCAGTGTTTCGAAAAATGCATGATGCACCGGAGGTAAATAAGGTATCTAATAACTGCTTGATGTCTTTATATTTTTCATATAGGTGCAAAGGCGCCACATCGTTTTTTTCAAATTTTAGCGGTCTTCCAGGACGTGTAGGTAATATATTTATAGTTTTAAATTCTTTTGAGACTTTTGAGAAACTTCATCCAACATATTTGCAACCAATTTAGCTGTTCTCCATTAGTGTTTTATCTTATCTATTTTTTAATTGCATTTTGAAGAGTTTTTTTTAAACTCGTTTCATTTCATGTAAAATGAATTGTTTTTTTTTGAATTAAAATGAATCATGTTTCCTACATTGTGTTATTACATTATAATAATCATGTAGGGTGTACATAAAATTGCCAAAATCAGCATCGTTCGGAAGGTATGAATGCCTCGAGAATAAACATTTGCGATCGATTATGTCAATGTTATTTTTCAACGACTGGACAACCTTCAACCACATAAATGCCATTTGTAAATTTCGATTTTGCCCAGTACACATAGCCAATACATTAGCCACTGGAGCCAATAACATGGCATTGGGTCGTTACATTTTCTAAATGCCTCAAACAGCAAGAATCTACTTCTTGCGATCCCCTGGAAGCAATAGTATCGTTTCACATATGCATACTAATTTTATTATCGTGGATATTGTGAAAACCCTCTTTTAAAATAAACATATCTCGCTTATAATATGCGATTGAGACAAATAATTTGGGGTAAGGTAAGACTTTTTGTAAGTCAAAAGAGAAGGCAAAGAATTTATCAAGAATTTTTGATGCCAGAATTTTATCTTCTTGTAATGCTTTTCTTTCTAATTCAGCATTTTGCAATTGAACATCATGTCTTTGTACAAGAATCCTTTTTTCTTCGTCATCAGTTGTTGTCTTAATTTTCAGGTTTGAATTCGCATTTCGCACAAGTATCTTTACGTGGCAAATGGAAGTGTAACTTGAAATCTCGTTTAAAGCTTTTTTCTACGTATAAATTATCCATTTTTCTTATGTTTAATTCCGGAAACCAACAGTATAGTGACTTTCAAATGCCTCAAAGCTTTTTATGTGTTCTATCACTGTATTCGTCAATAGCTCACTAGTTCTTCTGCAAGAGCGTTCCATTTTTCTTCATTCTCATGCGCTTTTAGGATACGATCAATTCGTCCAGTAGATATTTGTAAAATATCAATGAAAGATTTCTTATATACTAGAATGTTTCCACCAGAAGTGACCAGGTAAAATTTATAAGCATATGCCCTCTGTTCGCGCCAATTTTAATAAATCTGTATTTTTAATTCAACATTTTAATCGATTTCAACAGAAGGAGAAAGGTGTATCGACCTGGGCCGAAATCGCGCGATTTACTTATCAATTTACTTCGCGAATTTATATTATTTGCGGTAGTATGCTTCGAGTGTGAGAAGCCTAAAGACGAGAATCGAAGCTCGAACGACACGTGCACGCATCTTTAAGTTTATCGTTTTAAGTCAAGTTAACCAGGGGTGTAATCACGAGCCCAAAGGGCTGAAGCGGCATCCAACGTCTGGAAGACAACAATTTTAAGGGAATCCCTCCACTTATTATCCCCATTTCTTCCCCTAAAAATGGCGCCGGAAGGACGATCACACGTGGCGGAGACGCGAGCAACCCTAACAGGTAAGTGATTAGACCAGCCCTGTTTTCCCTCACGTGGAAGTCACCTTGTCGCGGTGTGAGGGCTTAGTTTCGCAACATACCGCTGGACGTCACGACTGGAACAACTCCGGTCGGGGCGTTCGGCGGAGGGCGAACAACCAAGAACTTCCAAACCCTTAATCCCAAGGTGTCATGCGACCCGTGCCAAAGGGACTGGTTGATGGCCAAGGGCAACCGGCTATCGCTTACGGAGCCCCTCTGATACCTGGCGACCTCAGAGGGTATCCAGCCTTACCACTATCAAGCGGGGCTCTGATGTGGTAGACCTTTAGTTCCCTTGCGACTCGTGGGATTTATATGAATTCCAAAAGTAAAAATAATCCATGTGTACGGGACCTAACCGACACAGAGAACAAGTCAGCCCGGATTCCCGGGAAGACGACCTTGACCTCACACTCGTAGACATGAGCAGTCCAGCCATGTCTACAGAGGCAGAGGTAGATGTTCTTGTAGGGACATAGGAGGACTTGCGGCCTCCTGTCACAAAACAAGAATGACCAGCAGGCGCACCAAGATAGCCCAAGTGAACATCCATCATGCCAAAGCAGCTTCAGCTGTGATGGCTAGGATGTTTACCAAGCAGCACTTAGGGCTAGCGCTGCTTCAAGAACCCTGGACCTACGGAGGTAAGATCAGAGGCCTTAGCAACAGGGAATGTAAGTTGGTATGGGACAGCCGTGAGGTCTCCCCTAGAACTTGCATTATGGTAAGAAATGGCAAAAATTACTTATGTCTTTCAGAATTTTTAACGCGGGATTTAGTACCGATTCAGGCCCTCATCAAGATCAAGGGTCTCCACCACGAAGTAGTGATCGCATCAGCATACTTCGCTGGCGATGGTAACAGCATACCACCCATTGAAGTACAAAAGCTGGTGGAACACTGTATTAGGAGAAGGCTGCCACTCATCCTGGGATGTGACGCGAACGCACACAATGAGATGTGGGGCAGCACGGACACTAATAAGAGGGGTGAGTACCTTTTAGAATACCTCATTAAAGAGAACTTAATTGTGTACAACGTTGGGAACACACCAACATTTGTCACTAAAGTCAGAAATGAGGTACTGGATATTACGGTAGGTAGCGTTAACGTAAGTAAACTAATTAAAAAGTGGAGGGTTTCAAGTGCCCTCAATGTCAGATCATAGGATCATAGAGTTTGAGCTGGAAGGAGCGAGTGAAGAAAACACCCCCATTCGAAACCCCAGACAAACTTTGTGGCCTATGTTTAGTTCCCAACTAAAAGAAAACCTAGAGTAGCTGACAGTGCTGGGTAGTATCAAACACTACACCGTGCTGGAGCAGGCTGTAGGAGATATAAATGTAGAAATCACCACGGCATTTGAATCCAGCTGCCCGGTAAAAACCGTGAAGGAGCATAAGGATGAAAAATGGTGGAACAAAAATTTGTCTACATTAAGAGCAAAAGTACGTAGGCTTTTCAACAAAGCCAAGCAATACGGAAATTGGCTAGAATACTCTGAGGTGCTTACCACCTACAACAAAGAGATCAGAAGGGCAAAAAGGGAAAACTTTAGGACCTTCTGTGAAAATGACAACCACTCTCAAGAAACCGGATGGGACCCTCACGGAGGATGAAGAGCAAAGAGCTCACCTCCTACTAGAAACCCATTTTCCGGGATGTAGAGGATACAGGGAGACCGAGGGCTTGATGCCACCACGGAAACCAAGTCGGGCCGACTGGAAGAGGGCAACGTCCATCTGTACGGAAAACCGAATCAGATGGGTATCGGCACTTTCCAGCCTTTTAAAGCCCCAGGTGTGGACGGACTAGTTCCTGCCTTTCTACAAAAGGGAGAGAGAGAACTAATGCCGTATCTTCTAAATATCTTTAGAAGTAGCTTAGCGCTCGGATATATACCGGAGCTATGGAGAAGGGCTAAGGTGGTATTTATACCGAATGTGGGGAAGAAAGACACCACTCAACCGAAGTCATTTAGACCCATTAGTCTAACATCTTTTATGTTAAAGACAATAAAGAAGGTGATTGATAATTACCTTAGAACTATAGTGCTGGTAGGTACACCACTACACAGGAGTCAGCATGCTTACAGAGCAGGGAAATCCACAGAACCCGCCCTGTATCAGCTGACAAACGAAATAGTAGCAGCACTAGAGACAAAGGAAGTAGCGATATGTGCCTTCTTGGATATAGAGGGAGCTTTTGACAACACCTCACACAAAGCTGTCAGGGCGGCCCTTGAAAGAAGGAATATCGACAGCACTATCTCAAAGTGGATGGGAGAAATGCTGAGAACTAGAACGGCGGGGACACAAGTGGGAAAAGACACCATTAAGATCTCCACAACTCGAGGGTGCCCACAGGGAGGTGTACTATCACCGCTAATGTGGAGCCTGGTAGTTGATGAACTACTGGTTAGGCTAAACGACCTAGACATCAAATGTCAAGGTTACGCCGATGACATAGTAATAATGGCTAGAGGGAAATTTGAGGGAACGCTCTGTGAAATTTTTCAGAGAGGCCTCAATGTAACTAGTAGATGGTGTCAAACAGTGGGACTGAAGCTCAACCCGAGCAAAACCACGGTGATACCATTTACTAGAAGGAGAAAACTAAACTGCCTACATCCCATACTCATAGATGGGAAGGCAGTAGAATACCAACAGGAGATAAGGTATCTGGGTATCACACTAGATAGCAAACTCCTCTAGAATAGACACGCTGAGGCAGTGGTAGGTAAAGCCAAACGCGCCCTAATGGTGTGCAGAAATCTGGCAGGAAAAACGTAGGATTGTAACCCCACTATCCTGCGATGGATGTACACCATGATAGTGAGACCAGCAATCACTTATGGGGCAGTTGCGTGGGGAATTAGAATCAAGCTGGCTTCTATGAGGAAACAGCTTGAGAAGATTCAAAGATGTGTGTCTGCATCACGGGGGCGATGAAGTCGTGTCCGACAGCAGCATTGGAGCTGCTGCTGGATCTGACTCCGCTGCACCTTGTGGTGGAGAGCGCCGCCAGATCGGCGATCGTAAGATTCAGCAAGGAAGGAATGGGCAGAGGTAAAATAATCGGGAGCAGAGACCGAAACAGCCTCGCTGCCAAGATCCCCTGGCTGGAAGTATCAAAAGACGAAATGGTATGCAAATACCACTTCGAGAAAAACTACACAGCAATGTGTAGTAGTAAAGCCGATTGGAGCGACGAATCCTCAGCATACCACATAGAGCAAAATGCCATCAAGTGGTATACAGATGGTTCGAAGACAAAGGAATGCACTGGTGCAGGAGTGTTTGAACCTCGTACCAGATACTTCGAATCCATGGGAACATCCCCAAGTATCTTCCAAGCAGAGGTACACGCAATCGAAAGATGTGCACAGTTTAACCTCGACAGGAATTACCGCATAAAACGAATTGCTATCCTGTCAGATAGCCAAGCAGCCATCAAGGCCATTAGCTCATACACCATCAGATCCAAACTGGTATGGGACTGTGTGGGGATGCTGAACAAGCTTGGCAGGGATAATAAAGTAACGCTATACTGGGTACCAGGACACACTGGTATAGACGGAAACGAAGAAGCCGATCACCTAGCAAACAAGGGATCCAGCAGCCCCTTTATAGGTCCGGAACCCCTTTGCGGTATGAGCGTGAACACCATCCGCAAAAGTTTAGATGAAGAAATAAGAGGAAAATGGATGAAAACCTGGAAAGAACTTCCAGGGCTAAGGCAATCCAAAGTGATGCTGGGATCTTCTAACCAGAAGAGAACGGGAGCTTGCCTGAAACTAAGCAGGAACAAGCTCAGAAGGCTTCTGACAGGAGCCCTGACGGGACACTGCAGACTGAGGAAACATCTCAAGGCCCTAGGCCTAGAGGAGGATGATGGATGCAGATTCTGTGGCTCAGCAGAGGAAACCCCCATACATCTGTTCAAAGACTGCGGAGCATTACTCCGCAAGAGACAGATGTACCTTGGGGCTCACTGCTTGAACACAGAGGAGCTGCAGGCCTTGAATCCCACCCAGATCCTGAGATTCCTAAAGGAATCAGGATTAGAGGAGGCGCTCTAAATGGGTAAGTACACCAACAATTGGAGGAGGAGGGTGGGGTACAATAGATCTATAAAGGTCGCAGTACAAGTCGTCACCACCATATCTACAATCTACAATCTACAGCCCTGTTTTAAAACTGGAAAATTTGATTTTCGTGAGACACCCTCATAGTGCCCGAATTATTTCAAGGCCTACTTCTATTGACAGATTCATGTTGAATATAACAATAGAGAAATACATTTTGCTTCTTAAAATCAACAATATTCCAGAACTTTCCAGAACAAAAATGTCTATACTGCTTCATTAAGTAATTAATACGTTCTCTACATTTCTTTGAGCAATTACAATTTTTGGATTCAATTTTTTTTGCTGGAATGAATTTTCCTCTTTTTGTATAGAACTTTTGTCCAGTATTTCACTTAATTTTGTTTATTAGTTCTACTTTTTCCTTTATTTTGTTCTGCAGAACCTTTATTTTTCTTCTTCTCTTTTTACGATTCGTTAATTTGTTTTTCATAGCGGAATTATCTTCATCCTCAGAATCTAAGATTATTCTTCAGTTCATACTCATTGGTTTTATTTCTGTGTGAATTTATTTAAAATTAAATAAAATAAATATTTAATACTGATTTACTATTTGTTCTATATCACTGTCGATTAGAGTTACACCACTTTCATAATCGATGATTCTGCAATTTCATTTACCGACCAATTTTAAATTGTACAGAACATGGGATTTTTTTAAGAAATTAAACACGGACACACAAAAAATTACATTAAATTTAGCATGAATGTCATTTTTTTTCAAAAATGGACAAAATAAACGGTCCATATGTTAGACTCACTGATTAAACATACCTGTCTAGCCTTGTCTATCTAATCTCGTCTGTTTGTCTATCTAGTCTTGTCTGTCTAGCATTGTATGTCTAGTCTTGTATGTATAATCCTCTCTGTCTAGTCTTGTCTGTCTAGTCTTGTCTGTCTAGTCTTGTCTGTCTAGTCTTGTCTGTCTAGTCTTGTCTGTCTAGTCTTGTCTGTCTAGTCTTGTCTGTCTAGTCCTGTCTGTCTAGTCTTGTCTGTTTAGTCTTGTCTGTCTAGTCTGGCTAGTGTTGTCTGTTTAGTCTTGTATGTCTAGTATTGTCAGTCTAGTCTATTGTCTAGTTTCGTCTGCGTCTTCTTGTCTTTCCTGTTTTGTCTGTCTAGTCTCGTCTGTCTAGTATTGTCAGTCTAGTCTTGTCTGCATAGTCTTGTCTGTCTGGTCTTGTCTTGTCTGTCTAATTTTGTCGGTCTAGTCTTGTCTTGCTGTCTAATCTAAATCAAATTCAAAATCAATTTATTTCCTTACTCAGGCACATAGCTAAAAGAAATATGTTTATAAGCTGTCATGTGACATGCAATTAAATAATTATGCTGTGTTATAGTGTTATACAAATGACAGGTTTATGTATTTAGGTTTATGTAGGCCATGTATCAATGAGCAGTGTTCTATTTATCGCCACATATTATTTTAGTTGCTTGTTTTAATCGGGCTAGAATCGCTGTCGCAGATCCAGTGGCTTGAATTTTTTTAGCCTCCTGACGATCCTCCTCTGTTCAGCAGACTGGATGCTAGTGCATCTGGGTGGGTACTGAGCCTTAGCTCGTAGTTTGTACAGAGCTTCTGTGCAGCTGCCTTTACTGTCTCGATTTTTAAATCCTTATGAAAATTTGCACTTGTTACATGCCAAAAGGCGTTTGTTATCATTCTGAGGGGTTTTGCTGGGAATGTCTGCATGATTTTAATATTTGATTTGCTGGCAGTTCCCCAAAGCTGCATTCCATACATCCAGATTACTCTCAAGATTGTTTTATACACAACATTTTGTTGTATATACTCAGCGTAGAGCTTCTACCTAGTAGCCAATACATTTTTTGCTGATGTAGGTCCAGTTCCTTTCTTTTATTTTTAATGTGGCTTGACCAGGTAAGCTTGCGAGGTACAAGCTGAGATATTTTTCTTCATTGACTTGTCGGAGCGTATGATCATACAGGAGAACAGTAGGACAGTCCATTTTTCTCATTGTAAAAGTGATGTGAACAGATATGGTATCGCTGGCTTTAAGTTTCCATTTTTTGAACCACTTTCCGACTTTGTTTAGTGCTTTTGGTAGATTTTCCGAAGCAGTGAGCTGTTACAATTGCTGTAGAAATCTGCCTTCGACTGTACGCACTGGCCTTCTTTATGGTAAGTATTGAAAACAGAGCATGTGCCTTTAAAAATTACACATCTTCTACGTACGACGGTTTTTACGGTGGTTTTAATCCGGAACGAATTATCGGACGGTTTTCTGATCAAAACTGGACAACAAACTGGAGTTCGACAGGGATACGTCGCTTCCCCACTGCTTTTCAACGTGGTTATAGGCGCCATTATGAGGATAGCATTCGATGGTCGACGAGACTGCCGATACGATAATACCAACTTCATTTCCCATCTGATGTTCGCCGATGATAGCGCTATTTTTGCCGATACAGATTCCGATGCAACAGATATACTCTAGAACATTTCCCGGATCACCAAATCCTCTTCTTCTTCTTAGAGTTTTGTATAGGCACGTGTGCCTGTTTCTTTAAGTTCCTCCTTAGTCTCTAATCTCCTGTTATATGGATGTCCAGGAGTCTGTTTATTTCTTTGGTGGCCTTCCAGGTGGTCTTGAATTGTTGGGTCTTTGTGACTTGACCCAGTTAACGATCCGTTGTGGGATCATGCGTTTCACATGGTCCCGCCAGTCCCTCCGACGGTCTCTTGTCCAGCGTACGACATCCTGTATTTGTAGACCCTCTCTGATTGTGGAGCTCCTGATTTGGTCTCTTAGCGTGACCCCCTTTATCATTCATAGAGTGCGCATCTCTGTCGTTCTTAAGGCTTGTTTGGTAACTGCTGTGTCGGCTCTTGTTTCGGCTGCGTATGTGAGAATTGGTCTTATTGCGGTTTTGTATATTCGAATTTTACCTTCTTTAGATATACGCTTATTTCTCCACATTATATTGTTTATTGCACCGGATATTTTTCGGGTCTTGTTGGTGGCTGCTCGGGTTTCCATCTTTTTCTCCCGGATCGCCAAATCCTATGGACTGAAAATAAACGTAGACAAGACGAAAGTCTTGACGACGGACGGATCGCAGGCCAATGTGCATCTTAATGGTACTCAAATCGAACACTTGAAAGAATTTGAAAACTTGGGCTCACTGGTGCAAGAAAAGAAAGTGGCATCGGCCGCTGACATTCATAGTCGGATTGGTCCGGCATCAGCAGCGTTTGCGTCGCTCAAATGGTGCATATTGAAGAAATGGAACATATCCACCAATACCAAAATTCGTCTATTCCGGACGCTCATCCTACCAATTCTTTTGTATGGAGCAGAAACGTGGACACTACTTCAATCGGATCTCAACAAGCTCGAGGTGTTCCAAATGCGTGGCTTAAGACAGATTATCGGTGTCTCAATTCGTGATCGCCTGCAGAATGAGGAAATTCTGGCTAGATGCGATGAGCAACCACCGATTGTGGAACAAATAAAAACACGAATAAATGAAAATCTGCTTCCACGCATACTGCTCTGGCGGAAGCGGCCGCCCGACTGGAGGATTCAGCGATCAGCGCCGAGGAAGATATGGATAAAACATGTAGAAAACGACCTCAAGAACCGACGACTGGACCTCGATGAGGCCAGGGATATTGCCATTGATCGGAAAGTGTGGAAGCGCATCACGAATTAAGCGAAAAATCCAGCGGCACCAACAGCAGCGTATTGGTTACGAGAACGACGTCCTCGACAATCGCCAGCTACGGATTAAAGAAGAAAGAAGACAATTGCTGTATTGTGGGTAAAAGGTTACGGCTACGGTGGTGTTTGGACGCACTGGAAGGTCAGCTGTGAACAGAGTGTATAAGAATGGGCCCAACGCGCTTCCCTGAGGAAGCCCCGATTTTAACGAGAAAAGTGCTGTATCCTCTGTGCCATATTTTACTTGGAACTTTCGGTTACTCATATATGACATTAGGATCAAGTAGAATTTTGGTATATACATCTTGATTTTGTAGGGCAGACCTGTATGCCAGATTTTATCAAAAGCTTTCTCGGTGTCAAGGAAGATTGCTGAGCAGTATTTTTTCTTTTCGAATGCATTTGTTTTTATTGTAAATTCTATTGATCTCCCCCACCGTGGAAAGTTTCGATCTAAATCCAAATTGGTGCGCAGGGATGATACCTTGCTCGTTAATTAGTTCTTTAATTCTTACTAGTAATAACTTTTCAAATAGTTTAGATAGGATGGGCAAAAGACTTATAGGTCTGGATGAAGTGACATTGTTAGGTGATTTTCCCGGCTTTTTTGATCATTATAATTTGTGCAATTTTCCATTGACTCGGTATATGACATGTTCGAATAATGGTATTGAATAGATTCGTAAGCTATACGATACCCTTCTTTGGTACTTTTTTAAGTATAAAACCAGTAATGAGATCATAACCAGGGGATTTCCTCCAATTCAGCACTTTATGAATCATCTAACTTAATTCCGTTATAGAGCAGGGCTTAATCGTGTGTCTATGGGTAGTGGTCCTAGGAGGAAATCGTGGAATTTTGCAACATTTTGCCATGGTGGCAGTGGTGTGAACACTTGGGCCATGTGTTCTGTGAACGATTCTGCCTTTTCGATATCACCTTGAGCACAGACACCATTGGTTTTCTTGATAGGAGGAATGTGGGTTTCATTTGGTTGCTCTCCAGAGTGAATAGTGTTCACTGGTTTTACAAATCTTTTTCGATATTAAGATTATTGTGTTGTGAGATTTTTTAGCTCCCGTGCCGCTCTGTTGAATCTTCTTTAATCGTTCGAGTTCCTGCTCAGCTGCCATAGTCTTCGGATGCGCCTCTTTTCAGTAATTTTTTGTTTTATTCCCTCTGGATATATTATGGTAGTAGAGCAGTCGGTTGTCTCCGGCGTTGGTAAACTACGCCGCACGTTGGGCTGCACCCTGCGCCAGTTGTATGAAATATTTTGTGGCATCACCTATTTCACTCTCGTTATTTAGGGGACCATTTAGTTTTATGTTGTTTTCAATTAAAACTTTAAATGCATGTCACTTTGAGCCCAGACACTGTTGGTTTTCTTGATAGGAGGAATGTGGTTTTGCGCATTGCTAATCCAAGCCAAGTTTGGTGGCTCTCCAGAGTGAAAAGTCAGTGTTAACTGTGTTGGTCAGGTTTTACAGATATTTTTCGATATTGAGATTATTGTGTTGTGAAATTTTTTACCTCCTGTGCCGCTCTATTGAATCTTCTTTTATCGTTCGGGTTCCTGCTCAGCTGCCATTGTCTTCTGATAATTTTTCTTTTTATTTCCTCTGGATATATTATGGTAGTAGAACAGTCGGAGAGAGCAGTGCAATGGCTAGGGCGCTTTTCCTTATTAATTATTTCACTACTTGGAGTTAGTATAACAACGATGTGGACTGAAGACAGGTCCAGACTTGTTTCTATGCGTGTATTGTTTCTTGCTATGCCTTTGACTACAAAAAAATCGAGAACATCTGGGGTTTTATTCCTATCTGTTGACCAATAAGTTGGTTGGCCTGTTGAGAATTGAATGCATTTTAGAGTTGACAATGTTTTATGCAATTCACGTCCTCTGCTTTTTATTAGTCTTGACCTCCACAATGGGTGTTGTAGTAATCACGGGCTAGAAAGCGAGGTCCCAGTCCCTCTAGGAAGTCTTTGAATTTGTTGTCTTTTATGTTGTGCCTCGGAGGATAGTACACTGCGGCCAGTACTATTTAACCAAGCTTCCTATCTTCAATGACAATGCTAATAGATAGCCCTTGTCATGGGCCTTCAGTAGATGATTTCAAATCTTCAGTTTCAAAGTATTTTTCTCTAGTAATGTACCTCCGTGCGCAGTACTAATTGGATGCTCTGTGCTATAAAAGTTGTAGCCGTGGACTTTTAGGTGACTACTGGCGGTGAAGTGGGTCTCAGTGATTAATATGATATCGATTTTTTTTGCGTTCAAAAATACAGTCAGTTCTTGACGATGTTGCGCCATTTGCATTCCATAAAGCTGTACTGTAAGAAATGAATTATTTATCAGCAAACTTTGTTAGTATTGTTGTGAATAACTTGAGCATAGTATTTAGAAGCTCATTTTGCTGTATTAGTGCTGCTTTAAATTCATTAAAGGATTTCTCTAGGGTGTTTATTATATCAGTATTGTTGCTGGAGTAGTTTGGTTGTGTAGCTCGTTGGCCCGACCAATTAGTCGAAATCGTTGGCCTGGCCGCTTGAGCGAAGCTCCGATTTTGAGAGTTGGGTCCTGACTGTTCTTCGTATGGCATTATTTTCATTTCTCCCGAACTCTTGTCGTTGTGCTACTAATCTAAGTCTGTGTGGTTTTTGTGTATTGGCGTTCCTATTTTCTAGGACAAAGGACACACTTGGCTGATACTTCTCCAGATTTTTTGCAGGACGATTTCTTGTATTTTGATTGCCGCCACATTTGACGCATCTAGGTTGTCTGTGACAGTAACTTTTCGTGTGGCTGTATCTCTGACATCTGATGCATTCCACGATTGTCGAATTCTTCTTAGGGGATTCGATTTCAAATTTAGCATTCAGCAATAGATCGATCTTGTATATTTCTTTGTTTGTCATGGGCTCCAAGTCAACAAAGAAAAGAGGCAACGGTAATTTAGTTTGCCCGTGGCGAATATTTATTACGTTGCGCACGTGATGCCCGAGGTCTTAGATTGCCTTTTTTATTTCGTCGATTGGAGTTGTGGTATGCAGAGACCTTAGGACCACTCTATAATCACGATTTTCTTTCTGCTGATAAGTGTGGTACGAGGCCTTTACTTTATCCAATATGTGTATTATTTTTATGTAAGAGTCCCTGGCTATTATTTTGAAATGTCCGTCGGTGTTGATACTTTTGTGTGTGTAGTCGCTTTTGTTAACAACGTTTTCAAAGCATTTCTCCAGCTCCGCAAAAGATTTAACATCCGGTATAAATTGGCAGCGGTGTTGGAGTTCTCTCGCTACGTCCTACGTCCATGGTTTGATTATCTTGATTGTTACCGAGAGGAGAAAATCTTTTATTACTCGGGATTGGGGTGCTTTCCTCGACTCTGGTCGCAGATGCAATGGAATCCCTATGTCTTTTTTTGTTATGAACAAATTGCCATGTCGGTGGCTCTTCTTTGGGTTTAGTCGAGGACTACACGTAGATCACTCATGTTTGCTACTGAAGGGGATATATTAGATGTTACATTTGGTGGCCTATTAGCTTGGAAGCCAGTTTCCATGGCTTTTACAACATTTCATGCTATTAATCTGAATTTTTGACACACTGATATATAAAAAGATTCACGTGAATAAAGCGAATAAAACCAATAACTTTATCGGCGATAGTTGATATTTTTTTTAATTCTTGTTAATGCTATTGCATAGCAACTTGTACTGTTTTGTAATTCCTGTTTATGCTTTTATTCAATAAAGTTCCTCTGGTGCTCGTTACGGGAAGACTCGAAAGGTGGACAGAGGCAGTATGCCATCGTTGGCGGTCCCTCTGTCCATTCGTTTCAGTGGCCCCACTTGAGCCAGTCTAGGCTGGCCAACGACTCCAAGAAAGAAAAAAAGTCTTATCTGTCTAGTTTTGTCTCTCTAGTCTTGTCTCTCTAGTCTTGCATTTTATTCTTATCTGCCTAGTCTTGTCTAGTTTTTTCTGTCTAGTGTTGTCTGTCTAGTTTTGTCTGACTAGTCTTGTTTGTTTATAATTTAAGGCAGATATTGTTATAAGGTTTGGACTGATTGAGTGGTGTTTATTGAAGTGGAAAGAGAAATTGAGACAAGACACATGTATTAAATGCGTGGTCTTTATTATATCGAGGCGTATTTTGAAGGACTATTATTTTGAATTATGACCGGTTTTATTTAATGTAATCCAGATACTTGCAATAAAGGAAATAAATGAATCTTCATTAATTTGTTTTTCAATTAAATAACGTCACTTTTTGTAAGCAATATTTTGTTCTTTAAATGGGAATACAGGTTTCATTTTGACGTTTTGTTATTCAATAAATATATGTATTTATATATAAAAAACATGATTTAAAATCTAATTTTAAAGGAAATTAAGTTCAATCTTGTAGTATTTACTACTTTCAAATAAACAACTTTTACTAAAATTCCGTGAAAGCTACAATATCTCCATATCTAATCCATGTATATTTGGCGATACAGTAGGACTTTGAATTAATTTATTCCTGTTACAAATATAAATGGATTTCTATTTAAACTAGTATCAACTGTTCACGAGCTAACTAATATATTTAAGTAATACCACTTAAATTTTAAATATAACATAATTGATCTACAGGGTAAGTTCATATCAAAATATGAAGATATTCCAGCTTTCAACGTGAAAACAAAATAATTCTACAGAGTATCTACAAAGTAATCTTAAAACAAGCGGAGCATAGCCTGAATATATATATTTAGCCTTTCCGGAGCTCAATAACAATTATTGAGTCTTTTTAGGACTACCAAAACAAATCTCACAAATTTCTTACAAATTCTTCCTACAGTTAGGTCCTCCTCGGTTATGTCCTCCCCGGTTAGGTCCCGCCGAGGAGGCATTTTCAACCAGGGAGGCACTAACCGTCCGGGCAGCCCATCCTGAAGGAATACAAAATACCCGTAACCGGGGTGGCGCATACTAGCGCATAAAAGCCATAAAAGTGGAAATAGTTAGATCTTAATATAAGTTAGTGAATAAGTGTAATACTAATGCAATTACTATAATAATTGTAGTTTCAATTTTCTAACATTTCACAGTGTCTCTTAATAGTTTATTCCAAGGATAGCTTGATATATTCCCAGATAGTATAAAAGTATATGTATTTTTGCACACAATTAATTCATTCAATAATGTCGATTTAATTTTATTTAGATATATTTTACATTTTCATAAAAATAAATAAACTAAACCAAAAAGCTGCTAATTTTTTGAGTCCCTTTGCGACCCGGTATTTTTTCCGAGGTCCGGTACCGGGTCGCGACCCGGCATTTGGGAAACTCTGCCTTATACCATTTGTTACCATAGACCAGGGGTCTCCAAACTTTCCAGCCTTAGGGCCATACTGATTACTCCAGTAAGTTCCGAGGGCCAAAACCATAGCACGTACAGAATAATCTCATTGGTTCGAGAAAGTTCTGGTGTCTTCCACTCACTTCTAGATGGCAGTAATTGGAATATATAAGAAGGCTAGTGGCGCAACCACAAGTCAGTTCCTATGACACTGTTGTGAAATAAAAAAGTGCGTACCTCCTTAAAACGTGTTTGTGCGTGTTTAAGTTTAAGACATCTTTGTAACAGTATTTTGATTTGAATTGTTGCTTTTGTGTGTGATTTAGTAGTATGGAAAAGAAGCGAAAAATTGATAGTGAATGCAGAAAATTCAAAGATCAGTGGAACATTCAGTATTTCGTAATTGAGTCCAGTAACAAGGCGCTATGTTTGATTTGCAATGAAAGCATAGCCGTTCTCAAGGAATATAACATTAAACGTCATTATGAAACAAAACATTTTCAAAATTACTCAAAATATACAGGAAGTTTGCGGACAGAAAAATTCGAAGCTATGAAGCGCGGATTGAATTCGCAGCAATCTTCATTTACAAAACTCAAAACTGAACAAGAGGCTGCAACTCGTGCCAGCTTTCGTGTGGCTCTTGAAATTGCAAAACGTGGAAAACCATTCACCGATGGAGAAATGATCAAAGAATGCATAATTGCAGTAGCCGAAGAAATGTGCCCCGAAAAGGTAAATTTATTAAAAACTGTCAGTATGTCAGCAAACACTGTGGTTCGAAGGGTAGAAAACATCGCTGAAAATATATCCTTTCAACTGTTCGACAAAAATGGACATGTTGAGTGGTTTTCTTTGGCCTTGGATGAGTCAACGGATGTGTTAGATACTGCTCAGGTGTTGATTTATATTCGAGGAGTATAGTATTCATGGCACAACTACTGGTACAGATATTTTTAAAGGAGTTGAAATAGCCATTAATCAAAAGAACCTTCGATGGAAAAACTTGAAATGTATTACAACTGATGGAGGCAAAAACATGAGTGTGAAAGATAAAGGAGTGGTCGCTCTTGTGTCAAAGACTGTAGAAAATGACTGTGGTTCAAAACCATTAGTCTTACATTGTATCATTCATCAACAGTCTTTGTGCGGAAAATGTTTGGATATGTCTGAAGTTCTGAAACCAGTCATATCAACTGTTAATTTTATCAGATCTTTTGGGCTGAATCACCGACAATTCCGATGGCGACAATGTCAAACAAATTTACAAACAATTTCCGATCCGACAATTTATTGAAGAGATTGGAGAAAATGACTTACCTTATCATACTGCCGTACGTTGGCTTAGTTGTGGGAAAGTCCTTCAGCGCTTTTTTGAACTTTTGTTGAATGAAAAGCATCGCCCTTACTGAATTACAAAACAACGCATGGCTGTGGAAGTTAGCATTCTATGTTGATTTGACAAAACATGTGAACGAACTGAATTTGAGATTGCAAGGAGAAAACCAGCATCTTCCTGATTTATACACTAATATCAAATCATTCCGGAAGAAATTGATTCTGTTTCAATCACAACTACGAAGTAAATGTTTTTCACATTTTAAAACATGTGAAATATTCAGCCACACCACTGAGACTGAGTTTCCTATCGATTTTGCAATCGAAACTTTGAGTGCTTTGAAAATAAATTTTGATACTCGTTTCTCGGACTTTGATGCCATTGCGAATCAAATTAAGATTTTTCAGAATCCTTTTCATACTGACATTGAAACCCTAGAACTAAACCCTAGAATTTGGAACTTCAAATGGAAATGATTGATCTACAGTGCAGTGATATAATTAAGAACAAATATCAAAACTCATCTTTGTTGGAATTTTATAAGAGTCTTCCACTGACACAATTTGATAATTTGCATAAATTTGCTCGTGGGCTGTTTTCTGTTTTTGGTACTACTTATTTGTGTGAGAAGACCTTCTCCAAAATGAAGTACACAAAAAATGTTTACAGATCTAAATTAACTGATGAGCATCTTAAATCTCTTTTAATAATTGGTACAAGTAAAATTAGTCCACAACTACAAACTATTGTCAGTGGAAAATCTCAATTACATAAATCTCATTAGTATTTCATATGTCATTATGCTTGTTATAAGTTATGTTTTTATTTAAAATGTATAAAATGTTAGTTGGATTCATTTCAATAATTTGTTAGTTATTATATACTGAAGTTAAATTTTCTGCATATTATACATGTCTTTACTCATTACAATTCTGTGTTTCTTTATCCAACTTATCACAAAAACAATAACAATAAGCCTACAACAATGTTATGAGTAGTTAGCCCATGACCATATCAATGTAGATGTCATATTAATAATTATTCAACATAAAATTTGAATACTTCAGTAAACTAAATTTAATTTGCTATAAAAAATATGTTCTCTAAAAGGAGTTTTCAAGTATGCTAGCTCTCCGCGGGCCGGACAAAATCTGTCCGCGAGCCGGATGTGGCCCTCGGGCCGTAGTTTGGAGACTCCTGCCATAGACCATAGTCATTTGTTCCTTTTGGTGACACTAAAGAGTATTATTATTATTATTCAAAATACTTTAACTAACAATATCTCGAAAAAAAAAATGCTTTCCAAACCTACATTCATTATTGAAGTTTCCTTGTGTGCATTTAAAAACAAATTAATTAAAATATCTAAATAATTTACCTTGTTTTTAAATTAATAGTATGTATAGTCTTTTTAAGAAAGCTTCTCACCCGCGACCAAAAGTAACTTCACATCTTCAATATCCCCAAACTCTAGTGAAACCCATTGAAGAATGAAATAAATTTAATATTCTTGCAATTTCAACAGTTTTTTTTGTGCGTGACTTCCAAAGTACTACTTTTACAGAAAATTTCCAAAGTGGACATAATGGCCCAAAGCCACCGTCAGACAGCAGCACCGAGTTCACTGCCAATGTCTGAACTAAGGAACTCAACTCGCAAGTGGACACCCGCTGGCATTCTTATTTTATAATTCAGAATTACACGATATCCTTGAATTATAGGATACTACTCGATATTACAATGCACCTCTACACAATCATGCAACAAGTGTTCGCAAAAAAATATGTGTAATTATAGTGATATTGCATGTAAATTGCACAACAATAATAAATCTAATTAGCGCAATCCAATCATTATTGTGTTATGGAGAGGATAATAGGGATTTATGGCAATTCAATCATTTTTCCTAAGTTCATAACAGGAAATATCTTGAGGCAAAACATAACTTACAAATAATAGAAATGTAATGAAGAAGTTGTGCTATTTGTTGTATGCTTGCTTTAGAATCTCACGAAGTAATAAAATATTCTTTCTGTATTTAGGATAAAGGCTTTATTAATTTATTCCCAGTAATTCACAAACAAATGTGCTTTGTATCTTCTGTATTGTTCATAATATCCACTGAAGTACAACAAAGCAAAGGTCTTTTCGTCGTGATGTATCCATTTTGCAAATTGGTTATAACATAACAATTTTAAATTTTAAGTTGACCAAACTCAGTTGACCTATTTCATAGGAATACACAAGAATAGAAAATTGATCAAATGAAAAACAGACAAGAGCAGACAAAGTGATCAAGGCTAGGCAAGACTAGACAAGAGCAGAGGAGACCAGGCAGGACCAAACAAGACTACACAAGATCAGGCAAGACCAGACAAGACCACGCAAGACCTGAAAAGATCAGACAAGACCAGGCAAGAGCGGACAAGACCTGGCACGACCAGACAAGACTAGACCAGACAAGACCAGACAAATATTCAAGCTTTTCGAAACTCTATGGAATTAATAAGTCTTTTTAAGACTTCAAAACAAGTCTCATGTTGAAACAAATACTTCCTTTGCTAATACCACGCAAGATATTGATTTATACAACAGATATTTGTTATTTATCTAGTTCTTGTTTAGAGCCACGAAAGTGGAAGTGGGCCAGTAAATAACACAAATATCTGTTGTATAATTCAATAACCTGCTTGGTATTAGCAAAGGAAGACTTGTTTCGACATGAGATTTATTTTCTTGTCTTAAAAGACTTAATAATATATGTAATCTATATATTTATAATCCTAAAAGACTTAATAATATTATAGAGTTACGGAAAGATTTAATATATTTATATATTGAAGCTATTTTTCGGTTGAATAATGCTTTCACCCCAATATTCAATTAAAGATTTCCCCATTATAATATTCTGATTGTGGATTTGTTTCTAAAAATGCTAATAAGAAAATAAAAATTATTGTTTTTAATATTCTCCAAATTTGAATGATCCCTATGATCTCCAAAGTATAATGATCCCTCACAAATACCTTACAAGTCATATATATATATATATATATATATATATATATATATATATATATATATATATATATATATATATATATATATATATATATATATATATATATATAACCGTTTGGATATTTCGTGATTAAGCAATTACCATTATTTCGAAATGGGCGTTAAGAATTTCACTTTTCATTTTTTATTATTCTTTTTAGTCACAAAAAATGCTTCTCAATATTTCGTTATTGCGAACTAAAACAGCAAAGATGTGTCTTTTTAATTGGGTTTAACGAATGTCAATTTTATTATACATATCATAATTGAGCATTTTAACTAACAAACAGATTTCCATTTGGCGATTACGCACTGCCCGGTATTTATGTGTAAATCGAAGGATATCACCATGCTTTAACAAATTAAATTAAACTACTTTGTGTATTAATTTAGTAAAATTATTAAGTTGTTCGAAAAGTACAATTACAAGTAAGGTACATTTTTTACTGGATTACTGGATCAAAAACTGTTGTTGAATAAAATAGTTCACAGATATTATTAAATAGATACGAAGAAATATTGTCGAATTCTCATTTCTGCAAAAATGACACACCGAGTTAAATATGTAAACCTATATAATATATACATATATATATATATATATATATATATATATATATATATATATATATATATATATATATATATATATATATATATATATATATATATATATATATATGTATGTATGTATGTATGTCAATTTAACAGTTCAATTTATAAAACTAAATGCGACACAAACTTTAGAAACTGCCTTCTTTCCTCCAATTTTCTTCCATCACAGTATTTTTTTTTCAACGTGCAAAATAAAAAAAATAGCTGGGAAACATTTTGCGTAACAGGGAAACATAACAGCGAGGAAATCTAAACATCCCAACGTAGACGCAGTGAAAACAATTCATTGTAAGTTTAATAAAAATTCACATCACAGATGAAGAGCAGGTAAAAACAATCGTTTTTAGTTAAAGAGTAAAATTAGATTTTTTACTACACAAACGACAGAATTCGGGTAATACGATCAACAGAAACTAACAATAAGTCAAATTCTTCGACGTTTCGATTTATTACTTAAATATTTTTCAAGACCTACAAATTGTTACAACAGTTACAAAAAACAAAGTAAAAGTTTTTTTTACTACTTACAAAGAAGGTAATGAACAACTTAAAATATCATATTAATAAAAGCATATAACGTATATAGCGTATAACATCATATAACTTTGAAAAAACGTTGCAGATTACACTACAACTTGTGTAACATAAAGCATGGTAGCCTCAGGAACAATTTAATTAAACTTGTTTAGGAATTATTACAATTTTTTAACAAAATGTCGGATACCAACCGACCGCCAGAGCACCAGGAAACAAACAAAAAAATCAATCTATTGAAATAAATTAATATAGCAAAAACCTGCAAAGTAAGGTGCGCATTAGGACGACAGTGACGTCAGTGACATTGGAAAGACACCGAACATACTGGAAGAACCTAGTTAAAGACGCAAAAAACGTTTAGAATTTTGAATCGATCACTCGCAGCAGTTGACCCAGAAACCAACGTGTTAAGGAATATATCTTAAATGTTCCTAGACAAAAGAAACATCTAAGGGATTATATAACATGTGAGACCAGAGAAAACCAAAAGCAGCAACAATAATAAAAAGTGTATAGCAAACCGTAACAGACTTCCAAATCAGCTGTGTCTATCCGTCGCCCAAGTCATAAGCCAACGTACATATTCTTCCATATTCCTCAAACCATCCATGTCTTTCCTTGTGTTCACGGCTTCAAAGTCGCCTTGTTAAACGTGGCTGTCTTGCAAGGACTTTTGGGTCATCATAGTTGACCCTATGATCTTTGGCATTACAGTGCGTTGCCAGAACACAAAAGTGGGGTTTTAATTTGCAATCACTTCTGTGATAGGCCAATCTGAAAGACCGTCTTTGGCCGGTCTGACCGACGTACACTAGCTCGCACTCAGCCCACGGTATGCGATAGACAACATTTTATTGCATTAATGTGGGGGTATAATCTTTAAGACGACTCAAAGATCTATTAATCGTATTGTGACATTTGTCTGCTATAAGTGATTCTATAAAGTGTAAGCTCTTATAGATTTTTGTTTCATCAAGTACGACCAAGTCAGCGACATTTTGTCGTGTAGGATTGGAGAACAGCAACTTCCTAAGTACATTTGTGGGGTCTGTGTTTTTCTTTAGGTTATTGAACAATCTTTCTACAACAGATCTTCGTGCCGCTAGTGCAGAATGCAATCAAATCTTATCTATCGCACACCGTGTGCTGAGTGCGAGCTAGTGTATGTCGGTCAGACCGGCCAAACACTGTCTTCCAGATTGGCCAATCACGGAACTTATTGCAAATTAAAAGCCTACTCTTGTGCTCTGGCAGCGCACTGTAAAAATAAGGATCATAGGATCAATCATGATGCCCTAAAAGTCCTTGCAAGAGAGCCACGTTTAGATGGTTTGTGCAATATGGTTTTCTCTGCTGGTTTCACCTATTATATAATCTCTTTGATGGGTGTCGTTGAGTGTCTTCTTTCTAGGAACGTATTGGTATATAACTTATAACGTTGGTTTCTTGGTCAACTGCTGCGAGTGGTCGATTCAAAATTCCAAATGTTTTTTACGTCTAACTAGGTTCTTCAAGTGTGTTCGCGACTTCGATTCTTTCCATTGTCACTGAAGTCATTGTCGTCCTAATGCGCACCTTACTTCGCAGGTTTTTTTCAATCGTAATTTATTTCAATAGATTGGAATTTTTTGAAATGAAAACTTCTATAGCCGCGCTGAATGACATTTGGGTAGAGGGTAAACTCATAGATTTGCGTCATCGTCATCAATAGCTGCGTACTATAGAAACAATTTCTATTACTTAAATATGTGTTCAAAAGAATGCATCTATACGCATATGTTTAAAGTTGGCTCTGAACGTCAAACTTAATAGTCAAAGTTTTTGGCAGTGTTAACAGAACGTAGCGTTTATAAGGAAATATCGACCCGTAGAATTAGTGTGCAGTACAAGAGTAAGTACTTTTACAGGAAGTAATAGTAGATGTACTATTGCCGGGTTATTGGAAAGTTTTTGGCAGTGTTGACAGAACGCAGCGCCTCTAAGGAAATATCAACCCCTATAATCAGTGTGCAGTACAAGAGTAAGTACTTTTGACGGATGTACTAGTAGATATACTAGTGCCGGACTATTGGAATGTTCAGATTACTGGATTGTATCGAAGAATTCATGGTAAATCACGAATCAGACGCATCAAAGTTTTAGGCAACCAAATGTACTCGTGTGCTCTCTAAAGGAAGGAAACTCCAAAATAAAATTAATAGTCAGCGATATAGAGATAATTCAGAAATTTCTAATCATCGAACAATCACAGCTGAGAAGGAGGGAAAAATTAAACGTCGTACAGAATATTCCAAACAAAAATTAATTTACATACAGATAAATCTTCATAATATATAAGGCATGTTTCCAAAAGTCAAAATTTCCATAACTCACAAATTGTAGACCCATCAACAAGAAATGTGCCATATATCCTACCAATTCATTTTGCTGACCTATCAACACAGAATCAAGCAAACATTACGGATTCAAATTCATATTATGATGATGTCATTAGCAGTCATTCTCTTTCAGAAGTGAGTTATGTTCCAGGATTACATAAAACAATACTAACACACTATGTACCAAATTTGATTAATTAACATACTGATAAATCCTCGAAACCAGTTTTAAAGACGTTTTTTTCAAAAGTTTTCACTTCAGTCGGCACTGCCTGACTGCCTATATATATATATATATATATATATATATATATATATATATATATATATATATATATATTTTTTTTTTTTTGTTTCCTTGTGGTGTGCTGCTCGGTTGGTATCCGACATTTTCTTAAAAAGTTGCAATAATTTCTAAACACGTTCAATTAAATTGTTCCTGAGGCTACCACGGCTTAAGTTACACAAGTTGTAGTGTAATCTGCAACGTTTTTTCCACGTTATATGATGTAATACGCCCTTATAAGTTGTTCATTACCTTCTTTGTAAGTAATAAAAAAATCAATAAACAAAAAAGTCATTAATCACAAGCTAGATAAAATGAATTCATTTTTTACTTACGTAACATTCCGTAATATAATTCATTCATTATCAAAAAATAAGAAAAGTAAGTTAGATTGGTTATCTTTTTATTAATTTTATTAACAAGAAATAGAAAGAAGAATAAGTAAGAAATATAAAACGTGTTTTATCACATCTGGTTTAACTGTCTGATCTTGTCTGGCCTTGTCTGGAACCGTCTGATTTTGTCTGGTCGTGTCTGGTCTTGTCTGGTTTTGTCTGGTCTTATCTGGTCCTGTCTAGTTCAGTCAGGTTCTATCTAGTCCTATCTGGGCCTGTCTTTTTTGCGAGAGGAGTATGTATAAAATGTGCTAGTGCACACGCTGATCCACGTGGTTCAGTATAGTGTGGGGCTCTCTGATCGGTTGTTAATGACTAGCACACCCACTAAAACCCCTCTTCTATGGATCCCGCCGGTACCGTTTTCACATTCGTCAAGTCCTCTTATCCGACAGTCCTAAATCATCTTCTACTTTCTCTATCATAATGCGTCTAGTGAATGCATCCACAGTATCCCAACCCGTCTGATTGGCGAGCATAATATTAACATTATTTTCGGGAGTGATGTGACTAAATTAATGCTGGAGTCGCTCGTGTTCCCATCTGATGCAGTTAAATATTGTGTGCTCGACATCGTCACCTTTCGGTAGGTACATCTGGGTCTGAATCTCGACGGCCTATTTGCTTTAGGTACGTCATAAAGGAGCCATGTCCTGTAAGACATTGCATCAGAAAATAGTACGTCTCTCCTTTAGTTTTAAGCCACGGTCCAATGATACTAATAAGTCCACTGATTCACGCGCCCTTGGTTGCTGAGTTCCATTGGTTGTGCCATTTTTCAAGCGTCCTCTCTTTGTCTTCTGATGTGTCTACATTTGTGTCGTAAAAATAGTTGCGTTATATACATTTATATTATACCTATACCCATGTATTGCCTTTGCTACGACCATCGGGGCCACATCTGATACTGTCCTCTTGGCACTGCCTATTCTACAGGCCATACTTCTCTGTAGAGACACAAGCTTTTCTCTGTGTGCCGCCAGGTTTATTGTACTGCGATTGAGTCTATGCCCTTCTGTGTTGGTGTAGCAAGGGCCATGTCGTCAGCCCTGTTCGTATTTAACTGAATTTTGAATATTGCTTATCATCCTCAATCCAGGAGGACCTTGGACCTTTGTTTTAATTATTTCCCTTGGGCTCATTGTTTAATGAAAATCTGGAAACTCGTTCTGTCTGGTCCTGTCTAGTCCTATCTGAAACTGTCTTGTCTGGTCCGGCCTTGTCTGGTCTTTTTTTGGTCTTGTCTGGTTTTGTTTGATCATGTCTGTTCTTGTCTGCTATTTTCTGGTCTTGTCTGGCCTTGTCTGGTCTTGTCTGGACTTGTTTGGTCTTGTCTGGTTTAGTCTATTCTTGTCTGGTCTTATCTAGTCTTCTCTGGTCTTGTCTCATCTTGTCTGGTCTTGTCTCGTCTTGTCTGGTCTTGTCTGGGCTGGTCTGGTCTTGCCTGGTCTTATCTGGTCTGGTCTTGTCTTGCCTGGTCTCGTCTGGTGTTGCCTGATGTTGTCTGGTCTTGTCTGGTCTTTTCCGGTCTTGTCTTTTCTTGTCTTGTCTTGTCTGGTTTAGTCTGATCTTGCCTAGTAGTCTAGTCTAGTATGATCTTGTCTGGTTATGTCAGGTCTTGTCTGGTCTTGTCTGGTTTGTCTAGTCTTGTCTGGTCTTACTAGTCTTGTCTCGTCTTGTCTGGTCTTCTCTGGTTTAGTCTGTTCTAGTCTGATTTAGTCTATTCTTGTCTGGTCTTGTTCAGTCTTGTCCAGTCCTGTCCGGTCTTTTCCGACCTCCTCCGGTCTTGTCCAGTTTTTTCTGGTCTAGATATATCAAGACATATTCTATATACATTAATTAACAATTTAAATATTCCAAATAAAAAAAGGGATAAAAATTTAATCGATACCCTGGATTTATTTGAATTAATTTCCAATTAATGGGTAATAAATTAAAAAAACTATAGATTTGCCTTTTAATCGGCATGAAATATATGTTTTTTAGATTTGTTGCCGGTAATAAATCTGAATAAATGACGTTCTCGTTGTCTCCCCATAATTAATTACAGAAATAAATGATTTACATTAGTTGGAGTGTGCCCGCAAGTAGACCGAGCTGTTTGGAAGGCTAGTTTAGTTAGATTTTGCCCCATTTATGAGCACGTGTAACATTTCTTGTGTGGGATGTATAAATGTATTGTGTAGTTAGCGACCTCTGCCCGTGCCCAGGATGATGATAAACAATGTAAACGTGTTGGCCTCTCCATGTGTGTTGGTGTAATATGTGAATATGTGTATGTGTACTATATTTATGTGTATTTGTGATATGTGGACAGTAGCAAAGCTTAGCTGCCGTGTGGCTATTGTTACGCCCAGATCATGAATCATCAATACACGTTCGTCTCTCCGCTTGCCCAGTTTACTTTCAAACTGGATTTCAATTTAATAGAGCTCATTGTTTTCCTTTTTGTCATGTTCCAATATAATGAGCTCAGCTAAAATATGGTAATCATAGTTTTTGCCGGGTTATTCTTAGAATTTTGTTTTCTATAAACACTCGAGATATTTACGTGGTAGGACAGAAGCTTTTTTGTATTGCGACGTGTGAAATTTTCGTAGATTATCATTATTAAAGTTCAGAGTAGATGTAGATGCTAATCATATAGTGTTTTGTCGAACATTATATTTTTTTAAAAATATTCTAATTTAAATAATAATAACATGTAAAATATTATTAGCACCCAACATGGTTCCGTAATAAATTAAAATAATCTTGTTCTGTTTAACAACCATTATCAAAGGTGTTATCAAAGGTATCATTATTCAAAATGCAATAACTTCCTGTAACAAATAAAACATTTTGTTATTTTTACGATTCCTGCAAATTGCGAATATTTTAATGTTTTACAAATAATATGAAGTTGAAATTGTAGTTTTTAAATTAAAGCAATTAAAAAATTAGTTTAATAAAAACAGTAAGAATAGTAAGAATAACCAATCAATTAATCCCTTAGAGCAGTGGTTCCCAAACTATTTTGGTCGTGGAACCCCCAAATTTGTTGCCAATGATCGTGGAACCCTAAGTATTTTTTAAACAACGACTAACTCTGTGTGGTTCGATGACATAAGTTTCGAATCAACTAATACCCCAAGAAATCTTGCAGAGCTGGATATTTTATAGCGTTGGTTGTCTACAACAATCTGAAAATGGGTTGGTAAAGTTCTTCTTTTGCCCATGTATAAACACAAAGTTTTGTCGCAATTCAAGATTATTTTGTTTTTTGTACACCAATTATTAAATTGTACGATTGTTTCCACTACCTCTGCATGTAATTCTTCCAAACTATTTACACATACCACAATTGTGGTGTCCTTTGCAAACAAGATGGTTTTAGCGTCTATATACCTTGGAAGATCATTTATAAATAAAAGAAACAGAAGAGGACCAAGAACAGATCCCTGTGGTATACCTATTGTTACGTTCTTTTTATTCGAAAGTGTGGAGTTAATTTTGACAATTAAATGTCGGTCGCTTAAAAAGGATCCTAAAAGATCCAAAAAAATTCCACGAGATCTAAAAGCATTCTAATGTTTCCATTAGATAGCCTATATTAACGGTATCGAATGCTTTAGACAAATCCAAAAACAGTCCCATGACGTGTTGTCCTTTATCCAGTTTCTCTGATGTATATTTCGCAAAGCTGCCGGAAGCAGTTTCCACCGATCTTTTTGATCTAAAACCATGTTGGCATTCAGATATTAAGTCATTTTTAAGGAGATATGCCATCATTCTATTGTATATTAATCGCTGAAATATCTTAGAGAAAATAGTTGCCCATAATCTGAGGGCCAGATTTTTTATGTAGTGGCACTACCAGTGCCGCTTTTAACGCCGATGTATATACTCCTTCTTCAATGGCCTTATTGAATAGCTGCGTTAGTGGAAGAGCCAAAGTTTTAATATTGTGTTTAAAAATTTTGATTGAAATGCCATCAGTTCATTTGGAGTTTTTTGAGGCTATACTGAAGACAGCATGTTGTAGATCAGTGTTATCGACAGGTGACATGTAGAAAGAATATGCATGTCTAGTTTTCGACAGAGTACATTGATGCAAAGAGGGTGATGAAAAAAAACATTAATGTTTTTAAAGCAATGGTCGAAAAATAGTTAGCAAATTCATTAGCAACCTGACTTGAATTTGAAATCAATATTCCATTTACTTTTAAACAAATATGGTTAGGTTTTTTTATAATTATTCATAGAGTTGTTAATTATTCTCTATATGTTTCTCTACTTTTATTACTGGCATTATTAATGAGGCTAGTGTAATACATTCTTTTAGCTTTCGATATATTAATAGAATGTTGCCTTTTCATAGTTTTATATGTGTTGTAGAGATGTGAGCTTTCTGCCTTGCATAATGTCCAATACATATTCCGTAATGACTTCATTTATGATGGCATTCGATATCCAATTGTTGATAGCTTTGGAAACTATTTTCCTGAGTTCTAAAGGAATAAATCGGTCCAAACTATTTGTTAAGATATTAAGCAATTCTTTTAAGCCTAGCTCCACATCGCTCGCAGATAAAAATGAAAAGTCTGTTTTTAAGAGACAGAGATGCAATTTTAGGATGTTGTCTTCAGAGTATGTCCTTAGTTTATACATCATCCTACTATTTTTGATTTGGAATATGATGAATCTAGATGGAATATTTCACTTAGATGGTCCGCTAGAATTGGTTCTACCAAACTGCTCTTAAATACATTGTTTAAATACATACAGTGTCCTATCTGGTCTTCTACCTATTCTTGTTGGTCCCAGGTTAATAGTGGATAGATTAAATTGAAGAAAAGTATTAAGCAACATACTTCTTTCTTTGGAGTCTTTTAAATTGTCGATGTTAAGATCACCGCACAATAATACTGGGTTTTGAGATTTAAGAACTTCAACTAACATGTCATTTAGCCCATCAAAGAACGAATTAAAATTTCCTAAATTAGATCTATAAATACATATCAATGCAATACAAAAATTTTCAAATAACAGGTTTGTACCACAAACTTCAAAATCAACTTCTTTAGAAAAGTTTTCGAGATTTAGTTTAGAAGTATGTATATCGTCACGTACAAATATGGCCACGTCACCATGCTTGTATGTACCTCTACAATAATTCGAAACCACAATGAAGTTGTTAATAGAAACAATGTCTAGCTCAGGTTGGGTGCACCAATGTTCATCTATACACAATATTTTAATATTTTGTCTTTTTATGAACAGTTCCACTAGTTCCAGCTTATTTTTTACAGACTGAACATTCACATGTGCTATATTAAAACACTTCGATTTTTCGGTTGATACTGTTGTTATGTTTTCACTGTTATTCTTTCGAGTCTTAACAAAAAACAGTTTACGCAGGCGTTTCTCGGCCAAGTTTCTGGTTTCGATATATTTTCCAGATCCTCAACGGGCACCGAAACCTTGAATGATGAGTGCTCATCTGGATGTTTGGACTGGATTTTCGTGCATCTAACCTGATTGATTTTTTTATTCTTTAGATATTGCTGTAAATCATCTGCTGAAAGTTTTGGATCAAGTTTAAATGCATGAATGTGCGTAACGTGTGGCAGCTTTTATTTGATTAGATTCGTCGTTGGTACCAAGGATAATATTTGATTTCCTAGTTTTTCTTGATTTTCGTTTTTGGGTTTCCCATTTTTCGTTATTTACACTTTCAGTATGTTGGACGACTGTATTTTCTGAATCGGATTGATTATTGACGTTTGGAATCGGTTGGACTGCTATGTTTTCTAATTCGATTGTTTTGGTGGTGTTTTTTTTTTGCACCAGCTCGCAAATCCGTGCGGGAATTAACTTTTTATAAATGTTAAGGTACATTGATATTCTGGTTGGAATTTTCACCTTATTTAACATTTTTAAATTAAATTTGGTGGTCGATTGTAAACTTTCCGAAAAACATGTAAATACATATATTAAATTAAACACCAATCTTATTTTTTTAAAGCAATAAAATTTGTCACGAAGAACCCCCAGTTTTTATCGCGGAACCCCAGGGTTCCACGGAATACACTTTGATAACCACTGCCTTAGAGTGAAATAATTTGATCCTTTACAGGTCTTCCCGACTTTCTCTAAAATCTGAGTACTTTTGCAAAAAGTTTAACAAAAATATTTATTAAATAAAACTGGCAAATATTTTCAAATTGTAATATTTTCCCTAAATTTCTAACGTCATGTAATTTTGTTTACAAAGTTTATAGTTCACAAATTTTTGGGATATTAAAATCAACAAATATACCCTGAAAATTATTTTAAAAAATATTAACAATTTTTAAATTAAACCTAGAAAAGTATTCAATTTCCAAAATCATTTTGTCATATTTAAGGAACTTGAAATTTGAAATTAATCAATGCTACTCGAATTGACTTTTGTGGATTTTGTTTTTCATTTATATTATTAGTAACTTTCAACCAATAGAAGGATTAAGAAAATTATTGATGTCGTTATGCCCAATTAAATAAAATACTTATCCTACCTACAGAATAAACATATCTCTTTCTTGACATCAATAAGGCATTTGATTGTGTATGACATCAAGGTCTCCTATTCAAACTGCACACACTAGGATTACCGTCATACCTTTTGCACATCCTTAAAGACTTCCTTTACAACAGACAGATTCAAATCAAATGTAACGACTCCTATCTGACCCCTTCTCGCCTCTCCAAGGTCTACCTCAAGGCTCCCCATTATCACCTCTCCTCTATAATATCTACTGTTACGACATCTACTACCATAATAAAATCGACCAAACCAACATAGACCTGTCCTCTTACATTTTACAATACGCTGACAATACGATACTGACTACACACGACACCAATTTGAAAAAGACATTGCAACAGTTACAAACACTTTCAGACAACACAATGACGTGGTTCAACAAATGGTGTCTATCTCCCAATCCTTCCAAATGTCAAATCCTAATAACCAACCATAAAATCAAAGACAACTCCCCTTACATAACAATCGGACCCAGCGACGTCCACCCCTCCCACTAAGTAAAATATCTGGGTTTGGTCCTGGATCAGAAACTAAAATTTAAAAATCATGTATCGAAACAGAAGACCGAATTAATAAAACGTTCCAAACATTTTCGCTCCCTCACCTGTAGTAAACACGGCATAACGACAAATACAGCGACCAAAATTTGCAAAACAATATGTAGACCACTGTTGGACTACGGTCATATCATTCTATCACAGGCTCCAAACCAAACAAGACAAATTATTGCAACAGCGGAACGCATAGCACTACGACTCATTACCAAAATGCTTCATCCCGACAATCCTTTGCATAATCTCTAACCAACTACTGAAAACCAAACTACCAAAATTCGGCCCATCCTAGACAGATACGCAGATCTTGCAATAAAATTTTTCAATAATAGGTCAAACTGGACAATTATAAAAGCGCGACTTGTAATACAAGACAATCGAACAGAAAACACCCACCTAAAACACTGTATGAAGCACTAATGGACGATTACACACCAAACAAGTAAACAACCTTTTTTTTTCTTTTTTTTTGTATTTTTTTTTCTTTTTGTATTTTTTCTTTGTATGTGTATTATTATCAATTATATTATATTAATCCTGGCAGAAAGACCCCTGGTCATTAGCCAGTTGTACTTTTACAATAAAGATTGTTATTATTATATTAAAACACTTAATCTAATAAATTAAAGAAACCTTCAAACAATTTAAAAATTGATTTTTTTTTAATTACTCAGAAATAAGTATGCTTTTGCTTGCTTCAATATTTACTAAATAATTTAAAAAGAATCTAAAGTTGTCTTTTATAATAGCTATTTCAAACTGAATGAAACTTAATTTCAACATAAAATTGTAAATACACAATATTAAGAAATGTAAATAAAAATAGGAACGATAGATACAATTACATTCAAATGAATGTAAATAACATACCAAATTACCTTAATAATATTATATTAATTAATTATTTATTTATTTTAATTATTTTTAAACTTACAACCAAATGTCCTCTCGTATAAATCTATTTCCAACCATTAGTATATTATATAACCATCAGTAATTACAATTTAAATAATTTCACAAATACCTGTATTAAGAAAAAAATTTAATTCAATTATTTACATAATATGTTCTTGCATAATATTGTTTTAAAGTATCAACAAAATATTTCACACACGATATCTTGCTGCACAGTATTTATGGTTTACTATAAATATTTGTTGAGACTTTCAGAAACATTTCAAAACCAATTAAAATATCCAAAAACTGTTTTCTTTTTCTGTTCTAAGGATTGGCTCTTGAGAAGATGTTTTCAAATATGTTTACTATTACTAAAAATGAAGGAATTTAATACTTATAAGTAAATAACCATATAAGCCTAATGTATGTTTACATAAATCTACTGATAGCACATTTAACAATATTTTAACTAAATATACAATATTTTCCGTAAAGTTTGTACAGTATTTTTCTGTCTCGTCTTTTCCCAGTTTTATCTCTAGATGGAGCCTATAATTTTGTAAATCGGTGTCTTAACGTTCTTAATGTTCAGTCTTAACGTCGTAAATCCGACTAAAAATCGTACGACGCAATTTCTGTTAGTGGCATGAAGAGGAGCGACCCCTTTCTTACTACCCGATGCCTGAAAAAAATAGACGAGAGTCGGATAGCAGTGGGATCCTGTCAATGCAACATCAGATAATTGACCGAGAACCCAGTAGTGCATGTAATCATATGTACTCTTTCACACTGTCCGATTTTAAAGCATTCAATTAGTCTGCTCTCTGAGATTTCCTCATTATTTTTGCTCGTTTAAATTGTTTTTTGCGTATTGCTATTTTATAATTGAAAAATAATTAATAGGAGTATTAAATAATATTTTTTATAATTATTATTTTAATACACCAGATGTTTGTCTGTGATGTCTGTCAAGTCTTGTCTATCTAGTCTTGTCTATCTAGTCTAATCTGTTTACTTCTATAATAGATCTAACCTAACCTTCTGTAACTTGGCCAAAAAGATTGGACGATTCTTAACAAGGAGACACTGAGCGAACACCGATATATCCGTTAAAAGGTACAAGCAGACACACCCAGAATATCTACACTCCAAAAAGAAACAAAAGGTTGGAGTATAGAAAACCTAGTAGAAGCAGCAATGACAAACAACTTTGCTGAGCAAATTCTAGGTACCGAAACGAGAAATGCTGATACGCTTACTCAGGTAGTGAGTGGACGATGGACTAATTGTAACTCCATGTTACCGAAGAAAAGAGAACCCAGCAGGAGGGAGCAAGTATACTGGAGGACCGACGAAATATCTGACATGAGGGCCTTATGCGCCTCAGCCAAAAGAAGATTCCAACGGCAGAAACCAAAAAAAGATGAGCACGACATGCTCAAAACACTTCTTCTTCTTCTTCATGTGTCATGCCCTCGAAGGGCGTTGACGACCAATTTCATTATTTGAATTTTATCTGCAGCTTTTCGAAATAGGGATCTTGTACTTTGTCCAAACCATTGGCGAAGGTTCTTGAGCCATGATGTTCTGCGGTGGCCTGGACTGCGCGTACCTTGTATTTTACCCTGTATTATTGTCTGCTGTAACCTGTACTTATCATTTCGGATAACATGACCAAGGTATTAAAGTTTTCTTCTTTTTATTGTGTTGAGAACTTCTGTTTGCTTATTGACTCTTTGCAAGACCTCGACGTTAGTAATTCGATCCACCCAAGAAATTCTCAGCACTCTACGGTAAGTCCACATCTCAAAAGCCTCCACCTTCTTACACATAGCCTCCGTAAGTGTCCAAGCCTCAACGCCGTAGTACAGGATACTAAACACATAGCACCTTAACAATCTGATTCTGAGGGGGATTTCCAAGTGCCTGTTGTTCAGCACTTTCTTCATTTTGGTGAAAGCTCCTCTTGTCTGTTCGATGCGGCTTCTAATTTCCGATGTCATGTCCCATTTGTCGTTTACGTTACAGCCAAGGTACTTATAGGAGTTGACGCGTTCCACCACCTCATTTCCAACTCTTAGATTCAGCTGATTATTTACGCTGGTTTTATTTAGGACGAGCCATTTTGTCTAATTAACGTTGAGTTTAAGACCCATGGACAAGCTGTGCTCTGTAACGGTTGACATTAGTTCTTGTAGGTCTTCTATGTTCGTAGCCAATAGAACGGTGTCGTCGGCATACCTCAGGTTATTGATCACTATGCCTCCTACGATTACTCCTATGTTCTTGCCATCCAATGCTTCTCGAAATATTTTTTCTGCATAAAGGTTAAAAAGTAATGGCGAGAGAACACAGCCTTGTCACACACCTCTTTGAATCATGACCTCTTCTGACAGTTCTTTGTTCACTAACACCGCTGCTGTTTGGCAAATTTGTTTGGCAAAAAAAAAAAGTTCCAATACAGGTTGGCTATAATGCGGATATCTTGCCCGTCTAATCCTAGTTCTTTAAGTATATCTAGTACTTTATTATGGTTTACGGTGTCAAATGCTTTTTCATAGTCTAAGAAGCAGGCAAAAACATCCACATTAACATCAAGGCATCGTTGAACCAGAACTTGTACACTGAAAAGTGCCTCCCTTGTGCCGAACCCATTCCGAAAGCCAAACTGGGACTCGCTGATCGATTCTTCACATTTGCGGTAGATACGATTATGGATGATCTTCAGAAATAGTTTCAATACTTGACTCATGAGACTGATGGTCCTATAATCTTTACATTGTTTCGCATTTGATTTCTTTGCTAAGGTGATGAAAGTTGATTTTAACCAATCTCTTGGTATTTCACCTGTTCTATATATATTATTAAATAGGTCTACTATTATTGAGATAGAACTATCATCTTTAAGGATCTTAAAAATTTCTGCGTGTATTTCATCTGGGCCAGGTGCCTTCCCATTCTTTATTCTCGCAATAACATGTTCGACTTCTGATCTTGTTATGTCACTTCCGTCATTTCCGAGTAGTTCGATATTATAGGGTTCATGTCTGTTGTCCTTAAAAAGAGTCTTTATGTATCTATTCCACTCTTTTAGTTTATCCTCTGTTGATGTTAATCTAGTGTTTTGCTCATCCATTAGCATTTGGGATCTTATAGGCTTGTGGTTACCAGCGACCTGCTTCACTTTTTTGTGCAAGTTAAAGGAGTCATGCTTTATTTCAAGAGCTTCAATTTCAGCGCATTGCGCAGACAACCACACCTCTTTTGCTGATCTTATTTTCGATCTGATTTCTCTTTGGGTTTCTTTATATCTTAGTGCGCATTTGTTTTTGTATGCTCTTATGGAATCCATTAGTAATAGTATCTCTTCGGTTATCCATGCTTGTTTTTTCGGCCTTTCGCTTGGTCTTAGATACCTTTCTCCTACTTCTATTACTGTGGTTTTCAGCTGTTTCCACGTGTGTTCTATGTCTGCATTTTCTGTTGTATTACTCCATGTTGTTAGTTTCTCGTTTATTTCATTCCTAACCTTTGAGCGTATGATCTTTTAGCCTTTGTGTGTCTATACGGAGTACTTTTTGCTTTCTAACACATTTTTTCAGTGTTAGATTTATAGCTGCCGTTAGTAGGTTATGATCTGTATGTACATCGGCACCGGGATATGTTTTGGCGTTTTTTATTGCATTTCTGAATCTACTATTAATCATGATAAAATCTATTTGATTTCTTACACATCTGTCTGCATTAGACGTCCACGTATACAGGCGCCTTGGATGATGTTTGAAAAATGTGTTTGCGATGACGTAGTTTTCATCCAAGCAGAATTGAACCAGTCTGTTTCCACGGTCGTTTCGGTTTCCCAGTCCGTAATCGCCTACAATACGTTCTCGTCTTCCCTTTCCCACCTTGGCATTAAAATCACCCATAATTATGTTTATTTCATGCGGTTTAACTGTATCAGTTGCCCTTTTTAGACCGTTGTAGAACAACTCGGTAACATCATCTGGTGCATCTCCTGTGGGTGCATATACTTGAATTATATTGCACGCTATTGGTCTTGTTTCTATTTGCACTATAATTACACGATCAGATATGTTTATGACGTTCTTTACCGCCTTATTTAAAGTTTGACTGACGATTATGCCTACTCCATTCCAATGTTTAGAGTCGTCGTTCCCGGAATAGTAGATAGTGTATCCCTCGACTTGACATTCGCCAGACCCTCTCCATCGCATTTCACTTTCTCCGAGGATGTCTATTTTTAGTCTGTCTATTTCCCTTAATAGGTTTTGAGTTTTTCCACTTTCGAACAAGCTACGCACATTCCAGGTACCGATACTTTTAATTGTTGACATTTTCCTGGTTTCTGGAGTTTTTTGCTTTGTGTGTATTGCACTTGCCATGTAAGGATTTCGCCGGATGACGACCCGAGAGGCCTTACACTTTTCTTCTTTTGCGATGTTTCCTTTCTTGCCGGATCTTGGACTCCGAGATCCATGATCGGTACGGTTTTCCGTTACTATTGTATTCATGTAATTGGTTCTACTAGGAATATCCCGAAGGATCTTTAATGTGGTGGTTTTCCGTTGCCTACCATATCCTCGTGCCGTTGATCTGTTTAGATTCATCCGCCTTTAGGAACCTTTTCTTGTCCCAAGGATACGGGGGTACCCTTACTCTTGCCAGCTCCACCCGTAGCTGTTGGTTAGCAAGAGATTATCTGCTTATTCCGGCAGAGATTCGGTCGACAGAGCCTCGTTGGTTTTCTAGCAGGGTGCACCGCGAGCAGGTGAGGTTGTCATTTGGGTAGCCTTTTGTCACCACCCCTTGCACCCCTCAAAACACTAATGGACGCATACAAACTAAAAAAAATAGTTACAACATGCAACAAGTAGGACTAAACAAGCCCAATGGAAAAAAAATGGTGGCAGACCTAGACGTCCCCACATATGGGGAGATGCCTTTCAGCTATGTAAAAAGAAACGCAAATCCATGCCCCTAATACACAACTACCTATGGAAGACCTCAAACGAATGGTGGATGCACTTTTCCCAGAACACGAACCTTTTTCCTGGGAACAGCCAGAGGTAAAGATATTCCATTATTTGTGGAAGACGAGCTCGCCATAGCAGAAAAGCGAATCCATATCGGAAGCGCTTCAGGGCCAAATGGTATACCGAGATAACAAAAATTGTATCTCGCCACCACCCACAATTTGTATTGGAGACAATGAAATATTTGCTGGAAATTTTCCAAAGAAATGAAAAGAGCAAGGCTAGTCCTATTACGCAAGGACAATAGACCAATGGACGAACCTACTTCATATAGGCCGTTTTGCATTCTAGACCCACCGAGAAAACTTTCAGAACAACTGCTACTGGGCAGACTAAAAAGAGAACTTGAGACTGGAACCGGATTGTCTGACAGACAATACGGCTTATACGGCAGGTAGGTCCTATCCAAAATCAGTGCGATAAATGCTGTATTAAAACTCGCCGAGGAGCCTAGACAAGGCACCAAAAGGACTAGAAAAATATACGCATTAATCACCTTCGAAGTGCGAAATGCTTTTAATTGTTCAAACTGTCCCGCAGGGTTCAGTTATGGGCCCAACTCTGTGAAACATCCTATATGCCGGTGTCTTAAAACTCCCAGATGGTGCCACATTTACTGGCTTCGCCGACGACCTAGAGCTCATAGTCTCATCTAGATCTGAAACTTCTATGATGCAAAGGACAAACCACGCAATGCGTAATAGTAAATAAAAGACTTTTCTTCGTCCCATACCTCACGAAGGCAGCAGCCAAGGGTCAAGTCTCATCGCTTTACAAAATTATACCCAATGTAGGTGGCCCAAGAAGCCACGAATTTACACGAGGTTACACAATCCACTATACTGTACACCGCCGCAATGTGGGCTAAAAGCATGGATGTGGAAAATTTTTTTAAGAAGCTAGCAGCAGTACAAAGAAAGGTCTCTCTCTATTAAGGTCTGTAGCGCATATAAAATTATATCCGGAGAAGCCGCTTTAGTAATCGCGGACATACCTCCCATAGACTTTTAGTAAAAGAGAGTTGAATTGTACGTCAGTGACAGGCAAGCAAGAATAACAGCTAGAAAAAACCTTCTAGAGGAATGGCAAATAAGATGGTTTTTCGGACGTTGGACAAAGGCCATTGGACACAGCTGGTCATACCAGACATGGCATGGTGCACGGTGCAACAGAAAACACGGTGCGACAAACTGTCATCTAACACAATTCCTCTCAGGTGACGGCTGCTACCGTGACTACCTGTATCAAATACGAGCCGCCGCGGACAAACTTTGCGAATATTGTGACGAGATAGACTCGGTACGCCACACCGTATTTGACTGCTATAGATGGGACGTTGAAAGAGAAAATCAAACAGGTAGTGTGCAGATGCCGTTCGAACCAACGATAAGGAGTTACATTATGGATAACAAAACAAATTGAGAGAGGACCGACAGGCTTGTTAAAAACATTATGTCCTCCAAAGAAAATGACGAGAGGCTGAAACGCCACAGAAACAATCAGATAGCGCAACCAAGCAAAATTACCAAGCAAAATTACAACCATCAATTTGAAGACATTGGCGGAGTTCTTACGGTCCATTTGTGAACACCATCCACAAAAGTTTAGATGAAGAAATAAGAGAACAATGGATGAAAACCTCGAAAGAACTTCCAGGGTTAAGGCAGTCCAAAGTGATGCTGGGATCTTTTAACCAGAAAAAAACAAAAGCTTGCCTGAAACTAAACAGGAACAAGTTTAGAATTCTGACAGGAGTCCTGACGGGACACTGCAGACTTAGAAAACACCTCAAGGCTCTAGGCCTAGAAAGCCCTTCAGCAGAGGAAACCCCCATACATCTGCTCAAAGACTGCTGAGCAATGCTCCGCAAGAGACAGATGTGCCTCGGGGCTCACTGCCTGAACGCAGAATATTTGCAGTCCTTGAATCCCACACCAAAGCTTAGAGGAAGAGGGTGGGGTACAATAGATCTAGAAAGGTCGCAGTACAAGTCGTCACCGCCATGTCTACAATCTGGGCTACTGCCTTCACAGTTCCCAGCTGCCAGCCATGCCCATAAAAAAATTCTTATCTGTTTAGTATCGCCTGTCTAGTCTTATTTGTCAAGCAAAGTCCCTATAGTTTGTCTAGTTTTATCCGCTGAGTTTTGTTGTCTAATCTTGTCTGTCTCTCTGTCTAATATTCTCTAGTCTTATCCGTCTACTAGTTTTTTTCTATTTTTGTATAACTTCTTCTTCTTCAATTGGCTTCACCTTTCAGTAGGTTTGCAATCATCAATGCAATTTTGATCTTAGATGTGGCAGCTCGGAATAGTTTATGGGATGTAGAGTTATATCATTCCCTGAGATTACGCAGCCCTGAGATTCTGCGCCTACCGATGTTACGTCTGCCTAATATCTTTCCCTGCATTATCAATTGGAGCAGTTCGTATTTTTTCCTTCTTGTTATGTGACCTAGGTGCGGTGCAGCTTTCTTCTTTTTATTGTCGATATGACTTCCAACGATATATTAATACATTCCATTATTCTTATACCTATTCGTCACTCTGTCTTTCCAAGATATCTTTTACATGCGTCTAGCTTCTTCATTTTAGCTTGCTTCAATGTCCATGCCTCCACTCCATATAGTAGAATCAAGAAGACCCTCTTAGCATTCTTGTACGCAGAACTATTTTAGTTTGTCTGTCATAAAAGAACGTTTGCATTTTCAGAAATGTTTCAGGCCAATTCAATTATCGATTTTATTTCTGGTCTCTTATCCATGTGCCATGATTTGTATTTTGATGTTTTTTCTATCTGAGTGTTATTGTTGTATAGGGCTTAATACTGCGTGAAAGCTTTCGATATTATCATGCATTTTGTTTTTTTCAGGTTCATCTTGACACATTGCAGACCGGCATCGTTTACTTTATTTGTTAATCTCTGTAGGACTTCGATATAATGACTGTGTCGCCCAAATATCTCAAGTTATTTTTAGATTGACCATCCACGACAACTCCAGCTTGTTTTTCACGAAGAGGTTATCGAAATATCTCTTCAGAGTACAGGTTGAATAGCATTGTGTATAATATATTGGGTTCGGCAAAGAGATATGATGTTTTTGAAATGACTGTTAAGCCGGCTCCACACATTGGCCATGTGTTGTGGCATACGTCACATGGCCAATGTGTGGATGAAGAATTTGGCGCTTGTAAATGGGCTGGGTGGAGGTTGGCACATGCATTGGCGGCTGGCCATAGGGTTGTCGGTTTTCTGTCTCGCTTCAAAGGAATTGGCGCATGCTCCCACATGACAAATTTTCCCTCCACACATTGGCCATATAGATGCTATATAAAAAGCAGCAACCGCTAGTTCAAGATCAAGGTCACCAGACATGTTTCCTTAGTCTCTACAACTTGTGAACTGAGAAGTTGGCACTTGTGAGCCAATATGTAGACGCCCACTTGTGGTGTGTGAAAGAACAGCAAATGTTGGAACACACATTGGCCTGGCCGTGTGAGCCAATGTGTGGAGCCAGTTTACGCGCGCTTGGGTGGTCAAGCTGTTTTCGGAATGGTTGATATCTACTCGTCAACAGATGCCATTACAGTAACAATGGAGCCTTGGTCTGTAGCTCATCATGTGCTTATTTACCATACCTTCATTGAAGCGGGTCGTTTTGAGGTGTCACACACACATTTTAATATTTTTGGAACACGACCAAGACGGTCGTGTTCCAAAGCAGAATACCATTATGAAGTGGGTGAATAGTTTTCAAAGAACAAGATCTTTGAGACCAAGAGCTGCACGGGAACGTCATCTAACTGTACGGACCTCGGAAAACATTGAGAGGGTGCCACAGGCGGTGGAAGGCAGCCCTCGTCGCTCGGCGGTACGTCACACACGTGCTCATCATATGTCAGACAGGTCAGTTCGCAGAATCTTACACTTGGACCTTCATTTCTATCCATATAAGATTATATGATTGTGCAAGAACTGCTGCAAAACGACTTCATGAGATCTTGGAATTGCTGACAGACGATATCGTTTTCATCACGAGTGACGAGGCCCAATTTCATTTATCGGGGATGGTAAATAAACAAAACTTGCGGTACTGGGCAAGTGAACACTCGCAACAACTGCATCAGAATCCTCTGGACAGCGAGAAAGTACGAACTATAAAAGTCTTTATTCCATTATTTTGCCATATTTTTTTCGTGAAAATGGACGACCAGCGACTGTTAGCACAGGTCGCTACGTTACCATGTTGCGTGATTTTTTCCTGCCAGAACTAAGAAGACGTCTCATCAACCTCAACAGAGTTTGGTTTCAACAAAATGGGGCAACTTGCCATACATCAGGAGTAACATTGGCTTTTTTAAGACAACATTTCACAGGACGGTGTGGTCACTTCGGTCATCGGACCTGTCACCTGGTGACTACTTTTTATAAGGCTACATAAAATCTCAAGTTTACATTAACAAACCACGTACTCTTGAAGAGCTTTCCGAAAACATAACGCGAGAAAGTCGAAGGATTTTACGTGCCATGATTGAAAGAGTATGGACGGTTTCCCCACCCGTTTACAAGAATGCCTCTGCGGAAATGGACTGACTCTACCTAACTGATGTGATTTTTCGAAGTTGATTATTTTTTCGAAAATAAATGTATTTATTTCAAAAGGCAATGTAGTTATGTATAAAAACAATAAACTTTGAAAATGAGTCGCAATTAAATGTGCGAAAGTCATTTCAAAAACATCATATCTCTCTGCCAGACCCTCTACACAGAGTAGTAGGGGGTACGGGATCCCCCTACTACTCTGCCGTACCCCTGTGAGTATCTTTATTTCATCTGAGACCATATTATCTACTTTTATCGTAGCAGTTTGATTCCAGTAGATATTATCTGTATGTCTCGTTAGTCTAATTTGCGTTGTTTGGGTAGATCTATTAAAGTATCGAGACGGGAAGATCTATTCCTTTTCGAAAGCCTTTTCGTAGTCTATAATGCACACACACATATATGTTTATGTTCAAGCGTATCTGTGTTAACATATTAAAACTGAATAAAGCCTCTCATTTGGTACAGGAGACATATGGTACACGGTACAACCATTTCTGAATTTGAATTTTTCCAATGTCTTTTTATAACTCGTTGTATACTATTCTTTTGTAGATAATTTTAAGAAATGCTTTAAATGTGTGGCTCATCAATCTAATATTTCGATGGTCACTGCATTCTTTCGCACTTACTCGGTTTCGGTTTCTCGGTATCGTTATGAAGAAAGAGTGAATCCATTCTTTTGGTATGATCCTGGTTCTCTATACCAGGGGATCTCAAACTTTTCGAAGTCGGGGAACACTAAACTCTAATATATTTTTAAGCGGAACATCTACAATATAATATAAACGTGAAGACAGGGCGCAGGTAGCTAATCTTTTTGAAACCAAAAGTGTAATAAGAAACACATTAATGTTCACAAAGACACTCTGTTATTATAGAGCAAAACGGAATGAGAATCGTGTCGCAGCATGTGTTTGGCAACCCCTGCTTCAAAGTACTACTTTTAGTAAATAAAATATGGACTGATATTGATTGATGCAAATATATTTATGGCAAACACAATTAAAATTCCACTATTAAAAAAAAAACTCAAATTTAATGCGATACATGAGCTTGACCATCTTGACAGATCTCAGCGTTATTGGGACGAATAAATGATAAAGCCACACGCATTTCTTCTTCTAAATTCCCTAGTCTCTCGCTTTTGTTTGTCTTTATAATAACCATAGTGGAAACTCCTGCTTTGCAAAGATATGACGTGGTAAATAACAATAACAAATTCAGGGGTTTTTTGCTTATATTTGGGTATTCATCTTTAACAGAGATCCAAACATTTTCAATGATCTGAAGAAAGTGACGTCAGTTCTTCTTTTTCTTTTAAGGTAAAACTAGAAAATTTCGGAAGAAACAAACGGGTTTCTTAGCCAATCTTATTATTCTGGTCTTAGCAAAGCCTAATAAAAATATTTTTCGAGTTTTTCTTCTACGATTGCCTCGTTGGTATCTGGCAGAGAAGAGAACATTTCTGTGTTTCTATCTTTTACGTGTCTTTTCCATAGAAAAAGTATTTTTTTCATTGAACATAATTTGTCGGTCGATGTAAGAATGTTTTCATCTTTTCCTTGCACACTGACGCCAAATTATTGCAGCAATCATATTTTTTTTAGATAATTCACAAAAAGTTTTTGATTTTATGTTTTAAAAAACAACAAGTATATCATTTTTTTAATGCCAAGACACGATTTTAAACCTTTCCTCGTGACAACCACCTTACTTCGGTATGAAGAAGTAAACACTCATAATCTGCTTCCATCGATGAACAAAGTTGCTTGCAAATTCAATTCTTCGTCGGTCTCATTTTAACAAACTGAATTTCTACGAATCGTATCATCAGACACCGGAATCTTCAAAATTTCCTTCTTTGCTTCTTCTCCAAACATAGTTGTTACTCAAAATTTGAAAAGTTTTAATAACATCCACTTTGGGACAGCTTTACTAATTAAATCAAGGGAGGGACACGGAAATCTTCTGTTACTCTTTAGCACACAGCGCTCTAGATGCATTGTGTGAGCCTTTCGCTACGTCAAAGCAAGTAACGAGAAAGGTCAAGACCTAATATGTCAGGGGCTGAAGGCCATAGGTTTATGTACTAGTAAAGTAACATAAGAAAGTTGTAATTTGTGTAACCTCACTCCTTAGGTAAAACGAGAAACCTCACCTTTGTCACCAGTGAGGTTACACAGATTACAACTTTCTTATGTTACTTTACTAGTACATAAACCTATGGCCTTCAGCCCCTGACATATTAGGTCTTGACCTTTCTCGTTACTTGCTTTGACGTAGCGAAAGGCTCACACAATGCATCTAGAGCGCTGTGTGCTAAAGAGTAACAGAAGATTTCCGTGTCCCTCCCTTGATTTAATTAGTAAAGCTGTCCCAAGGTGGATGTTATTAAAACTTTTCAAATTTGAGTAGGCATTGTCTGTGTGACTGTTTATAAATAGTTGTCAATTAGAATAGTTGTCACTATTTTACAGCAGGCAGGCAAAATGAGTGATTCTGCTATCGTGTGTGGCTTTAATTTTACTGCTACTAACTCGGCAATTTTATACGACGCAAGTTGAACTTTATCATTTACTTTCAATGTTTTTCAAAATTTTTTTTTTACTTGCCTTGCACTTTAAAAAATGTTCTTTGTTTTTTGTTAAAAGATTTTTATATTCAGTTTTGAAATGCCGCCTTAATTTAGCGGGCGCCCACGCGCTATTGGCAAGTTTCTTGCAGCATACAATGCAGAGAGGTATTGGACAATCTGTATTTCCGGTCCAGGTAAATCCATATTTGAAGTATTCTTCGTCATCAAAAAATGCAAATTGAGAGAATTAAAATTTGAACTTCATATGAGTCACATTTACACACGAATATATTGAAAAAGATTGGAGTCTTGCGTAGTTGCGGATGTCGGGCCTATTGCATGCTTTATGCACCCTAATAATAATATTGCTACCTATGTTTGTTGTTATTTATTAATTAAAACTGTCACAGCTAATAATATAGGTTAACAGTTAATGCGCACGTCGGAGGGGATTCTCCGTAGCCCTAGCCGCTAGGGACAGGGCCTAGTGAATTAGGCCCCTAGAATTGGATTACGCAGAATTTTGATAACTGCAATAATATTTTTTAATATTGATTTTTTTCGCGGAACACTTAAATGTACATCGCGGAACACCAGTGTTCCGCGGAACACGCTTTGAGAACCCCAGCTCTATACTGCCTTGAAGAGATTTATATAAGTAATCTTGTTTATTTCAAACTGTTTGTCAGATTTATTTAAATAAGAAATACTATATAATACAATATATTGAAATAATAATAATACAATCAATACTGTAACTATGTTAGGGTATTGCAAATATTTGCAAATATTTGTTATTTTTGTCAATAAAATTCCTTCAACGTCGACACAATCTTTACGTACGACAGAAAATAAAAAAGCATCTATGGGTTATAACACGTGTTTTGTTCGTTTATCGTGTGAGAATCTTGCATTAATACAATGTATCAATCTGCAGCTAAAGTTCAGTAATCTCTTTCGTGCGACTTTCCGCAAAACAAACACTTTGCCGTCCATAAAACAGCGCAGCAGATCCAAACACCGCAATCGCATATATTACATCCATCTTGCGATTTATCTCTGCGACTTCTATTAAACTTGTAATTCTCATCACAGCGAATCTATATTTTAACGTATTCCTTTCATACGTCTAATGCACAGTCAGTATATGCAGATAATTAAGTCATTAAAAAAATAAAAATACCAACGTGTCTAAACAATGACTTGTTCGCCTATAACTATTTAAAAACTGTACAAAACTAAACAGAAAAAAGTTGACTACATATTTGTCAGGCAGAACTTTTTAGACAAGAGTAGAGATTTTGGGAAACTAGAGTGGAATACTACTAGATACCTTTAAAGTCTCGATATTATTAAGGTTGGCTATATTTGCAGATTTTTTTGTGATATTAGAAACTATAAACAAGAACTAGGTCAAGATAGCTTACTCAAGCAATATATTAAATCCAATTTGAAATTCCGTCTGATAGGCGCCGATTTATTCACCTCAAGAATCAACAGGCTATTCAATATGATCAAGATTAATAACCCATTGATTGGCTTGTGAAAAATTACCGTTTGCTGATTGTAGATAAGAATACTGTAAAGTGAGTTTATAATAAAGCAAAAGATAAACTTGAGGATTGAAAACTTGGGTGGCTCTTTAATTTGGTTTAATTGCACGTGAGCTGCTTCATTTTATTGATATAATAAATCTCGAGGCGCGTAGGCTTGATCAAGAGAATAAGGATGGGATTCTTGTAGCGGGGGTGCAGAATTATGAGTTTCTGAGATTACTTGGATATGTATAAATTATCGTACGAGATCATGAATGTTCAGCGGATGGGCACAAAACATGTTTTTCTTCTGGTGGAAATAGATCATAAATAAACATTAGGTCTACACCACCTGCTGGATAAATCACAATTAATCCTGGATTTGTTTTGTGTTTTGTGACCGGAAACAAGACGTACGTTGATTTTTATCAAGGAGCTCGAACATTTATGATTTTCAAGTGGATTTAAGAAATTTGAAGTTTTTGAACAAGATTTAATGTCACCTGGACATTTGAACTATTTGTGGTTAAATCATTTTGCTTTTACTTGAATTAATATTTACAAACTAGAAACGGGTAAGTAAACGTTAGTACCGATATGTACCTAAATTAGTTCATTTAATTTTTGTGCGATTTTAAATATTCTAACGATTTTATTACATATAGAATAGCGCACACATTTTTAGGGAGGGGCGGGAAAAATACGTAAAATGGATCGATTAATGTTCAAGGTTTTGTGGTGTCCACGAAGTCGGCGGGGGTGGGGCGCGAAAACAAAATTTAAGGTTTTCAGCCGCTGCTATGGTTTAACGGTTTTTCAAACCCGGTTTAAAAAAAACCGGCGTTTAAAGAAAATTTGTCACATTTGAAAACCGGTTTTTAAATTAAAAAAAACGGTTTATAATAAATTAAATTATTAGGAAAAAATGATATTTATTTGATTTGATTTGCTACTTGCTAATCCAAGCCAGATCCGGCCGGATTGATGGAAATTCGGTTGATTCGATCAGGATAATTTTCTGTTGACTATTTCCAGGATAATCGAGTGAGTGCATTATATAGGTAGTTTACACACACACACACACACACATGCATTTATAATTAGACAAACAATTAAAAATCTAGTACAGTGTAGGTAACTAGTTAAATTTCACAGATGCGTGGTGCGCATGGCGTCACATGGTTTTTTCAAAACCAAAATTGATTTTCTGATAAATAATGTATACTTAAAATAATTACCGTATTTCTCAGTGGATAAAATTTTACCTACTTTTTGTGCCCGTATAACGCGGAACTATGTTTTAGAATCAATTTTTTTGGCAAAAAGGTGCGCGTTATACACCGGCAAAAACGGTAATTATATTAAGTATACATTATTTATCACAAAATCAATTTTGGTTTTGAAAAAACCACGTGGCGCCATGCGCACCACGCATTTAAAGTGCAGCAGCGCGATTATTTTACCAAAATTTAACAGCAGCGGATCCGATGACGTAAACGATGATGTAAACGTTTAATGATGCCAGATCCCGTTATCCAGATTGCAATCCCTAGATATGTTTCTGTTAAATGAACTAAAAAATTTAAACACGTTTAAAATTATTATATGCTTTAGAAGAAATTAATGAAAGAAGACAAGTAAGTAGAATTAGCAATTATTTTACTGTATTTGCAAAATCCAAAAAACATTTCCAGTACTGCAAAGAAATCTACTGTACTTTCTTTAGCTTCAAAAACCGACATTATTAAGTTATCTGGAAAGATATTGCCTAGAATATTTCCAAACTCATATTTGGAAACCGATTCTTATGAAAAGCAAATCGAAACTACTCATCAGAGTAATGCTTTTTATAAGGAAATCATGGAAACATACACTGACTGCTAACATTTTTGTATCGGTTTTCGTTATTTTGTGTAAATAATTTGATATTGATTTCGTTTTTTGTTATTTTATATAAATTGAATTTAAAAATATTCCCTATTTTATTTTTCTTTTCGAAAACCGGCTATAACCGGTTTTTTTGTAATCTGGAATACGAAAACCGGTTTTTCGAAAAATCGGCTTTTGTATAAACCCTAGCTGCTGCGCGTTTTTAGACCGATCACGATGAAGGAGTGCCATCGGGAGCGCCAAATTTTCCTGCATAAAACTATGGATTTTCAAGTCGTCGCTTAAAGTTTTGAGATTATCGCAAAAAAACGAAACAAAAATCGTACAAGACGAACTTTTTTGACATTCCGTTGCGGGCCGACCGCCAAACGGAACGGCTTGCGGGTCCGGTTTTGCACGCTTCTCCTCCAAAAATTGTGAGGTAGGTACGACCGATAAAAGGAAATCGCTTGTATGTTAATCCGCATTCAAGATTTACAGAAGTCAAAAAGTAAAAATGGCACAACCTCTTGTCCCACAATGGCAGATCGGGAACAGATTAGACCGCACCACGGGTTTCTGGTTTGGATATATCCGAACCGCAAAACCGCGGTTTTCTGTGCAAAAACCGAAACCGTCATAAAAAACCGCGGTTTTTGGTTTTATCTAAAAATAAATAAAAATAGAGCACATTGAATTAGTGCTCTCAAACATTGCAAAAATGTTTTGATTTTAACAAAAACATTTGCAACTGTTGTTGCAAAAATGGCAACCATCGATGGTATATGTGTTCGAGCAATTTCGAAATCTGCATTTATTCGGAAAGCAATAGCTGGCCGGTTTCCCAACCAAATCTCGCCAAAATGTTCTTCAGGTGTTATGACCTTAATTCAAAAGCAATACGAAGAGAGAAAGAAATGATTTTAAAGTTTCAAGAATTAAAAGCAAATAGACAAAAAATTAGTACTACGCTAGATTAGTGGACTAGTTTGAGACGCCGAAGATACTAACATTAATATTCATGGCGAAAACAATTTTTATTGCAATTTAGGTTTTCTGCGAATTGAAGTAACTTGTTCTGCAAATAATATCGTGATAAGTATTGAAAAACATTTAGATTCATTTAGTATCACTTTCAGAAATGATATTGTGGGTGACTTGGATTAGAAAGTTGACGTCGCTACGCCGTTGTCAAAAATTTTGCAATGCAGTTTTTAGTCGCGCTTTACCACAAGCTTTCCCTTCACCAAAACATCAAATTTGTTTTACTATCTGCAAAATTGGGAAAATTACAGCGGAAACATCACCGCGAGTTCCTGAAATTCGACTTAGATTAGCAAATTGAACTATGCGGCGACGTCGTGACGGCGCTATCAAAGATTTTGCAACTCGGTTTTCAATACCGCTTCCTAACAAGCTTTCCCTTCAACGAAATGTCATACTTGTTTCGCTAGATTCAAAATTACGAAAACTACGGCGGAAAAACCAACATCCGCATTAGGAAATTGAACTTTGCGGTGCCGTCGCCACGCCGCTGTCAAAAATTTCGCAACGCGGTTTTCAGTCTCGCTTTCCGACCCCCTGTTGCTCTAAGAAAATATCGAATTTGTTGCGGTAGCTGCGGAATTTCGAAAAAACAAATGCAACCAATCCTCGGTAGATCTAACTTTGACGGGCCGTCGCGGCGTTAGTTATCGAGACATTGCAACGCAATTTTCAATTTCTGGTCGGAAAAACTTCAAAGTTTGATTGAGTCTGGGATTTATTGCCGTGGGATTATTATTGAGTAAGATACTACACATGACGATGCCTGGGTAATTAAAAAAAATGGTAAAGTACATTGTCCTGCTGAACTAAAAATTTGCATTAACCATACAATTCATCTCGCTGTGTGCGACACTTTTACAAGAAATCATCTCAAGTAGAAAACAGCTGCAGGAGTGAAGATGAAGATTTATTTCCTAAAAAATCGCAAGAAGAAGATGTGGATAATGAGTATTACTTCGATGAAGATGCTAAAATTAAAAGTAATTTACAAATGGTAAGAAAACTTGTAAATTATTTTCGTTTATCTCCGATAAAATCAGTTTACAACGATACGTAAAAGCTCTTTTTGAAAAGGAAATTGAATTAGCAATGGGGATCAAGACAAGGTGGTCTCTAATTGAACCATTATAATAAAAATGTATTCTTCTAAAAGTCGTAATATCACATATTCTAACAGATTTAAATTCATTGCATTTAATTGAAAATATTAATTTTCAATTGTTATGAAACTTTATCTCCAGTAATCGAAGCAATAACAACATTAAGCAGCGTTGATTCTAACATATTTGCGGAATAAGGTGTAATAGAATTCTTGGAAGAGAAATTAATTGGTTCAGATATAAGCAAAGCTTCAATGAAAAATATCATGGATCGTTTGAAGACCCGTGAAAATGGAATTATCAGAATTGGCTAGATGCTTACTAGATCCTTCGAAAGTTCCAACAAAGTCTGTTATAATATTGGCGGAAAATCTTTTTGAACGACTTTATCCAGACAACAATAATATTGAGGTCAACAATAAGGTGAACAATAAGGTGAATGTTCGGCAAATTCAGAAAAATTAGAAGAAGTGACCAATCCAAATTATTCCTTGCAAACGAAGCACAAAAAGCTATTCAAGAAGAATTAAATAAAAATACTTATATGCCAACAAATCGCTATCCTAATTCTATGAAAAAGGAGCTGGCTAAATATAAAAGAACTTCTGACAGAACAAAAAGATTAAATATTTTGTTTCAAGTACACTCTACAATTAATGCTACGTCCACCTACTCCGAGAGATAATTTTCCCTTAGCGGCAACTTTTATACAAAACTAAGATCTCGATTAAATATCAGACACTACCACCGAAATTTCTTAAAAACTGAAACCGTGGTTTTTAATTTTCAAAAACCGAAAACCGCGGTTTTGAAAAAGTGCGGATATTCAGAAACCACGGGCTATTAAAAGTTGCGAAAAGTTCGCAATTGTCAAAATTATTGTGAAAAAACGAGATTCGCATTTTGCGTCCTAGCTCAGAGGTGCTTGTAAATTTTTGGGAAGGTTTTGCACGGCGTCCATTTGCCGCTAATTGCCGACATTCTGAAATCAAGTTTACATGTTTCACTTCTGAACCCCTCGGAACCCTGCGAATCGTCGACCATTTTTCGCACGTCATATTTAACCCGTCTTTCAACTTTAGCAACTTTTTCCGCCGCAATTTGCAAATTCCATATTTTTTCTGCAAGAGATGCAAATTTCGTTCATTTACCGTTCGCGCTTCGATCAGGGAGAATTCTCCAAAAAAACATCAAATTTTGGGTTCGTCAAAATTGGAATTTTTTTACCGCGACTTTTACGCTTCTACGAAAAACACATTTCCTTATTTTCACCCGCAAGTTCTGTCACATTTTCTGTGCCCAGAATTCGCCTAGAAAACACACCGACGCTACTGGCGGGACGCAAACACAAACGTCAGCCCAACCGTTAGTAGAAACTAACTACGACTGCGGAAAAAGGGTTTTCGGATAAAATTCAAACTTTTTGACCAATTCTGACCAGGAAAAGACATCGGTAAATCATACAATCGATAATTTAGATAAATTTCTTGATTCGGCCGCCAGCCGTCGATAATACGAGTAAATTATTCCGTCCTCTCTTGTAAACACATGTAAATTGAGTATCTTTGCCCCCAACAAGTTCGATCTGTAAATCTTATGTTTTTTAGCTCCACTAAACGTGGAGCTAAGAAACATGACAAGAGGAGACCAAAGAAGATCAGATAAGACCTAACAAGAGCAGACAAGGCCAGACAAGGCCAGACAAGACCAAACAAAACCAGACAAGACCAGAAAGGGCCAGACAAGACCAAACAAGAACAGGCAAGACCATACAAGACCAGACAAAACTAAACAAGACCAGATAAGACCAGACAAAACCAGAAAAGACCAGATAAGACCAGACCAGACAGAATCAGAAAAGACCACGCAAGACCAGACAAGATCACGTAAGACCAGACAATACCAGACAAGACCAGACAAGACTAGAACTGACTAGACAAGTCCAGACAGGACCCGACAAGACCAGACGCCAAAGCAAGGTTATCTACTACACCAGGGCTGTCCAACCAGTCGATCGCGATCTACCGGTCGATCGCGGCGTGATTTTGAGTCGATCTTTGATTTCTCACTCTTCTATGTACTTACTTAAAAATACAGTTCGATAAATATAAGTAATATTTATCGTAATATAGTTATTACGTAATATAGTATATTACGTAATGAGGGTTGTAAGAAGCATATTACGTACGAGAGGAACAGTTAAACAGGCGTAATTCCGCGAGTACGTAATTACCTTACAATTCGAATTATGTACTATACTTTATCTACGACCACACTAATTTGTTTCTGTTTAATTAGAAAAATATGTTTGATGTAACACATTCGAACTTATTTAACTTCATAGAAATGAAAAGAAATACATTAATAATGTTTCCATACCTTTTTATTTAGGACTTATTTGTAGGTTTCGTTAGATTTAAACGTGAAAAAACGAAATGAGTGACAGCTTCTATGTGAATGATGTAACGTTTAATGATTGTTTGGAAATCACGGAGTACTATATTTAAAAAAAATATCAACGTGCAGAACTCAACCAATCAACGAATTGTAATCCAAACAAGCAAGTGTTATTTTGAATTATTAAATAACATTAATCGCGGATTGTTACATATGTGTTTTGTATGATGTATTTACATAATCCACGAACTATAAATATTGGGCAATTACAATAGTGGTCGTAGATAATTTTTTTTAAAACTCTCTTCACTCACACTTAATACACACAATGTTATGGAAACTGTTTTTAAAATAATTAATTCTATACGTGGCAGTGCCCTTCAGAGACGTTTGTTTAGATTAGAAAATGAGGATAATGATAACTAACATTTGTTGCACACTAATGTGATTTCTCATGCGGTTTCTAGACTTATTAGAAGGCGTAAAAAGTTTCTCTCTGAAAGAAGTGGTTATTCGATATGTTTTCTGGTTAAGAATGACATTTCACACAAGAAATGTCAAAGTGGTTATTTGATATGTCATTCTTGGCAGACTTTAGTTCAAAACTAAACGATTTGAATCTTGAACTACAGGGTAAAAACAGAAATGTATTAGGCATGATAAGCTAAAAGCTTTTCAGCATTTATAATACTGATGAATGCGAATTTAAAAGATGAAGAAAAGTGAAGCATTTTCCAAGCATTGGAAAATATTTTCAGACACATCCTGACCCTGCTCAATTCAACCCTAAGAAAACGATTCTCGAAATTGCAATTGAAGATTTTGGGAAGATTTGAAAATATTGCACTATTTTTTTAAATGTGTTTCAAAAAGATATCAACATAAAAGAAATTTGCAATATCTACAATATTTGAAGCAAATCAGGGTAAACTAGAATTGGAAATAATCAAACTTCAAAATGATTTGTATTTGAAATCCAACGATTGTATTTGGAAATACACTAAAGAGAAATACCCAATCTTGACAAACGCGGCACAAAAATGTCTTGATGCACTAATGCTTTGGCTCGACGTATTTGGCGGAATCCGCATTTTCTGACATGAATGTATTAAAATCAAAAATAACAAATTCTTTAACTGATGAACATCTTGATCAATGTTTAGGAGTATCTCTTTAATCGTATGATTCTGCCTTTGAAGATATTGCCAAATGCATGCAATGCCGACGGTCTCATTAGTACCTATTAATCTTATGTTAGTATTTACTATATTCCTGATTTTGATATTTTATATCAGATATTATATACATTTCAATACTTTTTGTACCTGTTGAAATGTTTAATAAACATTATATAATAGTTTTTTCATAAATTTAGGGCCATCTTAACTCTCAAACAAACTAAACTAAAAACGTTAAAACGCGCGAAAACTAACCGCCCGCGCAATCGCTCACGTTTGCTAGAGTGAGATAAGTGACTGCAATGGATTTATAAAAGTAATAATTAGAAAAAACATTATCTTAAATTAATTGGCGATCAATTTATTAATTGGCCAACATTGGCTAAAAGTGTAGCCCTGAGAATAAGAATCTACATCAAAATTCCGATTTTCGTATCGTTATTTTTACATGAAAACCAGCTTTTAAATGGCAATATGTTTTTATGTATTTACACACAAAAATATTTCTGGTCACTCCATGACCCCAGACCCCCCGGTGGCCCGCTACGCCTTTTGGTCGATCTTGGCAACAATATGTACCAAAAAGTAGATCGCCACTACAAAAAGGTTGGACAGCCCTGTGCTACACTCTACATGGCAATATGGGATTAGTTAAAGTTGTTAGTTTTAATTTTTAAGTATTTCATCTCGATATTTGTTTATTTTATATGATTTCTTGCTCAATATTTTTTATTTTATGTTATTTATTACTCGATTATATGCCCAGCACATTAAAAACCATTAACAAGGAAAAACAAGGATATCAAATAACATAAATTACAATTAGTTATGTGGACCTTGCGCACAAACATATTTTCCATATATGCCCAAACATATATGCCCATATAAGGCATGAAGGATGACAATGTGACTTACAGAACTTATATAGGTGATGATTCCAGTTAAGTTATAATCCAGTTAGGTAATAAAAATGTGGTAAGTTAAGTATTGGATAGATCGGACGATTCCATGATTTGTCTGTAAAACTGTTTTGCGATAGATAATTCTGCATCATGGAACTGTTACATTAAATTAAAGCAGAATAAATTTAGCGGTAGAACACATTAAAAAATATCGTGCAAAGTGACTTTTTATCTGAGTTATATTGATATATTCTCAGGATATGAAATGTTAATTCAATTTAAGATATTTGCAATATTTTAAATATTTATAAAACATTCGTAAAAAGTATTATATTAGTAAAAGTTCATTTGTGGTTGAATTTGTCTAAAATTTTATGTTTGTTTATAATCGGATGCAATTTTCCAAAAGGCCGATGCATTTGTAATTTCTGTTTGGAAATTATATTTTTAATGTGTATTTTTTCACAATTCGCTAACAATGATGTAAAATGAAATATCTTTTGTAATAACAATCAGCCTCATTCTTACAACTGAACCTAGACAATTGACAATAACATAACAAACTTTTAAGTCACTTGTTATCAATGTTTAGAGTAATTTATATCCAATTTAAGACATTCTAGTCTATCAATTGAACATTTTGTGCGCCTGTGTTCCCGCAATGTTTAGAAGGCGGGAATATGAAAGTTTCGGGTACATTTTATTATTTTCACTGGTTATATGTCAAAAAAGTGCCCGAAAGCATGGCGGAAATGGACGCATGTGCACAAAAAAAATTCAACCATGAAAAGTATTATTTAAAACACCAATTTTACATTACAGCGAAATACAATTATTAGTAAATATATTTAGTAACACATAATGCTATAGGTGTTTTTATTTTCATGCTTGATGCAATTTAAAATCAAGATGAAATTAAACAACATAATATTTGTCCACATAGATTAGTAAGAAAAGAAACAGATAAGAAAACGAAACGAATATACTAAACAGACAAGTCTAGACATACAAGACCAGAGAGACAAAACTAGACAGAAAAGACCAGAGATGTAGATTTGGGTGGTGACTTGTACTGTGACCTTTATAGATCTTTTGTACTAACCTAACCCATTTAGAGTGCCTCCTCTTGTCCTGATTTATTTGGAATTCGGAAGGAATCTGGGCGGGTTTCAAGCATCGCAACTCCTTTTCGTTCAAGCAGTGGGCTCACGATACATTTGTCTCTTTCGAAGCAATTCTCAGCAGTCTTGAAGCAGTTATGTTGGGGTTTCCTCTGCTGAACTAAATAATCTGCAACTGTCATCTTCCTCTAGGCCTAGGGTCTTGAAATGTTTTCAACAAAAAAGTCTGCAGCGTCTCGTCAGGACTCCTGTCAGCATTCTGACACCTGACACCATTCGAACATCTGCTATGGCATTGTGCTATTCTACTGCAGGGTATGCCTGTCCGGTTTGGTATAACTCAACGCATGTTAAATAGGTGGACGTAGCTCTCATTGAAACATGTAGAACTATAACTGGATGCTTAAGATCAACACCAACTGAGCGCCTTTACCAGCTCTATTCGATGAGAAATAGCTGCAAACAGGCAAGCTTTTCTTCTTTTCTGGTTAAAAGTTCCCAGCATTACTTTGAATTAGTCTTAGCCCTGGAAGTTTTTCCAGGTTTTTATCCATTGTTTTCTTATTTCTTCAAATAAACCTTTGTGGATGGTGTTATACTCATACCACAAAAGGGTTCCGGACCCTTAAAGGGATTACTAGATCGCTTGTTTACTATTTGATATGCATCTTCGTTTCCATCTATACCAGTGTGCCCAGTAGTACCCAGTATAGCGTTACTTTATTTTCTCTGTCGAGCTTATTTAGCTTTCGCACACAGTCCCATACCAGTTTAGATCTGATGGTATATGAGCTAATAGCCTAGATGGCTACTTGGGTATCCGACAGGACAACAATTTGTTTTTTGCGATAGTTAAATTGTAAACATATTTCGATTGCATATCTGATTGGAAGATCCTTGGGTAGATTCCCATGGATTCAAAGTATTTGGTACGAGATCCAAATACTCCTTCACTTCAGTCACAGTCCCATACCAGTTTAGATCTGATGGTATATGAGCTAAAGCCTAGATGGCTGCTTGGGTATCCGACAGGACAACAATTTGTTTTTTGCGATAGTTAAATTGTAAACATATTTCGATTGCATATCTGATTGGAAGATCCTTGGGTAGATTCCCATGGATTCAAAGTATTTGGTACGAGATCCAAATACTCCTTCACTGTTCGAATTGTACTACCTACTTCAGTTGAACGAAAACTTTCGTTCTAATAAGAAAGGATAACAAACAACAAAAATAAGGCGCCCACACAACGTTTTTAACATTCAACTATTTTATCTACTCTGGGATAATAATCTGATAACTGACAACATCAACTGTCACTTGGAACAAGAAAGGTGGCTCCAGAAGATTGTGCCCTGCAGTACAGTTCTGAAGCAATCCGGCGTTCCCTGGGCAACGGCGAAAACTAATCCTTTCACGCCAGAAGCATCAACCGAGTCCTTTGAAGGGCCACAGTTAACAATTATCTTTGCAAATATAGAGAGCATATCATCCAAGTATCTGATTTTCAGAGAGAGCATATTATAAAAGAAGAACTACTGCAAAACCTTCGTATCCAGCATGGATGCAATGTGCTATGCATACAGGAGACACATAGTAGCTATAAAATGCACACACCAAAAATAAAGGGAATGGTCCTTGTAATAGAAAGACCTTATGATAAGTATGGAAGTGCCATCTTTGTCCATCGAGATGTTCAAGTCCTCTCCACGGCACTCAAGGAGGAAAACAACATTGAAGTTCTCACTTTAGAAACAGCCAACTGTACGATTTCATCTCTTTATAAACCACCTGGCGCTGATTTTATCATCTATAAGCCATCCAATCTCCAAAACAAAAGCACACAGATTGTGATTGGCGACTACAACAGCTGCATATGGGGACATGATCATGAAGATGAGAATGGAAGAGCAGTGCAAGAATGTGCAGAAATAAATCCCCTTACCCTGATCCTAAATATGTGTAAAATTTGTCTGTTCTCGAATACCTAATACACACTACCGGCCAATAATGTGCCAAATATTTGCTGCCGTTTGTACCTCAGAAGGTACCTTTCCGCAGGAGGTACAACTTGAAGATAGCTGACTGGTCGAAATTTTCAGATATGTTGGACATCGAAGTATCTTCAAAATAACCCACACCAGAATCATATGACATTTTCACCAGAACTGTAAAGAAGTGCTCCATAAGGTTTATACCCTGCGGCTGCCAGACTTCATTTATCCCTGGTCTTACATCAGATGAAGCTGCCCTACTCACAGAATACAGGAAGTTATTTGAAGAAAACCCTTTCAGTGAATCAACAGTGCCAGCTTCCACTGTTGAATCACTGAAAGGGTTTTCTTCCTCAGAACAGACTCATCTCCGTAATTAGAAAAACAAAACGGGGTCAATGGGCTAGAACCATAGAAGACATGGATGTGAGAAGAAACATCCATGAGGCTTGGACGTCTAAGCAGTGATCGGACAAACACCTCTGTACATTACAACATCACCTCTGTACATTACAACATCACTGCCAACCAAATAGCACATTAGCTTTTGACGAACGGGAAACCCATCCACAAACACAAAGTGCCCAGACATCAAAGAGAAATTCAAGAGGAAAGTAACGATCTTGCAATACCACTCAGAATGTCAGAAGGCTGAGGAAGGCTGTGGAGAAGGCTATGAAACAGACTAAAAATGGGAAACAGCCGGCTTGGATGACATTCGGACAGAACAAATTAAGCATTTCGGCTTAAAAAGAATGGAAGGATACTCCAGCTCTTCAATTACTGCATGAAGAATTATCAAATCGCAAAAATAAGGCGGAAGAGCCATGTGATAGGTCTGCTGAAACCTGGCAAAGAAGGGAAAAACTCGAAGAACTGAAGACCAGTTACACTCCTGTATCACATTCCTCTACAAACTACTAGAAAGAATGATTTTTAATCGCCTTCTACCCGAAATTGATCCTCTGCTCATACACGAACAAGCTGGATTTCGTACCGGCAAAAGCTGTACTGGACAGTTGCTGAACCTTACGCAGTTCATAGAAGAAGGTTTCGAAGCAGCTAGGGTAACTGGAGTGGCATTTGTTGATTTATCGGCAGCCTACGACACTGTTAACCATCAGCTCCTACTTGCTAAGGTCTACACGTTGACTAAGAACTCCAGCCTAACCAGAATCATTGTCACACTCCTTCAGAATCGGAGGTATTTTGTGAACTTCCAAGGGCAACATAGCCGATGGAGACTACAGAAGAATGGTCTACCTTAAGGAAGTGTTCTCGTTCCATTTCTGTTCAATGTGTATACAAGTGACCAGCCCATAGCTCCCAACACCAGGAGTTTCTTGTATGTTGACGATCTCGCTCTTGCTGCACAGTGTAAAGATTTTTAATCAGTGGAGAATAACCTCACGAGCCCTTAAGGGTATGTCCAAATACTATTTCGCAAACCAACTGAAAACAAATCCCTCCAAGACACAAGCATGTGCCTTTCACCAAAGAAACAGGGAAGCCTTTTGTGAATTGAAGGTAGTATGGTCAGGAGTAGAACTGGAACACTGGTAAATCCCAAAATTTCTAGGAGTGCCATTGGACAGAGCTCTTATCTACAAGAAACACTGTTTGAACACCAAGTCAAAAGTTTCCATCAGGAATAATTAATCTTCTGAGAAAACTGGCTGGTTCAAAATGGGGTAGTCAACCTGACACCATTCGAATATCTGCAATGGCATTGTGCTATTCTGCTGCAGAGTACGCCTGTCTGGCGTGGTATAACTCAACGCATGCTATACAGGTGGACGTAGCTCGCAATGAAACATGTAGTACTATAACTGGATGCTTAAGATCAACACCAACTGAGTGCCTTTATCAGCTCTATTCGACGATAAATAGCTGCAAGCAAGGAAAGGAAGATAGCTGAGCAGAAAGAAACCCGTCCTCTACATGGGCATGAACTACATGCTCAGGCTTAAGTCTAGATGGAGTTTCCTAAGAACATATTCCTAAAAACCAGATAGACAAGACCACACAGACAAGAACAGACAGACAAGACGAGACAGACAAGACCAGACAGACAATACCAGACAGACAAGACCATACATACAAGACCAGAGAGACAAGACCGAACAGACAAGACCAGACAGACAAGACCAGACAGACAAGACCAAACAGACAAGATCAGACAGACAAGGCGAGACAGATAAGACCAGACAGACAAGACCAGACAAACAAAACCAGACAGACAAGACCAGGCAGACAAGACCAGAGAGACAGACAAGACAGAACATCTGAAAGACACAACCAGACGGACAAGTTCTGACAATTTAACAAAAATATTCTTATTGTACAATAATAATTGGAATAAGAAAATAAAAAAATTAAATAGATAATGAAATAGATTTATATTTCCATACAGAAATGTTAAAATTAGTATTGGCAAGATTTATAAATACTTATATTTTGTCAGACATATGACATGTTGATATTTTTATTATATTTCAGACTTCCGCAACATTAAAATCTTTCAATTTGTGTCCCATAAAATAAGCGGACAGAAATAAATATACATTGGCAATCTAGATATTTTATATTGACTAATATGAAATAAATTTAAATAACTTATTAGCCGAGATAATAAGTTATTTATTGCGTCGAACATAAATACATATTTTCTTGCGGCAATACTAACAACGTTCAAGCGAATCGAACCAACATAATAGCTACAAGCAGTACACACGAGATTTCAACGTCCACAAAGACTGAACCGTACTTAGTTAAAGCTCCAAGCACCAAAGGCTTTTAAAAATGGAATGGAGAGGGCAAACGTTCGGCGCATTCCGTTTACAGTTCGCGCAACCGACATTCAAACCACTTGTTGCGCCTTGCGCTTGAAAAATCAGAAAATCAGTCAGTCGTTGTTGTGCGTTTTGAGCAGTACGTGCGTGAAAGCAAAGCACAAACTGCGCTCCACCAATTGCGTAACTACGAAACTTTGTGAAAGAAAAAAAACTAAACAATATATTGTGTGAATTTTATTGATAATGTGTTAACGGCGTTTGGATTTATATTCTGTGCAAGATGACGGAAAACTTCTGTGTTAGGGCCAGAGGTCGCTTAATGGATTATTGCATTTTATTAGCGTGTCTGATGTGGGTGACATCTGCAACGATTATGGGCGACGAATGCGACTGGACAGGAAGGTACGTTTATTTATTTCATTTCCCTTTCAAACATTGATAGAATAAACAAGAAAATTGTATTTACGTCTACGCAATATTTTATTATAAACAATTTAAGAATATCGCAGTTTCTTTACTTTAAAGGATATCATTATAGAAGGATATTTTATGTTTATCTGTTTTTATATATGAGGAAGATTGTTACCCCAGACATAAAAGTAATAAGTATTCATGGATATTCCAGTATATTGAAAAGCTATTGGCTTTAAAAACAACTTTATGTGGTATTTTGCATTAAATTGTTCAACTAAAAGTAAAAAAATTGAAAACAGGGCATTTATTTCTTCAGAAACCTAAATAATATGAATATTTTGTGTGGATTTGAGATTTTGGTAATTGACTTACTTCTGGGTTCTAAAGATCGGCGCCAAACTCGGCGCCAAATGTTTCATCGAGATTTAGTCGACATCGACATCGAGAATGTTTGAAATTTTCGCACTGAAAAAATAATTTTCAACAATTTTTCTCTGTACATTTTTTATTAATCCTTAAATTTATTAATCTATTTTTTTCTTTTCTTTTGAGAAAAAAAATCAGCATTTTTGTTTTGTTTTTTTTTTATGGGAAATGTCATTAAAAACAAATAAAAAATTAGCATAAAAATTCAATTAAATATCTCAAATTACCTTAATGGAAAGAAATTAAAATTTAATTTGTTTATATCGTAAGAAAGCAATTCCGCTACTTTCCGCACAAATTAAAAATTATTCCATCTACTCCAAATCAAGATTACTTTTACCAACTTGTACAGATTTTTCCAACTTGTAGACCCTGCTTAGATTTCACCAGTTGATAGTGCAGTTGTCTGGGAAAAGTTACGTAACAAGAAATTAAAACAAAATAATAAAGAACGGCATACAAAAGAATAATTAACAATTAGAACAATAAGTATTCAAGAAATTTGTTCAGTGCAGTTTAATTAATTCGTGTGTATAAAATCTCTAATGAAAATTATTATAATTATATAGTATAGCAATGTGTATTATGACATACATTAGCTAAATGCCGTGGATAGAAGAAAAAATATGCACGCAACAATAATAAATAGGAAAACACTTGTTTAGTTTTTTTTGCTGAAGAAAAAAGAGTCTTGGTATGGAAGAATATACTTCTCACCACAGAATAAAAACATGATACAATAATATTTGTGTGTGGTTGTGACGACGTACACGCCACGGGATTAGTTTTATTTACAAAATTACGCGACGTTCTCACGTTTTATTCACCACTGTATATCCAAATCCGTATTTATAAAACTCGAACAAATATTATTATTATTGTTAACTACTGGTGGCATGTGATCGTAATTAAGTCTCGAACACGCTCGTAAACGCCTGGGATCCCCGAAAAATTCCTCACGAATTTTTAATCTACTTTTTTTTACGAGGTTTCGCGCTCCAAACATCTGCTAAAATTTTGTTGCTATTTTTTTCCATGTGTCATATCTACCCAGATCTTTCCCACGCAACATTTTTTTTAATTCGTACCGAGAAAAAATGTTAATCTTGAAAGATTAAAAACACTTCCAACACTGAAATTAATTAAAACAACGAACGTAATTGTTTACATTTAAATTAAGCTAATACATAAAACAAACAGATTACTCGGAAAATAATTCTTAACAATTCGGTTTCACTTCTTGAAACTAATTGTTTTGTGACACGTGCCGTCGAAACTTGTTTTTCTTTTGGGCAACTTTTTTTTAAATCAACAATAATTTATATCGATGTCGGCGATTGGCGCCTGTCCGCGTCGCGACGATTAAATCAGACAAAAACGGTTTTCTCCTGGTCGGGTCGAAAGGCGGCGCCGTTGCATGCAATCGGAGTTTGATCTCTTTCTTCCTCCGCAAGAACTGGTGATGGCGTGCTTCGGCCAGCACGAGCCGTGGGCTACGTAACCAATGACATGTAAATTATATAAACCGGTCTTAGATGTATTATTGTACTATTATTATTCACGTAGGAGAAATTATAACAAAGGAATCTTATTATTATTATTGCTCTTGCTTTATCTATTTCACTATTATCTATTTTTTCGCGTTACACAGATTTCCTTTGTCAATATCCTTTTCAAAAGTTATCTATATTACGAAAAATCTCTATAACAAAGTTCATCAAGTCCTTTTGTATGTATAAAAAGAATTAACATTATAGTTTGAATAAAATGAAAAAATCTCTATAACAAAGATTGGAACTACAATACAAGGTATGTGGTTTTTGTATAAACCCCCTCTTCAACTTGGCTTTTAGAATACTCCACCATTGTATCGCATATTTCGTATTCCTTCAGGGTAGGCAGCCCGGACGGTTAGTGCCGCCCTGATTGAAAATTACAAGGCCTCGGCGGAGAATTGAATGTGAGGTAGTAAGCAGTGTTAAGTTAACTGTCAAGAGGACCCCCTGAAACCTGCCGAGCATCTTGAAACTGTTCCACGCATAACTTCAAGATGTCGCTGTATTATTTTTTCTCTTACATCCCCCTTGCACATCTTGTGATTAGAGATTCATTTGCAGTTTTCCCATTGATTTCGACATGGTGTCTTTTAGATTCGTCCTGCTCTTTAATTTACATACTGTCTTGGATCATGTTCGTTATTGCAGTCCAGGCGACCTCTGAGTTAATCATTTGCTCGACTATTCATATGGCATCTAGGGTTGCATTTGTTCTACTTTCCCAGGTTTCTCTACAGTATCCATCTGTGGTGTTCAAAAATATCAATCTGTGGCGTTCTGTGTTTTGCACTGTCTTCAAGGCCACCACATTTGGAGAGTCTATAGGTTGCTCTAGAGATCCTATATACGTAGTCCCTCAAATATCCATGCCCACTCAATACATGGTTAAAGTGAAAATTTAACTCCCCGTGTCTATGTAAAGCACATTTCTCGACGCCAGGGATCAATATTCTCGTCCATTGACTCTTGTTTGACGACTGATATTCATTTTGCCATACCTTCTACATCCTTGCCCTGGTTTCCTTTTCCTATCACTTTTTGTTCTATCGTCGTTATGTCTTGTTCTGTATAGTTCCTCTCTCTCTTGCACCATTAGACCTGTTGGTGCTATGTTGCAGATCACCAGCGTGTCATCCCTTGATACCGTCCGGTATGCACTGCATACTCGGAATGCCATTTTTCGCTTTATTGAACTAGCTTATCACTGATCACTCGCTTCGTTATTGCACTTGCCCAGAAGGGTACTGCGTAGAGCATAGTCTAGTAAGTAAGTAAGTGTTCGATTGTTGCTTCTAGGACCATCGACGTTAGGCATTAGTTTTTCCAGCGATGCAGCTGTTTTAATGGCTTTATCTGGGACTATACCGATGGGGTTTTTAAATGATAAACGTGTATCAATTGTTATACAAAATACAAACAATTGGTTTTTACCCCTTTATGCGGGAAGTAATCGGTCCAGTCTTTCTCAGCCCTGTTAAGAGCACTACTTCTGTCATCTCTGGGGCTAATTTTAGCCTCTTTTCTTCCATCCCAACGTCGTCTAGTTCTAGGGCCCTATTTGCTCTAAGTATTAGTGATCTTTCTGTTTTTCTTATCGTTAGTACTGCGGCTCGTCAGCGAAACCTACGATGTCTACACCCTTCGGTAGCTCGAGTCTTAGAACTCCGTCATACGTGATGTTCCACAGTGTCGGACCCAACACCGATCCCGGCGGAACACCACTGCAGAGATCGCGCTCTTCTATCGTATTGTGTGCAGGACAACTTTAGCCTCTTTTCTTCCATCCAAACGTCGACTAGTTCTAGGGCTCAATTTGCTCTAAGTATTAGTGATCTTTCTGTTTTTCTTATCGTTACTACTACCGCTCGCCAGCGAAACCTACGGTGTCTACCCCCTCTGGTAGCTCGAGTCTTAGATCTCCGTCATACATGATGTTCCACAGTGTCGGACCTAGGGCATCGAAAAAACCGATGAAATTTCAAAAGCCGGTTTTCGGTTTTTCGTAAAGTAAAAAAACCGGTTAACGGGTTAAAACCCGGTTTTAAGTATAAAAATAAATAAATTGCTGCTGTAAACCAAATAAAATAAATATTTATTCATATGGCGAAATGTAGATATATATTTATTTATCAAAGTACGAAACTAGACTAAAATGTAAGAATCGACTACAAGTATTTATATTTCTTTAGGATCAAGATTATGCGCACTCTAAATCTGTGAACCTTTATTTCACTACATATTTACTGCTCTTACATTTTTTAGCGAATTCTTTTACCGAATACATGCGTAGATCGTTGCCGCGTATGTTTTGTCTCAAAACAATGTCTGAACTAGGAGACAGTGCTGGATTTACCAGCAGGTTGGTCGTACAGAAATTAAAAAGATAAATTCTAAAAATCTAAATTCAACTATCTAAAAGATTCATTTTTATATACCTTAATGTAAATGTTATTAGGTCCACACAAACAATGCAACATGCATTATGTTTCACCACGTATTGTTTTTCTACAATTTGCCTAGTAGTGGTTGTTCCGAAGCAGGATCGACGGGGCCGAGCTGTTAGGGGCATACGCCGCGTAGTGGCATTGAGTCTGAGAGAGACAGATATAGAGCGGCGATACAAACGAAAAAGCCGTCGAAAAGAAAAGCAGCCTCTCTTGCTTGAGTCATGCAATGTTAAAAAGTTGCTAAAAAGCATCACGTGATTAATGAACGACCCCCATACGCTTTATTTTTGTACAAATAAATCTACAATATAATACTTCATGAATAACTATATCAAAATAAAATTATTTTCCACTTGAAGAAAAAAATAAAATAAATAAAAACCGACTTTTGGTTTTTCGAGAAAAAAAAACGGTTTTACGGTTTCGTAAATTTTAATAGAAAACCCGGTTAACCGGTTTCGGTTTTAACCGGTTTGGATGTCGCGCTCTTCTATCGTATTGTGTGCAGGACAACTTTCCTCGTTTCCAAATAACTCCGTATTACTTGTGTAAATAAGGCAGAATGTTGCTTTTTGACATTTCTGTCAGGATGTCTTCCCATGCAGCAGAATTAAAGGCAGAGGCGGACAAAACCAGATGGACAATGCAGATTAGATGAACAAGACACCTTCAGTTTCATTTTATTTTTACTTTGCTTCTCTAATCTCCGATGCCAATACACAGACAAGACGATAGAAACAATGTTAGACAGGCAATAGCCGACAGACAAACTAAAAAGATTAGAGTAAACAGGTAAAATTAGATAGATAAGCGTAGACAGACAGAAGTAGATAAACAAGACTAGACATACGAGACTGGAGAGAAAAGGCTGAGACAAAACTGGACAGACAAGACTTGACAAATGGAACTGGACGAACAGGACTCTACCGACAGCAAAATTAATAAAAATTTACTAAATTACTCGATTTCAAATCTAAATTATTGTTAATTAATTTTATTTTCATAGAGTAAAAGTAATTACAGAGAATGAGTAGTTTTTTAAAACAAGCCCTAAAGTTTTAAAGTAAATTAAAATTGAGACTAAACTTGTTTTGTCCCAGAGAATGTCACACGTCTGTTCAGTTGGCAGGTCCAACGCGAAAAAAAATCCGCTTCGGCACATAATAATCATAATAAGGTTTTTATCCGCAAACGGTTGTAAAAAAAAAATCCCGCACTTCCCGTTTCCCGGGAAAATGGCGTCCGGCTAACTTAACAGAAAGTTAGCGGGACCCACCCTAAAAATACCGCTTTTTATCCGCAAACCAATGCCACGAGAAAAAAAAAATCCGCATTTTTCATTTCCCGGGAAAATTCATGAATTTTTTTTCCAGGAAATGGGAAGAGCGGGATTTTTTTTTACAATCGTGTGCTGTCGCGGATTTTTTTTCCTCGTTGGTCCTGCCGACTTAACAGAGGTCAGAAAAATTATATAAAACTTGTTTATTGTTTGTAACTTTAGAGCAAAATAAAATAGAAAACCGTTTTCAGCACTTTCAGCAAAAAAATCTTGAAAAATTTTTACAAAAAATTTCCATAATTTCGTTCGAAAAATACATATGTGCTTTTTCGTTTTTTTTTTCGATTTTCTCGAGAACGGTGAAAATGAAATCATTTTCGGCACATAGAAACTGCACTACAAGATGAACAAGGCGATGTGTAAATTGTCTGGAAAGATTTAATTATTCGAGAAAAAATTTCAAACTGAAATTACCCGATTCTAGATTTGCTAAGTAGATGTCTCGGAAACGGTTGCAGATAATCAAAAACGGATTACGGCAACGTTTTCAGAAGGTCATTTTCCTATTGATATACTAATATTGTCCGTGGGAAATTCACGACTTTCCGAGATCTCTACTCGAGCGCCGAAATTTTTTAAAAATTTCTTAAAAAAATTCTTCCAGGCGCTAGTGAACCGACACAGCTAGCGAAATATAATTTGCATATCTGTAATCAGCAGCAAAAATGTTTTCAGAAACGTTTTTAAATTTTGCTGTAACTAAAAAAATAACGATTTTGACAAAATCAATTTTCTCACATTTCTACTGCCTAGACTGTTCAGACTCCCCTTCTACTGTCTAGACTCCCCTTCTACTGTCTAGACTCCCCTTCTACTGTCTAGACTCCCTTTCTACTGTCTACACTTCCCTTCTACTGTCTAGACTCCCCTTGTCGTTGGTATTTCTTAACTGAAAGCTTCCTAGAGAATATTATGTACATTTTTCGACTAATTTTGGGACGCTGAATCGATTGTTGAAGACTATGTGTGAATGGAGTCTCCGTGGTGAGCCGTTCCAAAATTATGACGGCGTAAAATCAGACGTCTGTTAAGTTGGCAGGACCAACGAGGAAAGAAAAAAATCCGCGACGGCACATAATAATCCGCTTTTTATCCGTAAACGGTTGTAAATAAAAAATCCCGCTCTTCCCATTTCCCGGGAAGAAAAAATTCCCGCATTTTCCCGGGAAATGAAAAGTGCGGATTTTTTCTCTTGCCATTGGTTTGCGGATTAAAAGCGGATAATTCTAGTGCACTTATTTCCTCAAAATAATTATTTTTAGGGTGGGTTCCGCTAACTTTCTGTTAAAATAGCGGGACCCCATTTTTCAGGGAAATGGGAAGTGCGGTATATTTTTTTTACAATTTTTTGCGGATAAAAAGCGGTTTATTATGTGCTGTCGCGATTTTTTTCCTCGTTGGTCCTGCCAACGTAACAGAGGTCCAATAAATTTAGTCACACGGTACAGTCTCAGATTACTGTATAGAAGGTATCACATTCCATTTGAAATAAAATGATTTGACTATCACTATTACTAATATTATATATTTGTACTTAATTAGTATTCTTTGTAATGTTTGAAAAAATATTTGCATAAAAATTTAACAAACACATCGATTTATATAGAGAATTTAAAGTATTTTACAGAATAAACAGTACAACTTCGGGTGACAACTTTACGTGAATACTGGAAATGTTTATTATGTTAAATGGGAAAGAAATTGTATCGGCTTTAACCGGAACAGATTTATAGTGTTTGTTATAACGCGACTTGTATACATAGGTGAAATTGTCTCGCATATACCGTTCACTTAATTTATAGTTCTAAGAACTAGAGATTATTCAAATTGTGTTTTCTTTCTCTAATAATAAAAATCAGTATTTTGCTCGTTATATATTCCGCTTGATTCGGTTATGATGTTAAAGGTCAGATAGCTTAGGTTTCAAACGAAATTTATGGCAAAGATTACATTCTATAAAGACAACGACTACAGGTTTTAAGTCGGCACAAAACTGTTTCTTATGAAAATCTCAAGTGTATTCACATATATACCTTGTTTATAATAGATTACAAAGAGATTCTTTTTTTATCGGATTGTGTGGGTTGTGACATGAAGAGGACAGGCAAAAGAACTGTGTGTGTGTGTTATTTGTGCTTATATGGAAAACGCCTATTGTAGAACCTTGTGTGACATCGGGGTAGGGCTTTGCCCCCCGTTGCCCACGCAAGCATTGTTATACCTCTCTTGATTCTATAGATAAAGTAGATCTCGCTCGCAGCAAGTCAAATCAATTTTATTACACAATCGCAATTTCCTTTGTTTAATGTTCCCTTAATTGCAATCATAGACAAACATACAATGAATTTATTTTTAATTACATCCGCGTTGCATTTATTGAATTTAAGAGGAAATATTTGCTGAATGTTCAAATTCAATTATATCAGGAATCAAATTATTGAAGACGTATGTTGAAGGCGGCGGCGTAACGAACTAGATAGGTATAACAATAATCGACTGTAACACAAGAACCGTGATGACTTGCTGCTAGGCTATTTATCGATAAAAATAGATTTCCGAGTTAGTCAGCGGTTTTCGTGTTTTATGCTCATCCAACACTTAAAAGTGATTTAGAAAAAATATTTATACCTAAAAAAGCGACAGAAATGTTAAAACAAATTTGAGTGATGAATTTGCTGTAAGGCTTACAGTGTTCTACTTACAGTGGAAGGAATGTCTGGTGACAAATTCTGTTCTAATAAATTTTGTAAAATATAACTTTTGACAAATATTGCAAAATTTTATAAAATTTTACCTTTTTTGATTTTTGCAATATTTGTAATTCATTATACAATAATGAATTACAAATATAGCAAAAATCAAAAAAGGTAAAATGAAATATTTTACTAAAGATTATCCTAGAACCTAGATGGTTGTTTGCTATACTTTCCGTATTCTTTTTGTGTACAAATTATAGTTGGAAGGTAAAAATAAAGATATTAGAATGTGAACTAAATTACTTTTAAAATGATACGAAATTATGTTGATGGTATGAAAATATGTTGTTGAAATGACCGTTACGAGTGAGTGAGTGAGTCCGACGGTGCATACCTGCGGGTCAGAATTGAATTGGCGGCTGCAGGAATGGGCTCGACCCACTCACAGTTTCATCTGGGCACGAGTCCACGACGCCTTCACATCTTCCATCCACACAGCCAAGGGATAGAATCCGTAATATCAATTCTCCGAGTTAAAAAGTTCATATAAATTTTCTACGCGGGCACAATGCCTACGCCCACAAAGCACACACACAAAGTTTCATTTGAATGATAATGTTTCGTGTATGCCTTTGAGGTCATTAGATCGTATTGTTATGTTGATGGTGTATTTTTTCGGTTACCACCCGCTTATAAGATTGATAGAATAAGAGAATAAAAAACTCGATGTGTCATTATGGGTTTGGTTACTGACCGGTCATTAATGCACCAATTTTGTTTTAGTCCTGTGGTTGTGGTAAATGGTCATCTGAAAAAACCGCAGCTAATATAAAATTCCTTAAAATATTATTATTACTGTTTGTAACTGTACCAAAAAGCTAAATCACATGTTTACTCTTGATACTAAAATTTGATTACTGATTTTACTGTTGATAAATTAAACGCTAAAGTATCCGCCTAATATTTGCAATCAGTTGAATAGAATGTATTGTGCAAAGATTTGAAATAATGTCTTTTTTTAAATATAAATAAAATATTCCACCTACCTGGACAACAATGCAGACTATTGAAATGGACTAGGGACATTTAGATTAATGATTTATCCGAGGTTGGCATTAGCGAGTTCGTAGATCGCCTACAGCCTCCGCAGCGGCACATAAATTATATACAACCAAGTCTGACTTTTATTGCCCTTATAATATAATGGACATATAAAAACCACTAACCATATTCATTTTCATTGTAGTTTCTTGAAACCATATTTGAACCTTTTTACCATACAGTGTCTAATAATAATATATTATAAATATAACAACAACAGTTTTAACCATTTCATTTTACTCCTTTTGTTTTCTTCTTTGAACAAGGAACTAGTCTAACTGGCTTGGCACGAGCTTGTCCCATTAAATCAACTCCAGTCCTAACATTTATACAACTCCAACAATCTTACAACAAACGTATTTTCCTTTCAACAATTCAAAGCATATTTAAATATTTCACAACATTTTTTCTATAACAATTCATTTAATATGAAATAATTTAACCAGTGACTCTATTTACTGCAAGCTGAAATGTAAATTATCGTTAAACAAACTATCCGTTTCCTCCATTTAATGTGTATGTTTAATATTGTTTCATGGAATGTCTATTGTTCGTGGTTTAATGTATACAAGATAAGAAATGAAAATAAATATGTATTTCCAATCCTAAATGCAGGAAAAGAAAGTGCGACGTGTTTAAAAAATTAAATAATGTTTAAAACGGATACGGGATAAATTATAATGCTCGATCATGCGTAAAATGATTTTTTTGAAATTGCAGATCCATTTTAATCGTGTTTTTGTTTTGTTTTGTTGATAATTTAAATTAATATCTTGAAGGATAAAGCTGAAATTTAATATAAGCTTTTTGGTCATTAATATAAAAAAATATATTTATAGCGAATTCTACAGATTTCGTTGTTAATAAGCAGATCAAAACAAAAAAGTATAATTTCATCACGTTTTGAGATTACACGTAGTTTTAAATAATTATATTTTTTGTTCGTCTTTGTTGCAATTGAAATTAATTTAAGTTTGAAGGACAAAGCTTAAATTTAGTTTAAAAAATGTTACACGTTTCATAAAACCTGCATTCAACAATAAAACGCATATATTTATTTTTGATTGCAGTTCAATTTCTATAATTGTTTTGTTCATGTTTTAAATTCATTCTCGAAGGACAAACTTAACGTGTTTTTTGAACATGGTTCTTGTCATTTCTAAATATAATAAATGTATATTTTGCATTTACAGCGAATTAAACATTTTATTATTATTATTAAACTGCTGGATATCGAATTACGTATACATGTTATGCATATAATTTTTTATGATTGCCGAGTTGTTTTTTTATTCTTTCAATCTTGCAATTTTTTTTAAATAGACAGCATTCCTTGAATTCGCAAACGCAACATATGTTTTCTTCATACGCAAAACCAATGTTAAATAAACTTCACAGCAACAAAAATTTAGAGCAATTTTTCCTGTCTAGTCTATTTTTTTCATGTTTTTTTATTAAATAAGTGAAAGTGCTTCTCTCTCTGTTTCTTTTCTATCTCATTAATTTTAGAATATCGTCATCATCCAGTGCTGCAATTTTGCTTTTTCTTAAATAAATGAGTTTGAAATTGAGTATAAAGGCCGGTCAGACGCTCCGTTTTGCACAACTTTTTGTCTGAGCAGTCTTAAGGCGGAATGAAAACGTTGAAGGCGGAAAACGAAATTTTTAGAGCGTCTACACGGTGCAGATATATCTGTATATTTCGCACAGTTTTAGTGAAATCGTCATGGAGGAGGTACTAGCCTGGTCATTTTTGAATAAAATCAATCGGAAAACGGAGCTACCGTCTACATGCGCCGACTTGTCTGCACAGTTCATGGATATCTATGCTCTTTCGCTCAGTTATCGCTGCAACTTTACCGTCTCCGCGCAGTTTTCAAAACTGCGCAGTTTTCCTATCTACAGGCAACGTTTTATCTGCAACGTGAACTGCGCAGACCAAAGGTTGTGCAAAACGGAACGTCTAGACCGGCCTTAAGAATACGCGATGTTTTATTTTGTCTGTGAAGACCAATTCCTAACATATAGCAAGAAATCAAAGAATATTTAATTGGCATAAACAACATAAACCATTTTTTAATAGACCAGAATATGGACATCAAATCGTGTTAATTCACTATATAGGTTCACTAAGGATCCCACAACAATGACTAGTAAAGGCCCAATATAAGATATTGGAAGCCAAACTAAGCACCTATACATGGCTCTTTCCAGATAGCTCCAAAAACCAAGACCTAGTCGGAAGTGCTTTCTACTCATCAGAAAACGCATTTGCCAACTGCCGACTAGACGGCCTAACCAGCATATTCACGGCAGAGCGTTATGGAATAAAAAAGGCAATACAATACATCCTTCTGCAACCCAGAAATAAATTCGCAATAGCAGTCGACTTCAGAAGTGCCCTCAACGCTCTCGACTCCCTCTTGCCAAAAACACCCTTTGATCCCCGTCATCCAAAAAGCACTGAATTCAGTTAAAAATATAGGATCTGATGTAATTTTTATCTGGGTCCCTAGTCTCCTTGGAATAGTAGGTAATGAGATAGCTGACGTACTTGCCAAACAACGAGGCCTAATGCCAAGCACATAAAAAAAACAACCGTCGACCCAAGATCTATCCAAATACGCCAAACAAATGCTACTTAAAGCCAGGGAAACTGCTTGGAAAGCAACAGCTCAGAAGCCCGCTATGTTAGCATAAATTTCAATGGCCGGTTAGCGCAGCGGTAAGAGCTCGTGTTCATTGTTCGAGGATTGCTGGTTCGATTCCCCGTGGGGACGCATTTTTTTACAATTTTTAAAATGACTTTCTTTTATAATTATTTATTATTGTTTAACTTTTTAATTGTAATTATTAATTTGTCAATTTAATTATTTTATTAGTATTAATATTTATTATTTGTTTCTTTATAACTTTTTAACTTTATAACGGTTAATTCTTAAAATTGCTTTCTTTTATTATTACTATTATTGTTATTATTCTTTATTTTATTTTTTCGATACTTGCGCCACAAATGAACCGTAGTAATTCATAATGTAGTTTAACCATTAAGTTGATTTTAAAAATTGTAAATAAAAAAAGCGTCCCTACGGGGAATCGAACCAGCGATCTTCGTACTATGAACCCGAGCTCTTACCGCTGCGCTGACCGGCCATTGAAGTTTATGCTAACATAGCGGGCTTATACGTTGTCAGAAGTCGGGAGTTTTTTAACGCTTGGCCATCTGGCCCTCCCGCTTGCGTCACTTTCATTTATAGTCAAGCCCTTCATATACTGTAAATTTGGGCCAAATCGGTGATGACGACATTTGTTAAATTTTCATTGTTAATGTTTTCGCATCTATAGCCTCTGCGGTTGAACATGCCTCTTATTAAATAAAAAAAAATGTTAATTAACATAAACATTGAAAATATGAGACCATGTAAACTTTATTTCATAATTATATATAATATATATTATGCTATCTCATAAAAGTTATTGGCTTTACATATTAAATTTATTTCTAGACAGAATATCTTTCTTGGCAATTATCTTTGAACTTGAGGAAATAGAGAACGAAAAAATTAAATCTGAGAAGTTTTAATTAAGTCTAATTCAAGTCCGTTTTTCAGATTATCATTAACTAGTTAATTTAATAATCTTTCTATACTTATTGTTTACTCCTTGATTCTTACATCATTAATGGGATCTTCATATTTGCATTAAATAATACTAGGCATTATAGCCTGGAAGAACATACTGGAGAGATTTTGATCTTGTCACGTTTGTCTACACTTTTTTGACTAGTCTTGTCTGTCTAGTCTTGTGTGTATAATCTTGTCTGTCTAGTATTGTCTGTCTAGTCTTGTCTGTCTAGTATTGCCAACTTAGTCTGGTCTGCCTCATCTTGCGTACCCTAGCATTATCTACCTAGTCAAGTATGTCTATCTGTCGGTCTAATCATGCCTGTCTATCTAATCTTGATATAATCTCTGTCTATCTATTTTTTATGACTGTTTAGTACTGTCGCTCTGTCTAGTCTTGTCTGTCTGTCTAGTTTTTTCTGTCTATCTAGACTTGTCTGTCTGTCTAGACTTGTCTGTCTGTCTAGACTTGTCTGTCTGTCTACTCTTGTCTGTATGTCTAGTCTTGTCTGGCTGTCCAGCCTTGCCTGTTTAGTTTTGTCTCTCTGTCTAGTCTTGTCTGTCTGATCCACAGAGCACATCAGCCTTCTTTTACTGCTTTTCGGACCGCCGGTGTTATTCAATAATTTTCCTAGGGCCGATGTAATTTTTTGGGCTTTTTCTGCAGTTTTCTTAAGCTGTGCTTTTCTTAAGACAGTTTCTGGTTAATAGTCATGCCTAGGTACTTGGCTTCTTGTTTCGATGTAATATCCACTTTTTTAATTTTTAATTTTATAGGTCCTATTTTCCTATTACCAATGGGAAGTACAGCTTCTGTATTTTCAGGGGCTAGCTTAAGATTTTTGCTCTCTAGCCATTCATCGACCTGCTTTATAGCGATGTTTGCCTTTCTCTTAGTTCTTCTTCAGTTTTCCCTGTTGCAACTAAAGCCAGGTCATCGGCGAATCCTACTATTTCCACCCCCGCGGGGAAAACGAGCCTTAACACGCCATAGTATAGAATGTTCCACAGGGTAGGGCCCAATACCGAGCCCTGTGGAACACTACTATTTACTTCGTATTCGACGACCTCATCCCCTGATTATCCATCTGTATTCTCCTATTTGAGAGGTAGCTGCGCACTAGCCGCAACAGGTATGTGGTAGAGTTTCTGTCAGTTAGCTCTTCCATAATCTTTTCCCAGGCTGCAGAATTAAAAGCATTTATTATGTCTACGTTTTCATCAGCGCTGCCATCTTACATGTCCTCTTGCTCCTTCTCTGCCACTTTGATCACCCTCAGAACGCCATGGACCTTCCCTCTCTGAACCCATATCAGGGGCTAGCTTAAGCTATCGGAAAGACCTCTACCCTTGTCCAATTCCGCCTTAATTCTGGAAAGAAGTAGTTGTTCAAGTAGTTTCCCGAGGACATAAAACAGGCTTTTCAACTTTCCGGAGGAGGACCACTCTTGTTATCTTTCACCTATCCAGGAATCTGCCATCTGCTATTATATTGTTCATAACTTCTAGAACGTATGTTGGTTGTCTGTTTCCGGCAATCTTTACAGCTTCTGGTGTGAGATTGTCTGGTCCTGGTGCTCTGCCATTTCGAAGGCGCTGGCTGGCCCTGTTCAGCTCCTCAATAAAAGCCCCGGTAAAACCCATTGTAGTTTCTGGTGCTTGAGGAAGAGAACCTGTGAGATTGTTGGTTGTCTGTTTGACTGTTGGTTGTATTGGGGAAGAGAACCTGTGAGAATGTTGGTTATCTGTTTACGGCAATCTTTGCAGCTTCTGGTGGGAGATTGTCGGGTCCTGGTGCTCTGCCATTTAGAAGGCGCTGGTTGGCTCTATTCAGCTCCTCAACAAAAGCCCCGGTAAAACCCATTGTAGTTTCTGGTGCTTGGGGAACTTGGTGCATTTCTCGCACCTTTTCCATGGTCATTTCCAGATTTGGAGATCTTAGTTTTAGTTCTCGGGTAGCAATAGAATATGCGTCACCCCCCACACGTTTTCATCTATTTTATCGCAGAGTTGACGTCAGTGGTCCCTTTTAGATCTGTTGATTTCTGTACGTAAATTATTTTTTGCTGTGCCGTAAGAATTTCTGTACGTAGCTTCTATGCCTGGGTTTGGATTTCTCTTCCCTTCCGTTGGTAGGCACGTATATGAGCAAAACAGATCTTTCTCATCTCGGCAATTTTCGCGCTCCACCAGTATACCTGTATTCTTTTCGAAGGCTTTCTTGGCATAAGGATATCAATGCAAGTTTTTTGTAGTACACTGTAGAGAGCATCAGGTGAGCGGTCATTTGTGTTATGAATTTCCTTGTCCAGCTTCTTTGCGAATTTGTCCTGGTTTATTTTTTTTGCATGTCACCACCTGCGAGTGCATTTTTTTGCAGATGGTTTTATTGTACCTACCTCTATACGGTATGACAAGTACTTGTGGTCACTTAGTGTTTCTCTCGTTAGCACCTGCCAGTTTTGAATTTTATGCACAAGGTCCGCCGTGGCAAGAGTAAGGTCTAATATGGAGGAGCTGCTCGTGCGATCAAAAGTGGGTGAGTTTCCTAAGTTACTCACCTGTAGATCGAGTTCTGAAATCCAGTCCAAGATGGTTTTTCCTCGCTTATCTGTACCTGTGCAGCCCCAATAGGGAGATTTTCCATTAAAGTCGGATATTGGAAACTTTTTGGTCGGAGGAACTAGTTTGCGCTTGGTTGGGCATCGAATGTCCTAGTCAAGGGTGGATAGGGATAGCTCTAATTCCTAGGGGCTACAGTTTGGTGATAGATAGCAGCTATATATCACAAGTTCCTCGAGCTCGACCCATGCGAAATCGGGTCCACGAATTGTTTTAAGATCGCTAGATCCTTGTTGCGTATAGAGATTGACGCATCATTTTTATCATCCGTGATCCAGCTGTTCTTCATGGTTATTTTGTTGTTTTTTCAATGTCTATTGTTAGTTCGTGGACTATAGCCCTTAATGGGTCATGGGCAGCCGGGCTGCCCATGTCATTTATTTGGATTATATTAATTATAGCTCCGATCTGTCTCGTCTTGCTTCCGATGACGCTTTTTTAAGTATTAAGCATGCTCCATTGTCTGCTCGGCGCCCCACCTGGTCACAGATGGGGCTGTGTGATTGTTTATCACAATCCTTCGCAATAACTTGTACCGTTTTAGTCGATCTTAGTCATAGTTTCTTTTGCCATTCCGCTGGTTTCGCCTCAGCAGGAGCTTCCCTTGATATTACAGACTGGACAAAACATTTCATTTTTGCACTCAGTTGATTTGTGGCTTTCTTGTCCGCAGTGATAGCACAGTTTCTGCCTGGTTGGGCCGTTGCACATACTACCATGATGCCCATGGTGCCAACATCTATAGCATCTCACCAGTTGGATTCACTCCCTCACCCTGCATTGTACCCATCCAACCTTTAATGTGCCTTTCTCTAGAATTTCCTTAGCCTGTTGCTGGGAGCGATACAGTCTAGTCTTGTCTGTCTAGTCTTGTCCGTCTGTCCACCTCGGTGGTGTAGTTGATATGTATATATGATATATACCCGCTTACAATTCGGGAGACCTGCGTTCGAATCCTAGTCGGGGAGACAACAACTAGGTCGGTTTTCACTAACCGTCCAGGCTGCCCACTCTGAATGAATGCAAATTATGCGATACCGTGGCGCATTCTAAAAGCCAAGGTGGAATAGGGGGAGTCTTGTCCGTTTGGTATTGTGAGTCTAGTCGTGTCTGTCTAGTCTTGTCTGTCTAGTCTTGTCTGTCTAGTCTTGTCTGTCTAGTCTTGTCTGTCTAGTCTTGTCTGTCTTGTCTTGTCTGTCTTGTCTTGTCTATCTAGTCTTGTCTTGTCTATCTAGTCTTGTCTTGTCTATCTAGTCTTGTCTGTCTAGTCTTGTCTGTCTAGTCTTGTCCGTCTAGTCTTGTCTGTCTAGTCTTGTCTGTCTAGTCTTGTCTGTCTAGTCTTGTCTGTCTAGTCTTGTCTGTCTAGTCTTGTCTGTCTAGTCTTGTCTGTCTAGTCTTGTCTGTCTAGTCTTGTCTGTCTAGTCTTGTCTGTCTAGTCTTGTCTGTCTAGTCTTGTCTGTCTAGTCTTGTCTGTCTAGTCTTGTCTGTCTAGTCTTGTCTGTCTAGTCTTGTCTGTCTAGTCTTGTCTGTCTAGTCTTGTCTGTCTAGTCTTGTCTGTCTAGTCTTGTCTGTCTAGTCTTGTCTGTCTAGTCTTGTCTGTCTAGTCTTGTCTGTCTAGTCTTGTCTGTCTAGTCTTGTCTGTCTAGTCTTGTCTGTCTAGTCTTGTCTGTCTAGTCTTGTCTGTCTAGTCTTGTCTGTCTAGTCTTGTCTGTCTAGTCTTGTCTGTCTAGTCTTGTCTGTCTAGTCTTGTCTGTCTAGTCTTGTCTGTCTAGTCTTGTCTGTCTAGTCTTGTCTGTCTAGTCTTGTCTGTCTAGTCTTGTCTGTCTAGTCTTGTCTGTCTAGTCTTGTCTGTCTAGTCTTGTCTGTCTAGTCTTGTCTGTCTAGTCTTGTCTGTCTAGTCTTGTCTGTCTAGTCTTGTCTGTCTAGTCTTGTCTGTCTAGTCTTGTCTGTCTAGTCTTGTCTGTCTAGTCTTGTCTGTCTAGTCTTGTCTGTCTAGTCTTGTCTGTCTAGTCTTGTCTGTCTAGTCTTGTCTGTCTAGTCTTGTCTGTCTAGTCTTGTCTGTCTAGTCTTGTCTGTCTAGTCTTGTCTGTCTAGTCTTGTCTGTCTAGTCTTGTCTGTCTAGTCTTGTCTGTCTAGTCTTGTCTGTCTAGTCTTGTCTGTCTAGTCTTGTCTGTCTAGTCTTGTCTGTCTAGTCTTGTCTGTCTAGTCTTGTCTGTCTAGTCTTGTCTGTCTAGTCTTGTCTGTCTAGTCTTGTCTGTCTAGTCTTGTCTGTCTAGTCTTGTCTGTCTAGTCTTGTCTGTCTAGTCTTGTCTGTCTAGTCTTGTCTGTCTAGTCTTGTCTGTCTAGTCTTGTCTGTCTAGTCTTGTCTGTCTAGTCTTGTCTGTCTAGTCTTGTCTGTCTAGTCTTGTCTGTCTAGTCTTGTCTGTCTAGTCTTGTCTGTCTAGTCTTGTCTGTCTAGTCTTGTCTGTCTAGTCTTGTCTGTCTAGTCTTGTCTGTCTAGTCTTGTCTGTCTAGTCTTGTCTGTCTAGTCTTGTCTGTCTAGTCTTGTCTGTCTAGTCTTGTCTGTCTAGTCTTGTCTGTCTAGTCTTGTCTGTCTAGTCTTGTCTGTCTAGTCTTGTCTGTCTAGTCTTGTCTGTCTAGTCTTGTCTGTCTAGTCTTGTCTGTCTAGTCTTGTCTGTCTAGTCTTGTCTGTCTAGTCTTGTCTGTCTAGTCTTGTCTGTCTAGTCTTGTCTGTCTAGTCTTGTCTGTCTAGTCTTGTCTGTCTAGTCTTGTCTGTCTAGTCTTGTCTGTCTAGTCTTGTCTGTCTAGTCTTGTCTGTCTAGTCTTGTCTGTCTAGTCTTGTCTGTCTAGTCTTGTCTGTCTAGTCTTGTCTGTCTAGTCTTGTCTGTCTAGTCTTGTCTGTCTAGTCTTGTCTGTCTAGTCTTGTCTGTCTAGTCTTGTCTGTCTAGTCTTGTCTGTCTAGTCTTGTCTGTCTAGTCTTGTCTGTCTAGTCTTGTCTGTCTAGTCTTGTCTGTCTAGTCTTGTCTGTCTAGTCTTGTCTGTCTAGTCTTGTCTGTCCAGTCTTGTCTGTCCAGTCTTGTCTGTCCAGTCTTGTCTGTCTAGTCTTGTCTGTCTAGTCTTGTCTGTCTAGTCTTGTCTGTCTAGTGTCTGTCTAGTCTTGTCTGTCTAGTCTTGTCTGTCTAGTCTTGTCTGTCTAGTCTTGTCTGTCTAGTCTTGTCTGTCTAGTCTTGTCTGTCTAGTCTTGTCTGTCTAGTCTTGTCTGTCTAGTCTTGTCTGTCTAGTCTTGTCTGTCTAGTCTTGTCTGTCTAGTCTTGCCTGTCTAGTATTGTCTGTCTAGTCTTGTCTTCTAGTCTTGTCTGTCTAGTCTTGTCTGTCTAGTCTTGTCTGTCTAGTCTTGTCTGTCTAGTCTTGTCTGTCTAGTCTTGTATGTCTAGTCTTGTCTGTCTAGTCTTGTCTGTCTAGTCTTGTCTGTCTAGTCTTGTCTGTCTAGTCTTATCTGTCTAGTCTTGTCTGTCTAGTCTTGTTTGTCTAGTCTTGTCTGTCTAGTCTTGTCTGTCTAGTCTTGTCTGTCTAGTCTTGTCTGTCTAGTCTTGTCTGTCTAGTCTTGTCTGTCTAGTCTTGTCTGTCTGTCCTCCTCGGTGGTGTAGTTGACAACATACCCGCCTTTCAATGCGGGAGACCCGGGTTCGATTCCTGGTCGGGGAGACAACAACTAGGGCGGTTTTTCAATAAACCGTCCGGGCTGCCCACCCTGAATGAATGCAGAATATGCGATACCAGGGTGGCGCATACTAAAGCCAAGGTGGAATAGGGGGTTTAGTGAGAGCTTCCCCCGAACAAAAAGTCTTGTCTGTCTAGTCTTGTCTGTCTAGTCTTGTCTGTCTAGTCTTGTCTGTCTAGTCTTGTCTGTCTAGTCTTGTCTGTCTAGTCTTGTCTGTCTAGTCTTGTCTGTCTAGTCTTGTCTGTCTAGTCTTGTCTGTCTAGTCTTGTCTGTCTAGTCTTGTCTGTCTAGTCTTGTCTGTCTAGTCTTGTCTGTCTAGTCTTGTCTGTCTAGTCTTGTCTGTCTAGTCTTGTCTCTCTAGTCTTGTCTGTCTAGTCTTGTCTGTCTAGTCTTGTCTGTCTAGTCTTGTCTGTCTAGTCTTGTCTGTCTAGTCTTGTCTGTCTAGTCTTGTCTGTCTAGTCTTGTCTGTCTAGTCTTGTCTATCTAGTCTTGCCTGTCTAGTCTTGTCTGTCTAGTTTTCTCTGTCTAGTCTTACGTCTCGAGTCTTGTCTCTCTAGTCTTGCCTGTCTAGTCCTGTCTGGCTAGTTTTGTCTCGGAAAGGAATTTTACGCATTAAAACACATTTTACACATTAAAAATATATTTCCGAACACTGAACTAGACACAACTAGTGAAAAAGAATTTAGCTCATTGTTAGCAGAATCAAGTGTGTTTTATAATTCCTTGTTGCATGAAAATGTTGTAATTAAAATTACAATTTTGCTAATTTTTTATTTGTTGCTTTATTGGATTTGAACTGATTACGTAGGTTTTGGAAGACCGAAAAGAAGGCAGTTATTATTAATAATTTCATAAGCGCATGAATATATCGTGTTGAAATCGTGGCCGTGAACGGGACCTTATGGTGCGTGGGCTGCCATCAGCCTACACTAAGGGGGCCGCGCGCGCGTTTATATACTTATAGCCCACGGTGAATACAAGAGTTAGATATCTACAACAACAAAAAGTCCCGTCCGAAAAAAGTGGATAAATCATGCCGTGTCTGCCACGGGAATATGTTTACAATGCAAGAAATATATCAAAATAATAATATTTGAGTTTGGTGTTTGAGTCCGTGTAAGTAAGCGGTTTTGATTGTAGTTGTAGATGTAAACAAACTTATGGTTTGGGAATTAAATAAAATAATATTGGAGCATTTTTAATAACAATGAATATATTTTTGACATTTTTATGGAGTAATTTATACAAATTGTGAAAAATCTTTTCCCAAATTCAATACTTGGTATTTTATGCGATTCGCATAAAACCCAAAGATTACTAGTAGATAATTTTTCTAACCTGTAGCAAAATTAACAAAATATAAGCCTTTCTAGTATTAGATTTTGTAACGTATATAAAAAATTACAAATGGTTTTAGATTAGTTTACTACGAAAAAAAGGTCTATAATCACAATGGTTTTCAGAGGAGCATTAATGCATTCGTCCACGTGACCATATTTTTTTGTTGTTCTTTCTTGTGGCTCGCGTTCCGTCCGCTCTTAATGCACCCGATAATAACACATGTTAAAAGCCTAAAAAGACCAATTTTAATGGACTCGTGATTCGAAAGACATCACTTACAACTGATAATCTATATCTTGAAATGTCGAATCGACTCGAAATCCTGCACTTTTAGTGTTCCGTGATATTTTAATATATATTCTTGAAATACACAACATATTCTGTAATTATCTGGTTGAAATAATTAGTATTTTTTGGAACGTTTTTTTGTTATTTCTGGAAATACGTTTGTGGCAGGTTTAACCAAGTTGCATGTTGGTTGTCTGTTTATTATTTATGAAATGAATAATTCAAAAGACATCTATATAACTGATTTAAATCTCGAAATGCCTTGCCAATTGATCAGATTGTTAATCCTTTTTTGATATTTTAATTGGTATTCTCATGAACATTCTTCTCTTATTAATTATAAAGTGGGTCATTCCATAAGCAATGCGGTAATTTGTTTGACAATTATGAATACTTACAGTTAATTACGATACTGGCATTAAATATCAGTATCAACTAATTTTAATTTTACGTCTAAAAAACTGAAATAATGATATTTGTATAATACCATGATTTTTCTTATTTGTATAAAAATTCTTATTTGTATGTTTCAGTTTTAAATCGCTTGTTTTTTTACGTCTAAAATTTTATTTTACGTCTAAAAACCTGTACTGGGTCTTGATCCAAAGATATCTATCAAATTTTACAGAACACACATACAATTTATGAAATGAATTATTCAAAAGGCAGCAATAATCTAAATCACAAAATGCACATAGACTGCTTATTTATTTATTGAATTCATAGTCGCCATAGTCCAACAAGGACACTATGCTGGTACATAATAATTATTACATCATAATTAATAACATAATAAGAAGAGGTGCTGACAAATAAATTTCTGGTGCTGACAAGGTCATGATCCAATCTTCTTAGATCTTTGGTGCGTTCGTCAAAAATCTGCCATCATTTCTTGTTTTTTTTTCGAGTTCCCTTAACTCCTCCTCGTCATGTGGCCAGGAGTATCCTACATGGACGTACTCAATTCGGAATCTTGCCTCCATTTTGAGATGACAGGGCAATAAAAAAAGCACGTGTGGAGCTGTGTCTTCTTCACCGCACTGGCATAGTGGCGATGACCTTTTGCCAAAGCGATGTAGATAAGACTGAAAATTTCCATGGCCAGTAATAAGTTTGACCGCGTTGTGCGCGACAGATCTCCATATTAATCCACTTGTCGATAGACGAGATAAAGTTTTTAGTCCAAAGACCCGTTCTTGATGCATTCCATCGCTGTTGCCACTCCCTGTTAAGGTAGGTGTTGATCCCGTGTTTTATAGCCTGGCTTCGTACTTTTTGAAAATTTCAGCACAGTTCTGAGGTTCTGGACCTGTGGAGTCTTGACCAGAAGCTTGTCTTGCCAGACTGTCCGCTCTTTCGTTACCTGTCAGACCGTCATGTGCCCTCACCTAATGGAAGCTTAGATTAGTGATTTGTGAGACCTCGTTATAGAGCTACCATGTGTCGAATAGTATCTCGGTTGGCGAGGCCATGTTTTGAAGAGCATCTAGAGAAGATTTACTATCGGATAGTATAGAGCATTCGTCCATTACGTCAGGTTTCGAAAGAATATACGCTAATGTCCGGTTAATTGCAATTAACTCTGCTTCAAATATCGAGCAGTACTCAGCCAAACCAAATGTTGAATAAAACTCCTCTTCTTCATTGTATGCTACAAAAGTACTCCAACTGTGTCTGATTTAGAGCCGTCTGTGAATATTTTTATTCGGTGTAAGTTGGGTTTTTTGAGTTGGGTGACGTAGTGGAGACAAGGGAGCGAAAATTAAGATGCTCAAGGTGGGTCTTTCTTTCGACAAGGTCGGAGGATATATTAAGGCCGGTTATTTCTCTTAGGGTTTGGTTTTCTAGGGAATGTCTGGTTTGGTACAATGAAACTTGTTTTAGTTGGAAGTCGGAAGGCATAAGTCCGGAGATAACGCAGGCAGCCTCAGTGGACACCGTTCGATAAGCTTTCGCCGCTCTTAATGTGCAGACTCGTTGTACGCCCAGGAGCTTAGCTTTTTCCCTTACTCCACAAGACTTATGCCAAATGGGAGCGGCGTATAATAATCCTGGTTCAATTGCTCCGCTATAAATTTTTTTCAAAGCTATTTTGCCTAAGCCCCATTCCTTCCTTGCCACCCGGCCAAGTTGGACGCTCTACTGTTTGACCTGCCTGCAAGTTAGTTTGATGTGTGGTTTAAAGTTTAGGTTTCTATCTATTGTGACCCCTAGATATTTTAAATTATCCTGACACTTGATCTGGTTATCTCCTAGCGTAAAACTGGTCTACGCTGCCTAGGATTTTTCCAAAGAATATTGCCTCGGTCTTATTTATTATTAGCATTAAAGATTAATTTGTGGTTCTTGGCCTAAGCTAATAAAACTTCTAGTGCTTGATTGGTTTTCTCGTTTAGGCCCATTATACTACCACAAGAAGTAATAAGCATGGTATCATTGGCGTAGGCAACTATGTTACACCCTACTGGAAAATCATACTCGAAAATTGTGTCGTATAAAATATTTCAGTAGATAGCGCCCGATTTCGATCCTTGTGGGCAACCTTTACTGACTGATCTCTCCTCGCATAAGCCTGGTTCAGAGATTATGGCTTTACGGTTGCTAAAGTGATCTTTACTCAAGCTGATGAGATTATTTGGGCACTGTTTGATAACTAATTGTTCTATAATGATAGGCCACCAAGCATTATCGAAAGCACCGCTTATATCAAGTGCAACAACAATGGCAGAATATTGTTTCTGGGCAATGTTGTCTTTGATAGATTGAATGACTTTGGTTATGGCATCGGTGGTTCCTACGCACTTTCTGAATCTAAATTTGTTGTTACTAAGAAAATTGCAACTATAAAACTGGTAACCGATCATGGAGATGAGCAAGGTGTCGAGGACTTTCCCAATGACAGGCATAAGACTTATGGGTTTGGGAATTATTTTTATTAGTTGTAGTTTCCAAATTGCCGAAAAAACGCCACAACTTCGACATTTGTTAAATAGTTTATGGAAAACTTGAGGGGCAGCCTTAAATGCAGCTGACACGATATCTGATGAGAGTTCGTCTATGCCTGGAGCATTTTTGGGATTTATACCCCATTTAACCTATTTGATCGCCATTACAATTTCTGGAATTGTGAATAAAGGGTCATCGGATCCACCTTTTCCTTCTAGAGCTGTTTTTCTAGACTGTAAGTGTTCCACTGAGTCTGTTTCGGGATGGTCCGGAAAGAAGGCTGCCAAGAGCTTTCGTGCTGTGCCGTGCAGGTCTAGAGACGTGTTGCTCTTACTTAGGCTTGTAAGGTAGCCTGAATTGGTTTTCAATCCTCGTATTAACTAGTAGACCTGTCCCCAGGGGTCCCCGTTGGAATGATTTGTACAGAAATCTCGCCATTTTTGGGTTTTGGTTTCCACGATTAAACATTTATATGCACATAGACTAGACAGACAAGACTAGAGAGACAAGACAAGACTAGAGAGGAAAGACTGGACACATGAAAACCAGACACACAAGACCGAACAGACAAGACTAGACAGAAAAGACTAGACAGACATGATAATTGAAGATAAGAAGTTAGTATTCTTATGAAAATTGTTCTCTAATTAATTATGAAGAATTGGGTCGTAACATAAATATTGCGGGAATTTTTTTATTATTATTTAATTAAAAGTACTGATTTAATTGCAGATAATTATTTATTGCATTTCTACATTTGTCTACTTGTCAATACCGGAAATAATTGTAATTTACTGTCAAAAAAACATTATTGTAATTAATTTTTATGAAAGGCGAAATTCAAAAATCCATCTTTATTTTTAATTTCCAGTTAAAACATACACACGACGGTGCCATATAAATACAGTAACTGTTCAATTCCAATGTGCAGTCCAATGTTTAATTCCATGTCAGTGATAATATTCTTTCATTGATTTTAAATCGACTCAACTACACTCACCTGGCAAAGAGCCGTATTTTAGCCGTCAGTGGTCGTTGCATGATTTCATATTTCATGGGCGTTTTTCATGTTTAAATAAAAAATCATATTTTATTGTATAAAATGGGACAAAATTATGACTAAATTTACTATAATATCCATTCACACATATCACTGCCGTATGCTCTAAGTTCCGTGAGTTTACATCCGTATCAGTGAAAAATCATATTTGATTTTTCCATAGAAATACAATGGATGGGTGAATCGAAATGAAACACGTCAAGCCTTACACTGCTTTTAGGCTTTTACTGATACGTGATTGCAGAAGCACGGATGTTTGCGAATAGACACTTATATACCCGTACCGGCGAGAGAATGCATCTCGTCTCGACAAGTTTAGCATTGTTCTGAGCTTACCCCCACTTTATTTCGAGTGCGCGGTGTTTAGTTGTCCGTATTTTAAAAACTGACGCATATTTCTTAACTCAAACCAATCTGCTCGTACCTCGGCGCGTCCCTTACCCCTCAGACCTGGGCGCAGTACAGCTGCATTCTCTCACCGGTTCGAGTATAAATTAATCTTAAATTAAGTAAACCTAACTAAGTCTACGCTTAGGGACGTTGTCTATCACTTCTTTCTACATTCAATATGTTTTATATAATAAACGAAAGAATGGTAAAAATCAACAAATATAACTGTAAATAATTGAAGTGTAAAACATTTTCATACTTTAATTAACTACAGTTTTGTAGTTGCAGTTTTTTTGTAACTAGTTACCATGTTTGTTCTAATCCTATATCCATATCAGTCCTACGGAAAGCTTGTCGTTGAAATCCAGTTTTTCTAATGGTTGCGTAATATCTAAATATTTATTAGTAAATCATAAAAATTATTCTATAATTAACCGAGAAGAAGCATTTATAATACTGGAAGCACGCGCTCTGTAATTTACTCATTCGTTTATAAAACAACTGTGTTGCAGCTTTTAACAAGTTTTAAAGTCTTTTTACCATATTATCTATAAAATGACACAAGATAATAACGGTAACTATTATAACTTCACAAGGTTAGCAACTGCGCGTTTTATATATAAATCCAGGAATTCTTGTAGCTACATCTAAGCGTAGGAATGAATAATTTAATCTACATGTCGTTGAGTATTATTTATTACTTGTGAAAGTAGTATACTTAGTGAAAGCATAAATTAGTCGCTGCAATTAGATCATGTCCATTTTTGTTTTGCTATACCTGTATTACCTGTATATAAGTTTATAATGGTTCGATTCCGTGAGTGCATTTGGAGAATTAAAGAGAACGGCGGTACATTTTTGTTCTTGTTTATCTATCAGCGAGCTTTTTAATGTCGGCCTTAAGACGTGACAGATTGTAGCTACCGTGAATGCGGCAACCAGTTCTTATTATTCCGTATTTTTAAAGTAACCAATCTCAATAATTGCTTCAATTTTTTAATCCGCACTCGCCTGGTGAAATTTTACAATATTGTCCAATTATGCTAAAAAACCTTAATTAAAATTTTTATATAAATCTCTGTAAGATTTCGATTATGATCCGAACGTAACTGCCGTGATTTCTCTCATATCACCAACCTACATCCAGACGATTTCTATAATTATTAACACCGACAAAAAAGAATAACCGCACCCGGTTTTAACGATGCAAAAACGTTTTCCAATCTTATTTATTATTTTGAAATGTTTTAAAACAAGACCCTTAGGGAAATTCTCCATTGCTTCTGGTGTTTACATTCCGTATAATTTTACATAAAATTTACATTTATTAAATTGCGTTTCAAACTGTGTCTAGCCACATATTTTTTTTCATTTTGGCGGGAGTCTGGATGGTTTCAGGTTTCAAAACGAAACATATGTCACAATCTGTTTGTGCTGTCAACTGATTTACTGCGATATTATGCTCCTTCCTTCTGTAATTTAGCGCCATTTCAATTAATCAAACGAAAAGGTGCGCTTTTTTAACTTCTTGGTTTAAATTGATGCGGTGTTCCAAGTATTATATGTGCAAAGCGTGTGCACAAAGCGAGTAATGAAATGTTAGGTTGGATGTAGGCGCGATTCCCTTAGGGTAACGTGAGTGGTTTTCGTGACCACAGATCGGCAACCCCGTTACTTACTAAAATTAACCAGATTTACTCCTTCACACATGATGCATGCTTCAAAAACAAGATATAGTAATAATAGGCTTATACACAGAACGTTTATGTATGGCTTAACTATTTTTTTTCTAAAATAAATATTCATTTATAAAGACGTATTCCGAGAATAAAAACTAGAGAAAGTTGTTTTTTCTATAAATTAAATTAGATTAAGAAAATATAGTGGAAACCATATATTATAATAATCACTTTCTTTAAAATACTCTCTTTTATTAATGTAGAAACATTTTTATATATGCTAGTCAATCGAAAAATTGCTTTTAATTTCTCGTTTTTGACATATCAAGTAAAACCAAAATTGATTTAGATAAATGAATTAATATCAAACGCTCATCTTACATTTGGAATTGACTGAGTTTACTCGCAAGTTTTAATTTACTATATAGCTAGAGGAAGTTGAAACAGTAATGTAAAAAAAAAACTTAATAACTAAATTCACGTAAATAGTTAATTATATTACAAACGGATAAAATTAAGGTTTAATTAGTGTATTGTTATTGATTTAAATGCGCGACTTTAATAATAATAGTTAATTATAATACAAACGGATATAATTTAGGTTTAATTAGCATATTGTTATTGATTAAAATGCGCGACTTTACGTATTTTATTTGATATTTTTAAACCGCTAGCGGAATAAAAATTTCGTTTGGTAGTTTCATTAAACCACTGCTTTATTGATCCGTAAGTTGTAATTCATTGGTGGATAAAATGAAGGTATAAACAGCTCAATAAACAACAATAAACATAAATGTTTTAAAAACCATTTTTAAATTTCTTCCAAATTTTTAATTTTCTTCCAAAATGTTTTTTTTTTCTTATTTACATAGTGTACAAGAGAAACTTATTTTTATACAAATTATTTGACGAAATGATTTGTAATCTGAAAAAATTATAATTTTTATATCGAAGAAGAAACTTATTATCTAATAAATTAAAGAAATTGTAATTTTCTTTCAAAATGTTACATTTTTCTAAAATAAAATAAGAAAAAGTGGGTTTAAATACAAATTAGTTCAATGATATTAATTTAAAATAAATTTCTGAAATTTACTAAAACATCGGCATCATTTTGTAATACTTCTAGACTAGATTTTGACATATATTTTGAATTAACCCTTTGAGGCATATACAGGGTGTTTCATAAATATCTGGCAGAAATATCCTGTTCTAGAGCCGTGGTGCGCAAACCATGGGGTCGATAGAGAATCTTTTTGGGTCTTCGAATTCATAAAAACTTTAAGGCATTTCGTATGTAAGTATTGGGTAGCAGTAAATAGAGATATGTCAATATAAAGTAATTTAAAAAACAATTAAATTTTCAAACTTAAGTTTCTCAAAAACTAATTTGGGGATTTGTTTCAAATTTTGTAGAGATGTTAGTAGTGCTGTTTCGGCATATTTAGCAAATTTTCCCAATATTTTAATATTTATTTCAGCAAATATAGCAATTTTTTGTAAATTCCACATTGAAAATCAAATTTTGAAACATTTAAATTTTCAAACATAATTTTCTCAAAAACCATTCTTGGGATTTAATTCAAATTTTTTGGAGCTGTTGGTAACACTGTTCCGGAATATTTAGCAAAATTTCCCAATATTTTAAAATTTATTTCAGCAAATATTGCATTTTTTTGTAAATGCTACCTTGAAAATCAAATTTCTAAACATTTAAATTTTTAATCTTAATTTTCTCAAAAACTAATTTGGGGATTTAATTCAAATTTTGTGGAGATGTTGGTAACACTGTTCCGGAATATTTAGCAATTTTTTCCAATATTTTAATATTTATTTCAGCAAGTATTGCAGTTTATTTATAATTCCATCTTGAAAATCAAATTTGTTAGCATAAAAATTTTCAAACTTAATTTTCTCAAAAACTAATTTGGAGATTTGTTTCAAATTTTGCAAAAATGTTGGTAGAGCTGTTCCGGTATATTTAGCAAATTTTCGCAATATTTTTTCAGTTAATATTGTAGTTTTTTTTTTTGTAAATTCCACCTTGAAAATCAAATTAATTTACATTGTAATTATCAAAGTTAATTTTCTCAAAAACTAATTTGGGGATTTGTTTCAAATCTTGTGGAGATGTTGGTAGAACTGTTCCGGAATATTTAGCAAATTTTCCCAATATTTCAGCAAATATTGCAGTTTTTTGTAAATTCCACCTTGAAAATGAAATTTGTAAACATTGAAATTTTCAAACTTAACTTTGTCAAAAACAAATTTGGGGATTTGTTTCAAATTTTGTCGTATTATTGGCAGAGCTGTTTTGGAATATTTGACAAATTTTCCCAATATTTGAATGTTCATTTTAGAAAATATTGCTGTTTTTTGAAAACTTCGCCTTGACGATCAAATTTGTAAACATTGACATTTTCAAACTTAATTTTCTTAAAAACGAATTTGGGGATTTGTTTCAACTTGTGGAGATGTTGGTAGAACTGTTTGGGAATTACAATCATCACGTTACTTCTATCCAGGGGTCGTGATAAAATTTTCAGAAAATGTTGGATCACAAATGAAAATAGTTTGCGCACCACTGTTCTAGAGCACAGAATAAGAAAAAAGTCCCTCTAAAGATGTGTCCGAAAACGCTTCCTAAATACTAAGGTCGTTCCCCATATACACCGCCACTGCTTGGCTATGAAGACGAAAATAAGGACATACGGTTGTTCGGCATCAGTAACGAGTACAAACATCCAAAAGTTGAATCAATTGTCAGTAGTTGCGTCTGAGATATTAGCAAAAATTTTGTGAGAGGCTACTCACTTTTAAGGGCAGTGACTCAGGAAGTGTTTTCGGACACATATTTATAGGAAAATTTAAAATCCTTTTTTCTTATTTTGGGCTCTATTACACGTCCTATTCGTCGTCCTACAAGTCCTACACGGCTCTAGAATTCCTGCCGGTCAATTATGAAATACCCTGTATATGCATATATACACACAATGGTGGGGCACTTTCAAAGCCGCTGTGCCTCAAAGAGTTAGGTTAGGTTAAGTAAGGTGAAATGAAAATAAATACATTCTTAATGGTTACATACCTTATTATTTAGTATTTATTTTGGTTAAACTGGAATAAGAGTTCATAGATTCATAGATATAGGCAACCCAATGTCCGCAATGTCAATTTCCGTTAGTTTGAATTGTGTCACGGGGGGCGCTGAACGTATGAGCAGCTCTCGTACGTATGACCGTATGAGTAGTAGCAGCTCTCAACCAATCAACGAATCGTAAACCAAATGCACGTGTGTGTTATCAATCATAACTTATCATTCATCGCGGACTGTTACATACGTGTGAGTTATGCTGCATTTAAATAGTCCACGAACTGTACAATAATGGGCATTTACAATAGTGATCGTATATAAAATTATTTTCATCTGAATTTCTAATTTTCTTGAATATTTTGCTAATATGAAACAGTGCATTTTATTTTTAATACAAATTAGAGCAACGAACGATTTATAATAAGCCGCTTTTTTAATATTTTTAAGAGATCAATAAAAAAATTTATTTTTTCCAAAATTTGGAATATTGAAATCCAGTATGAAATAAAATTTTGAAAATTAATTAAAAAAAAACTCTAAAAATATATCTTTCTGTTTTCTTTAATACATCACGACAATAACTAACTAATATTTAAAAACATCACGATAGCTTTGTTTGTATTTATAAAATTAGTCATACAGACGATATTAAGTTACAATTAGTTAACGAAATGTATACATTTATATTACAAATATAATTAAAGAAAATACCCAAGTGTTTCTTTCATTCTTAAAATACAAACCATTTTCCATATTGAAAACATTACACAACTTTACAACAATTACACAACAATGGTGTAACCACAAATACACCATTGAAATAATATGATATGAAATAATTTTTCAAAATTTTAAATTATATTTTGAATTAAGCATTTTACATTAAATCCAACAAGTAACTATTTAAAAAGTTAAATACGTTATCAATTTTAAACAAGAAACATGAGTTCACATTTCAACAAATGAGTTATAATAATCAACAACTTTTTATACGAATATATAAAAATATTGAGAAGGCTTTTCTACAAGGCAAATACTTAATGTCCCCTATGCATTTCCCCTATACCAATAAATCTCCACCCTCAAAAATAAGGAATTTCGTGTCTACCATTCTGTGGTTTCTCCCACATATGGACTTAAAATTCCCTTCCTTGAACTGTTTTCCTCTCCAATCCATATCTTATTTGCCTTTTTTTCTTCGAGTCACGTTTTTCTGTTTACACAACATATTTATTCTACGATATCAGAAGGTTCGTGTTTGATCAACGATCGTAAAAATAAACAATTGAATAAAATAAATTAACGTTACGTCATTCTGTTTAACTTATTTTTATCTTTAATAGGAAAAACGAAGTAAATTACGTAACATTCAGTTTCTAACTTTTGCTAGATTTCATTTATTGGAAAAGGGTGTTGAAAATGTTATAAATGGCTCGTGCACGATTATATTTGAACCCTGAGGTAATGTATAGGTCAAAGTTTCACAATGCAAAATCTAATGTAACATAAATTACATCGTTTTTAGTTTTGTTTCGAGCGGTAATCGGTTTTTGATTTATTACGCAATCGTTACGGATTTCCAGCTATTCGGACAATACGTCGTAAATCAGACTAAAGGTGAGTGTAATAAATGGCAGTGCAATAAGGGACCTAAGTACCCTTTAAAAACTGTTGACAAGTGGCTACGGACAACAATGCTTGTTACCTGAAACCTGTGGCAAGTTTCCACCTGAGTTATTATGTTTTGACAGAAGGGGTAAATTCTTAGATGGAATACAAATATTTCCAAGTTACTTTTTAGCCATGATAAAATAATGCACCTATATAATTTGAGCAAAAATATCTTAAGACTGACAAGACATTTTGATATTTTAAAAATATATTTTCAATTCATCTCCTACTTTAATCGATATAATATTCGTAAAGGTTTTTGCACCTTAAGTACAAAATTATCTCAAATTTAATTTTAAAACTAGTACCTATAATTTAATAACTCATTTAAAATTATGTGCTATTTTAAATACTGCAAATGCCACGAAAATACCTTTTGAAATACATTGATATGAAATATGTATAATTATTGAAGAATTGGAATTGGTGCATTTTATTTCTTAATAATTTCTGTGTTATTTATTAATAGTCTCAATTGGAACGAAGATGGGTTGATCTTCCTCAATTTGCAAGAAAGACATTTAAAATTGATTTAAAAATTAGTATAATTTAAGTATCTGAATCGGTTTATTTTATTTATCGAAGGATTCTGCGCTATTTTTTAATAGACTCAATTAGAACAAAGACGTTTTTATTGGAAAAAAGGATACCTGTTGTTGATGTATTATAACGAACCCTGTAATTTTGTATACAGGCCGTGCAGAGAAAAAAAAAACGCAAGGCAATAAACTGCGGAATCCTCGGGGCGACTGGCGTTGGTTTTACGAGGGTGCTTTCCAAGTCCCGTAGCCACATAAATCATAATTTTAGTATAAAACCTTCGGTCTCTTTGTCTGAAAATTATCTGATTATATTTTCAGAATTTACATGGCGTAATGACCCGCGCGATTAAAGCTTAATATTCGTAGCAAATATTTATGTAAAACCAAATTTGGCACCTTATATGGTTATAAAGTCATTCATTTGCAATTAGGTACCGCTCGTGCATTTTAATCGATCGCCTTTTTTGGCCTTTTGCAAACCGATAAAATGGAGCATTCGTATGCTAGAGAAACCTAATGGTATTAAAATATAGAAAGTGTTTTTCCTTGACACAATAAATAAAGAGCATTGAATTCAAACGCAATTCGCACAATTGTACAATATTTACATAATTTCCCCCCAAAAAAACACGAAGTCTTTGTTTATTAAACTCGATCTTCTTTACATCCTGCGCAGGTTGTGTTTTGCAACCTGAAGCGTTTTACTTTTTTATTTATTTTTCGTTCAGATAAAGCGGGAATTGGCCTTAAAACGGGGATTATATAAGGGCACTTTCGCCGACGGCCCTGTTCATAATGTACACATGAGTTATCCAGCCATTTGATCTGCTATTTCGTGCGAGTAATCTGATCCCGCCGAGCGCTTTCAGGTGCGCATCTTTTTAAACCGGAACATAATAATGTTGTCATTGTATGTGGTAAAAATTTTGATTATGTAAAATGAAAAAAAAACATATGTGTATGGAAAAAAACAGATTAGATTGTTCAATTCATAGGCGCGGTCGGTTTTATCTGAAAAAAAAAAAAACACCAAGAGAAACTGAGCTACTTTTACCAAGAAATTTCTAAAGTAACTTAACCATACTTTAAGCATTATTAAAAAAAATATTTTGCAAAGTTTTTATTGTAAAAAATTTACATTTCCTGCTGGTAATTATTGGCGTACTACGCAGCGCAAACTCGATCGTCAATCTTCATCAGCAATAATTTTTGCACATTAAATTACTACCTACGTCCAGTTAGCAGCCCAACTAATCGTCAAATTAATTTTGTTACAGTGGTTTGACTTCAAGTTCATCGAATCGTGGAGTGACGCCTGTTTATCTTCGCTGCACCGCTGGAAGGGTTTCTTGGCTTTACCCCCGCGGCGCTCTAAGGGTTCTACTAAGAGTTCCCGGTGATAGGGACTTCAGGGCGTGCATAAAATTGCACCCAGATATCGACAAAAAGGTGCCTGCACGTTTATTCCTCGAAGGTCCCCGATCACTTCTGCCCCTTTTTTCCGGTGGCGACGGTGGAAACAAACTCACAAGGTAATGGTATTAAAATTTATTTATATGGCAATTTATTAATTTTTTTTAATTACAGGTGTTTCAACAGTAAGCATGGGCAGACTGCAATTTACGTTGAAGCTACTGACGGCGAGAGCGTCACGAAGAGGGTAGCTGATTTCGAATACGATTTACAACCATTGCCAAGGGGTTCACATAGCTTCGACTCAAGTGAAGGTAATTATCTTCGTAAATCTCACATTTACTCTCTTATTATTATTATTATTATGTGAGAGAAAGTATTGTTATGTATTTAATTATTTATTTTTAAATTGCAGAATGTCGACCCTGTAGTAATGAAGAACTCGCCCATGCCTTCTGTACAAGTGATTTAGGTAAGGATCAATTTGTTTTTCATATTTGAAAGTGTCGTGGCCAGCAGCTACGCAACAGTTTTACGGAATATGTAAATTAGGTGAAACTTTGCACATGTGAGACGTTATCATTCTGCAAATATTTGTCGACACATACAATATTTTTTTCCAGTTACACCTTCAGATAAACCTGTATTGCAACACTAATACTAATATTTATTTTCGCATTAAATATTATGGGGCGATAGTTTTGATAATATTTGAACCCTGTTTTATATTTTCATTCCCACGCATTAAATAAAATTCGCGTGGATTAATTAGACTTTTTAAGGCAAAAAAAATCTTTACATAATAAAATTGTGTAGATTTTTTTAATCTTAATCTGTAACTAAAAACTATAAAATTTACGATAGATCTTAGCTATCAATAAAATGTCAATGTGGGTGATCGTATAAATGCAATGATAAATATCCGCAGTGACATATTGATGTAACCGAGACAATAATCGTGTGCCGACGTAAAATATTGCTTCATAAAATTAAATAAAAGGAGAATCATTAAAGAATGTAAAGTTCGAAACACCCGTGGCGTCTTTATTGTGGGCTTTCCTGGTACAGCCTTTTACCAAACCACACAAACAAAACGTTTTATTAAAATTTCTTTGTGTTATGGAAATTAAAACAAAACTTACAATGTCCTATGTATAAAACCCACCCACATTTCCATGGTCCCGACAATAAAGCATTTCAGTTTCTTTGAATTCAAATAATAAATGTTACTTTTACTTTCTTTACAGTTACAAGAGGAATTATCCGCGGTGTTGAAATTGAAGAGGAGCAAGAGGTCTCCCAGATGAATATAAAAATAACAAAGTTGATAAGACACACGACTGAGGATGGTTATTCGCTGGACATTGAAACCAATTCCGTTGGTTTAGATGAGTCCAAAGAAGTTATTGTGAATGTGGCTCAGCGGTGCGGAGTTTCACATGGGGTTGGAGAGTTTGTGTTTATGGCACGAAGGAAATTAGGAGAGTTAACTCTTCAGTGCGCACCGAGGTTAGAAGACTGGGCTGTTTTGGTCCATTCTTTAACTGAACAGGGAAAAGCACACTGTTTGCTGAGGAGCTAGCCTTTGTGTTTGAAACAAAACATTTTTGCTTCTGTGATTAACTATTGTGTCTTTAAACAGGGATAACCTTCTTAGTGCAATATAATATATTGGTAATGATATTCTCTGTTTGTATATACATTTTTATATTCTCCACATTGGAGGTAATTGTATCTTATATGTAAATTATTGTTTATATCTTAGATATATGTACATTAAAAAAATTTAAAGTTACTTATAAATAAATATTTTCTATTTTATAATTTTTCGGCTTCACAGAGGCTTTTTGCATTTAGTATCTTTTTGTTTTATTAACTATATTTAGCTAAATAGTTTTGCTATATAATATTGAATTCCAGGTGCCAAAACAGCTTCTAATAATCTATTATATCAAATATTTTAATTATTACTAATCTTTATATTTTCTACTATATATATTCTACAATATTTTATTATTTTGTTTACTAAATTCGATCTCATTTCTATAGAATTTATATATATATATATATATATATATATATATATATATATATATATATATTTATATATATATATATATATATATATATATTTATATATATATATATATATATATATATATATATATATATATATATATATATTCTTGTATTGTGAAAATATTGTGAAATCGATATGTCCGTTGAAACGATTTCATATTATTTATTTATGTATATATTATATTTTTGTGTATAAAATTTTTGCTTAAATGTGAAGGCCATAAGTTGTTTTCTGTATAGACAGGATTCTGTGATATGTAAAATATTTTTTTATTCAAAGAAATGTATTGTTTTCAAATTCATAAAAGATTTTATATTTTAAATAAATTATATTTATAGTAGTTATATATAGTAATATTTTGAACACCCTCACAAGAAATGTCCAGAATCTATTTTATTCCAAAATATGTTTTCAATATTTTTCATTATTATCTAGTGCAATGAATTTTCTCTTTTCTGTTGTGCCTGCATATTACTATCAATCTTTTCAGTTAAACTTCTCTGTTTGCTTGTCTTGTTCAGTATTAATGATGTACTATGTATCTGTTACCGTGAATGACCGAAATTTGAGAATGTCGACTGTCACCGGTGAATGTCAACACATACCAAATACGTCAGTGAAAGATCTTACAAGGTTTACAAATTTCATTACTTTGTTGTACATTCGGACCCCCACCGGTGTATGTCGACAATCACAGATACGCTCTGGTGGAGGTCCAAAATGGAGATAACCGAAGGAGATAACCGAACAGAGAGTCGACTGGCTCTATCCTACCCAATCCTTTGTTCTGCTGGGAGTCAATCAGCTTTATCAGTCTTATGTTGCAATAAATAAGATTTGAATCACATAATTATGTTTGAATTGGTAAAACCATACAACATTATAGATAATCGGATAAACTTAATATAGACAGAACAAAGCTTGAATATATAAATATACTCAACATTTCCGTAGCTCTATAATTCTAATGAGTCTTTTTAGGACTGTCAAAAACAAATCTCGTGTGTGTGAACACTTTCAGTTATTCTATAGCTTTCAGTCCACCTTCGTGGCACTCAACAAAAACCATAAAAAAAACATTGTTTTTAAGATCATGTCTTTCCGATACCTTGAGTGGATGGCCATCTGTGGGCGCGTTTCGAGATTTATCTCTCATCAGCACAGCTTTGCTTCCATGAACAATAATTTGTAAACCTCTCACTTGAAAACCCATGTGTTGATTAGGGTTACAGGTTTACAAATTATTGTTCATGGATGCAAAGCTGTGCTGATGAGAGACAAATTTCGAAACGCGTCGCCAGAAGGCTATCCAATCAAGGTATCGGAATGACATGATCTTAAAAACAATGTTATTTTTATGGATTTTGTTGAGTGCCACGAAGGTGGACTGAAAGCTATAGAATAACTGAAAAATTTCATACGAGATTTGTTTTTGGTAGTCCTAAAAAGACTCATTAGTATTATAGATCTCTGGAAATGTTAAGTATATATTTATATATTCAAGCTTTGTTCCGTCTTTATTAAGTTTACATAATTAAGTAATTGTTTTATTACCATTATTTTGGTTTCTCATTTCGGATGTACTGTGGTTTTTAAATTATTGGTCACACCTCTCAGCAGGAGCGGCGAAAGAGTTACGTCACCCTTGTGACGTTTTATAGCGACTGAATTTAGTAGAAGAAAATATAAATCTCCGACATGTTCAACATTCACCATTAGTGCATGGTGAATGTATATATCCACCGGTGTATGTCGGAAATAAGGGTATTTAGCAAATATTTCGGGCATATACCGAGCGACTATGTGAATGTTGACATTCACCGGTGAAAGTCGACATTCTCCAAATTTCGGTCTTTCACAGTTTTATATCTACTGGTTTCTGTTTGTTTGTTTCAATTCAATGTTTCAATTCGTCTACATTTCATTTTTGTTTTGAATTGTGCACGATTGTAAAAACGATGTATAGTATTGCCTGTCTACTATTACTTGACAAGTTTTATTCGTGTTCAATCCAAATTCGTGTTGTATCCAAAATTGTATTATAGATTTTTGTACATTTTTCAACTGGAATTGTTTGTTTTCTGATTTCATCTAGTCTATTCTTGTCTTTACACAGTTCTGAATGTATCTAATCTTGTCCGTGTACAGACTATTTTTTTGCTATTGTTCCCAATACTGTAGTCATGACCAATTTTATACCTGTCCAACTTTGGCTAGTCTGCATTTTTCTTTTCTTTCTTTTAATATATTTAATGTTTTTTAACAAGTCTATATACTCGCGTATCCATCCCGTCCCATTGCGTTACGTATTTTCGTTTTCTAGTTTTATATGTGAGTCCTTCTCACAGTATTGTGTATATCTAGTTCTGATTCTAACTAGTTATCTATCTTCATGTCTAGATTGTGCATTAATTAATATTGCATTCATCTCTGCCTATTAAAATCTTATTTAGAGATGGCTTGCTAATGTGGTATCTTAATAGATTTGTTGAAAGTTTAAGATACGGTTGACCACGACATTCTCCTAAAAAAAAAATAGATAAATATGGAATAAAAGGGATTGTTTTATAATTGTTCAAATCTTACTTTAGAGGTAGAACACAGCAAACAAATCTATCAAATCCCGCTCATGTTTTTTCAAAAATATATAACAACTTACACATTGGGTATACCACGGGGAAGTATTTTAGGACCATTGCTATTTATGTAATATGTTAATGATTTGAATCTAGTTTTAAATGAGACAATTAAAATATTAAATTACGCTGGTGATACCCAGTGCTACCGTCTTACTTTTATCTAGTAAATCATTCGTCGAAATAGCTACAAAAACAAATTTAGCAATAAACTTGGTTAGCGAGTGGTTTGAAAGGAACAAACTTACAATAAATGAAAACAAAACAACAGAACTCAACTAAGATCATGTCTTTCCGACACTTTGAGTGGATAGCCATCTGTGGACGCGTTTCGAGATTTATCTCTCATCAACACAGCTTTGCTTACCAAATATTGATTCCATGAACAATAATTTGTAAATATTATTATTATCCCACTTATTATTATTACACTTATCCCACCTTGCTCCTCTTATCGTTCCACCTTTCCTCCCTGGTTTTCACCTACAATTATTAATGGTCTTCGCAAGAAACGTACATTCCATCGTGCCTTTAAGGTTTCAAAATCTTTACAGGACTATTCTAGGTTCAAACTCGTCAGATCGCAGGTGAAGTTGCAGATAAGATCAGCTTTCTCTTATTTTATCAAGGAATCAGCCAATAACATCTCTGTTGATCCGAAACGCTTCTGGTCTTTTGTTCGTTCTAAAAAGCGCCCTAGCCGTATTCCGGGCCTAATGTCTTGGGAAGATGCCACTTTTAACTCCCCTCAAACTATTGTTGATGGCTTTGCTAATTACTTTAAAGATGTGTATAAACCCTCGTCTCCTAGTTCTAGCGTTTCGGATATATCCGGCTTGAATTCCCTCTTATTGAACTCACTAACGTTTCTGAAGATGAAGTATTATTAACCCTCAAGCATTTGAAGTGTAACTTGACCAGCGGTGCTGATTTAATACCTGCCTTCCTAATTCATGACTGTGCACATATCTTTGCGCTACTACTTGCCAAAATTTTCAACCTGTTTCGGCACAAAGGAAATTTTCCAGCTATTTGGAAATCCACAAAGATCTGTCCTATACATAAAGCTGGCTCCTTATCTGAAATCGGTAATTATCGTACTATATCAATTCCTTCCAAATTTTCCAAAGTTTTTGAATCCATCATTTATAAATCAATCTTCCATAGTAACAAAAATCTTCTCTCCTTACAGCAACAAGGCTTCATGAAGGGTCTATCAACCCTCACCAACTTAGTTGTCTTTACCCAATATACAACACCAGTTATTGCTAATTGGGGTCAGGTTGATTGCATTTACACTGATTTTTCTAAAGCATTTGACTCCATAGATCACGTAGTCATTATTAAGAAGCTTCACTTTTTGGGTTTGCAACCAACCTAATTAATTTATTCTCCTCTTACCTTGAAAATCGGTCGCAGTTTGTTTTTCATTGCGGATATGCCTCGACCGAATTCGTTGCCACTTCCGGTGTTCCGCAGGGGTCCAACTTAGGACCTTTGCTATTTAATATATTTATTAATGACTTGAGTTCGTCTCTATCAGCACCTCATTTACTTTATGCTGACGACCTTAAGATTTTCATGTATATTAAGCACCCTGATGACTGTTTGGTTTTACAAGCGAACCTGAAAATTCTTGAAAATTGGTGCGATGGCATTCAATTAGGTCTTAATCTTAGCAAATGCAAAATTGTCACTTTTACCCGACTTCTGCACCCCTTTGAATTCAGGTATACCTTATTCAGGTAGACCTCGGTATTACTTTTGACTGTCATCTTTCTTTTGTGCAACATATTTTCTTATCTGTGTCCAAGGCCGCGAAAGCTCTAGGATTCATAATTCGAAATTCTCGGGGTTTTAACAATAATTTGGCGCTAAGGGTGCTCTACCACACTTATGTAAGATCAATCTTAGAATATGGATCAATTATTTGGGATCCTTACTTCAAAAAGTATACCGCCGCTTGGGAAGTTATTCAGAGGAAATTTTTAAAATTGCTATGGTTTAAGACATTCGGATTTTCTCCTCCGGTTCATATTGATCATTCATCGCTGCTCGGTGAGTTTGGGTTTCTACAACTGAAGTCTCGACGTTCTCTGCGGGTCTTGTTTTTTTTATATAAGACCATTCATGGCGTGATTGACTCTCCTGAAATTATAAACAATCTTAATTTCCTAGTGCCTTGAGTTGCGAGTAGACAAACGGTTTCTTTTTATAACCCGCCATATAGCGGTTCAATATCCTTGATTCCGCCACTGTTTAAGATTTGCTCTTTGTACAATTCGATTAGCCTAGAGTGCGACATTTTTGGGACCTTCGCGGCATTTAAAACTAAAGCCCTCAAAAACCTAGCAGACTAGTCTTTTATTTTAATCTTGTTACTCAGGATACATTTGTATATTATCCTATTTTGTTTTGAATTTGTATGCCCTGTTAAATGTTTATATTAATTGTTTACTTACTTATTTTGTATTTGTTTTTTTTTTGTTTCTTTATTTATGTTTAATTGTTCTATGTACCCAACCTGTGTTACCTTGTTTGTATTTAAAAAAATATATATTTAATATTATTTTAAAATAATGTTATTTTTAGGTTTTTGTTGAGTGCCACGAAGGTGGACTGAAAGCTGCAAAATAACCATTGGTGGGCATTAACTCGTTAATCCGTTAATCGTTAACTCGTTAACCTCGTGAACACACTCGCGCGGCGCCGCGCTGTTGCTCAAAAGAGCAAAAATCCAGAGCCGAGAAACTACAAAGCCGAAAAAAATAAAGCAACCCTAACTATATAACCTAACTTTTTTAGCGTTTGTATCATTTTTAACCGACTTCATTTATATTTTATCATTCTTCATGTATTTATCTTTTTCGTTTGTGTTGGTTGTTGGTGGAAATAGTTGATGTGTAACATTTACAAGTTTACACCATGAACACTACTGCTGTTACTCAAAGTACGCAAAGCTCTGAAAGTGAAACTGAATCAAATCCTTGACCACACTTGAGTGATTACTTTGTATTCCAATCAAAACTTGGAGAACAGAAGTTGATTTTTGAATGCAAACTGTTTGTTTGCCTAAAGTTTGTACAATAAAGGCTCGCAGTCTAGTCTTAATAATCTTAAACAACATGTGAAAATAACGCATGCATCCAAATATGTGCAGTTTGAAAAAAACGTAAAAGCAGCGTCAACTCATGGGAAAAAGAAAACCGTTCTGAAGCCCTCTTCAAGTGCTGTGAATTTTAATTCTTCTTTGAATTCTCAATTCGATGTTGGTGCAGATTGCATTAGAGTCAACGAGTTCTTTCTGTCGCTGGTAATAATTAAATCAATTAATATATCTACTTATTTTTGTTTTATTTACCAATGTATCCCATCCCAAAAGGTACCAAAAGCAGTACATGTTTTGGATGGTTAACTTTTAACGGTTAACTTTAACTTGCGTTAATTTAATTCGTTTAATTTTCGAAATTTTAAGACTAACGATTAACGAAGTTAACTTTTTATTTACGAGTTAACGATTAACAAAGTTAACTTATGGATTAACTGTGCCCACCTGTGAAAATAACTTACAAATTTTATGTGAGATTTTGTTTGGTAGTCCTAAAAAGACTCAATAATTGTAATAGAGATGCGGAAAAGCTGAATATATTTATATATTTGTTTTAAATATCATTTAAATATCCGTTTGTTTTAAATATCAATATATTTAGAAGAAAAAGAACAAAAGATTTCAAATAAGTTACCCACAGAAGATACAAATAATAAATGAAGAATTGGAAATAATAAACGAAGTTAGACTGTTAGGAATAAATCTTGACCAAAATTTAAACTGGGATAGTCACATAAATAATCTAGTATTAAAACTAAACTAAATAAAACTATGTATGCTTTACGAATACTAAAAAAATGTGTAAACACAGAAAGTGTGGCTGATCTTACATGGGTCTAGTAGTAAAGTATTGTATCTTTCTTTTGTAATTAATTGTGTCTTTCTACAACTAGGCTTTTACTTGTTTCAAGCTCTATACAATATTCGTTTTGTTAGTATATTCTTGTCCGGGTATATTATTAAATTTATTTAGCACGAGACTGTATCATAATTCTAGTCGCGTTACTGTCTAATTGTAAGATAAAGTGACCACATTTTCATTGAGACAAAGCGGGACAAATGGGATGATATGAGAATATAATGAGATATAATTTAGTTATACACTTGTCTATAAATATACAAAAATCAATTTATTTTTTTATTTATTTATAGCGTATTTTCCCAATATTGGAAAATGTTAAGCACTTTGACTCACTTCTTGACGTTCTTCTTATTTTGCCAGTATTCTTTCTTTCTGTTGGAGAATGCCAATTTTCTTTCGTCAGACCATTTAGGTCTTTAAGGTTTAGGTTTTGTTTGCTCTTGTTGTTCACTTTGTTACGGAAGGAGTCTTTGTCTGATGTGTTGATTATGTTAGCGGATAGCATGTCTTTTTGTACTTCTTTCATCCATGGTGTACTTTTGAATGATGATATGTAATTTAGAATTCTTTTGGTTAGTCGAGTAGTTTGTGTAGTCTATCTATGTGCCCGAAGAATTTCATTCGTCTTTTTCTAATATCAATTTTGATGTTTGAGTATTTTTCAGTTGTCTTGATTGACTGTAGTCGGTGCCTGTCAGGAGTAAGTCTTGCTCCTAGTATTTTCCGAATGATTTCTCTTTCTTCTTTCTTTATTTATTCAAGTTCGAATTTCTTATTGAGTGTAAGTGTTTCGCTAGCGTAGAGACTTGCCGACTTGGATACAGTTAGGTCCTCCTAAAGATACCTTACTTACAAGTTTGTACGGAACCCTCGGTGCGCGAGTCACAACTCGCACTTGGCCGTTTTTTTTTCAGTCTCTTGATCTTCTGTTGGTATAACCAAGTCATCGGCGAAGGCAAGGTATGGTATAGAAAGATTGTTTTTGCGTAAGCCAAGTGTAACTGGTTTCCAGACATTTTGTATCTTGAGCTCCTTTTCCCATTCTTCCATGACATTATCCAAGACGATATTGAACAAGAGAGGTGAGAGGCCATCTCCTTGTCGCCTGTCTGAATTTCGAAAGGTTCCGAGATTTCCCCCATAAATTTGATTTTGATTTTGTATTGATCAGCGTTTGTTCAATGAGTTTTCGTGTTTTGTGGTCTACTCCTCTTTCTTCAAGGATATGGAAGAGTGATTGTCTATCGATCGAGTCGTACGCAAGTCGACAAATGTGCACATCACTGGTTTAAAATCTGTTTATTAATTGTTAATTATTGGTAACTATAAAAATATTAGTAAAAAACAATAATTTGAACATTATGATTTTTAATTAATTTAAATGTTTTATTTAAAAAAAAATATGATTTTCTTTCACGGTCATATTTGGATCCGAGTGGATACTTTGCAATATATTCGGATCATTTATTAAAATGTCATGAAATTTCTCACATGAATTAATCAAATTACTGTTAACGCTTAATATAGATTTTAAAGTTTAATGTTCAACTGCGTTTTTTTCAGTTGTTCATAATTTATTGATACTAGAAAAAACACTTACTGTTGCTGTATTTGTTTCTGCAAGGGCAAGCGCGTATTCTACAGTTTTCAAAATATTTTGATAATATTTATAATCCTGTTTTAAATGAAGCTCCGTTATTTTTTTTTCTATTTCCACATTTGCATACAACCAGCAATTAATTTTTTCATGAGTATCATATCTTTTCAGCAATATCATCTCATCAAAAAGAACATTTTCGTAAATATTTTTGGGAAAATGATTACTAATATATTCAAAAGATTTTTAAACATAATCCCATAAAATCACTTTTTTAAAGTCACCCAATGAAAATTTCAAAACAAGTTTCCATTAAACGATCGAATTTTCTGAAAGAAGTACGAAATTTTTATAATAACTTGAAATATCTTGATGAATGGACAGTTCAATTCGAGGGTATTAAAATTTTTTCATTGGGTGGCATTAAAATGGAGATTTTATGGGAATATGTGGAAAAATCTTATATTATATATGACAGTACATTTAAAAAAAGAAATGCAGATATTTTCTAAAAAGCGGGACATTTCTAAAAATCGGCGAGAAGCGGTACTGTCCTCCAAAAAGCGGGACTGTCCCGCCAAAATCGGGACATGTGTCACTTTAGTCTAAGATCCCATATATCCAATCCTGCATCATTTGTCTATCTAAATATAAGTAACAGATCCTGTCACGTTTAAATAGTCGCGCAACTAGAGAAGCCACTTGTAGAGACCATTGTTCAATAATAGACAGGAGTAAACAGGACTAGTCAATAGTACACGGGACTATTCAGGACTATATAGGACTAGATCATACTATATAAAAACAAGAGCAAACGAGACTAGAAAAGACAAGACCAGGCCAGACCAAACAAGACTAGACAAGACCAGATAAGACCAGATATCACAAGATATTACCAGATATTACCAGGCAACACCAAACAAAACGAGACATGAGCAGACACGACCTTGGCGTGTTTCATTGGTACAACATGTCAATTACACCATTTTCTAAATCTAATACACAACGCTCATTCCAAAATTCACCATCGAGCATTCGAGTTGGAAACCGACAAAATAAACTTTTTAGACCTTTCTCTGATTCACAAAAGGAATAATATAGAATGTGATTTATATAGAAAACCCACCAATGTTAACTCAACAATCCCATTCTCATCATTTCACCCGATAACACACAAAGTAGCTGCCTATCATTCAATGATACATCGAGCCTTTTCAATCCCACTTACCCGCGGAAAAGAGAATCAATGCGTTGAATATCATCATTTCAATCGCTACAGAGAATGGTTTCCCAACAAACTCATCCAAAATACAGGGTGTTTCAAAAAGAATATTATATAACATATATTCAGAAAACAATATATGTGTTTTGCATGCATATATTTTTGACATGCATGCATATACTTTAAGACATACTAATATGAAACTTCACACACATATTTACGAACCTCTCAAGTTTAGATTACAAATGTTCAATATGTCCTCCGTCAGCGACACGAACAATATCACACCGATACTCAAGTTCCTCCCATACCCGGGCAAGCATGTCCTTCGTCATTGATGTTTTGGCATTACGGATCCGGTTCTCTCTTCCAGGTTGTGTGGGAGTGGTGGTACATAAACTTTGTCTTTAACGAAACCGCACAGGAAGAAGTCACAGGGTGTCCAATCCGGTGACCGTGGAGCTGAGACATACTAAGTCGTCAGCTCCTTGACGACCAATCCAACGTTTCGGTAGAGTTTTATTCAGGTATTCACGCATTTGGCGACTCCAGTAAGGGGGTGCTCCGTCTTGTTGAAAATTGAAGTTGTCTTCGTGCAGCCTCGGAAACAGCCTAGTTTTGTAATATAGCGAGATACTGCTGACCGCCAACCGTGTTTCCATCTAAGAAGAATGAGCCGTAAACAGATTATCAAGATATCGCACAAAACACATTGAATTTGGGCCAATCTCGTACATGTTCAATGACTGCATGTTTGTTCTGTACCACCACGCTAAAGGAGTAAATATTGAAGATCTTGATCTAAAATCTAAACTTGAGAGGTTCGTAAATATGTGTGTAAAGTTTCATATTTGTATGTCTTAAAATCCAATAAATATATTCATGCGAAATATGTATATTCTTTTTGAAACACATAAATAATAAAAGAACTCAATTCATAATGGCCCAAATATATCCGAAAACGTCAAGTTCAGACAAAACTTTCATCTCCCTGACATATTTTGATAAAACAAGCGAATATATCGCATGCGTTCTTCGAAAGCAAAATCTTCAAGTAGCATTTAGACCCTCTCATAGTTCTCCCACATATTGTTTAATACTGACGACAAAATCGACCCTCTCAAGAAATCCGGCGTATATGAGAAATTCATTCTCCCGAATGCAATAGTGTGTACGTAGGTCAGACAGGACGAAGTTTTTTAACAAGGTTTTCAGAACATTCTCGCGCTTTTCGTCGGAAAGAAGACACTAGTTCTTTTTCAATCCATTGTCTGGAATGTAATCATAAATTCCCAGAAATCGACAATCTAAAAATATTGTATAATTGCAAAGGCCTAGAGTACAATCTCCTAGAGCAGGGGGTGGCGAACCAATGGCACACGTGCAAATATTGGCACGCGACAGAATATTTTGGGCACGACACCGATCAAAACTATTTGCATTTTAGTTCAAAATAACTAAGTTCACTATGAAGTGTTATATTACGTACGAACGCGACTGATCCTACGCTACCGAATGATCTGCAAAATGAGGGTAACATTGAACAATACCCACAATTGTTGGATGTTATGTGGCTTTCAAAAATTTATGTTTTTACAGACGTATGCCAACATTTCAATGAAATGAATGTAAAGCTTCAAGGCACAAATAAAACAATTATCGTCATTACGCCAAACTGCGTGTTTTCAGCAACGATATTATAACAAAAAACTACAAGTATTTCCCAAACCTGAAGAAAAATATCAACGATTTAGATGTACATGAGAAACCAGGCGATGAAAAAGCTTTTGAAGAATTTATTTCTCTAATTGATTCTTCAATCAATGAATTTTCAGCCAGATTGTCTCAGTTCAAGCAATTTGTTTATTATGTACCCTAAAATGTGACTTCATTTGATAAATTGAACTTTTCCCAATTCGATTGGAAATTGAAGAATGCAGCTGATCGATTTCCAGTGTAGTTCAATATGCATTCAAAAATTTACTGAAACGAAAGAGTTGGAATTAATTGAAACATAAGATTGACAGTACAAATTCCAGTAACAAAATTTTGGAATCATGGAACTCGTATTCAGACAGATTTAACTAGCTATTTTAACTAGCTATTTTAACAATATTTTCATCTAATTGCGCCTGCAAGTCATTATTTTCAGAGATGAATAACATTAAAGACTCGCTTAGAAACTCCAATTCAGCATGCTAAGTTAAAATAGGGAATATACTAAGTCAAAATTATTTGACGGCACATCTATGGCCTCAATAAACAATCCTTTGGAAAAAATTGAACGTTGATACATAAAAGTTCGCCACCCCTGTCCTAGAGTCATTAGAAATTCTCAAACGTTAATCTGCTGAAGTTAATCTCCTTAACGAGCAAAACGAATCTTTCCGCAATTTTTTAATCTTGCTCAATCGTCTCCAGGTAATTCCCTAATTGAAAAAACCACCTCCCGCCCTATAAACCTGTAGAATAAATACATTCAATCATCAATTTGTCATCACTTGAAAATGACCTTTAGCAGTCGAAACTCGAGTGGTGATAAGTGTATTAATTTATATAACTGTGAATAACATGTTATATAAAATTTTTACATATAATAAGTGTGGTTAAGACATAGTGAATTTATGAATTCAGTGTGCTAATATTGTATGTAACTCCATATAGGTAGTTTAATTAAGTTATTTCCTCGTTATTTTGCGGACTGGTTTTGGTTATTTTACTCAAGTCTTGCTCTAGATGTGTATGCGACTAATTTTATCAAAACGTATCTGTGTTTAGTCTTGTTTAGAATCCCCTGCACATATTCCTGAATGTATGAATATTTTTAGTCCCGTCTGTATTTAGCTTTATTGTCGGAATTAGTTCAGTCTTGCCTGAGGTTATAACCTTGGATATATGCTTATAATCTTATCTTTATCTAAATGTGTCTAATATGTGACTTTTTTTGTCTAGACTTATCTATTATACCTGCCTAGATTTGTATTTTATTATTTTCTAAACATGGATATTGTTTTACTTTCGTTTTCTTTAAACTAAGTTTTGTTTGTAATTTTACAAATTAACATTATTACGCAGTATTCGAATTGTTTTCATTAGATTAAACATATATATCTCATTTTTGTGGTTATTGTACTATACTCGAGATTAGTTTTTAATAGCAATAAAAGATAAACGAATGAAGAAAATTAACCAACGTGTGGTTAAAGTGTTCCTGTTTCCTGCTTTATCTCGCACTAATGTTATCAAAAAGCGCCTACAGACTACTTTATTATTTAATCACTAGATTGGGAACAACTAAACCTACCGCTTCAATAAAACTTATGAGTAATAATACAAGTCTCATTTTTTAGGAAGGTTAATAGTTAAATTAGATATTTATAATTTTTTCGAATATGTAATGTAGATCAGTGTTTGTCAACCGCCGTGAACCGTCCGTGAAACAGTTCCGATCTGCGAAGATATATAACAGGTCGGTGTGCGGAAAAATTTTACATGTCCACTTTAACAAATGCTCTTATTAAAAAAGTAGGTAATCATAAAATTTCTATTCAGAAAATTAATTATTAATAGAATTGAAAATAGGAGTTTATCACTACGATATCTTCAAATCTGCCAGTAACTGGAATTACACGCAAGCTGGAATTAATTTCCGTGTAATTCCAGCTACTGACAGATTTGAAGATATCTTGAAGATATAGTGATAAACTCCTATTTTCAATTCTATTATTAATTTGGTTCAAACCATAACATCTCATTTAAAACTTTAATTATTAATGATATATTACTGTAATGCATAATGTTCGGGAATGTAGTAGCTGTTTAATACTAGTACACTTAAAAAGCTGACGGTCCTCGAGCGATCCGCGAATTTTTTTCACAAATATTATCAGAAAAACGATTTAGAAACGTTGATGTAGATTACAGATTGATCCAGAAATTTTTGGTTCAGTATTCATTCTAAAATTTATGATTTATGTTTATGTTATATAATAAGGAAAAATGTATGCATGGAAACAATATTATTCAATAAAATCGCAATCTGATTGAGAATCCTACAAATCCCAACGAGCCCAGACATCCAAAGTGATCCGAGCGGAGAAGCGTAAATATGAGAAGTCACTTATTGAGAAGATCGACAAAACTTTAACAGAAATGACACCAGAGAGAATTACTGAACGTTCTAAAGGAAACTTACGGGGTATAAACCTCCGTCGTTATGCTTTTAGCGAAAGGACGGTACACTGGCGATCTCAATTGAAGAAAACTGTAACATCCTAGCTGACTACTTTAAGAACCTACTAAATTGCGATCAACCCAAAAATCCCATCAAGACCGAGGAACCCATTCACAGATACCCAGAATGGAGACCAGGCCGACACTGCTGTCAGAGTGTACAATAATATCCCAACTACCTACGGAACATCCTGGTGTGAGATAGCGGAGATGACAATCTACTCATGCTACATATCACCAAACACCAACAGAACTGGATTCGAAACTTACGTCAACGAACTCTCTGCAACAATATATATCTATATATATATATATATATATATATATATATATATATATCTATATATATATATATATATATATATATATATATATAATATAATAGACAACACAACCAGGCGGGTGACGTGTTGTGTCCCGCAGGGGTCGGTTCACGCACCGCTCATGTGGAACATTCTCTACGATGGCGTTCTAGACCAATAAAAGATAAAAGACCTCAAGATCTGTAGACTGGTAGCATTCGCCGACGACCTCCTTGTGGTGTCCGCGAACACCAATGAGGAATTTGTGGCAGCCAGGGTCGAAACTGCAGTAAAGGCCCTTCATCGTTGGATTGAAAGCAACGAATTGCAAATAGCTCCAGAGAAGTCCGAGGTTATCGCACTTATAGGTTGCAAGAGAATAAGCACCGTAACTGTTAATATCCTAAGCAGGATTTCATTTATTTCTAGGCAATTTCGCCGCTTATGTTAAGAGGATAGGAAAAATAGAAAGCGACAGCTGCCGTTACTGCCTTGCAACGGATATTGCTGAACATACTTTATTTCAATGTTCGCAATGGGCTGATATTAGGGCAATAGCAACCAATAACCCGTTAACAAGCAGAATATGGTCAATCTCATGACTAAGAGCGAGGACAACTGGAAGACAATGACAAATCTGTGTAGCGAAATTCTTAAAAGAAAGAACGAAGACGAAAGAAGGGATGTGGTAGGTCACAAAGGCCAACCGTAGATCAAATAAAAGGAAAACTAGGGCGGTGAAAAACCGTCCGGGCTGCTCACCCTGAAGGAATGGCCAAGCGATACCGGGGTGGCGTACTTTTAAGGCAAGTGGAAGAAGGGGATTAGTGATTGAGAGCCTCATACACAGGCTGGTAGAGCTTCCCCCAAACCACATATAAAAAAAAGAATCGAGACCAGCCAACAAAGATGAAATCAAACGTCACATTGCTCGACTCAAAAACAATAAGGTACCAAGACAAGACTTTGTATTTGCAGAACTTTGGAAATATGCACCTGAAGATGCAGTTGAAATATTGCAGAAGCAAATAAAACAAATTTGAACAGAAGAAATCCTACCAGTAGATTGCAAAACAGCCTTGATCCATCCACTACATAAGAAAGGCAGCATGAAAAATGTCAACAACTATAGAGGAATATCCCTCTTACAGGTAACATACAAAATTCTCTCACTTGCTACCCTGGAGAGATTAGGAGCTGAAGTAGAGCATGAAATAGGCGAATACCAATGGGGCATGAGAAAGGGTCGTTCAACTACCGAACAGATCCACAATCTCAGTCACAATTGCAATCTCAGGTCCAAACCTTACCTGTTGGTCTTTGTTTAGTCTTTTGTTAAGTCTTTAATAAGGAATACGATTCAATAGACCACGACGTCCAATTAAAGCCACCCTAAATGAAACAAAATCCAAAGTAAAGTACCTAGGAGATCTATCGGATTCCTTTGAAGTCAAAACGGGGGTCAGACAAGGTGACGGGCTCTCTCCAATGCTTTTGAACTGCGTTCTCGAAAAGATCATTAGGACCTGACGTACACGATTATTAAAAGCTGAGTATAGCCCTATCAGAATGCGTACAAAATCAAAGGGGATTGTGGTTGACTGTCTAGCATTCGCTGATGACATCGCCATTCAGTCAAACGACATAGAAACTGCTAGGATGCAAATCGAGCTTCTAAAAGAAATCGAAAAAAAAACTACTTTACAGATATCATTTGAAAAAACAGATCAAAGATGCCCTAGCAAAACTCCAGACAAAATACGAGAGGATCAACCGAGTGGAAACATTTAAGTACCTGGGGGAGATCATCATGAAAAGTGGACTCGACAAAGAAGCACTTAAGGAACGAGTACGCAAGCTCGGAATAACCTATCAAACGTCGCACTCAATCTACAGCAAAAAATGCCTGTATAAAAATACCAAACTGCGTCATTATGAAACTGTTCTGAAGCCAGTAGTTATGTATGCAGCCGAAACCCTATCCCTAAATTTCATTTTAACAAAGGACAAAAAATCTAACAAAGGCCTCCTCGTGAAACTAGAGAAGAAAGAGCGCAAAATCGTTCGAAAACCCAACAAAGAAGTCTACAGTGAAATAAAGAATATTACAGAAACGATCCGTAATAGGCGGGCACGGTATTATGGTCATCTCAAAACGACTGGACGGAAACAGCCGGATGAAACAGATTTTTCACTTTTTTGACTCTAAACACAAAACCACAATGCTCTGATTTATAAATACCAAAGGAGACTACTAAAATACTCCAACTAAAACCAGACGACGCCTTCAATAGGAATCTCTTCCGCAAAAAGATATTGACGAATGGGATAAACCGAGATGAACCAAAAGGAAGACAAGGTACCACCTGGACAGCGGAGCACAAGCTGGCCCAATCACGAAGAATGAGGGAACTCTGGGCTCAGAAGAAAGTGACACAAACTGCCAAATGTAACTAGACTTAATGTAGTCCTAGATGTCCTCAACGAATAATAATAATAATGAAAAAATTGTGTTTACTATTTATCATGCATTTTAATTGTTCCTTCTTCCTCCTCCTAACTGGCAGCAGTAAAATATTGTAAGTTATAATGAACATTATAATATACAGTGTTTCATACGTCAATAACTTTATTTAAAGTTTTATAAAGACAGAGGTTTTTGTGGAGTTTGTGTTTCCCAAAAGAAGCCAAACGACATCGCGATCAAGATTAGAGGAATTGAAAATATTGTTACTGTTACCCGAAGATGTTTCAAAGAGGAAACGTTTTGTTGTACACAAACACATCTTCAGTATCAATTGTTTTAAAATACAATAGATTAGTTGCAACGTTAAATAGAATTAGAATTTTTGAAGAAAAATCTTGATAAGATGTTGAACATAATTTTAGACATTTTCAAAATATAGCTAAATTTAAAATATTACAATCGGTGTAACAACGTAGGCTTATATAACCCACGAGGTTCTCCTGGTTGCCAACATTTTACAATACTTTTAAATATTTAAATTTAAAACCTGAAGAGCAAAGTGGTAAATACTTAATTTGACAAGATTGGTGAATGTTTTATGTCAAGCAGAATAATATTGATTTGACCATGAAAAAAAATATAATATGTATTGACCGAGACCAGACAAAATCTGATAAAAACAAGCAAAATCCGACAAGATCAAATAATAATACTAAGCAGGACAATTATAAGCAAACGTACAAGTCCAAATATTACAAATAGCAACTTAAAAGATAAACTGAATATACTAAACTAGAATAAACTTAAATGGACACCGTGTTATAGAGCAGCGTTTCCTAAATTTCTTCGACCGCGGCCCGGTACTTATCTTTTGAAAATAAAAACATTTATTTACTAAATAAATTTTGTTTTTTAATAAAAGTTATTTGTTTGTTATTGCATACGTAAAAATTACAAAATAATTAAATACGAAAAAATATAATTAATTAAAAAATCAACGAATATATTCATTTAAAACTTTAGTAAAGTAAACTTGGCGCGAAGAATGATGTTTGTCATCAGTCATCACATAACAATTTCAAATTAGGATGTAATTTTATTCTCAAATTTTGATACTTAAGAATTAATGCCACCACAGCTACATTTTTAAATGCCGCCAATCTACACCTAAAATTTTTAAGTTAAGTAATAAAATAGAACATTTTATTTAAAGTTTAAAATGAGATGTCATGGTTTGAACCAAATTAATAATATTAATTTAGAAATAATAATCTCCTATAATAATAGTGGTAATCTCCTACTTTCAATCTATTTTATTTGAAATTAAAACGTTTTTAAAACTCAAAATACTTTATTTTTTAACCCCGGTTAGATTAGGTTGCCCGCCTCGAAGCGAAAAAATAAATCAAGACAACATACGCGATCCAATATATAGCGGTGGTGGCGTTAATACGTAAGTACCCAAATTTTAAAAGGATGCATTTGATTAGGTTCGACATTAGATTTATTTCAAAACTTATTATCTAAGTATTGAAATAAATCTAAAGAAGGTTGCAGGGCCAGAAAATATCCCACTACACATTGAACTAGTTAAAAATGGACCAGAATTATTTCTAGAGCAGATAGCCAAGATCTTCAACAAATGTCTAATAGAAGGCGACAACATTGAAGAAGAATGGAATATTGCTCATATGAGCTCAATATATAAAAAAGGAGACAAGACAATGTAGTAACTATAGAGGGATCAGCGTAACTAGTGCGCTTGGGAGGTTGTACGGCCGGATACTATAAAAAAAAAGAATTGAAAGCAGCATCAAAGAAGTAGAGGAGCAAAGTGGCTTCCGAGCCGGGAGATCATGCATTGAAAATATATTTGCTATTCAACAAATTATAGAAAAGCGGAAAGATAGAAATCTATCCACACACCTATTATTTATTGACTTGGAGAAAGCTTTCGATACGTAAAACCCTTTTGAACCCTTTCGAAAAAGCTTTTTGAAACTTTGACGAGGATTGAGAATAGAATAAATAGTCTATACTGTCGGGCAATCAGAAATATATATATATATATATATATATATATATATATATATATATATATATATATATATATATATATATATATATATATATATATATATATATAACTTCTTAATCCTTTCGTAAAACGAAAGGATTAAGACAAGGCTGCAGCCTGTCAGCTACATTATTTAAAATATACATACAAGAAGCACTAACAAACTGGAGAAGAAAAAGCGCAGGAATGGGAATAAGAACAGGTGAACATTGTTTTACAGGCCTGCTATTTGCTGACGACCAAGTGATAATAGCAAGTGATAAGAGAGATATAGATTATATGTTAAAAAAATTGATAGAAGAGTATTCGGAAAGGGGGTTAAACATGAATATGTCAAAAACAGAATATCTGCGTGTCGGGGAAGATGGAGAAGACCCAGAACTGGAGTTAAAAAAGATTAAAAAATGTATGGCATACAAATACTTAGGAACTATCATCTCAGAAGAAGGAACATCAAAAAAGGATATAGAAAATAGATTTGGCCAAGGGAAAAAGGCTATCTGCTTGTTAAATTCAATGCTATGGTCAAATGAAATTAAACTAAAAACATAAATGAAGGTATACAAATCTATCGTAGAACCAATAACAATTTATGTTTCAGAATGTTGGCAAGTTTCACAAAGGTATAAAAAAATATAGAAGTAGTAGACATAGACTTTCTACGAAGAGCTTGTCAAACGTCCAAACTGGATCGTGTAAGAAATGAACATATAAGAAGACAGACGAGGAGAGTCTATGGCACTACAGACGACATAAAAACACGGCAATTAAAGTGGTATGGACACATGCAAAGGATGACTGGAGAAAGATGGCCTAAAATAGCATTCCAATATATACCAAGAGCAAGAAGAAGAAGAAGCAGACCAGCAATAAAATGGATAGATGGTATTATGGAAACCATTAAAGATAGAGCCATAGAAGTACAGGACTGGGGAGATAAGGAGAGGTGGAAAAAGAAGTGCGGGATGCGGCAAAGGCTGTAGGAACCTCGCGGTATATATATATATATATATATATATATATATATATATATATATATATATATATATATATATATATATATATGTATATATTATCTAAGTAGGGGGAAGTAGGGGAAAAGTAGGACAACCTCACCTGCACGTGGTGCACCTTGATGATAACCAACGAGGCTCTGTCGACCGAGTTGCTGCCGGTATAAGTAGCACCCCCTTGCCAGCCAACAGCTTCGGGTGGAGGACCTGGCAGGGATGGGGCAACTCCTTGCTCCGGGAGTGAGAAATCACTCCCAAAGGCGGATGAACTAACAAACTGGTCAACGGCGTGGAGATGCGAAAAGGAACAGGAAGCTACCGCAATAAAGGTCTCTGAGACATCCCTAGTACACATATCAGAATGGCATATTAGCTAAAATCAATACAAAATGTTCCGGAGCTTATATTCCTCCGATCGGATCTCCGGGGAGGAATGCATTGAAATTAGCTAATAGACCAACATTAACACCTACACGAAAATTAGCGACATGGAATGTGAGAAGCATGTTCCAATCAGGCAAGATGCATAACGTAGTATTGGAAATGGAGAGATTACAGTTAGATATCTTAGGAGTGGCAGACGTCAAATGGCCAGGAAGTAGACAATGTGCAACCAACAACGGTGTCATGTACCTATTACTCTGGAACAAAAGATCCAAAAAACTTGTATGGAGTAGCTATCCTAGTAACCAAAGAAACAAATAAATCCGTTACAAACGTCATACAATAGAACGAACGAATAATACTCATACAGTTAGAATCACAGGCAGGTACAGTAAACATCATCCAAATATGTGCGCCAACAGCAGATGACGAAGCAGAAAAATGGTGCGCTGATATGAACGATGTGCTAAGAATATCGAAAAAGCAAGATATAACAATTATACTCGGTGACTTTAATGCTTTAATAAAGGTTGGCAAAAGAAGTGTTGAAAATTGCAAATTACAGGGCACTATGGACTGGACTAAAACTAATAACTAATACTACAGAGGAGAAAGATTAACTCATTAGTTTTATAGAGCTCCGGAAAGGTTTTATATATTTATATATTCAGGCTGTGATTCTACATTATTAAATTTATATGATTATCTATAAAGTAATATGGTTTTACCAATTCTTTTATGTGGTCGTTTGTACCAAAGCCCGCTCTAAAGCCGGCTTGCTCCTTAGGTTGGTAAAAATCTAGCTTCAGTGTTAGTCCCTTAATTATGATCTTCATGAACAGCTTATACATGTGTGAAAGGAGGCATATGAGCCTGTAGTTTGCAAGGTCTGCTGGATTTCCTTTGTGCATGATAATGATTAATGCATTGTTCCATTTTGACTGGATGTTCTCTTCTGCGAGGCACTTATTAAAGAGAGTGTTAAGCGCTTGAGTAAGTCTTTCCCCGCCCTCCTTTATGGCTTCGACAACGATTTTGTCTTCACCCGAGGTCTTATTTCTTTTCATTTCCTTCAGTGACATTTTAATTCCCTCCATAGAGATCTCGGGAATCTCGTCTGATCCTTGGTTTAAGATGGCATTTCGGTATAAGGTATTTCGGGGCATAAAAGGTATTTCGGGGTTATCTGTCGATTTATATAGTTTTGTATAGAAATCTTCAACTATTTTCATGATATTTTCTTTACGGGTTGTTATGTTCCTATAGCTAGTTCACTGTTCATTACCCGCATACTTCTGTTCTTTTCTATCACTAAATAATAATAGTCCCTTTTTTCTAACATACATGCCTTAGGGCAGAGGTCAGCAAACTTTCAAGTGAGAAGAGCCAAGTTATCAGGGAAATGAGATGACAAAAGTATCACAGAGCCAAAATTTTGGAAAAAAAATTCTCTGACGCTTCCTATTTTAAAAATAATTTTGTTTAGCTGATAGTTACAGTTACTTCTATCACTATTTTATTTTGTAGGTAATTGAATCTAGTTTAACACTTTGTAGCCCTTTGACGTAGTAACACGTTTTTTTTAACCTGCTAGCCGACGACGTAGAAATACGTCAATGTATAATCAAAGTATAGGAGCCGTTGATTTAAAAGAACGTTATTTTTTATTGGAAACTTGTGGACAATTGGAGTTTTTTTCCACGATTTTCGGGAAAACTGTTAAATGGGCTTTGGACAAGACCATAGGGAACTGAAGAAGAAGATTTTCGAAAAATCTTTACTTACAGTTTAGAGCAGACTATGAGGAACAGAAGACTATGAGGAGTTTCTAGATTTTCAGAAATATTGTTATATTGATTATAGACCAAACTTTGGGAAACTGAGAAAGTTGTTTAAGATTTGAAGATTCCCCTTGATTTTCGGAAAAAATGATTTTGAATTAGACGCTGGAAAACGGAACAAATTGTCGGAAAAATTTTAATACCATCTTTATATTTAATAAAATTACAGCTAGGATTTTGGACCGAGTCTTGCGAAACGCCCAATTCGCTTTTCCCCAATTAGGGTTTGGACGGGAAATCGAGAAACAAAATAGAAATTATGTTTTGGAAGCTGACAACGGTGTAGATGTGGATCCTGATCAGATGAATAGAAATTTAAAGAGACACATGGGGCTCGCGAGCCACGCTTTGCCGACCCCTGATCCAGATAGATGCTTGAACGAAGAACGACGGAGTGTTTCATGGTTGAAGAGCCTCAAATGTCTAGGCAAAGAGCCACACGAGGCTCGCGAGCCACGCTTTGCCGACCCATGCCTTAGGGCTATAGCTAGCAAAGGTAGCTATTTCTCATTTCCAAAGGCTGAATGAACCTTGACCGAAAAATTGCCTGACAAATTTCGTTTGGTGTGGGGATCGAACCCACAACCGCTGGATTTGTAGTCTAAAGCCCTTGTCTCTAGATTCTAGACAATGCCGGCAGAGATGTTTTCGGTATTGAATTTGCGTTTATCCTTCAAAGTTTCTTTAGATATTTCTTTACATAGCTTTCTATATTGTTGTGAATCTTTAGATTTTATGTCTCTTCGTTTTATCATGAGCTGATTTGCGTGTTTGCGTGTTCCACTTTCCTTGTTTTTTTGCCTTAGATTTCTATTTACTTACTGCCTCCATAATAATAATAATTTACTTCATCGAGCCTCATGTTCGCTAGGTTTTGTAAGTTCGTTTGCAATATTTGCTTGTACGTATCTGGTTGTTCAATCGTTGTCCATTTCCTTGTTTCTTGTTTTTTTTTAATTAGTTTAGATCTTTCCTTTTTTATGTTTATCACTACTTTTGTCCTGACCATACGGCGATCGCTGCCAACTGAGCATTTGTTTAGTACTGTGACGTCCTGGATTATATCCTTCCTGTCACTTATGATGTAGTACATTTAATTTTTTGTGAATTGTACTACATCATAAGTGACAGAAAGGATACAATGCAGAACGTCAATAAATAAAAAAGAATAGTATATCTTGCAAATAGGGCGGTAAGTTGTCAATTGGTCACGAGAGCGAAATTGCGAACGAAGTGAGTTTTCGTTCGCACATTCGCTCGAGAGGGCAATTGACAATACCGCCCGTGTTGCAAATAATATTTTTTATTACTCATGCGAAGGGACGTATCTTACAAGTTTGGAATCCAGGGGCCATCAAAAAAAAATTAAAAATGAAGAAATTGCTTTTTCAATTGTCTCCGGTGTTGTGGATTCGTCATACGAACTCTCATCACTCTCCGGTATCACCATTGAATTTACACTCGTTTTAAAACGCTTTCTTTAATTTTGATTATTATTTTGTAATAAAACAAAATTTCTGTCACTTTCACGTCCGTTTTTTAATACCGAGGTCATGATTGTGTTTATTTTATTTTTTTAATTGTTTTTTTTTAAATGTAACTTATAAATTAAAGCTATATTAAATATGTGCGTGTATTACTCTAGTTATGAGGCAATACAACAGAAAATGGCATTTTTCGCACTAAAAAACGAGCGTCAAAGGTACTTTTGACGCATGAATAATAAAAAATAATTTTCATATTTGATAGTTCCAATTCCTAAATAAATCCACTAAAATTATAAAGAAGCATTAAATTCTGGAACATTTGATTCTTTCTCATATAGAAACTCCCTCATATAGCATTCTACTGCAATTATATCATAGTCATTTCATTCTGTTTGATAAAATAAAATATTAATATTTGTTTTTTAAGGAAGGAATGTCATTGCTCTACCAGCAACAGAACTCTACTTTTGTTTGCAATAATTGTATATATTGTGCACTTAAAGTTGCATATGTTGCTATAACGTTTTCCTTTAATGTATACTATTTGTAGAAATTATTAGACAGCTATATATACAACTTCGTTCAAAATCTAATATTTGTTATATTATTATCATATTAAAAGTTTCTGTTTAAAGAATTTGAAATAAGAATTTAGTTTTTGTATCAAATGTAGATAAACTTTGCTAACAATGATTTTATAAATAAATTAAATTCACTTGTCCAAAAAAGTATTACATATATTGTCGATATTTTATAACGCTTAAAAAACTAATGAGCGTTGATGTTAAAATGTTTCAATTAGTTTCACTCGATGACAATGTAACATAAATATTTACAATAAACCTTGACATAATATCGAAAGCCAAAATACCTTTCTCCCGTGTTTTATAATCCTTTTACTAGAAGATAAATTAAGTAATATAAATCATTACTTAATAAAGTTTAATATAAACAAAACTTAATACTCAATACTTAATAACGTTTAATTTACCCTTATAATATAAACTTGTTTATATTCAAATTCAAACAGTTTATTTCATTAAGTAAGCAAACATTTGAACTGCTTTGTTCAAATGTTCACTAAATGAAATGTGTCATTTCCTTCTGCATTCCTGATAGATTTGTGTTCCTTCATAAAATTCCTGTACGGAGTACGGTTCTATGTTGACGAGGATTCGATGAAGTTCCTTCTTAAGGTGTTTAATCTTTGGGACTAATTTAATATGTTTAAGTAACGTATTGTTCAGATCTACAAATTACTTCACGGTTGTAATTTTGCCGTTATAGTTAATCCGTGTTTTGGTTTCCTAAAATTGGTCTTATTACTACGTGTTTCCTTGAAGTTATTAAAATTAAATTCTTCGAACATATTTTTTCTTGCTAAAAATAATATCGATTGGTAGATGTAAGTACCCGTCGCAGTTAGCGTTCTAGCTGTTCTAAACTTTCCTCTGCAGGATTCTCGATAGTTTAGGGAAAATATAGTTATTATGGCATCTTTCTGCCTCTTGAACAAATCAATTGCTTGTACTCCACTCCCCCAGAACATTATGCCGATCCTAAGGTGGCTATGGAAGTTTGCGTAATACACTGTTTTCAGTGCCTTAATATTCAGGAACTGCTTTAATATTTCAAGGCATACACCCCTTTATTCAGTTTTTTAGTAAGTTATGCTACATGTCCATTATTGTAAACTGTGCTTAGGGCTTTACGCGAGAACGATGTTTATCTCGTCTCGTCTCGTCTCGCCTCGGAGAAGAGAGACAGTTTTGAAATTTATTTAGGAGAGAGCGAGACCCTATGTGGTCTCGTCCTCGTGAGACACACGGGCGTATGTCGTCTCGCTTTTGCAAGACACGAGAGCCTCCTTTCTTTTCCCCACTTTTTCAAGATGGCCAAAAATTTATTCATAATGGGAACATCAGTACCTGTTGAAAGATAATGATCAAAACGTGCACATAATTAAAGGGTGATGTGATGCAAGCATTATTATGTTTGAATTCTTGGTCATCCTGTGACTTAAATTTGAGTTATTTAAATTATCAAAGTTCATTGTTTCGTAACTTGTAACTTCAAATATTGTAACCTGTATGAAGGAATAAAGTATTGTAAAATTGTACTTTTTTATATAACAATTATCTATATAACAATTAATCACGCATATATTAATTACAATAAAATTAATGATTACCTCGTTTTGGACTATCTTAACAATAAGTTCTAGCAAGAACGATATTTGACGAGATGAGACGAGACGAGTCAAATGGTTACGAGAGCGAGACGAGATAAACGCTTCTTAGAGCAAGAGCGAGATTGAGATGAGTGTAATTTTTTCACAACTAACGACAGCGAGCCGAGATTTTTGAAACTCTTGCCCTATCTCGCCTCGTGTGAAGTCCTAATTGTGCTACATGTCACTACATTAGCCATCTTAGAGTATCGCTGAAATACATACCAAGCAGTTGCGGAAGAGCGTATGCTCTTTTGGAGTTAAAAATTAATATTTAGACTTGAATCATCGATGTATGTTTTTCTATCCCGTTTGCTTTTAAATATTAACATCATTATCTTATTATCTAGGATCAGACTGTTCTCGTTACACCAGGTTTTCATTGTCTATATTGAGGTATCGATCTTGATCGATATTACATCTTGTGACCTATTTCCGATAATAATACTTGTGTTGTCATCTGCTTAGTTCAATTTGATATGTGCAGTAGATTTCATTCAGTAAGGTCATTAATGTACAGTATGAGAAGCAAAGGGCCCAGGGTGCGAGATTTAATTCAGGAATGTCATTAAAGTACAGTATGAGAAGCAAGGGGCCCAGGGTGCTACCCTGTGGTATTTCCATATTTATGGTGTCTTGGGGTCCATCTCTCCTTTCCTTGCCATTTCGTCTCCATAACATGTCTCCATTTCTTTTATTTGGATTCTATTTTGTAGGTAGTGTGTAATTAGGTCTAGATCAACACTCCTAATTCCGCAACTGTATACTTTTTTCTGTTCTGTCCACTGTGTCATAAGCCTCTGCAAGATCCAGGAGTATACCGCATGGGTTATAATGTTTCTCTAGATCAGGGATGACGAACCTTTTTGAGTAGTGGGTCAAATTTTGTTCATTATATTTTTCGTACTAGCTCGTGGGTCACCATGTCAGTGGCATCATTTGGAAAAGAGGAGGGAGGAGTAGTCTTTCTAAAGACTACTTTTTTGTTCTCACTTTAAAGGCTTTTACAAAATTCAAGTTTCCTAGCTCCCTAGGCTTTACATCATTTATTTCATCTCCGTATCCCTCCTTGCCGCTACATCCCTACCACATCATCCGCGAACGCCAGACTCCATACTTTCTCTCTACCTATCACACACCCTCCCGCTTGCGCCCTCTTAAACATTCTTTCCATATCTGCAACATATATCTTACTCAAATCATTATCAAAATTGCTCAATATTAAAAAATCTCAAATAATTCTCAAAATTGCGGCATACAACTTGTACCCTGTTATTCCCCGGTAATTTTCTAATTTGGTTTTCTCTCCTTTTTTATAAATCGGGCATATTACCTTCTCCCCAGTCTGCCGGTAATCCCTCAACTCTACACACCCCAATCATAAGCTTCACCAGCCTTCCTATCATTCCCTTCGTCCCATACATTCACACTTCGTTCTGCATTCCATTTCTCCCCGGTGCTTTTTTCTTTTCCAGCTTCTTGGCCTCTCTGCTTCTCTACCTATTCTAATGTGATTTATGTACCCTCTGCAGCTGCCTACGTCTTCCCCATTGCTGTTTCTGCTTCCTCGTCTTCCTTTCTCCCTTCCAGGAGTCCCATGAAATGTTCTTCCCATTCTCTCATCTCCTCGCTCAATGTTTCTTTCTATCCCTGTTTATGTATTTCCACACCTTTTTCTCTGATTTTATTGCTTTTATTTCTATCTCTTCTTATTCTCGCTTCTGTTTCTTCTTTTCTCTGCATCTTTCTATATATCTTCTCTTAATTTCTATAAAGCCACCCTTACTTGCTTTCGGCGTTCTCCACTACTTTAGCGCCTCGGTTGCTTCCCTTTTTTTCAATTCTTATACGCTTCTTAAAAGTCCTTGCCTTTAAAATCTTTAAATAAAATAGCACTCTAAAAAACGCTTGTTCTACAAAGTCTCTTTCTAAAAGATGTTTCTCGTGGCGAGCAATGCAATGGGCAATAGTTTATCTTTGGCTCATCAAATAAACACATATATACAATAAGTAAATTATGGTATATGAAAGTTGCCATTATTATAATCGTGTGCAAAAGTATCCAAATTGTGCGAAAAAGTCCAATGTAAATCAAATGAAGTTTCATTATTAAACGATTTCTGCTTGTTGTTAGTATGGCAACAACTCACGTCACTAATCAAAAAACATAGACGTAGTGAAAATAACTGACGTGTATTAAAATTGAATTAATGTTTCTTATTTTGAATAAAGAAGTCTCGGCCTCTCAGTCTGGAGTTAATTTAACCTAACCATAACCTAATCCAGATTAAATCTAGGTTAGCCTAGATTACATCGACAACGACGAAATAGTGTTCCCGTCACTGTGCCGTTTAACTAGTAAGCAATTTTTGTCACGGAGGCGCTGAACGTTCTAATCTTATTGTATCTCAAAATTAAAATTTTTCAAAGTTATTGGTAAGAAAGAATTATTTTTTTTGTAGATTCAACAGTATTTGAACATGTTTGGTAGATAAAATAATGTATGGTACACGTGTGTGAAAGGGTGTTATGTGTGACCTGCAAAGTTTTTTTTTAATCGCAATGAATCTTTCTTCACACAATTGTATCATAAACTACTATTTTGGAATAAAAAATGCTTTTAAAACACATGATTTTACATGATTTTCTTCTTTCTTTAATGAAAAATAAGTTTTTCTTTCTTCATCTGTGGAAAAAAATATAATAATTTGAGAAGAAATTTCTTATTGATATATTTAATATTCATACTTTTGTGGTTGAGAAACTTTAATAAGAAAATAATAGAAGTGTTGCGTCATTGGAAGTTTCTAAAAGTTCTAAAATCAATGCCTGGGTCACTTGAAATGCCTGTGTGGGTCAGTGTCTGACCCGCGGGTCATAGGTTCGCCATCACTGCTCTAGATATTGAATGATTTCTTTAAGAAACTGGAAACATGCTCTCTCTATACTTCGTCCTTTGGTAAACCCGTTTTGTCGCTGATTTAAAAGGTAGTGCTTGCTTATAAAGGATAGAAGTCTACTACATATTAGTTTCTCAATTACTTTAGAAAAAGAGGGCTTTTTGGCTTCCGTTGAGTCACTCATTAACTGCCTCCCATGTGGCTTTTACGATATCGTCATCTTCTTCAATTCTTTCTACTGGTAACTGCTGTTTCTTATTAACTCCCAACACAAAAGGAGGGGTGTTATAAGCTTGACGTGTCTGTGTGTCAGTCTGTCCGTCTGTCCATATATGTGGCTGTTTGTGGAATCGTAGCTCCTAAACGAATGGACCTATTTTTTATGCGGTTTTTTCTAAGCTGATGTGATCGAGGAAGAGATTTTAGGAAGTCATGCGTTTAATAACAATCAGCTCATTTCCTACTTGACAAAATTAACCTGCAACCAATTTGACACAAACGTTTGTTTAGTTCTGTATATCCAAAATTGTGTTTGAAAGCTGACTTCATCGGGAAGGTTGTTAGCTATAGTTAATGATGATCTGTTCAGACATTTGATGATCATCAGCTCATTTCCTATTTGACAAAGCTCTCTTTTTGTGAACAATTGCAAACGTATTTGTGAACGAAATTTCAAAAAGGTAACATTAATCACGTATTTACAAACAAATTATTAAAGAAAAGTTTGAATAATAAGCGGAATAATTAATTTAATAATTTCCGAAAGAAATAAACTTTTAAATAGCAAAAAACTATCTCTCTTGCCATTTTAACTTCATTAAAAGTAGCTATTCATATTTTGTTAATGAGCGTCGCGGCGTTGAGGGTAAATCAAATAATAAAAACCAGAATGCAAAGAAATAAAAAGAAGATTGATAATAATAAAGTATTGATTATGGAAGGACCTACTCTGTGTAAGCAACGTCCGTAAGTAACAAAACAACAATCGTTTAGTCTTCTGTCTTGATCAATTTACTCCGAAAAAATCGCAAAATAAACACAACCGTTAACGACGTCTACTCTCACCTATCTGCCTGTTCTCTTTGACGCCACCGTGCCGCATAGCATATCGAAACTATACAGGAACTTAGAGTAGACTTTGTACGATAGATTGATACAACCAAATCAATACGTACAATTTGCAACTAGTGGGTATTTTGAGTGATGTTTGTTTGTGTCGGCGGTTACTTAAAATTTTTAATTTTATGTTACATATAAAATGAAGCATATATATGAAGTATATTTTCTTCGTGCTCGGTTAAAACTCTGCTTTAGTTTATTATAAGATCATCTCAGAAAATATAGCAGTTCCATTTCTTCCTTAACTTCATCCAGTATTTTATTGGAAAAGATCTTTTATGATTGCTTATTTATTACTGATATCGGGAAGCATTCGAGAAACTGAACATTGACCGTTTGAATGAAATTGTTGCACTGGCCGTCTACATCTGTACAAAGGTTGCTGCAAACCTCCTCCCATGTAGTTTTGGAGAGTTTTTCCTTAAAATGCCTCTTGTTTTCTTCTTTAAAATTCCTGATGTATAGAAAGACCAGGGTATAGATATATTTTTAGGTGAACCAAATTGGAGAAAGTAATAATAAAACCGAAAAATATATAGTTTATTTATCATTTACATAGTTTACGCCCACATTGGAGCACTTAAATCAAATCCAAATACATTTATTTCGTGAAAAGACTAATCATATTTGGTCGATTATCTGATCAATAATCAATATTTCTGACCGTGGTCAAGGTTTACCATTCCGTATGTAATCTGAAAAGATGATTATTGAAGTATGGATTGATGAATGATGAATTTTGTGGAGTAAGTCTTTAATGGAGCAGTTTGCCGTTGCCTTCTCCACCCAATGCCGTTGGCCATCTGGTGCTTCTTCCCATCCCTCTAAGTTGGCAAATCCGGAGTGAACTTCCAAGATTTCCAGTTTTATTGAGGTACAGGTACCATGTGAAGTAGTCAGGAGGTAATGCTCATAGTTTGGCTGCTAGCAATTGTTAGTTCTTTAGTCTTGCGCGCGGCGAACTAGCATTACACCCATGCCGGGACACCCATGCCGGGACACCCATGCCGGGACACCCATTCGCGTTTTAAATCGAAAAAGAAGACAGAACAAGTCAAGTTTGTAAGTCAAGTTGACAGTTGACTCCCGATGTGTGGAAGGCTGTCGATAGGAAGAGCATGGAAATTGTGGCTCTTAAGAAGATTTTCGATGCCTTTCGGAATCAGACTGATGCTCAGAGGACTTTTCGAGAAATCATGTTTTTGCAATCATTCAAAAATATATCGTTTATTATAAAAGTTTGATAACCTTTCTTACTTCTTCCTTCATTCTTCACATACTGTTTTAAATAGGTTTAAAATAATCTTTTTCTTATTTTGAACACGACGGCTTGTGGGAATGCATAAGAGCAGCGGTGCAATAGTTAATAAAATTGACTAAACCACAGTTCACAGTTATTTTGAGAATATACTAGGTGGTGGGCCATTGAAAACGAGGGATTTTCGGATAGTTAAAGATTAATTTTCAAGAAACGCTCGGACACGTCAACTTCGATTGTGAGGGGGACACCTTTTACAAGAAAATTTGTAGCCAAATCATTTAATCCCTTCACGCATGCTCTGTGGCGTAATTTGTCGGCATTCTTCAATATTGCTTCGACATAACTCTTTCAGCGACTCTGGCCCTTTTGCATAAATTCTACTCTTTAGGTGATCCCACAAGAAAAAGTCCTGAGGACTTAAATCAGGTGGGCCGGCCATTCCATAGCACCTTTTCGTCCAATCCAATGTCCCAGGAAAACTCTGTTCAGAAACTTCCGAACAGCCTGCGTATAATGTGGTGGCGCTCCATCTTTTTGAAAAGTCAAATGGTCTTCTAATTATCGATCACCATTTTCTTTCAACCACATAAACTAAAAATGCGTTCATAACTTATTAATCAAATCAAATAATCTCGAAAACAAATCTATAAATTTAGAAAATGTTCTCCGTTTAGTATTCAGGGCTAAACGGGCTTTCAAATGAGGTTTAACTAGGGATTGCAATCCAGTATCATTTTCAATCCGGCCGAATTTGGCCAAATTTCCACCAGATTTCCACTTAATTTTCATTTAAAATTAATTTCCATTTAATCTACTGAGATCACAACAATTAGGTATTTGAGCTTGCTAACAAGTATTTTTCTTATATTTATGACAGACATCATGATGAATCTGTCTAATGAAATATAATATCTATTTAAATGTCTATTTAGTTTAATCAACTTACTATAAATACCATATTTGCCTTTGCATAAAGCGCAACCTAAAATTCAACCTACCTATTGATCATTTTCATTGATCTGTCTTATTTTTAGAAATAGTAACAAAACGGTTTCAGATTTTCAAAATTTGTTCCCTTTGGAGAAATTCTAGGTAATTAGAATTTCACAATTCCTCCAAATAATCTCACAATAGAGAAAATAGCGAGAGTATATGAATGTTAATTCTGTCAAATCTTAACCTTGTCTTCATTAATCTGTCGCTGCCGTATTTTTTAAAATATTTACAAAACGGTTTCATATTTTCAAAATTTGGATTTTCTGTAGAAACTTGTGGTTTTTAGATTTCCAAAATTCTTCCAAATAGTCGCGCAGTGAGGAAAATGGTGAGAGTCTACAAATGCTGATTTTGTAAAATCTCAATTTCATTGATCTGGTGCTGCCTAATATTTTAAAAAATATTAATGAAACGGTTTCAGATTTTCAAAATTTGGCCTTTTTGGAGAAATTTGTGGTTTCTAGATTTCCAAAATTCCATCAAATAGTTCAGTCAGGAAAATAGTGAAAGTCTACAAATGTTTATTTTGTAAAATTTCAATCTCATCTTCATTGATATGTCGTTGCCTTATTTTTCACAATATTAACACATTGGTTTTAAATTTTTTTAATTTGGACTTTTTGGAGAAATTTGTGGTTTCAAGATTTTCAAAACTCCTCCAAATAGTCGCACAGTAAGGAAAATAGTTAGAGTCTACAAATGTTAATTTTGAAAAATTTCAACCTTATTGATCATTGTTCAAAATACTAACAAATAGGGATTGCAATCCGGTGTCATATTCAATCCGGCCGGATCGATGGAATTAAATCTAACATAATAATTATTGCCGGTGCATAAGGCGCACCCTAAAATTCAACCACTTTTTGTGCGCCTATAACACGGACCTATGTTATAGAGGCAATTTTTTTGAAAAAAAGTGCGCGTTATACACCAGCAAATACGCTAATTATTTTAATTTTACATTATTTATCCCAAAATCAATTTTGGTTTTGCAAAAAGCATGCATTTAAAGTACCTACTCATGCAACAGCGCGATTATTTTACCAAAAATTAGCACCGCTGTACGGAACCGGTATATTGGTACCGGATAAACGTTTAGCGTTTAGTGATACCGAACCCGCCGGATTATCGAATCTGGTTTTCCGGATTGCAATCCCTAGGTGTAACTTACCCTACCGTGCCATATAAAATTTTGGGGTTGTGGTCCCAGCGCGAAGGAATTAAGTGATTTGGCTATACAATTTTCTTGTAAAAGGTGTCCCCCTCACAAACAAAACTGACGTGTCCAAGCGGTTTTTGATCAACCATCTTTAACTATCCGAAAATCCCTCTGTTTTGTTTTCAATGGCCCACCTTGTATTGAGTATATACAAAAAGATTCAATTAGCAACTTATTCGACAGCCAAGAGAATCACCGACAACTCATAAACAATTTAGATGGTCCTAATAGGCTTGTACTAACAAAACAAACTTAATACTCGAAATTTTAAATTTGGGCTAAAAAATCATCATCAGCATATGGAAATTGGACACAAATTATATAATACTATAAATTTATTTAGGATACAATATGATACAAAATATTCTTAAAATATAGTTATTTCATGGACCATAACCAACGTAGTATTTTACAATCTAAAATTTACACTAGAAACTAAATTGTAAAATCACAGATCAGCTTGAAGTTTAAACCTGAATACAGATTACTTATCAACATAAAAACTTTACACGCAGTAGTTTCTGTGACTCATCAATAGATAGAATTAATAAATTAAATTTAGGGTATAACTGACGAAAAAAAAAAATGAAATGCGGCACAAAGGCTAGACATTTTGGTCAGACAAGGCACATTTGAAATATTACAACAAAAGTACCCGAATTATCAGTCTTCATTTACAATATAGTTAAACGGAATAAATTATTATTTACAAGAAAATAGCTGTCAATTATTTCCAACAAGACAAAATATACAAACATATTCATTTTATACGACAAACATACGTCGGATTGTGAAAGTAGCATTTTTCAAAAATATGATATCTCTTTCTTCTTACTCTAGTAAATATAAATATATATATATATATATATATATATATATATATATATATATATATATATATACATATATATATATATATATATATATATATATATATATATATATATATATATATATCAAAACTATAAATAAAATAGGAACCGTGGGATCAAGGGTTTGAATTATCTGATATTGATGTATCTCCAGCTACTTCTACTTTGCTGTTTGCTTCTTTCTTAACCTGCCATTCGACACATACGAAGCAAATTGTTCCTACTACCGCCAAGAATAATAAAATTCCCAGTTGTATGTGAAGACCTATGTGCGATGCATAGAAGAAACAAGCTGCTGCTGCTATAGACTAAAAGAAAAGAGAAATATGTCGTTTAAAAATATGATTTAAAAAATAAAGTCACACATTTTAATATAAGACTTTGGATTCTAAAATTTATCTGATACTAAATAGGTTAGACTTTATTAATGCAAAACAGGGCCAATAAAAACGCATGTGTTAGTCTATACTCGAGCATATAAACACCAGACGATTTTGTCTTATTTTTTGTACGATTCTCTTTTCCCGGAAACAAATCCTCCTTTTTACAAAAAATGGTCAATTTTTGAAAGCAATCAGATTGTGTAGCATTTTCAAAAACAAATACACTAAACAGATAAATGAATTGACATTTTTTGTATCACTGATGCCAACAAAATATCTTATCACAGTTTCCTTTAAATATAGAAATTTAAGTTCCAAATCAAAAGAATTCCTAAAAATCCTACATGATGGAATACGTAAGAAATGCGAAGAAGACCTAAGCAAGGAACAGTTTGGTTTTAGAGATAGACTTGGAACAAGAGAAGGCCTTGACCAAAAAGATATCTCCTTCATAAAAAACTGTACGAACACCAGACTGCTGCAGTACGACTCAAGGACGACACGACCAGCGAAATACCTATTAAAGTACGTCAGTATCACCATTGTTGTTCCATATCTCCTCGGAACAAATATTCCTGAAAGCCTTGGAAAACTCTACAGATGGAATCAAGATCAATGGTGAACTATGGAACAACATCAGTTACGCGGACGATACGGCTATATTTGCAGACAGTGCAGCTGGCCTACAAAGTTTGATGAACCAAATAATAGCAGAAGGTGATGGATGCGCTTGGGCTAAAAGTAAATACGGCCAAAACGAAAACAATGGTTATTATGGCAATTTGCAAGTATACAATAAGGAAATAGAGCAGATCGCTAAATTTAAATACTAGCTCAGCTGGATCACCGAAGACCTGGATCCAGATCTAAAGTAAGAACACGCATCGAAATAGCCAGAACAATGTTCCTTAAGATAAGAAAAGTAAACGTTGAAGATCAATACTATGAATAAAATAGAAGCGCTTGAGATGTGGATCTTTCCTAGAATGCAGGGAATATCGTTTTCAGGAAGTGTGTGCTAGGGTCGGGCTAAAAATTAGTATATCAAGAACGAAATTTATGTCGAATCTGGTCCCTATTGAAAATATTGCTTTTGGAGAATGTGAGGTGGAGTTGGTGGATAGGTACACGTATCTTGGTCATGAAATAAGAATGTCGAGAGACAACCGAACATGGGAATTAAAAAGAATAACGCTCTCTTGGGCTGCATATGGCAGACTTGTGGATGTGTTTATGAGTAATCTCCCGATTTGTTTAAAACGAAGGGTTTTTAATCAGTGCATTCTACCGGTTATGACTTACGGCGCCGAAACTTTGACTCTGGTAGACAAATCTACTAAGAAGCTTAGAATAACACAACGCAAGATATAAAGATGAATGCTCGGTGTGTCACTTCGTGACCACGTTAGAAATGAGGACTTACTGGCGAGAACAGGAGTCACATATGTTATCTACCAGGTGAATAAGCTCAAGTGGAGTTGGGCTGGACATGGCAGATAGGCGATGGAAAAAAAGGCTGCTCGAGTGGAGACCAAGAGTTGACAAGAGAAACAGGGGAAGACCTCCCACGCGATGGGCGGACGATATGAAAAGAATAACATTAAACTGGATGCAGGTCCGCTCAAATTAGAGGACAGTGGGCAGAAATGGGGGAGGCCTATATCCAGCAGTGGGTGCAAAAGGCTGATTGATGATGAGGGAATATGCTGGGCGGAATATATCACGAATAATACGGTTCGTAGACGCTTGGACAGAGACAGAGAGCTATTGGTTACTGTGAAGAAAAGCAAAACAGCGTACTTAGGACATATTCTGAGAAATACAAAATATAGCCTTCTGAAATTAATAATGGAAGAAGTGCTCCAGGTTAAAGAACATAACAGACTGGACTGGTCTGGACTCCCATTCATTGTTCAGAGCGCCGCAAGAGCGTGCGGAATTTGCATTGATTGTTGCCAACCTTCAGTAATGGAGAAGAAGAAGTTCCAAATATAGATATTTATGTTGCAACAAACAAAACCAATCAAAGTAAAAACTTCATTATTAGTAGATACTATTATTATTGTTATAACTCGAAAATACGATGAATGGATGTTGTCGTGATGAAGGATTTTGCAAATCCGGGCGTACAAAATTGGAAACGAGCCAGTGGGGACCGTAAGAAATGGAGAGCGGTTGTGGCGGTCTCTTAAAGGACTCTTAAAGGGACGTAATGCCAAAGAAGGATAAGAAGATTGGCAGACACCAACTTTACTTTAACAAGACAGCTTGTCACAAGCTAACGTCATAAACTACTTAAAAATATAACGGTCGCAACCACCCTATTCATTAAAAAGATAACGTGATTTATTCGTCAAGACACACAAACCATATAGACAGACTAGAAGCTAATTCACAAAATTAAACAGACAAAACAAAAACTATGCTGGCGCTATGAAACAAAAATGAAAAGACCAGCCATAGAAGACTAGATGGAAAAACTAGACAAACAAGACTAGACGTACAAGACTTAAACGGACAATACCAGACCGACAAGACAACACTGACACGACTGGACAGACAAGACAAGACAAACAAGACTAGACAGACAAGTCTAGGTTTTTTTCCGCACGTGCGGGGAGGTGAAAATCTGCAAACAGACACCACCCGACCCGTGCAGAGTGGTACCATACATACATACCACCATACATACCTCCACAAACAAGCATTAACACTTGACGGAATCCACAAGTTGGCATTAACTTCGTCATGTTCCTCCCTATTTCATTCCCAAAGCATTCTTACGGATTCATACATAGCGCCGGGTACACCTTTCATCGCCTTGATTCCGATCATCCATTATTCCGATCAATGGCACTAAATTGATGGCATTTTTCACATCCAAGGTGACAAGCACACAATAGCTACGGGTACGCCATGGACTCGTATTTGCTACCCTCTCTCTCTATCACTTGCATCATTGCGTCACATCCCTGAACCCATATTGATCTTTCGAAAGAGTCCTAGTCTCTCAAGATCCATATTTATTCTTGCTCCGATCTCTCATACAACTTCGCTATCTCAATAAAAAGGCAGATTTGCCCGTATTTGACTTCTTCTCCTTCCTTTCGCTCCCTCTCAATCATAACCAGTCTCCCTTTCTTCCACGCATTGGGGAAGCTACAATTCACAAACTCCTCATACATCTGTCTCAGTCACAAACCCTCTCACACATGCCCGAACACTTTACACGCTTCCGGTGGAATACCATCAGGACCCTGCGCTTTCCCCCCTTCATTCGATCGATTACTTTCCGCAACTCGTTCGAGGAGAATAGGAGCACCGATCTCCATTCTGCAGATCCCAACCAGTTCGCTCGCTTATGTGCTGGCTCCCTGGCTTCCATCATTAGACTGTCCCCCCCCACCGAAGAGTATTAACAATGCGCAATTTTCCTGGTAACGATCTTATAACCGTCACCCCAGATGTTATTATGTTATTAGACAAGACTACACTGACAAGACTAGACGTACAAGACTAAACCGACAAGACCAGACCGGCAAGACATGACAGGCAAGACTGGAGAGACAAGACTAGACAAACAAGACTAGACAAACAAGACTAAACCAACAAGAATAGATAGACAAGATTTGACAAACAAGACTATGCTGTCAAAACTAAAAAGATAAGACTAGAGAGGCAAGACAAGACCGACAAGACTAGTCAGACAAGACTCGATAGACAAGGTTACACAGAGAAGGCTAGAAAAACAAGAAAAGACTAGACAGATAAGACTAGACAGAAAAGAGTGAAACAACAGGACTGGACATAGATGACAAGACAGTCCAGACTAAACGTCCTCCTCGGTAGTATAGTGGACAACATACGCGCCTGGCAAGCGAGAGACCGAGGTTCGATTCCCTGACGAGGCAGAGGCATTTCCAACTAGGGCACCACCCATCCGGGCTGCCCGCCCTGTAGTAATGCGAAATATGCGATACCGAGGCGGCAGGTGGAGCCATGCGGAAAAGGGAATTTAGTGAGAGATTACCCCAAACCGCAAAAAAGTCTAGACTAGAGAATCAAGACTAGGCAGTAAGGAATATACAGCTTATTTGTTTATTTAATATTTACAAATTGTAACATAAATATTAAGCAGCACTCCGTTTATAAAGATTGACGTTATATATTAAAGTAAGGAATATACAGGCAAAACTAGACTGATATGACTAGATAGACAAGACTAGAGAAACTATAGCAAACCATTAGGGCTAGACCGGCAGTACTGGACAAACGATACTGAACAGACAGTACTACATGGACAAGAGTATACTAACTGGACTTCACAGATATGACTAGAGAGACAAAGCTTAACGTCTTGTTTGTCGAAGACAGCAACAGAAACGAAGTCAAAGACAAGACTTCTGATAATTTGATTTGATTAACGGATTCAATCTATGAAACTCTATGCTACTTACATATTATGAAATGAAGTGATTCTTAATAATAAAAATAATCTTTCGAGTGTTGAGAATAAAATAAATAAATCTTATCAAAATTTTCCCATAAAAGTATTACAATAACAATTAATTTATAGACATTTAGGTGCTCCTATTGTTGTTATCTCTCGTGTTGACATGAAAATAGCCTATTTAGATAATTTGAGAAAACAAATCATGAATAGAAACTGTACTAAAAGAATAACTTTGTGTGAATCTTTCTCAAACAATTAAAAGTTTATGGTTGAAACACTGGCTTAATTTGAGGTATTTGGAGCAATGTGTGAAATATTTCCACTTATTCAAATATGTTTTCTTTTATAACTAACGTATTTACGTATATAAAATTCTTACCTGAATAAACTTAAAAATGGCAAACGCTGAAGCACTATCATTATGGTAAACTCCACACAAGATAGAATATATCTGTGTATTAAAACAAGCATCTCCAAATCCGAGAAGGAACGAACAGAAAATGGCCAAATAAGCATTACTAGTAATAAATGCTTTCTCATCGGTGCTCTTGAACGGAGAACTGTTTGCCAAGTTCAAAAAAATCAAGAAAAACGCGACAACGTGAATCAGAAATCCGCACATCACAATTGGATCTCTTCCCCATCGATTCGTCTTACTTCCCAAGATGCCAAACAATGCACCACCTATACAAGAAAAAACAATTAAACGGAACGATATTTTCGTTATTAAAGTTATTTTACCTAATACTTCTCCAACACCGATGAAAATTCCTGAGAGGCCGACGAGTTGTTTCGCAATATTGCCAAATGCATTTGTAAAACCTATGCTGGAACTGTAAACACCGCTGTAGAAAGACAACTCAATACCTGCGAATTATATACAAAAGCAATGAATATTGATTCAAAGGCAATGTTGAAATATAAATACGTATTTTTAAATTTTATTGGCAAAGAAAAAGATTAATAAAAAATAAATACTTAATATGTCTATATCAGATGCTATTTAGATTATTCGAAAATTGTAATGCAAAGCAGCTCTAAACAGACACAACTGTGATACCAAGACTTGGGCAGACTAGAATAGACAAATAAGAGTAGACATACAAGACTAGATTGGCAGGATTGATAGACAGGACTAGATAGACTGACTAGACTAGACAGATAAGAACATGTAATGCGAGATAAGACTAGACAAGAAAGACAAACATGACAAAACGCAGAGGTTTAGGCAGAATAATAAAGACTTAAAAAGACTTTAGATAACAAAATAGGCAAACTAAACAGGCTAAACTAATGATATATTTTTTTTATTAAAGATAATAATTATTGAGACATAACGTAACTATTAAGTTTTATGGTGTAGTAGATTTATAGTAGAATAATTTATCTCTTGAAACTTCTTCTGTCTGTCCGTTGATTTTTTTTGTAGATTATTCGAGCTTTATACCGTAGAAAGTAAAGATAGTGCAATAAATAATTTATGAAAATGGAATTGAGATTATGCAACATTTGAGAACTTTCTGTGCACACGTGGCCTTGAAATAGAATGTAAAAATTAGAAATAAAAACATAAAATTGACCTTCGCCTGGTTCTTGAAAAACGGTCAAATCAAATTTAAGATTCTCTAATAATTATGCGTGCATACAATATCGCAACACGTGCAGATTTTTTAACAACAATAATAATGCTGTTTTGGTGTAAATTACCTGTATAGAAAAATGTACAGCTCAGCATTATCATCCTTTTTGTAATGAATAAATGACCAGCAGCCTTAAGAGCTTGAATGGGTCCTCGATTTGCTGTAGGATCTCTTTGGCTTGGATCTTCATTCCTGACACGTGGCAAAAATATCAACAAGACCACTCCAAGTATAGCGATTGCAGACAAAACACTTATCACTACCATTCTCACACTTTCCACGATTGTTTCCATTCCTTGGAATTGGAAATATACAAATAGATTTCCAATGAACATACTAGAAGTAATATAATAGTTTATTATATAACTATAAATTTAATTACATAATTGTATAAAAAATAAAATATTTTTTCGAAAAGGGTTAAAAATTGATTTTAAAATTTCGGAATATACAATACAAAAATGGTAATAGCTTATTTTTGATAGAAATTTGAAAGTTTGTTAATAAATTTGAATCATGTTTTATTACATAATTGTAAAGTGCTGAAAGTAACAAGTTCAATAGAAAGTTAAGGTTGCTCCAAAGGGCTATAGTGATTTACAATTTAAAAAAATGTCACGAAATAGTAGAAATTGGTAATTCACCCGAGTTTTTAGAAATCCAATGGAATTAGAAAATATATTTACCAAGATAATATTTATAATCAAGAGTTAATAGAACGAAACAATTTATGTAATAAAATCAAAAAAATGTATTAACCAACAATCAGTATAATAATAAATGCTTAATAAGCATTATATAAAATATATTTTAAAAATCTAATATTAGCCAAATACTTCTCATTATTTGAATTAATAATAATATATGTATTCATTTAATTAACTTATTACGTTTTTGAATATTTTTTGAATATTTTTGTAATGTATTCAAAGTATCATTCGATATTGATTATAAAATAAAAGAAAAAATATCATTTAGTATGCGAGTTGCAACGATGATATTCAATGAAAACGTAAACTCGAAACAATGCCCTAGGCCTTTGAACGTTTTGTCTCGCACTCTAATTATCGAAACATCCGCCTCGACAAACAAGGAAGTTAATTTTTCGTACGTACACCTAGAATTGTGTGCCATAGTAATTTCCCAAGGTGAACAGAAAGTATGCATGAATGTCCTTTAAAATTTCAACACTCAAACAAGCATTTTACAAATTTCGACGATTTTATTTACCTCGCTTGCAGCATAGCCCAAAACAATCCTGAATTTCTATTAATGGTCGCTGGACTTGAATTAAGAGTTAAATAGTTTCCTTGTCCTGTCCAAATCATAGCCGCTCCAATTCCTATCACAACACTGGCAAAGTATAAAAGCCATGTTATTGGAATCAGAAAGTTCATTATGAATAACCTAGAGTAAAAAAAGAAAATAAGAAAAATAAATTGGAAGAAATATAATAATGAACTTACAAATATGTTACGGCACCTAAAATCATTGCAATTTTCGGCCCTACTAAACTGATAACAGATGGTGCCATCCAATTACATATGGAAAAAACAGCGTAAATGATGGCCAAACTTGTATATCCATCTCCAGTAAAAGTTTTATCTTCAAGCGAAATACTATCCAAAATTGTTTTCTGAAAAAAAAAGAGCAAGAAATAAATATTGTTACAAAATAATTCATTAATAACTAATACGTTAGATTATTTATAGATAGTTTATAAATATAAACAGAATAAACTAGTTTGCTATTTATAAATGCAATTAATAGTTATACAAGGTATCTAATATTAGGTCCAACCCACTATATGTTGCTTATTCAAACAAATGCCATCCTTCTGATATACTGTATAGTTTTTGTAAATGAAGGTTATGGTTTTAGTAAATGAAGGTTAGGTAGGTATCCGATCTATTTTCAAGTTATTATTTTATACAAAAAAAAATAGATCGGTTTATGTTCGATCGAAAGTATTTAAAGCTTTTCTATATCACTTTATTTTGTTTCCGCATTGCCATATATTACTTAAAATAGAATGCAATGTCTATGACATACAATTATTGAAATTTTTGAATAAATAGCTAAAGAAAGAATGTTGGTAACAGTAAATATAAGTAACTATTTGTAAATGGGTTTTTCATGGAACATAAACTATTATAGGTAACGAAAAATATTGAATAGATTATTCAGTGTTAGAATTAGTGAAATATTGATTAGAAATATGGTTTTATGCTGAATTTATATTATTATGCTGAATTTCTATTTACATTTTAATATCGTTACATTTTATATTGAAATTCAGATATGGGTATAGTAGATCAGTCATATGAAGTCGAGCCGTAAAATTCGTAACTAATGTTAAGCCAAAATAATTTAATCTGTTGATCCATGAATAAAAGAGGGTTTTGGATTATGCAAGTCAGATGACAAGTTCATATAATGGTTCATCTTAGTTCTTATGCACAAAAATTAATATAGGTACCTCTATAATAACGGCTGCTGAAATCTATCAACTTTAACTTATCTTATTACGTCAATTATAAACATTCTTTTTATTGAGGAAAACTATTATTAAAGGTACATTTATTATTTTAAAAGAAATTTTGGCAATAATGCCTAACACACCAGGCCAAAGCAAAATAAAATTTCTAGTATAGAATATAACGATATACGCTTCAACAATGGTTTAAAAATTCCCTAGAAAAATGATAAAAATTTCACGGTTCACAATTTACTAAACTAAAACATTTTTGGGTCGTCGTGAAGCACCTGAATAGTTTGAGCAGTTGGAACAAGTTAGTGATGTGAAGAATCGAACAGTTAGTGATGTGAAGAACCGTGCAAGTCTCTCAAGAACAACTGAGAATATTGTTGTTGTAGCCCATAGTATTTACGAAAACCTAGGTTTGTCCATTTCTCGTCGATCTTTGGAATTGGGCATTTCACAAACGACATTACACTGTATTTTGCATAAAGACTTAGGTCTCAAGGCTTTCAATGGCCCGTTAACAAGTCAAGAACTCACGCCTGCCGACCATCAACTGGATTGCGTTATCGATTTTGAATGGCCAGAATTGGAAGATATTGATGTGGACCAAGTTTATTTTAAATAAGACGGCGCTACGTGTCACACAAGTAACAATACCATCTCTCTTTTCCGTAAAAAGTTTCCTAACCGTGTGATTTCTTGAAAAGGCGATCACAATTGGCCATCATGTGATTGTGATTTAACAATTCTAGACTTTTTTCTTTGGGGCTACGTGAAAGACAAGGTCTATGCCAAAAGCCCACAATCGATTCAAGACCTCGAAGATGGAATTCGTGACGTTATCGAGGAATGAAAAATTTCATGAACAGAATATGGTCCTGCAAGCGTAGCCGTGGCCATTTGTCTTATATTGTTTTCCGTTATTAATGGCATACCCTCCTCTTCACAATTAAATAAACATGCAATGATTTCGCTTTTTTATATATCAAAATGTACCTCTTATTGGAAGATCAGATATATAAAGTTTATTTAAAAGCCAGGAAAATAGATTTAAAAAATCACCGCAGAAGAGGGAAAATTTTGAAAGCAACGTTTTCTTCCAAAATTACTCCCGCACTAAGTAAAATATATTTTCCTTGTCGTACTAATCAATCTTATTAATATTGTAAAGGATAAAAAATTAATGGTGATTTTAAAGAGCATTATCAAAAATCGAAATAAATTGGACACCAAATTTTTTGTTGAACATCGGAGTAAAATCTAAAGTTTAATAACAAGTTAAATGCTTATTCCTAAATTAAAAATTTATACTTAAAAATTACATAGATTAGATGGCCTCGTTTGCTTCGATGCATGACTGAGATCGATGCAACAATGAACGCATTGCACGCTGAAACATTTATGGCGAAATCTCACCAATAGCTTGTCGAATGTTTTAATTCTTCCAGTTTTTTAGGTCGGTTCTGATAAACTTGACCTTTTTTAAAACTTTTAAAATGATCCCATCCGAAATATTCCAAAGCCGACAAATCCGGAGAGCAAGGAGGCCACAACTGATCTAGATGCTACACGCTGGGAAATCAGATGATTAGTAAAGAACTCTCGTAACAGTCCCATAGTCATCTTGCCGATACCAAATATCGTTTATTGTTAATTCGTTGGTATTGTTTATTGATATCACTATTGACAATTACTGCATTTCTCATTCCATCTTTAAAAAAATACCATCCCAACACTCCAGATGAACATTTTCTAGACCATTCAGTTACCTTTTGAGAATTATTCGAATATAACTTGAGGAATTTCGGCAGACCAGTAATCTCCTCTGCTCAAAATCCATCGACTGAATTCTAAACGTGAGTTTCGGTCTATTGGAAAAAGTTTTTGGGCATTTTACCATCTGTAAGACCGAAAGAGTAAATCATTATTTAAAATTCTTCTCACCGACACATGTGAAGTTCCTACTTGCTGTGAAAAACGTCGCACAGATTGATTGGAATTTTCTTCAATTCTGATCCCTACTTGCAAGTATTAACTTTTGTTCTAGCAGATTTTTCCTCTGAAAGTTTAGTATCCTTAAGAGAACCTGTTGACCTATTGAACCAGACCCTATTTTCGACCCGATATCTTGCAATTGCCCTGCAATTTAGCGGCATTGGAACACTTTGTTCCAAAGCACCTCTGACTTTGAATAACATGTTCTACACAAGCAATCTTTTGATCAATCGGCCACCGTTCCATTTGCAAACAACTTGAAGATTCACTGAATGTTATACAGTTAAAATTATGGCAAATAAGTTATTACTTCTTTTCGTTTTTATTAAGTAAAAACAGGACACTCTTAATTTGCCACCCTTTTTAAAACCTACAAATTTGTAATGTTTATTTATTGCATTAATTCTTCATGCTTCGCAGGAGATTATATAATATAAAGAAGTATCAAAGACTAAAAGGACTCGTTTAGAGGTTATAAAGTTATAAGGTTATAAAAGGACTCGTTTAGAGGTTATACAGTACTCAAGTTTATAATATTATTGCATATAATCATCATAGTATTCATTTAAATAATAAATAAATAATAGGAGACATGAGAAGAAAACATAATCGATTAGAGTTATAAATAATAAATAAAGCAAAGATTATATAAACACATTTTATGTTAATTTATTCCAAATTTTTTGTACTTATTTAAGGATTGGTTTTCAATTTAAATGTCAAAATAAAGCGAAGAAAAGAATGGCCAGGAATTTGACATTTGAACAAAAAAATCAATGCAACTTATATTTGATTGGATTTTTTTATTGCAACTTATTACTTTATATATGTCATCTTAGTGACAGGATTAATGCAATGATAGAAATACGAGATAAGTCTGAAATAATAGACTATCTATTATTTCAGACTAGAGCTTCATTATTACCTGATGATTGAATTTAATTATTCAGAAAGTGACTAAATATTACTTTTTCAGTTTCTTCATTATTTTCGATTAAAATAGTCGGTAATAAATCTTCTTTCGATGATTGTAATGATTCAGGTTCAGCACATTTCAGCTTTTCTTTCACATTTTCAGCTTCTTTGATTTAAATTTATCTTTGTATATTTGAACGCCTTCAGCATGTTCTAAATCTGTAGTTTGTAAAATTTATTTTTTCTCTTTCGATTCTCTTTTTGACACTGTGCTTGTGATTTCAATATCGTCTCTCTATAATGTATATAAATATAGTAAAAAAAATAGCTAACACTTGAATCATATGTACAATAAACCCATGTAAACGGTAAGCAATTGCATCAAATTATAAAATTGTAACCTACTTTTAAAAAAAAAATGTATAATTCCTTTTTTTTTCTTTCTCCTTTTTTCTCTGTTGATACTCTTTTTGACGCTGAGCTTGTGATTTCACTATTGTCTCTCTAAAATGTAAATGCCATATTGATATAGTGAAATCCGTTAGATTGTGTAAAACCGAGTCTTTGCATGATCTGCCGACAGTTCGTGTATTCTATTTGAAATACTTGATACGACTAGCTAGTTCGTGAAACCATCTTAAATATATTTCTTTATTTATATCTTTAATAATAGGTCTGATAATTAAGACGCGTAGCTTTATACTATTAGATGACAGCACTTAGGCATTTCTAGAAACGTCGAATCGGTAAGAAAGATAGTGTAAATCCCAGTTAAACTAGTTCCTCATAAAATTTCACGAGCTGAGCTTGCATGAGATTTCATGAGCTACAACAATTAGATGAACTACTCGAACTGCTGACAGATCATGCAATGCCTCAGTTCTAAACAATCTGATTAATTTCACTATATGACTACGACATATATAAATATAGTAAATATCAATCACTCAAATCTCTCAAATTGCTCTAAACAGTTAGCAATTGCTTCAAATTGTACATTTTATTTTTATAAACTTACTTTTTTTCATTATTTTGTACACTTTCTCGACTTTCCATTTCTCAAAATCTAATTAAAATAATGAGTATAATATAAACAATATAACTCTCCTATGATTTAAAACAACAAAAAAGAAAAATACGTTTGAACATTTTTTTTTTCTTGTTCTTGTTTAGTTTTAAGGTTATAAACAGACCACGCTCGTCTGTCGCTCTGCGAAAGAAAGACAGAGCACGCATTATAGAAATATACACTGAGAGAAAGAGAAAAAAGAGAAAGCACGCGGTATAAAAATATACACTGAGAGAAAGAGAAATGCCGCATAACGGACGGACGATGGGACATCGTACGTAACGCAACTTTTTCTGCCGAATCGCTCCTACCGAGACCTGCCTAAAGGAACTTCGTTCCAAAAATGATAATTCATTTATTATAATTTATTTAATAATTTTATGGGTATTAATGGGTACATTTTATTAATAATTTCATGGGTTACATAGAACATATTTATTAAAATAATATATATGCTATACTATTATTACATATGTAATATTATAACATATATACAACTTTTGATAGTAAAAACATATTACATTTTATATTGCTTACAATTAGTGAAAAATAAAGGAATTGAAAAAATACGAGGTAAGTATATGTATGCTATTATAATAATCATATTTTGTATTGCTTTGTTTATTTTGTTAATAAATTTCACAAATATCATTTTATTAGTATTTTCATACATCAAAAATTAAGATAATTTGGAAAAATATTTTTTTTAGTTTAATTTTCAGTAATGAAACAACCGAGTTATAAGGTAATGAAATCTTGCAATAAAAGATTTTTTATTGGATTTTTGTGCTTAATACAAAGAACAATTATTATTAAAATCGTGTGTAACTCTATATAACGAGGAAAAAACAGTGTAATAAATCCCGCACGTGCGTGTGCGTTATAAATATTGTGTGTTTATAAATTTATATCTCTAATTGTATAAAAAACGATATTTTTTGCATTAGTTATAAATAATTAGTTATAAATTCAATTTCAAATATTAAATATTGCTAATTACTATTTTCAAAAGTAGCAATGCAGTTTTTATTTAATTATATGCATTTATTTTATTAAAGTCTTATTATAATACAATAATTGCAAATACAAAACAAGTTTTATTTTTTTTTAATTTAATTTAAAATATCAAATTTAATTTTAAATATCATGTTTCGCTATCTTAAAAACTGGAAATACTGATTTTTTACACTAATTAGTTACATCGATTTAATTAATCCTTATCACAATTTATTAATTTAATTTACGAAACTGGAAATAAAAAGTTTTACTCAAAAATATAACAATTAAAAACTACTCCAAGTTTTCTGTATTTTTTTTCGAATTTCAGGAGAATGCGTATAAACAATATTTTGTACAAATGGAAAAACACTGGACATTCACATAATAAACAATTCAGGAAAATCACGCTATAATCGTATCGTTTTTACCCATTTGCACATATTAATTAATAAAAATATACAAATCATAACAAATCATAATAAATTGTATAATTTACGAGATATAATTAAATTTTATAAATAAAACAATAAAACATTTTCAGATTTATGCTCGTTGGAAAGCTGACATTTTGTACTTAAAAGAATTCTATTGCTGTTTCTTGTTTGGTGGATTCAGTTGTTACAGGGTGTTAAATATGAAAGTAAACAAAGAGACATTTCGGTACATTTTACTGTTTTTCTTTAATAAAGGCGAAAATGCAAGTCAAGCTGCTGAAATTATGTAGATAATAGCTAATTACTTGCAATTTTGGTTTCGTCTATTCCCTGCAGGTATTTTTGATGTTAAAGATGCACCTCGCACAGGTAGGCCCGTCGTGGAAAATGTCGATAATATCACAGATCGAAATTGAAATGCTTCGTGTTTGTGTGTTACATCAATTAACATAACAAAATTTGACGGATCGAATTTCCATCTGCGAAATCTTGGATAGACGGTATGAAATCAACCCATTTCTTCAAAAGATGGTGACTGGGGATGAGAAATGGGTTGTCTAGACCTTATTCCAAGAATACTGTATAGTGTTGTTTTTGACTTTAATTTTTCTGTGCGCGAGGTTTATATCCAGCGCGGGGCAGCGTAAAGAAAGGACACCCGAGCGTGTTTCCCCAGAGCGCCGGACTACTTATTATTTTTGTGTCGGATTAACCAACCGCCGGATTATCAAGAAAATACTGCATTTACTTACTGCCAAATTTAGTAGTTTTCGGTCAACATTACGGAAGATTTTATTGAAACAAAACAAAAATGGTGTTGTTTGTTGTAAGGTGAGGATTAATTTAATATGATTTTTAAGTAATTTTAATGTAATATGAGTGTTTGCATTATTTTTAAATGTTGTTTAACAATATAATCAGCAATAATCGATTATTGTAAATGAATACCATGAGGTTATGATTTGATGATTTTTAGAAATATGAATTTGGGGTAAAACGATCCTATCATAGGAAGGTAAAATTATCAAAAAGGGAAGAACATACACACCATTGGAAGTTTAAAAGCCTTGCACGGAAAAATGTACACTCTAAAAATTACAGTTTAAATAGTAGCATCGGCCTTACAAATTTGAAACTGTAAAAAGTAACAATTGCTATTTTTTTAATTACAGTTTCCGGTATTATTAGTAAATAAGTTTTAAAAATTACAGTATGCGACTGCAATCTTTACAAATTTGTATTCGTAAGGCCGCTGCTACTATTTAAACTGTAATTTTTATAGTGTACTTTTTCCCGTGTGGGGAGCAAACGTCAAGTGTTCAATCAAGAACAGGAGCTTGAATTTTGCGAACATATTAAAGACATGGAAACCAGGATGTACGGGTTAACAATCAAAATCAGCGTGTAATATCACACACGCTTATCAATTAGCTGAAAGGAACAACATAGAACACCCATTTCACAGAGACAGGCAGAGCAGGTAAGGATTGGATTCGGGGGTTCCGAAAGAGACATCCCGACATCACCATGCGCGCACCGGAGTCTGCATCAGCTCCTCGTGCCCGCGCGTTTAATAAGCCTGATGTAGACAAATTGTTTAGCATATTACAGAGCGTTTACGAGAAACATTAATTTCCTCCCCATTGTATTCATAATGTCGACGAAAGTCCCAATACTGTTCCGACAAAAACAACGTGTTTGCCCAAGTTTTTGCCTAGAAAAGACGAAAGCAGGTTGCAAAACGTCACCTGAAAGAAGTGAAAGAACTACTGCTGCTATTTGCGGATCAGCTTAAGTTTATTTCATACCACCCTTGATCATCTTTCGTAGAGTAAGAATTAAAATTGAATTAGTGCACCACCAGGATCAGTGTTCGCTTGCAATTCATCAGGCTGGATGACTGTCTGTCTGTTTGTCCGTCTGTCTGTCAAGACAATTTTTCTCAGGTACGCATAGAGGTAACAAGTTGAAATTTGTATCAAATACTCGGGTCTGCGGTCTCTTTCAGCTGTGAGAAAATTAAACTTGTAAGTCAACGCGATCAAAAGATATGACCGTTTATGTCGCATATTTTGCGATTTCACAAGAGAATCAAAACCTATAGGGTACTTCCCGTTGACCTAGAATTATGAAATTTGGCAAGAAGCGGTGTCTTACAGCACATGTAAAGGGAAAAATCTGAAAACCGTAAATATGTAGTTTAATTACAAGAAAAATGCGAATTTACTATTTGAAACTTATGAAAATACACTAATGTTGTCGTAGTAGTATTGTTAGGCTCCAGAAGCAAATGGGTTGCATACAGTTAGGTTCTCCCCGGTTAGGTCCGAAGGTTAAAAAGTATGTGTTGGCACCAAGCTGTTTATTCTGAATTTTATTTGTTTATATTCGTTATGCATTTCATCACGTACGCTCTTTATAAATAATATATATAGGGTATTTATTATGTCTAAATTTTTCATGTCTATAACCGACATGCGACATACTCAAGTAAGTATGTAACATCCTGTATATATTATATTTCGTCTAATTTTTCGTTATAATCTACATACCTATACTTAAATCACGTACGCTCTATATTTTTTGGTAGTCAATTGCCCAAAAGCTGTCAATTGAACAACTGAATGTTAAGAGTATCGAAATAGAACTTATTAGTTTATATTAGAACTAGAAATAGTTAGATCTTAATATAAGTTAGTGAATAAGTGTAATACTAAAATAAAGTTTTCTTTTAAAAATATTCGCGTTATTTAAAAAAAATACCCTGTATACCTTTATACAGGGTATATAGGTATACAGGCAAAATTGAGCAGTAAAAACAAATAGTGAAGTTCCAGAACCCCTAAACACTCATAGTGAATGGGGGATGTATGGTAATAAAATATAGAGTAGAATTCCATCGTACGACAGCGACATCTTGAGGTTATGCTTGCAGCGGTACTAAGATGGTCGTGATTTCAGGAGGGCCACTTGTCAAGTTAACTGAATGTGCTCGCTACGTCCTCCACAAAAAAAGATACCTTACTTACAAGTTTGTAGGGAACCCTCGGTGCGCGAGTCACAACTCTTGGCCGGTTTTTTTTTATTAGAAGGGTCATTTTGTACCAGATACGTACCACCTACGTACGTTTATTCTTTTAGTAATGTCTTAAAGTTAAACATGTTGAAAACTGAACAGTTTATTTATACTGATTGTCAGTCGAAAATTTCCACATTTTCATGTAAAATGTCCCACAATCCAATTACATCTATAAAATCAAAGATCTAATAGATAGTAACTTAATCTTTAAAGGAAATTTAATGATAAAAACTAAATTTTATTTGGTTTGAAAATTATGGTCAAGCAAAAATAGGCAAAGAAAAATTGCTTCATATTATTCATTTATCTTCATACGTAAATGCATTTTATAATGAATGCAACTAATTTTAAACAATGAAACTATAACATTAAACAAACTAAATTTGGTATATAATGTTATAATGCTGACAAACCGATCAGACAAAAAATCCTTGTATGACAAAAAATCCTTGTATAACAATACAAGCAAATCCTTGAAATTGAAATAATTGAACTAAACTAATTTTGTACAATTTCCAATAGAAATTTTGATTGTACAAAATGTGTTGAAATCAAAAACAGTTCCTTATTCTATAGATGCCGTTTTATTGGCTACACTTTTGTACACAGAAAATGTAGATGGTAGATTTAGTACAGAAGATAAAAAATAAATTTTATCCATTATTACTCTCATTATTATTCTAATTGGCAAATTAGATAGTAATGAAATATTTTAAATTTTCTTCGTATAATATTGTGTGATTTTAATGATAAAATAACTTTTTCCAAAATAAGGTATTGCATATTTGAAGGGAAGGTAAACTATAATACGCTATACAGGATCATTCGCATAACTTGTTAGCATTTATACAATGCAACCTCGGTTAACCATATAGTAATTTGAAGTTCATATAATAATAACGAGATTAAATGTTCGCATTTATAAATTATACATTAAGATAGCGATATAAATGTTAAAACAAGACTAGACAGACTAGACTATACTAACAATACTCAACAGACAAGACTGGCCAGATAAGACTGAACAGAGAAGACAGAGAATACTAGACAGAGAATACTAGACATAGACAAGATTAAACAAACAAGACAGATACGACTAGCAATTTTCAATATACATTAAAAACATTTCACATTTCACAGCCAACCGTTATTTGTTTGTAAATATTTTTGAAAAACAATATTGAAACAATAATTGTGCAAATATTTGTAATATTCAATTACATTCAGAAAGAATTTATGAATGAATTTAGAAGACTAAAGGAATACAACTTCCACCTGCGGATTAATAAAAACGAACCACTCTATTTTATGAGGTCGAGGAAAGTGGGAAAATATCAACAAGGACAACATAATTTCGAAATATACAAAAGAAAATATTTCTTATATAAGACTGAATTTACATCTCCGCCTTTTACAAAACATAACACTTAATAGAGATTTAATTTTTGTTTGTAATAGGAAGATAATAAGAAATTCAAGTAGATTGAACACTTGAAAATATAAAAATATAAGATTTCTTTTTAGATATGATCTATTCTGTTATTTATCTAATCCATCGACCCAATTTTGTTTTTGTGGCGTTTACATAAAGGATGGCTCCAAATTAGAAGAGATTAATTGTAAGTTTATTATAACTAGGTATAAATAAAGGATTGTAAATTTAGTTGCATATGTTGTAATACTTTACACTGACCTTCCATCAAATCTGCATTTGAACAAAGAATTAGAGAGTTTACAATTCAATTATCAAAAATTGTAATGGAGATCTTGTGTTTCAAACACTGGTGTATATTCGAATTTCTTATACCAAATTTGTTTTTTATTTTGGATGTTTTTATTGGATTACTTCATGTTTAAATCTAAGCGTTTGAGTTTTAAGACAATTCAAAACTAATAATTGCTGCTGTGGAAATAAACATAACTATAAAACTTACTACCTATAAGGTAGACCTATGAAACTACCTATAAGGTAGACCTATGAGTTCTCTACTAATTCTTCAGAAACCTGTAAGCGTCCAATAATGTATGTGCTTCGTAATATTTAGTGTTTTATTCAATTTTTAAAACAAACAAAAAATCATACCAGGAACGACCCTTTTTATCATATAATTTTTATATCGATCTATCTTTATCGGCTTTCTTCATGGTTCGATGAAAGCAAATGACCCTTGTTTGGAATGGAACTTATCAACAGAATCGCGAAGAACTCATTGTCAGTAACAGTTGATCCACTAGTTAGTTTGTCATATTCACAGGGTGTTATGTAAACATGCGTCAAAAATTCAAGGGGTTAATTCTTGACCCTCTCTATGGAAATCTTGTCGTACGATGATTTCTGAAAAACCCCTTTGTTTCGAAGGTACAGGGTGAACAAAGTTTACAAAACCATATTCGATATTTATTGAAGTCATTAATGCAAATAAAAGTATGTCGTACGCCAATGAGTTTATCAAGTACAAAAAATTGTTGACGATAACTTGGAACGGCTGTTTTATTTACTAACCTACAAGTAGATTTCATTTGAATTTCATTTGAACGTCTCGTCAGTGATTATCACCTGTATCCGGGTAGTTCTTCATCAGTTCTCCTTAAATATTTGAGTTGGAATTGTGGGTGACTATGTATGTGTATGTGACTAAGGCTAGATGTATCGCAACTTTTTGGAAGAAGAACTGCCCGAGTTTCTGCAGGATGTACCATTGGCGACAAGAATTGCAATGTGGTTTATGCGATGGTGCACCACACATTTCAGTTTGGTTGTTCGTGATTTTTTAACAGCAAGATACGGAGATCGCTGGATTGGTCGAGGCGGGCCACACGTTTGACCTGCTCGATCCCCAGAATTAAACCCCTGGATTTTTTCTTGCGGGGCTATCTGAAATCATTAGTTTCCGCTACTCCAGTGGAGAATTTGGACGAATTGCGAATCGGTTAATTACTGGATGTAACTCAATTGTAAAGAAGCCAGATGTATTTGAAAGACTTCAACAACACAACGACACTCAATGATAAGAAGATTGAATGCTTGTATCCAGGCTGGAGGAAATCATTTCGAACATTTATTCTAGATTGAGCGATTTCACTCACTTCATGTACTTTTTGATAATAAAATTTTGTTACTGTCGCAAATTGTGTTCACCCTGTATCTTTGAAACAAAGGGCTTTTCAGAAACCATCATACGACAAAATATTCTTAGAATAGGCCAAGCAAGGAATAACCCCTTGAATTTTTTCAGCATGTTTACCTAACACCCTGTATATGCAATTTAATTAGCTGGATGTACATTAATTTTATTGTTTATAAAGAAACTATGACTAATTTGTTCATATTTGTAGTACTTTTGAAAAAAAATGCTGTGACAACTTTATTATTTATGTATTTATTATATTGTTAATAATCATTTCATCGGTTCGCCAGCGTCTGAAAAAGTGCTTTTTCATGCCTCTCATAAAACAGAAGTATTTTTCTGTCACTCGCCTTCGTTTCTGTCGCTCGCGTTAAAACTAATAAGATAGCTACGGCTATTAAAATATTTGAAAGTTAAGTTTAGTTGACGTTTAAAACTGAAACATATTTTTTTTTGTTATTACCTCAAGGTTACTTTCAAATTTCGATATAATTAATTTAATAGTTGAATTTACATTTTTGAAATAATTTTATAAAGCTTTTGAAATAAAATGTAATAAACTTAATAAAACTATTTATAAAATAATGTCCATAAACATTTCTGATGATAGTTAATTTATTTTAAACACAGCCAAAAAATTTCATCAATGACCTTGATTCAATTTCCATTAAAATTACAAACGTTTGGAACTTATATAAACCGCAAATTTCTGATTAAAATATATGTAATATTATGTATATTAATATGTCAGATTCCTATACGTGTTTTCTGGGTGTTTTATTGCAGGTTTGTAACTCCCCTAGTCTTTTTAATAATTATTAAGATATTAATTTATTTCATTAGAAAAAAACTGAGATTTCATGAATTAACAAAAATTTAAGACCATTTCTTGTTATTGTACAAACTTCTACAATCCTATAAACCAGTGGCCACCAAACTACGACAGATTTTCATCTGGCATATTTTTCATTACAAACTCCAATAATTTTCTTCCACGTACAATGTAAATTAATGGTCTAATAGAATTTCATAAGAATATTTGTTTCCTCTAGCCGTCTAGTTTCTCAAGAAAGAGTTTGGTATGCCTTGCTCTAAATGACGGTAGGGATAGTGGGGTATAACGCCCCCTGAGGTCGGGCTGCGGCGGTGCAGAGGAACGATATTAACCTCCAGCGAAATTGAGGGGCTGTGAATAAAAGTATGTTACAAAATGTAATGTATGTTGTAAAAGAATTTTAAGATAAAAATAGTCAGTTATATCGCAAGGTTAATATACGAAAAATATTTTAAAAATTATGTCGAGTTTCGAGTGAAAAATAATCATTATTTTTGATTGCTCGAGTGGTAGTCGTTACGATTATATAATGAATAGACCGATAATAATAAATTGTTATACTTATCATTTATTTTTACTTGAAAAGAATCATTTATATTTATTTGAAATATTCTTATTTGTCATTTATCTTATCTATCATTTTTTCAACAATGTTAAGATGATAGTTAAGAGATGAGCAACGAACGCTTAGCTTTAGGCATTGCTTGAGGCCTCTCTTGAAGAATGACCAGTAATTTGAATAATTTCTGATAAGTCGGCTCCAGATTTTATGAAATTGCTTACAGAAGAACGATTTGAGTAATTGGTTATTTGATATCAAGAAGATAACTTGATATCAATCCCAATTTATTAAATGTCTACATGTGTCGACTTACTGAGTTGGTTAATATTCAATGGACAATTTTTGTACCAAATTCCTGTACCAATCTTCTTCCAATCAGGATTTGGAGTTCAGAACAATTGATTCCTTTTGATATTTGATGTTCTTTAGCTGATTTTCTGTAGTGGACAATACTGGACACTTGTCTTGACATTCTTTGTTCGATGTTAACCATTTAGATGCAGCGGTATGTTTTTCTCCGTCCTGTGCAGTTTTGGAGAATATGGTGTATTATATATGGCTTGTAAGTTCACTATAAATGTCGACCTCGTTCTTCAAAAATTGTACTAGGCCGAAGGTTGCTCGTTGCTACGCCACGCGAGCTAGACGGCAGATATCTGGAACAATTTTGTTGTGAGGCCTTGTCAGAGCTGCAGAACTGGATTTTCTTTTCTCTGGAAGCGTTTGTAGCTCTTTTCATTTGGCCGCATGTGATGCAGACCCACCAGTGTGAGAACCTATGCTCTAAACCAGCATTTTTCAAACTTTGAAACACGCGACTCGCGAATAATTTTATGCGACTAAAAATGAGAGTACGATCCATAGATTTGGTTGGGAAACGGGACATCTATTAAAAATCGATGAAAATTTGATCGGCAACCTTTTTTGTCTCTTGTTTTTATTTTTCTTTGTATTTTTATCAAAACAGATTCGATTCGGACCAAATTACTTGTTTGACGTGACCCAATTCTGGGACGCGACCTACAGTTTGAGAAACGCTGCTCTAAACTGAGCCAGATTTTCAAAACTTTCCTTTGCTCATTCCAGTCTAGTCCTTAGTTTAGTATTATTGACACTTGATATGATATTGAATTGATTGATATTCATTGATTGAATTTTCATTGATTGAATTTTTATTCATTCATTGAATAACATCCAATCTAAAACTGTTATTTAATGTATCTATTCGTCCACAGTATTATCCAGCTTATTCAAATTTAATACAATATACTTTACATTAATACGAAACTTCGGAAAGGCCTTAGATAAGATCACAACTAGATCTTGTTCAACTTATATTGTATATGTGTAGTGTATTATTTAGGCTAATTCTGTCTTTAATAATTTAGTCTAGTATCTGTCTAGTCCAATATAATATTTTTTTTCTTAAACTTAATAAAGTCGGAACACAGCCTGAATACATAAATATATTCAACCTTTCCGGAGCTCTATAATACTAATGAGTCTTTTTAGGACTGCCAAAAACAAATCTAATGTGAAATTTGACAGTTATTTTATAGCTTTCAATCTACCTTCGTAAAGCTATAAAAAGAAAAGTTGAAAGCTATAAAATAACTGACAAATTTCAGTTTTTTTATTTATAAGGTAACATTAAGAAATTACTTGCCACAGAGGCGAAGCCAGAGCGTGGCAAGGAACTCTGGACTGAAATTATTAATAAATATTTACATTTTATTGATTTTACTTAATATTATTATTATAAAATAAAATGTCTTGCTATTAAATGGGAAAAATTAAAAAAATAAAATGAACTAAAATGTACATTATTCTACATAAAAAAAATTAAATTATATATCTTCTATTTGTTGACTTAAGTCTAAGTGATTTGGGAGTATGAATAGAAACTACAGAACTGAATATGTTTCCGGCAGCCATGAACCAGTAGGCAGTGCTAGGTAGGCTCGTAGTAAGTTTAGAGAATTGACCAAAGTTATTGGCAGAAAGGATTTGCAGAGGAAGCTCATTATACATTCTGGGACCGAGGTAGGACCAGTGTCCCATGCCATGCGAGGTAAATCTCCTGAGGATGGCCAGGATGCCGCTCACTTCCCTCCTGGATCCATGGCCATGCTTGACCACACTGAATCGCCCTAGGGAATTGCACGCACGTCGCATAACTATGATTATACAGCTCAGTTAGACGAAGTATCTGCAACTCCCGGTACATCGCACCTGCCGAATTCGTCCTCAGCTTACCCAGCATAGATCTTAATATATTATTTTGTGCCACCACGGCACTGTGCAATGTAGAGGCATAAGTGCCTCCCCACGACAGCTAACCTTAGCTGAGGACGGATTGAGCAAGAGACACACGATCTTGAGTGTGTCGATTTTCAGTATGCCACGTAGCCTGGCAAAAATATAAGTTAACCTATTTAGACGCCCTGTTAACAATTTAATTTGACTATTCTACCTAATATGTTGATCAATTTGAATACCAAGATATTTAATTGAGCTTACTTTTGAAATTTTATTATTACAATTACAGTGTGTTATTTGACAGTTACTAGTGTGAATTATTAAATGGCTGTCTGAGGAATGTTGACCATTATCATATATAGAATATGTAATGAATTTAGTTTTTTCTGTAATAAATGTTAATTTATTTAAGTCCATTCATTTTTTAACTCTATTTAAGCCACGTTCCGCAACTGTTAGGCACTGGTACCAGGCGAGAGCAGAGAATAACAAGATTGAATCATCGGCAAATAAATAGGTATTTTCCCTGGATTTCCTCCGAAAGTGATGCTAGATCGTTCATGAATAACAGGAACAGCACTGGACCGAGAACAGTTCCTTTAGGGACGACTGGACAGCGAAGACAAAATCAAAACTGGGAGTACAGACACTGTTGGAGGTCATGTTAAAGTCCGAAAAACACTGGAGAGCAACGGATGATATGATATGAGCATGAAAGAGACAGACGAACGTGCCGAACAGAAAGCCAGGAACTAACCTAACTTAGAAAATGCCTGAACCCCTAAACACATGATGTGAAATGGGAGATGTAAGGCAACAAATGCGTGACATAACAAAGACAACGGCATCCTGACGACATGCGAAAACCGGTACCGGGATGTTCGTGAATTCCAAGGGGGCCACTTGACTGGCCACTGAGTTAACGCTAGTGCTTGCCACGTCCCCATAAAGAAAAAAAAAGTTCCTTGAGGGATGTCGTAGTTAGTTCCAACGAAGGTAGAACTTTATAACTTTACACGTTGCTCCCTGTCGTGCAAATAGCTCTCAAACCAGTCCAGCGCCGTACATACCCGTCCAGTACCGAGGATACACTCCTCATCAACTTCCATGATAACAAAGTGAGGAGTTACCTCCTCACCCTCATCAGGCTCCTAATCCACCCCCGGCAAGGTCAAAGCCATCCTTGTACCTACCGTACCGAAATGCTGGTTGAAAGCATTGGCACAAGCCACAGGGTCTATTGCCACCTTCACCAATTCACCCTGAATATTAATAGATTTTATATTAAATTTTGTATTTTTACTTCCAATGGCCGAAGTTATTGTATCTCATACTAACTTGGTGTCGTTCGCTCCTTCAGTAATTTTATTTTTTAAATAATTGCCTTTTGCTATGCGGATTAAACTTCTGAATTTATTTTTGCACTTCTTACAGTATGATTTTAACCTGACATTAAATGGTTCCTTGCTCAATTTTTTATGTAGTTTATCTTTTTTTCTGAGTGAGACCATTAGACCTCTCCATGTCATCTATGGTTTCGTATTTTTTTGTTTGTGATTATTATTAATTGTTTTCATGGTAGACGAAAGGTCGATGGTCTCCCTCAGAATTTGTACAAATTTTGAAGCAGCAGTATTAGGATCATTGCATGAACATACGTCAGACGAGTCTATATTGCGCATGAGATTAGAGATATTTTTTTTTATCTCTTTTTTTTATTTCATTTTATTTTTATAGTGCGTACATTATTATTCTCGGAATGGGTGCACCTTGTGACTGGGTGCTCGATAGCAAAAGAGACTGCTCTGTGGTCTGCAATAAGGTAATTTAGAACTACAGCCTGAAGTTGATATTGATTATCTAAATTTGAGAAAATGTGGTCCAAGCATGAATCTGATGGTACCCCGCCCGTGTTTTGTCTTGTTACAGGATTAATTCAAGTGGCAAAAGTGATCCTCGGCATGAATCCCCGCCCCACCATAGCGTATTTCAATATTAACATCTCCAATTAGTATGGTATTGTACGACAAAAATGGCTCAATTTGTTCCAAAAACAAGTCACAATCTCCCGATGGATATCTGTATATTGCCATGATATTAATTTTTATAAAATCAGAGTTTACATTAAGAAGCATACAGCTACATTCAGATAAATTTTGTTCCCTTATTTCTATGTTCTGGGCAAATTCATTCCTGATGTACACCATACCACTATTTTGATTGAAATTATTCAGTGTATAATGAGTTTTATAATTTGGTATATTATAAATCTCGTCAGTTATAAGATCCCTTCCGGCAAATCAGCACTTCCCTAACACAATATCAAACCGGACATCCATAGCCCCAAAACCATCATCCACCATCCAACTCATCAAAATTTCTATTCATACTCCTTATGTTTTGGTAAAAACATGTTAAAAAATTACATTTAAAACCAAAAATGTCTTTATAAGTATCAGTGAGCTTACATTGTATATTAAATTGATCTAAACTATTTTGTATATCTATTTTGAGAAAAATATGAGTTTATAAATTTGGAAGAAGAAATTTTAAAAAAAGTACAACTTTGTTTACAATAACAGAAATTTAACAATTTATCGGACTACTCGTTATTTGAAAAAATACATTTAAGTCTGTCCCAGTAGAGACAATTTTATTCGTTTGAAGTTTCATCTTTGTTTATGCAGACTTTATCATCCCTGGCCCAGGTGAATTTATATCCAGCCCCAGTTGCTGCGGCACTAACCTGGGCTACCCATTTACATGTCTCAGACGTGAAATGCTCTTGACAACTAATTCGTCCGTTTCCTGGTTTTAAGGCTGCTGAAATTACTGATGCAGACACTCCAGGACCTGACCCCAACTTTTCTTGCTTCCTTTTTAAAGGAATGAGTTTCGCACATCACAAGTGCTGCGAAGTGCTTAAGTCATTTAGATCAAGTTTAATACCAATTTGTTTTCCGACAATTAGCACAACATCATTTGTGTTTTCGTTTTTTGTATCTAATACACCTCGTAAAATCAAATTATCTCAAGAATAATTGTACATAAGTATTACACAACAGTCATTTTACCCGAATAAATGCAACAGTTTGTTGTGTCGAAGTGACCTCACAAGAAGATCGAGCATTACCTTTGAAACCATCACCTTCAAAAGTAGGTGGTTATAGCTGAATGCTACCAAATTTGAGATTCTCTAAAAGGATGGAGTAATAGGCAATATAGCCAGAGCTGATTTTGACCTTCCAAGAAAATTGTTCGTCGATCGCATAATTTAGCTAAAAATTTAGCTACCGACTGCTTCCTATGGAAATATCTGAAGAGATAGTATACACGAACAAACCATGAAGAGTTCAACAAATAAAGCGAAACATCCGAGCAGAAATTCCAGCCCTAATATTTGAGGCTACATTAACTAAAGTCATAAAAACTCAATTGACTCTGCGAAGCGTTAAAAGGAGATTAAAAGTCAAAAGATATCTTCTCTCATGATAAGTTAAACAAATCTTTCTAAGTATTTATTGCATGAAAAATTATATAGACTAGTGGATCAGTGACACCTATTTGAAACCAAAGAAATCATAATATCAACAATCTAAGCGATCTAACTCAAGGCCAGGGCCGGAAGAAGGCGGTAAGCAATATATGCTATGCATTAAAGCGCCAACACAAGAGGAGCGCCAAAACATCAACAAAAAATATTTAAAGATAAAAATATTAATTTATCGATTATTTGAAACCAAGATAATCGAAAATCGTATTATAACGAATATTTTATTAAACGAGTAATTTGGTAAGTGCTTATGCGCACGAATTTTACTTAGTTTCTTAAGAAAAATAACATCGTTTATTTCGATTTTTTATATTTGTTATTTTATTCCAAACATCCATTCCAAAACAGCTAATAACGAATATTTTTAAAGCCAAAAATTATTATTCTTATCGTTTTAATTACGGTTAATTATCTTTTTAATTGGTCTTTACGAAAAACTAAAAAACAAATTCCTATTTTCAAATACATTACTGCACATTAGATTTGAAAATAATGATAAGTAAAAGCAAGAAAAATTAATAAAATATATTAAATAATAAAGTATTTCTTATTGCATGTGTTGCAATGTGTGTATGGTTCTATAAAACTTGAAAATGAGTAAAACTTTAAAATAAAATATATTTTTTAAATGGCGCTAATTATGTTGTATTTCGGGGCATCAAAACCTTTCCTCCAATCCTGCTCAAGGCATAGCACAATGGAATTCAAAGATTAGTAAAATCCTGCATGAACGGGAAAATAGTACATTCCAAGTTCTTAAAACAAAACAATGTTGTCTATCACATTTAAGTCAAGTCAAAAATTCTCTCCATATAAACTAGTCTAGATTTAAAAATATTTTGTGTAAAAATCCTGTTTTGTTATATTCTGTCGCGTGTTGTCTAGACACAATTTGAGAAAGTAAATCATCAAGGTAATGTAATTGAAATTTCAACGTAGATGATAGTAAAACTGATGTAATTGATGTAAACTATTGCAACGGATATTTTTATTTCTTCCAGATTCATCATTTAATTTTAAAGAGACATATTTTTACTATTTCAATACTAAAAATGTTTCGTAATTCGTAAACATTTTCCACCTAATCTATAAAATTGAAATTAAAATGCAGTAGACAAAAACGCCGGAACAAACTCTTCATCTAGTAAGCTACCAATATAATATAAAATATTATCAACATTCAATCAAAAAAATTAAATCAAAATGTGTAATGTTGATCACCTTGTATGGGGCATCAAACTGTACGGACGAAATAAACTTTAGGATAATGCACGCGCAGCCGAATTCCAAATATTTTATAAGGCTATATACTTTCACTGAACAAGTAATCAAGTGTAAGTTAATGGTAATGCGTACCTAAGTTGCGCAACATTAATTATAACATTATATGCGTTTTCGTTTCAATTCAAGAGAAACGGTACAATATGGAAGGTAGTAGAAAGTACAATATATGCAAATCTTTTCTTTTTATATCCGAATTCAAATGTTATTGTTAGTCGAAAGTAAACAGATTAGACTAGACAGTTAAGATTATACTTGCAAGATAAGACATGGCAAGATAAGACAGAAAACGAATATTGGACAGTTAAGATTATACTTATAAGATAAGACATGGCAAGATAAGACAGACAACGAAGATTGGACACAATTTAACTAGACAGACAAAACCAGACAGACGAGACTAGTCACTCGAAACTAGACAAGACTAGACAGGCGAAACTAGTCAGACGAGAAAAGACTAAACGAATGAGACTAAATGGATATAACAAGACGCACCATACAAGACAGTGAAGACTAGATAGAGAAGACTAAATGGAATAAGCTAACAAGACTAGACAGACAAAACTAAACAACCAAAACTAAACGAACAAGGCTAAAATGACAAGACCAAACGAACAAGACCAGACGGACAAGACCAGATGGACAAGACTAGACCGACAAGATAAGACGGACAAGATTAGAAATACAAACAAATTCAGACTAGGAGAGAAGTAACCAAAGAAGTAGTATATATAAAACCTTTATGACATATTATTTCGAAGAACGTACGAGATACGTTCTTCGAACTTGACAATCGTCATTTTTACAGAACATTAGGACATTATATTTACATAAGGACATACAGTCCTTATGTAAATAATATAGTCCAGTAGGATATACACTAGTACTAGTACAGTATACAGTCCAGTAATACATACATTACTCTAGTACACCTTTGCTCTCTTTTCACTGAACAATTTTGGTCATGAGCGGTCAACCCTGACCGCTTTCGTCCATTATAGCCTCCTACCCCTTTCCCTAGACGATGTGTCCTCGGACGCACTCCAAACAACCTAAAACAGCTTATGCAGCTTTCACCCTCTTGATCCCATGCCTCATTATTCGTCCCACATATACGGCAGATTCTCTCCTTTGGAGTCGTCCAGTACCTCCTGCCCCTTTCTTGGCTTCCATACATGTATTTAGGGACCACTATGTGGGGTATTACAACTGATTTTGGGAGGTATTCCCCTCTCCTATACGTAAAAAAGAAGATATGGGAATCAGAAAAGCACCCTTTAGATTGAATGTGTTGCGACAAAGATGTCTAGACATGAATCACGAAATGTACATCTGCTACATCGACTTCCTGAAAGCTTTCGACAGAGTCCAACATACCAAACTACTAGAGATACTAAAGAGGAAAAACATCGATAGTAGATATATAAGAATAATCTCTAACCTCTACTGGAACCAAACAGCTAAAGTAAAAGTCGGAGAAGACATAAGCAGAGGTTAAAATATGCCGTAGGGTAAGACAGGGATGTATACTGTCGCCTCTCTTATTCAATGTAAATAGTGAAGGTACCTTCGAAAAGGCATTGTCAGAAGAGATGGGAGGCATCGTCATAAATGGCAAGATACGATATGCAATTAACAACATACGATATGCAGATGACACTAACATTATAACTGACAACTTAGAAGATCTTCAATGCTTAGACAATTCAGTCAACACCCACTGTAAAAGGTACGAACTGGACATAAACACAAAGAAGACAAAAGCTATGGCTACTACAAACATTACCCAAACATTAATCATAATAGACCACGTATAGTCAATAACAACGATAAACTATAGAATGGGTATCCTCCCACAAGTATTTGAGAACATGGGTAACAGATAATGCAGAGCAAACCAAGGAAATCAACTACAGAATAGAACTCACCCATAGTGCCCTTTCTAAAATAGAGAAAATTCTCTGTAACATCAGAATTAAATTAGAGATTGGAAACCGAATGCAAAAGTGCTACCATCTTTCCTACCCTGCTGTATGAAATGGAGGCCTGGACATAAAAGGCGGAAAACATAAAAAATTGGAAGGCTTAAAAATTGGAGGCTTTTAAATGTGGTGTTACAGGAGAATCCTTAAAATTTCATGGACCGACGAAATTACCAACGAAACAGTACTGCACAGAAGGGATAAAACCAGAGAGTTTCATAAAACCATTCAAAAAAGAAAAGTTGAGTACCTGACACACATTCTAAGAGGAGAAATTTACAACATCCTCAAACTAATTATCCAGGGTAAAATTAGTGGCAAAAACTATTGGCAGAAGGAGGATATCGTGGCTTCGCAACCTGAGAGAGTGGTTTGAGTGTACATCTGCCGAGCTGTTCCTGGTGGTTGTCAACAAGGTACGTGTAGTTATGATGGTTTCCAATCTCCGATAGGAGGGATCTCAAAGAAGAAGAAGATACTTTTAAACCTTTCCTGCGTTTCTATCTTTGTCATCCATTTTCTTACGATGATTCCTAAATTGCTCCCTCTTTTAAACATTCTCTCTCAGCTTCTCTCAACTTCCAAACCCGACCAGCCTCCCCATCCATACTACACGTGAAAGAACAAGAAAACAATGGGCAGATTAAACAATAAAAATTATTAAAATTATAGTTAGACAAAGGTAGACAAACAAGACATAGACGAATAGCCAGACAAAATTAAACATGCGAGACCTTGAATGGAAGGTAGGACCGGATATCCTAGACCAGGGGTGGCGAACCTTTTTATGACCGCGTGCCATTTTTCTAAAGTTTCTACATCATGAAATGCTGACGTGCCTGATGACTGTCTGAATATCATTTACCCTATTAGGTCTAGTTCGCACTATGGCTAAGCGGTTTTTAATCGTGTGATTTTGTGACTCAAGTAAGCTAATACAATTGGCCTCACTTGCGGTTTTTTCCCGCGACTGTTTTTTCCCATAGCGTACTGTGTGTTTCCCGAGCGGTTTCGCGGTTATAGCGATTACCGCTCGTAGGAAAAAAAAGTGGTGCGGCCTCGCCCTAAACCTGAATATAATACCGTATTAGCCTGCATATGATGTTTGAAAGTATCAAAATTCATCTCGATTTACAAAAATAAAGGGTCACAGCGGGATCCCTTTAACTACAGACCGACCTGTATCGAAAGCCAGTTTTCCAAAAAACTTAAAACAGCATTTCCGACTCGATTGTCAAGTTTCTTGGAAAGTAATAAGATGCTGGCAAGCAGTAAACACAGCTTCTGGAAAAGTAGCTCAACTGATACTGCCCCGTTGGATAGTGTTAATTTTATAATTACTTCTCTAAATTGTAATCAGGCGGTTCTTGCTTTATTTTGCGACCTACGTAAAGCATTTGACTCTTTTGATCACAAGATCCTTCCACAAAAAAAATGAAGATATTGGAGTTAGAGGCGACGCCAAGGACTGGGTAAAATCTTCGTTGCATTAAAGAGCATGAACAGTGATCGCAAACGGTTCCCAAGGCTATCTAATGGGACCAACTCAAATGTGGGTTATCAAATAATAACCCCAAGGCTCTCTAATGGGACCAACTCTCTTCATGATATTTGTTAATGATCTGACGCAAACAAATAATGCTGCAATTATTTTTTTTATTACTTATGTGAGAAAAGTACTGTTTTGGCGCCCGTTTTTTAGTGCAACAAATGGCACTTTTGTTAATTCAATTATTTATCTGCGATAAGTATAATTATCGCACGCAAATTTTCAATAAAAATCGAATAGGTAACTAAAAAAAAAACACAATCAAAATCAATATTAAAAAAGTGACCTGAAAGTTTTTTCATTAAGAAATTGAAATTAAATAAAAACTTTTAGAATGAGTGTAAATTCTATGGTATACCGGAGACTGATGAGAGTTCTTATGACGAAGATATAATTGAAAAAGCAAATTCTTCATTTTTTATTCTTTTTTTATGACCCCTGGACCCCAAACATGTAAGATACGTCCCTTGCACGAGTAATAAAAAATATTATCTGCGATATTGTCAATTGCGCTCTCGAGCGAATGGGCGCAATTTCGCTGTCGTAGGTAATTGACAACTTGTTGCACAATATACTATTGTACGCTGATGATACCATCATTTTAATATCCAACCCAGACATACACGACTTTATTAAAAGTTGCAATTTAGAATCAGAAACGTTAGGAGGATGATCTATACAACTTTAATGGACTTTAAATATACGCAAAACATACTTCATGATTATAGTTCACTTCTAAGATTTAATCAAACATCATCAAAAGCTAAAATGGAACCATCATATTGAACTAACATGTTCCACACTAAGTACTGTGTGTTATCCGATTCGAAACTTAAGATCATGTGTAAAAGTTGATATTCTGCAAATATTTTACCACGCTTGTCCTACCTTTTTACAATTTTACCTAGCTTGTCACATAAAATGCACAAAAAGATATTACGAGCGTTGTTCAATGCACACACTCTTCAATCCTGACGGTCTTTGTTCATGAAGGACAACCTTTTTCAAGTTTTAAAATGTTGTTCTTGATGAACAAAGACCTTCCCTTGTTCATTCTCCCGCGTGCCAATAAAAGTTTTCAACGTGCCTGTTGTGACACGCGTGCCATGGGTTCGCCACCGCTGTCCTAGACTAACTGAAGAAATAGAACTGAAGAAAAATAGAACTTGGAAAAACAGACGAGATATATAAACAAGATTATGTAGACCAGATTACATAAACGAGACTAAATTTTCCAGATTAAATAAACAAGACAATTCATGGTAGCACTATGTAAATCTTCCTGAAGTGGAAATATTTAAAAAAAAATGACTAATCAAACTAATGAAATCAAGAATGGATATCAAAATAGAAACTTGTTAGATACAGCAAACAATATTTAATATATTCTATGCACATGTAAGGTATCTATTATGAAACTATTCAGCATTTTACGCTACAATTCTTTCTTAAATTGTTCCACTAACACAATTAATATACTTCATCGATTGAGTTAAACCGGTGGAATGGAAAATGGATTTTTAACTAAATAGTTGTAAGATTGTAGAAGAAAATATTTATTCACTTTAAGAAACTCTTTAACAACAACCACTTTAGCTGTAACGAATAGCATGGTTGCGACCGTTAGTACGTGGTATTCCATACATACATTGAATTGATACATTGTTATTCACAGTTTTAGACCCTTATCCCGACTCGAGTTTCGACTGTTGAAGGTCATTTACAAGACGCTTTAACTTTTGTTTCAGATCATAATGATCATAAAACATAATTTTATTAGAAAATTATTAATAATTAGAAGAGAAATAAGATAATTAATAAATTGCATAAATTTAACAAATTTTGTTACATTTGGTATTAAAAACATTTTAAAGAAAATTATATAAACATGTTCTGTATTAAACATTATTATTACTTAACAATAAATTTTATATTCTGTCGTTTATAAAAGTTTTTATTAAATTTAGATAATCATTTTATCATATAAAATAAAAAATGAAGAGAAAAATAAAATAATGTTTTAAATTTGTGACATTCCTAAATATTATGTCATTATATAGCAATAATATTTCTAGAAACAAACAAAAGGTAAACTTAAACGTGATTCAACGATCTAAGATATTCAAAAATATTAAGACATAATTCGCATTCTTTTCCGAATGATTTGCGCAATCTCTGTAACATTAATAAATATGTAATAATTGCTGAAGAAAAAAAATATATATTACCGAAATATCGTGACTTTTCGCCGCCTTAAAAGGTTACAAAAATAATATCAATTTATTTCCACAATTCATATGCTCTATGGAACTTTAACAGCCTATAAAAATCTATGAGTATATAAAAGCATTAGGTTGCACAATGAGAGCATGGACAAATAAAAAAAAATGGATAATAGACAAGAAAATATAGTAAAAAGAACATAATACAGGTTTTTCACATTAAATTCACCCTTTTGCAGATGGAATTCATCCTTTTGCAAATGAAATTCATCCATTTGCAAATAAAATGCACCCTTTTAAAGTAGACTAAATAAGATAAATAACAAAACAAAGTAATTGAGAGATAAGAAGGTTGTGGAGACAATGCTAGTTAGGCCAAGAGAAAATACCATATAAGAATGTTCAAGATAGTAAATATACTATCTAAAGAAACTAACCTAACCTAACCAGACAAGTACAAAATTGACAAAATTTAATAAAGAGGGATTAAAAAAACACAATATATTAAGCAAACGGGTGATATATTAAGACAGAAGTATAGAAATTAGCGAAAGAATAAAGGCAGGAAAAATGGCTTTCTGGAAATACCATAAGCTACTTAGGGACAAAAACCTCAGCACAAGTACGAAAATAAAAATCTACAAATAACAGCATTAGAGCAGTAATAACATACGCAGCTGAGACAATGTGCCTGATCAAGAGAGACGAAGAAAGAATGAGAACACTGAAAAGAAGAATTATAAGAAGAACAGTGGGCCCAAAGAAAACACAAGGGCAAGAACACAGACCACTAATAAATAAAAGAAGAGATAAAAAGTATCCTAGAAGAGGAAGACTTGTTCAGCTGGTATGGCCATATTCAAAGAAAAGCCCAAGACTCCATAACGAAGAGAATTACAAACTGCAAACCACCAGTCAGTAGACCAAGAGGAAGGCCGAAAATAAGTTGGCAGGACCAAATACACGAAGATATGCGAATAATGGAAGTCACAGAATGGAAGAAGAAGGTGAAAGACAGGAAGGAATGGAAAAAAATACTACAACAAACAAAAACACACAAGTAGCTATGAATGGAAAATAGAATACGCGGACTGATTCACCGCAACAAAATGATCAAAGAGCTGCAGAATGGAGCGGCCAATACCCCACAAGGGGTCTATGTCCATATAAGCCGGGGCGCATGCCCGGGCGGCAAATTCAGAGGGCGGCATATTCAAACTTGGCAGACAAATACAATGTTTTCCCTACGCATACATACTAATTTCTCACGATGACTTCTCAATAGTTTTCGAGATATTTTAGTTTTTTTTCGAGATATTTTTAATAAAAAAAAATGTCCTACACGTCCATGTACCTATGTATATTTGTAAATAAATAGGCTTACTACAGAATGAGCAACGCTGGATAGTTTTTGTGACGTTGTTTCCGGGAGGCCTATGTCTATCAGTGGGCGTCTGATGGTTGAAATGATGATAACAAAGGTAAAAATATAGGCCGCTAGGGGCGGCATTTTCAGTTTTTGCCCCGCCACGAAAAAAATTAAGACCTGGGGCTGTGTATGTATGTATGTATATTAAGCAAAACATGTTAGTATATTAAACAAAATTGAAAAGATACTAAAAAGAAAATATAGGATAATAAACCAGGTAAGACGTAGTATTAGGTATAATAATAGTAAAAAACTTGAATAGACCAAATAATTAGGCAAGAGAAGTTAGTAACAAAAAAAGTAACCCGGATAATAGGAAAATAATCAACATATTGAATAAAATCCAATTAGAGACAATATAAGAAAAGATGTATTGTAGCACAATCAAGATCACATTATATCCTCCTGAGGCCCCACTGAACACGGTTTGACAGAAATATATGAAACTTTCCCCATGCATGAACTATGAATAGAAAAGCTTATATATTTTTGAGAATTTTTAAGCAATGGTTTTTTGAAAAACAATTTGTACATTTTAATGGACATCGGACCGTAGTCGAGTCAAAATTTGTTATGTAGGTAAACGAAAAAATTAGTCGGTCACGACTAGAGAAGTAGGTGGACAAAGAGGGACAATAATTATTAGGACCATTGAAGAAACAACAACAAGGGGAGAAATAGAAGAAGCCATTAAAGAAGCACTAAGGGGAAAGCCAGAAGAATGTCAAATTAAAATACATAGTCTGAAAACAGGGAGAGAACGGAGCACGCTTGTAGCAAAAGTTAGTATCGAAAAAGGCTGCTGCAAAACAAATACTGGACAGAAGAAGAATTAAGATGGGTTGGAGCAGCTGCTGGATCCAAGTGCTCTTCATCCCTATAAAATGCTACAACATAAGAGACATGGGCATGCTGCTAAAATGTGCGAAAACGAAAAATATGACATACAGCCAAAGAATGCCTGAATGCACCAAGTTGCTATGAATGTAACACAGAAAGGTATCAGACAGGAACCATGGCGTATGAACTATGCAGAAACCTGGTAAGGGACTTGAAAGAGAGTATGAAGACCGAGGAAAGAATAGAGACAAAACAAAACCCGGCAAAGAAAAAAACTGTTTGCCAAAATGCTTAAAATCCTACAATGTAAAATGAACAGAAATAGAACAGCAAGAACTTCTCCGAAAAACAAGATATTTAACACAAATAATGAAAACGAAAGAAAAGGACGAAACAGGTGAACGGGACAAATAGACAGAAAAATAGACACAGCTTTTCTCTGAAGTAATACTACGGTTGTTTGCAGGGGAAAGTGGAAGGAAAAAAATGTCAGTATTAGTTAGCAGATAATATTTTTTTGTACAGAGACATGGTAATCGTTCGGCGGTAATACATATATATATATATATATATATATATATATATATATATATATATATATATATATATATATATATGTATATATAAGGAATTTAAAAATGACCAATTTCAAAAATCAATGAATCATCCATTCGAGTCATTGTAACTCTTTATTATGTTAGGTTAGGTTTTTAAGACCATCTCTTGCAATGATCTCCTAAGCTCTAAGCTCCCCTAAGCCTGTTGAGGTTATTAAAATGGGTTTTTGATAAAACCATTGCAAGATGTTGACTTTCCCGTGGTGTCCAAAACTCATAGGAACTATTTAAATTACTTTTTTGCATTTAAGTGTTGCCTCTGGTATCCTAGATTTCATGTTCCAGTACACATGATTTTCTTATTCAATAAATATTCCAAAAGTGGAATCATTGTAAAAAAAAAAACGATGGACAAATATCTGGGTAGCAGGAACCTTGAAACGACCAAGTCAAAAGTAGTACAGCAGATCGTTCAAATCCTAGACCTAGATATACATCACAAACTTTGAGTAACGTACCCTGGTAAATTTCACAATCCAAAACTAGTTCTTCTGGTGCATAATTGTTGTAAGCCATCAACGTTCGGCTTGCCCTTTACAAACTGTTTAACGTTGCATACACCTATAAAAGGGATCATCTGTTCATCAACAGGTACAATCGGGCGGTACTCTAAAGATAAACACACAGTTTCGAATTCTGTCTGCAAGCGGTGTGATCTTCCACAGTTTTTTTTGTATCCTCCAATATCTCATTATCTACAACAATTTTCAAATGGATTCCAACAAGCAAAAAACCTTTCACGAGTCATACTAGTGATGATACGCTCCACTCGCGTTGAGACGGTCCAATACATTCTAATCGGAGTAAACTTGAGACAATCTTCAAAATACATTGCGATGTAGTTTGAGATTTTCCAGTCTTTTCGGTCCAAGTGTCTATCAGTAAGAGCTGGAGTATTAAATTGTGATAATAATTTGTGGAATTTAATGTGTCAATTTTTTTCTAGGAGTTTTGTCAAATAAATTAGAGGAGTGTTAAATTCTGGATTGTAATCCAAACTTGAGTCGTCAGCAGAAGCTTCCTCTTCAGGTTGTTCATCTGGACCTTCTTCAGGTTGTTCATCAGAATTTTCTGTATGTTATATCTCTAGATCTTAACTAAAGTTATCAAGATTTGTAGGAAAATAAAGTTGGTAGAAAGATTCCGATATTATTTAAATGTACTTGAATTAATTCCGACTGTAGCATATGTAAATTGTTGTGAAATGAATGGAAATACAGTGTAAGAGTAAGATTAAAATTTTCTGCCTCTGCATCGAAAGATGTATTTTCAATAATATGTCTAAAACTTGCCATCCAAGGTTGCATTGCCTTGAACGCAGTCATTTTTGTCACACTTTAACAGCTGATCAACTAGTTACAAGTAACCCCACTTAGTCAATACACCGATAGAACGATACTTTATGCACGTCTATTTCAATGGATTGTCGGGTTTTAGTCCGACAGAAACGAATTTGACTATAAAATGTCTAAAAACTAATATGTCCATGATAATGGATGTTGGGAGGCGATGGTGGGTGGCCCAGTAGACTTCGGAGCCGCAAGTGGCGGAATTCAAATCCTGCACATGGTAAAAATAATCCACCGTTCTCATGTAGATGGCTCACAGGCATCACAGTAAAAATCTGCCTCGAAACCTCACCGAATAGTGACCTGCCAACCACGTTAAAAACTGTAAGGGCTCCCTACACTTGTGTCTAACATCAAGTGTAGGCTGTGGCATGAGGTTCAGATCCTACTAGGACTGTTGCATCATTCAGAAGAAGAAGAAGAATGAATGTTGGGCCTCAGGTGGATTTTATTATAAGGATAAGTATATTACCTAGAAGCCACATTAATCTGAAGGAACTTGACATTAACGCAATTGAACCAGACACCAAAAAGAAATAAGTAGACATTAATTAGAAGGGACTAGGCTCATTCAGGTCAAGGAAGGAACTAAACTATGATTATGACGGACTAGACTTACCAAGAAACATTAGACAAAAAAAGCTCAACAGAATAAACTGTTCTAGTATAAAAATAAACAAAAATATCTTATCATCTGTCGATTTAAAAACCAATTTTATTCGATTGGACATTTGTAAAAGTTACAAGTAAAGATAGTATATCAAAACATTGATTTTAGGAGAAAATTTAATTACTGATAATTATCCATAACTGAACCGAAATGCAGTACAGTATGTCTTTTTTTCTTTTATCGATATGAAATAAATATATTTTTGGTTAAAATTATCAGCTAAAATTGATCATAAAATAATTAAATAAATTAGTATTTTTTATTAATTGATATTTGAACGATATAAGTAGTTATAATAAATAATTATAAGTAGTATTAATATTTGAGCGATTATTGAAATAAATTCGATAAGATGAATAATAGCAAATATAATCGTACAAAGACTTAGACTAGAATAATTGACAGACTAAATAAATTCTATTAAAACATTCGATAGCAAATGCATTGACCTTAAATGTCTGTCCATTTTTTTGGTAAGACGTTGTAGAATTTTAAGAAAGTGGTTCAAGCACAAGTAAAATGTTAACATATCATTCAATAATTGTATTTACTTGAAAGTTGACGCAGCTAAAAATAAATGTATACTTAAATTAAAATATTATTAAGCAGATGAATTAAAAATAATTAGAAATATAGAGAATACTATATTTAGTAACAAAGGCAAACAGACAGAAGAATTAGCACAAAAATAGGTGATAAATTAAACTAAACGTTAGGGAAATATATTAAACCAGTAGTTCCTGGTAGACAAAAAAAAATATAAGTTTCTCTATACAGTGTCCGCGGATTTGGGTACCTCAATCCGCGGACACTGTATAGAGAAAAATAGTAACACTGTATAGGGCAAAAATCGTAAAATTTTCATTTTACGACCAAAAGTCATTCTTTATGAATTATATTTTCATTTAAATGAAAATTTTATGATTTTGGCCCTATTGGGTACCTCAATCCGCGTATATGTGTACAACAAAATGTACAAATCCAATTTATTTAACAATAAGTAACTTAAATAACTTGAAATAATTGAAAATAGTATAAGTATAAACAGTAATATGTAATACTTTTATACAATAAATATTTACTATTCTAATATATTTTTCCATTAAAAACGACCAATAAATTGTAAAAAGAAACAAATAAGAAAATTGTTCAATAAATTACGTATTTCAACGTGCGATATTTATAAATGCTACTGAATGATAATATTTCACAATGTAAACTATATACTTGTTTATTAGGGTCAAGCTAGTTCTGTTTTTACCAGAACTTTTCCAATTTATTTATGTTCACTTCGTGCGATTACTAAGTTGCAAATCTGTATCTGTATAACCCATTCAATTTCCATTTCATTCCCAATGCAAACATAATATTATTACGTGTATAAATGATATATTGTAATTAAATACAATATTGGATTGAAAGCAAATTATATGTTATATATGATGACTCGACAGATGAGACTAGACAGACAAGATTAGATACACAAGACTGGAGAGAAACAACTGGACAGAAAAGACTTGACAGACAAGACTGGACAGACAAGACTTTTTTTTACCCTGAGCACCCTGGGACAGCTTGTAGCATTTACATTCAGGGTGTCAAATGTCATTACATTTAATAAAATATGTTAAATATGTTTGTGTCTTCTATCCCAGTATAGCATGGTAGCTAGGATTAGGGGCTGTTTAGATTGTTTTCCTCTTTTTATCAGCTTCTTTTTGGGATAGAATCTTGTTGATTATTCTATTTATAGTGTCCCAGTCCCAGTCTTCTTCTGATTCTGTTTATAGTGTCCCAATCTTCTTGCATTTGTTCAATAATATTATTTGGATTTAGGTTGTCTATTGCTTCATCCTTGCGTTCTTTGTCCCATCTCGCGCAATCGTATAGCGTATGGATTACGTTGTCTTGTTGTCCGCAGGATATACAGTCTGGATCTGATTCCCTCCCGATGATTTCCTTAAAGGAATTCCTTAAAGCACTCATGGCCCGTGAGTATTTGGGTTAGGTGGTAGTTTATTTTTCCAGCCAGTTTTCTCTGATAAGCTGCTAGTTTTTCAATAATATTTCTATTACTGACTTCCGCCAAGATATGGGCACCGTATAACATCGCAGACTTGGCAACTGCGTTGAGCAACCTGCGTTTGCTGCTCCTAGGCCCTCCAATATTGGGAATACGTTTTTCGTGGGCAGACGTTGTTTTTATTGCTCGCTCTGCTGCCATTTTAAAGTGCTCATTAAAAAATAAACACTTGTCGATTATAATTCCCAGATATTTGATTTGTGGTTTACGTATGATTTCTGAATCCAGTACTTGGAAGGATATGTGTGGCAGTTTTCTGTATCCTGTCAACAGAACTGTTTCAGTCTTTTCCGGTGCAATGCGCAGTGCTTTTGACTCCAACCAGCAGACAATTTGTATGATTGCTTAATTGGCCCTTTGCACGATACCCTTTTCTGTTTTTCCGACGATGGTTAGTGCAAAATCGTCAGCGAAGCCTGTTAGCTTAGTCCCTTCAGGTAGTTCCAGTCGAAGTACTCCATCGTAGAGTACGATACACAGTGTCGGTCCTAATACAGAGCCTTGGGGAACACCACTAGTGACGCTGTGTGGTAGCATATCTTGTTTGGCTTGAAGTATGACACAGCGGCCCTCGAAGTAGCTGCGAACCATTCTCAGTAGGTAGGGAGATATTTTTCTTCTTGTTAGTGGACAGACAAGACTGAGCAAACAAAACTAGACTATCATTTAATAAACACGTAACACTAGTCGCAGCGTAAGCTAAATACGGTAGCAGCACTGGGCAGAATAATGCTAATGCTCTGGAGGTCTAAGAAGCAGTAAGAGGAAATTAGTATGCTCAGTTGCCCACTCAGCAATGCTGTATGGTGCTCCTGTGTGAGAGAAGGCGATGAATAAACAAAAGTTTGCTACTGTTCAAAGAAAAATTCCCTGTTGTTGGCTTTACGTAGCTCTGTGTAGTGCGTACAGAGATCGCGGGCATATCGCCCATAGCGTTCATTCATGACCTTTAGAATGCACTAAAAGACGAAGACGGAAAAATAAGATGGAACACATAAGATGGAACAGAAAAAGAAACCCAAGTATCAGATCGAAAATTGGCAAAGACACTGGAGTGCCTCTAACAACGGGCAGTGGACCAGACAGTTAATCCCAAATATATAACCATGGAAGACACGAAAGCACGGGGAAGTGACTTATCATCTAACTCAGGCGCTAGCTAGACATGGGTGTTTTAAAGAGTACTTAGGGTGAGTACATGGGTGTCTTAAAGTTACTGCGACCTTACGGATAGTGCTGTACACACAGTGTTCAGATACGAGAAATGGACGACCGAGAGACACGTAAGGACAACCAAGACGAATGAAAGACTTCAAACAACTACTATGGCGGACGTGGTGCTTATGTCCAAAGAAGCTTGAGGACAGACAGGAAGTAAACAGAACCAAGGGAGATACATAGAACATACAGAAGGGAGATGCCACCATCCTGAGGTAATGCGAGGAGCGGTTTCGGAATCTGCGGGCTTTCACGGGGTCCCTCTTGCTCAACTTAACCGCAAGGTGCTTGCTGCGTCCCCATTAAAAAAAGACAAAACTGGACAGACGAGACTAGGTACACAAGGCTGGACAAACAAGACTTTTTTTTAAGTGGTTTTGGGGGTGGCTCACTAAACCCCCTATTCCACTTTGTCTTTTAGTATGCGCCACCCCGGTACCGCATATTTCGCATTCATTCATTCTGAGGGGGCGGGGCAGCTCGGACGGCTAGTGAAACCGCCCAGTTGTGCCTCCCCTCTGGCAATCGAACCCGGGTCTCCCGCTTGCCAGGCGGGTATGTTGTCAACTACACTATCGAAGAGGATCGACACACAAGACTGGACTGAGAAGACTAGAAGACAAAACTGGGCAGACAAGACTGGACAGACAAGACTTTTTTAGGGGAGCGTAGCAAGCACCTTAAAGTTAACTTGACAAGTGACCCCACGAACTTCCCAGAACTGCTTCTATAACCTAAAAATGTCGTTGTTTATATGTCGCCCTTACGTCCCGCTACCACATCTGTTGATTAGGGATTCGGGTACTAACATCTTGGAGCCTTTGCCACACGTCCTCTTATTTCATGGTTGGCATCTGTTATCATATTAGTCTTTGCAGTACAAGCATCTTCACGTGTAATCACTGACTGACAAGGCTGGACAGACAAGACTAGACAAACAAGACTAGACAGACAAGACTAGCCCGTCGACCTATATATTTATGTCTGACTATCGGTCATTATTATGAAGAAAGGTTAATAACAGACTAGACGAGTTAATTTGAAACAAGAGCAGACAATATCACACAAGATATATTTTCTTAATAATTTAAGCTTTTTGTTTTGACTTACTTTCCTTACAGTTTTGTAGGGAGGGTCATGAAAGTAAATTGTAAAAATAACCAGACTACGGGGAATTGAGTTTGAAAAACGCCAATATGCACTACTACATATGCCCAATAACAAATTAAACTAATCTAGTGAAGAGATAAAAATTATATTTTAATGTTTTTATGGATTAAAAGCCATTTAGACCAAAAACACTTTAGAGACATTTAGTTTGAATCAATAAGGTTCACACTAATAAAGTTCAGATATGGATCTAAATTGGTGAAGACAAGAAGTGACTGAGAAGTCTGACCAAGGAAAGCTACACAGAAAATACCAGACAAATAAGTATGTAATTACAAAGCATTCGTTATTTTAATAAGTATTAAATTGTTACCTTTGGTGTTGGCTTTGCATTAATTGTGTAGGCATAATAAATGAGCCTAGAAACACAGTTAATGTGAATGTGTCTCGTTAATACGTAGATAAGATTTTAAAAGTTTTAGGTTTCATATTCTAATAATTAGTTAGTTTAAGTAATGCTATAATCTACATTTGATATGAGAGATTTTTCTCTCATTCAATTCTAGATTTAAATGAACGTCATTAAGCATAATGTAAATAAGATTACGTAAGCTACAACTTTAAAATTGTCATTGATCTAGAATAAAAATTAGATTAATATTGTATTAATTTAATGTTGTTTTTTGGGGACAAAGACCTTAAAAAATCTTATGCACTTTTCTATCGCGGTTAAGGTTATTTGCAAAATTTGCCAAATACCAAAACATAAATTTTATTTTGATACAAACAACAAACAAACAGAAAGTTCAATGTCATTTACAGTTTACGTCTTTACTATGAAAGAATGTTTGTGATAAAGTTGTTCTTTCGAAATTAGGTTACGATTATCCTTGAATTACATAGATATTTCTTGTAGTAGATCAAGAAATAAATATTTATAAAAACTGGATCTATTTGTTGGTGAAACAATTACTTCATGTGGTTACATAACTACTTCGGACTACTTGGGAAGATCGTGATCGAAGTGGATAAGAAGAAAGCGGTCAAACTCGCGACATGAAGTTATGAGGTCTCGACGTGTGAACTTAAATGGAAAGTAAATAATTTAGTTATAGATAAATATTACATATAATATTATAATTATATAAATAATAAATAATTATATAAAATAACATTATATAACGTTTTATATTAAAAATTAATATAAAACTATCAAAATTCATATTCGTCAAAACAATTATTTAATATTTATGATTGAATAATTGGGACAATTAGAAGTTTGACAACCTAATAAATATTTTTACTTTCTTTCTAAACATAATATATAATTTTTATTTTTTATCTTTTAAATTTTACTTTTGTTGACATATATATTTGACATATATAATATTTTGAAATTTCATTCATTAGATATAAAATCTAGAATGTCCATTATATATATATATATATATATATATATATATATATATATATATATATATATATATATATATAATCTAGTTAAACTTAAAATATTTGTGATTAGGGTCATTAGTATCATCAGTATCATTTGTCATTAGAACAAAATATTTTTAAATATTTTCTATTAGATTTTCGTATGGTTTCAAGGAGAAATTGGAGCACAACTCAAAACAGTTCAAACGCTCAAATCCAATCAGAAAATTTTATTGTGGAGAGTAATTTATCTTTATGGAACGGCTCGCAGGGTAAATATGAATCAATAGTTACTTAAACTATAAATAAGAATGAATAGTTAAACTGTAATAGTCAAATTATACTGTCCGCTCGATTATAAATTATGCCTGCCACATTTTTAAGAACCAATAAAAAAAAAGTTTGTATACAATTGGGTATTTGAATAAAATTTTTTTTGTCATAAATCGAAAGCTCATATTTAAGTTTTATAACAAAACAATTTTTGTTTTTTTCTTTCGTTGAAATTAAAAAGTTATAACAAATTGAAAATTTTTGAACTCGGTATCGAAAGCTTGCCGGTTACCCGTGTGACGTAAAATGTGTAATTTCTACCCGTGCATGACTTTGTTGATACAGTAGTTGTAGTAGACATGTCAAATATGTCAAATATTAAAAGTTACCGTGCTTGTTTCATACCATCGTGTGGAGTACTACAAAAAGAATAACGTCGAAACAAATGGTTTTAAACAGTGCGCCAAAAAAATCTTAAAACGACGATTTTATAAAGAATGTTTAGAAGAAGAATATTTAGAAGAATTGTTATAGAGCTCCGGAATGGCTGAATATAATTATATATTCAGGATGTGTTTCGTTTGTTTTAAATTTGTATGATTATCTATTACGTAGGATTGTTTCACCAATCCAACTTATCAGTTCAATCAATAACCTTCTAAGTTCATGTCTCTTACAAAATGTCAAAATTATAAACATCTAACCCTAAACACCACATGGGTTTTCAAGGGAGTGGTTTAAAAATTATTGTTCATGGAAGCAAAGCTGTGCTGATGAGAGATACATCTCGAAACGCTTCCACAGATGACATGACATGATCTTAAAAACAATGTTATTTTTATGGTTTTTGTTGAGTGCCACGAAGGTGGACTGAAAGCTGTAAAATAACTTACAAATTTCATGTGAGATTTGTTTTGGTATTCCTAAAAATACTCAGTGATTGTTATAGAGCTCCGGAAAGGCTGAATATATTTATATATTCAGGCTGTGTTCCGTTTGTTTTAAGTTTGTATAATTATCTATAAAGTAGGGTGGTTTCACCAATTCCATCTTAAGAATATTTATGTTTGAATGTTAGAATGAGGTTTCTCACTGACGACGTTACAAACAAATTATGGAGCGTTTGGAGTCCCGTGATTATTTTCAAAATTTTATCACTTTGAGTTGTTTATAATTAATTGAAAAAAACTTTTTCGTATCGCACATCCGAATTATTTATAATAAGGTTTTAAAATGCAAAAAAAACGATAATTTTTTTTATTCAACAACCCAATTGTAAAAATACAAAATAAGAAAAAGAGTTTTCCAAGGGAAGTCGAAAAAATTATAAATGTTCTGGTTCAAAATACACACTGCAAGGTCTATTTTTTCCAAAAGAATATCTAAAATTTCAAAAATCAAAATTTCAAAATTTCTATTCGACTGATTAGTAACCAAATCTAAAATCCAACTTACATTGAATTGAAAAATTCACTATGTTTTACATAACATTCTTACATTTTATAAGTGTGGTAATAACATAGCGCATTCTTCAATTCAATGTAAGTTGGATTTAAGATTTGGATCCTCAAGCTCACCTTACCAATTTGGTAAGTCACTTGAAAATGACCGTCAAATGTCGAAACACCAGTCGTAATAAATATAGAAATTTATATAACTGTGAATAATAAGTTACATAACATTTTTACATTCTATAAGTGTGGTAAAAACATAGTGAATTTTTCAATTCAATGTATTAGTACGAATTACCACGTAAGTAACAGTCGCTACCATCCTATTCATAGAATCCAACTGTTGCAGCTTCCAAAACCAAATTTCTATTTTGTTTCGCGATTTCCTGTCCAAACTCAAATTAGGGAAAAGCGAATTTTGTCAAGAAACTCTTTAGTTGCGCAAGGCTCTGTCCAAAATCCAAACTATATTTTTTTCAGATATTAGGACGGTATTAAGAATTTTCCTACAAGTTCTTCCGTTTTCCATAGTCTGGTTCAAAATCCAAAGTATCAATTTTTCCGAGAATCAAGCGGAAACTCCAAATCTTAATCATCTTTCTCAGTTTTCCAAACTTTGGTCCATAATCAATATAACGATATTTCTGAAATTCTAGTAAGAACTCCACTTAGTCTGCACGGAAAAAAATACACTCTAAAAATTACAGTTTAAATAGTAGCATCGGCCTTACCAATTTGGAAATGTAAAAACTAACAATTGCTTTTTTTAAATTACAGTTTCCGGTATTATTAGTAAATAAGTTTAAAAAATTACAGTATGCGACTGCAATCTTTACAAATTTGTATTCGTAAGGCCGCTGCTACTATTTAAACTGTAATTTATAGAGTTAACTTTTTTCCGTGTGGACCAGAAACAAAGCAAAACTCTAAATTTTTCATGATATGTAGGTCTGTAAAGTAAAGATTTTTCCGAAAATTAAGGAAAATCTTCAAACGTTTTCAGTTCCCTATGAACTTGTCCAAAGCACAAGTAACAGTTTTCCGGAAAATCGAGAAAAAACTTAAATTTCCTACAAAACGTTGATTGTGAAAAAAGTTTATAGTTACATCTAAGTTTCAAATAAAAAATAACGTTCTTGTACATCAACGGCTCCTATACTTTGATTATAACGCACTTTGACGCATTTATTCGTCGTCGGCTAGCAAGTTTCTAATTTAAAAAAAAAAAAACGTATTATACGTCAACGGGCTACAAAGTGTTAAACCATTGATGCATAGCTATCAAATTTGTTATAGTGAATTGATTACGAATCTGTTATTGAACTACTACATTATGCGTAAAAGCTACGCACAAAGCTACAAAGCTTTAAGTCCTATAATGAAATGCCTATTTAAAAAAAAACTCTCAATAGTTTTGGGTGAAAGTGTGAACTGTTAGTTTTTAACATTTTTGCTACATTTACAGAATGTTAAAATTGTTTTCTATATTGCGTCTGTAATAGACTCATAATAGCACTCATATGCGATCGGTTATAGCTCGCCGAGTGCAATACAATTTTCTCAATATGTATCGGCGATTTTTTATTTAGAAATGGTATAGAAATAAAATAGAAAAAATACTAAAAAAAACTCGTTCGGAAGGCGTTATTTAGCACTTGTCCATTAGAAAACTCCTCGCTATGCTCGTCGTTTTCCAAACTTGGACGCGTGCTGTAAAATCGCGCTTTCTGAACTCGTCCTTTAATCCTTTAATAGACTATTTATTACATTTGCTCTTGATTACTTTCGCTAGCATTTACGTTATTCTTTACGACATAAGTCATAATTACTAGATGGAAAATGCCGTTTGGTAACGAAGGGTAACACATGCTTAGCCCTCGACCCACCTAAACAAACCTTACTTGGTTTTTACTTGAATTCCGAGGGCACCACAAGATATTTTATACGCATTTTAAAACTATAGTCATTCTAAAACAACATAAAAAATGCAAACATGTAGAACCATTTTCGAAAATACAGACAAAATGTAGAATATTTTTAGATAGCTATTGGCATCTATGACAGTTAGCACAGTCTTTCCACAATCACTGGACCCACCTTGTATAGGACCCATTCTAATAAACGGCTCCATAAAACAACTGTTTAAGCAGTTTAAACTTATTTTCTTTATTTTTACTACTAAGTGCCAATAAGTATTTGAGGGCCAATTACTACACACTTTCTATCTATTATTAATCGAAAATATTAATTGGAAAAAAATTATCAATATATACATTATCATATCAAAATAGAGGAGGTAGAAAATCTATAATGCTCATATGATATTGATATAATCCAAACTAAATTCGAAGATTAAGGGTTGTATCATAAAAAAAGTTACGAATATTCTATTAAACTTATCTACAAACAAAATCTAATTTGATTTTCGAGACAGATTAAACAAATTTTATACTTGTCTATAACTTTGTTAATACCAATACCATTAAATTAATACCATTACCAATTAAATTAATACCAATACCATTAAATACAACCAAATAAAAAACAATACCATTAAAAATATGTTAATCTTTGCACACTAAACTGAACATATTAACAAGTAAATTATTGTATGTGAAAGATGCTATTATTATAATCGTGTGTAAAAGTATCCAAATCGTGCGTAAAAGCCCAATGTACAATAAATGGAGTTTCATTATTAAACGATTTCTGTTTGTTGTTATTATGGCAACCACTCGCGTCGCTAAATAAAAAACATAGACGTACTGAAAATAAATTTTCTGACTTATATTAAAATTGAATTATTTTTTCTTATTTTTAATCAAACAGTCTCGGCTTCTCAGTCTGGATTTATCTGGTTCTAATATAACTTAACCTAAACATAACATAATCTAGATTAAATCTATGTTAATCTAGATTAAAATTGAACAAAAACGACCAAATATTGTTCCCGTCACTGTGCGTTTTTAATAGTTAGCAAATTTTGTAACGGGGGCGATGAACGTTCTAACCTTAGAGTGTCAGTGATTTGTGTTACTTGTAGTGTCATGTATTTTGTCTGTCAAAATTACAATTTTCCAATATTATCGGTAAGAAACATTTTTTTTTGTAGATTCAACAGTATTTCAACATGCTTCGTAGATAAAATAAAGTATGATACACGTGTGTTAAAGGCTTTTGTGCACACTTGTGTAAGATAATAATAATACATGAATTAAGAATTCTAAAAGGCATAGTAAAAAATTACTCGGGAATTCTGTTACAACAATTGGGTTGTTGAAAAAAAAATTATCGATTTTTTTAATGTATTTTAAAACCTTATTGTAAATAATTTGGATGTTCAATGCGAAAAAGTTGATTTTTTTTTTCAATTAATTATAAACATTTAAAAAGTCATAAGATTATAAATTGCTATTACTGAAACATCAGAACATATTAAGTTTCTAAATGAAATGTTATTTCACTTGGTCAACAGAAAATTTGAAGTGAAAAAAATCAAATTTGAAGTGAATAGACAAAAAAAGTGGACGGGTAGAAATTGCCCTTGCTACGTCACACCGTGTTTTCGGCCTTTTTAACTTTCTAATACAACGAAAAAAACAAAACAAAAAATTGTTTTGTTATAAAACTTATATACGATCTTTCTATTTATGACAAAAAAAAAATCAAATACCCAATTGAATACTGTATAAGCATAAAATTGTTGTTCATTGATTTTAGATTATATTTTGGTTGAATTATACATATTTGTCAAATTTGGCGCCGAATTTTTTAGGACGAATTATCAGGATTTAATAAAGAAAATGACCGAATGAAATATTACACACATATTTAGTTGTATAATTCTCAAAATCATAAATACGATATACTAAAGTATACAAACTTGCGTGCATAGAAATCGGCCCACTGTAAACTTTAGACTTTTTTTAACACTATTTTTTTTTTAACTATGTATGACATAAAATAAAGAAATATGGCCTTGAAAATGACCTTTAACAGTCGAAACTCGAGTCGTGATATATGTGTAGAAATTTATATAACTGTGAATAATAAGTTATATAACATTTTTACATATTATAAGTGTGGTAAAAACATACTGAATTTTTCAATTCAATATAAGTATGAATTAACACGTAGTTAATCAGTCGCAACCGTCATATTCATAAGAAATATGGCGTTTGAAAGGCAATTAAATATGCTTTAATAGTTTCAGTCTAAGTTTATTAAAATTTATTAGGTTTCTTGTGTTTGACATTTGACAGTGGAATTAACTCATGAAACAAATTAACTATTTTTTTATTACCAAAAGAAATGTGGTACAATTATCTAAATTAAAACTTAATTTTTAATAATAGGTATGACCTCCTCTTCCCCTAACAACATTTATCATACGGTTAGGCATAGATCTAATCAAGTTTACTATTGTTTCTCCGATGGTATGTTAAGCCACTCTTCTATTGCAACAATAAGCGCTGGGATCCAGGTTGGGGTAGGCGAAGGATCAAATTTCGTTTAAACTCATCCCATAAACGTTCTACCGGGCTTCAATGCTGGCCACTCCATAACCCAAAAACCGATTTCTGTAATATAATGCACTTGCACGATTCTTGCGTTGTGCGGCTTCGCATTTTCAAGCATAAAGAAAAATTCTTCTCCAATTAAGTTGACGTAAGGTACCACATGAACTGCTAAAATATACTCGACCTACCTTAGCACTCGTTAAACCTCCTCTTGAAGGCATGGTCGGTTCGTGCTCCCTTAGAAATTGCACCTCAGATCATGAAGGAACCTGCTCCATAAGCAGCCTGTTCTTCGATGCAGTATCTTACAATCTCTTGTTCTCCGGTATACTTTTCTTCTTTGGTCGCTACCATAGTGGCATATTATGGTCTTTTCTGAGAACAGAACAGACTCCCATTGTTCCAACGTCCAATTTATATTATCCCTTGTAAAATGCAAGCGTGCTTGACGATGAGCTGGGGTAAGTTTTTGACAAACTGCAAGTGTCTTTGGGGCCAATTTACTATCCTGCAGTCTTCATCTTACTGTTCACTGACTAATAGCCACTCTTTGTATTTCACGGAGCTGTTGTTGCAGTTGAACAATATTAAGGTGACGATTTCTTATTGATGTTGACTAGGATTTTCGCGTACCCTCTTTTAATACCCGGGTATCGGGTATTATTTTTTCATTTACCTGGGTATACCCGGGTACCCGGGTATTTGCAATTTTTGCAGAAAAAAAGACAATTTTCTTATAATAATGTTTTATTTTATTACGAAAAAGTGAAATATGTCAATAAATCCCCTTAACTTATATCACAATCAGTCACACAGTTATACAGTCTTGTTCTCATTAACTAATTAGGAACTAAAATGACTTTTTACTACAATAAATTCTGTTATAAAATAACCAAAATATAACTAAATAAACTTCTCTGACAGTTGAAAATTAAAAATAAAGTTCTGTTTATGTACTTTATATTATGTATTTTATATTATGTACTTTATCTAAATGTTTTTATAAAACAATTGTTGAAGAGCCTTTATGGGATAATATTTTAGGGCATATTGAACATTGTACAGATTCCTTATTCTGTATTTTTTTTTTAATATTTCCATACTCCAGAAACAGGTCTATCCATTTCGCCCACGAAAAGTAAACCATCGTATAGTAACATTTTATAGGTTATCCACTAGATACAATTTTTTATTTTGAATTAATAATAATGAATTCATTTAATCACCGTTCACCGAAAAATATTCTTAACTTCAACGTCTTCAACTCCAACGAAATAAAAACAAAACATGGCGACATAACCAAACCTAACCTCAAGTTTACTGCATTTGTGGTAAAAAACCGACGCCTTCTTTAAAATTATTTTAATTGTTTGTATTATAAATTTGTTAATATTATTTTTAAGGCGCTACTTAGTAATATTTTTCCGAGAATTTTGATTAATTCTTTGATCAAGTGGGTACCCGAGTACCTGGGTCTGACAATGAAATAGTACCCGGGTACTACAAATTTCATATACCAGGGTATACCCGGATCCGGGTACCCCGAAAACCCTCTCTCTTAATGGCACTACAACCGATTGCCGGTCTGGGCCTCTTTTAGCATGTTTCTCCAAGCGGACCTATCACTCGCCAACGTTCTCCAGTCCCGTACTTGAAGTTTTTGTAGGTCAGTTGTTACCGCATCCTTCCATCTCCCTCTTGGCCTTCCGGCCCTTCTCCTTCCCTCTGGTTGGCCATTGAACAACTTTTTCGGAACCCTATGATCACCCATTCTCTGCATGTGTCCGAGCCATCTCAATCTTGCCACCTTGATGAAACTCACAATATCTGGTTGATTGTAGAGCTGATATAGTTCGTGATTATATCTTCGGCGCCAGATTCCTCGTTCTTGGGTCGCTCCAAATATTGTACGTAGCATTCTTCTCTCAAATACACTTAAAGCCTGTTCTTCGCTCAGTGTTAAGCTCCATGCTTCTGCACCATAGGTTACCACCGGTCTTATCAGTGACCTGTACAGTGTGCACTTATGCTTGTGGTGGATTGTTTTGGGCCTAAAAAGTTTAAGCAGCCCGTAATAGCACCTGTTACCAAGAGTTATCCGCCTTCTAATCTCCTCGCCCATCCGGTTTACGCTGTTCAATTACGAGCCCAGGTACACAAATGTATCTACTGTGTCAAAGTGCTTTCCGTCTAGTTCTAGCGTTGGTCCTACCTTCCGATGAGTTTCGTTAGCCACTATGTATTTCGTTTTGTTTACGTTGACAGTGAGTTCTAGGTTATTTGCTTCCTTCTCCAGCAGCGAGTAAGTAGTTTTGGTCGGCTGTTCGCTTCTGCAAACTATATCAATGTCGTCTGCGTAGGCCAATAGTTGTGTTGACTTAAAGTAGAAAACCCTAATGTTGACATAATAAAGCGGTCATACCCAGATGTTGTAAATTTCCTTCTGCCTGTACCAGGTCATCTATGAAAGGATCTAGTCTCCCCTTTACGTTGGAACACTATTCGAACCGCGGCGCGTATCATATTTAGTTGTCGAGCAACAGCTCGCTGGTCCATTTCACAGCTGGAACACTTCAACTTGCGAGCTGCAAGTCCATTTTCGATTAGAATAAAAACTTGGGCGGCTTTATTAAACTAACACTCTAGAAAAATCAAATATCAAATTATGAAAAACGAATGTGCAAATTTCAATTGCAAAGACAATAATTACAATCTTTCACAAGTTTGTTATTCTCATTATAACCACCACATAAATACGTTCGTTTTTTGTTTACCGGTTGATACGCATATAAACTATAAGCATTCTTGATAAATTGAAACTCATGTTAAAACATATTAACACATTGACGGACAGTAGGAACAAGTGAAGTTCGAAAATTGACTCTACGATTATGTAATTTTTAGAATATTAGAAGTATAGTTTTACTCTTTCTGTTTAAATAAACTTAATTTTGATTAATTCAGCAGCTTTAATTAGGTTGCGTATATAATCGTCAGGGCGCCAGCGGACTTTAGACACTAAGTAATGGGACGACGGCCGTGTAACAGGTGCTAAACGAAATTAAACCTAAAGTTTAAAAAACATGATACTAGGCTTCTACTTATACGCCGGTATATGCACATTTGTGCTGCTATAGTCGCAGTGTCTAAAAACGACCGTCATGCCACATAGTGAACTTCGCTTTGACGGCTATAGCCGCAAGTGTCCGTCAACGTGTTAAATTGCCTTTCAATCGGCATATTGCTTTATTTCATTTCAGAGACATCTCAATGATTTACTCTTTTAGACTGGGGGGAGTATCCTTTAAAGTGTAAATTTTTGTTTCCAAAATAAAAAAAATAGTAATAGTAGTCAAACGTTTACAATAGTCCGATTTCTATGCTCGCGAGTTTAAACTAATTGTAAATAATAAATAGCATTTATTTTATTATAGTATCCATACTCCAGTCATAATCATGTTTATTCCTTTTTATACAATATGGTAAATACTATTTAATCACTATTTATGTATTTTAGAATTTAAATTCTTTAAAAAGTAAAAACGAATCAATACAACCGTAATTTATCACTTTCCTCACAAAGAAACCGTTCACTTCTCATAAACGGTAGTTACATGTTAATATTCAACTCAACAAACCACAAAAAAAGTTGATTTCAAGATCCTAAAAAAGTAGGTGTGTCTTTAACACATAAAAGTATCGATAAAATATTCGAAATTTATTAAAAACGGATTTAACAAATAAATGTAAAATAATTATCAAATAAGTTAAAATATATTTGATAATTTTATCTTATAGGAAACTATTTTAAATTTATTTATAAAATAATGAAATTTATTTCTGTTGTAGGTCTATAAATATGTTTCTAGTCTTTTTCTTTCTTTGGCATCACAGCCCTATATCAAGTATGGCTTAACCTCCCCTTCCTGTTTCTAGTTTCTAATAGGTCAATAAATGTGAACAGAGAGTGAAAATTTGGCTCAATTTTAAATGTAGTAAATGTATGAAAGTAAATTTCAAAATTCGTGTAAAGTTTAATAGAATAATTTTCATATGTAAATAAATGTCAATACATTGTTTGTATATATAGTGGGATAAATTGTTTATGTAAGAATAAAAATCAAGTCATAATCGCGACTAAAAGAAAATCAAATATTAACTTTTATCGAGGAATTATATAAAATAATAATAAATTGTGTATGTCAATAGTCTATTGTTAAATGTGTTATTACAATGTTTTACATTAAACGACGTTAAAAATTTCGGCGTAAAATATTTATTCTAAAAAGACACAGAAATTCTTTCTTAAATAAAGAAAGAAGTTTAAAATTTTGAAATTTCTTTATTATATCTTCTTACTATCGAAATCTAGACCCGAATAATTTTGATCAAATTTAGACTATTTGAACAAATTTAACTAAATTCAATTTTTTTGTCGTTTCATTTGATACGTTAAATTTAACAGATTTATTAATCATTTAACTGAAATGGGTGCATGTTTTTGAAGCAAATGTATATTATAATACTCATAAAAAATGAAAAAGAGTGCATATAATGTGAGCAACTCGAAAATTAAGTTAAATCATATCAAATAATTAAATGGTGTTTGCAATGTTTCACTTTCATTTTATCACAGCGACACAACTAATAAACATTAAACAAATTAAATAAACAACATATATTATTAAGGTGCAAGTTGTATTTATGAGTAGATTAAAATCCGGTTATTTCCAGTTTTCAAATTAATAAATTCATAAAGAGAACTTTTGCCAAATCATAAGGTTAAATAACATAAATTATGAATATATTATATAATGAAATTATTTTGTTTGAATTAAAACTCTTTTAAAATTGTTACCAACAAATGTATCTAGTTGACAAAGAATTTCCAGATTAAACAAACTAGAAATTACATTTATTTATTATTTTTATTTGCATTAATTTATTGTGATAAATAAAATTAGAATGAATATAAAGCAAACAATGCGGCATTGATTTAAACGCGAACTAATAAACCAGAAATAACCAGATCAAAACGCAATAAAAAAGTAATTATTGGCTGTTTATTTACCCATTAATTATAATGTAGACTTTCATACATAAATTTATTATAAAAATAATTTTATGCATATAAATTATTAAGAAGAAAATGTAGCCTGAATATATAAATATATTCAACCTGGCCGTAGCTCTACAATATTAAGTCTACTTGAAAGAAATCTCATGTTGAAACTACTTCCCTGGCTAATGCCAGGCAGGATATTTACATATCCTGCGTGGCATTAGCCGTGGAATTATACAACAGGCATTTGACAGGCAAAATTGCAATGGTAATAACATGCAAATGCTTGTTGTACAATTCAAGGGTAATAAGATGCAAATGCCTGTTGTATATTTCAATATCCTGCGTGGCATTAGCCAGGGTAGTACAGTATACTCTAGATAATCCGATTGGTTATTCCGTCACATTCAGTAATCCGCTCTTGGAAAACACGTGTCTTCTCTTACCCACGCCGGATATAAACCTCGCGCACAGAAGAAATAGTCAATAGAAAAGGTCAAAAACAACACCTTCCAGTGTTGTTTTTTACACCCCCTGCTTTTAACCCTGAAAACTTGACAGACGATTCTGACCAAGCTAACTTCACTCTACAATTGTCTTAGTATCTGTTCTAAGTTTGTACATATTTTTTTATGTACACGTTTACCTATATATATATATATATATATATATATATATATATATATATATATATATATATATATATATATATATATATATATATATATATATATATATATATATTATATATTTTATTCTTTCTGAAATACAATTGTACATAAAATATGTGAAATTGTTATTGTTTTCTTTTAATCCTGATAATCTGGAATTTTTTGATAATCCGGCGGATGTCTGGTCCCATATGTGTCGGATTATCTAGAGTATACTGTAGTTGTTTCAACATGGGATTTGTTTTGTAGTCTTAATAAGAATTAATATTATAGAGCTACGAACAGGTTGAATATATTTATATATTCAGGCTACATTTCACCCTTAATAATTTTATATGATTGAATCTATAATTAGTATGATTCCACCAATATTAAATTTTATACATTTTTAGCAATATTTTATTCACAGCATAAGTTATAAATCAAATTCAAAAAAGTATTTATCTACAAATGTTTTTTGTTTTTATTTTCTTATATTAAATATTTAAATTCGTGGTTCAAGGATACAATTACCTTTAATGAGCGATAAATATTTAAAATGTTTTTTAGAAATCCTTGAAAATTAAAAATTTCCAAAACACTTTCAAAAACTTATCAAAAATAACCACAACAAGAATTGAAGTGGGGAATTATAAATCCCACAATGTTTTAAAAGGTCAATAGTTGAATGAAGAATATCTAAATGATTAATAACAAATATGTAAGTGCCATATGATAAAATTATATCATTCCCGGTTCTTGGAAATCTGGGAATTTTCTGACTCCCCGGTTGTAAAAAGACAAATAAAAAATATGAATTAGTTACTATTTTGTCGCACATATTGTATAGTGAATGTGAAGGAGAATGTGTCTGAATGCTTTAAACTTAATAAAGACGGAACAAAGCTTAAATATTTAAATATACTCAACCTTTCAGGAGCTCTATAATACTAATTATAATATAATTTGACAAAATTCATACGAGATTTGTTTTTGGTAGTCCTAAAAAGACTTATATATTCAAGCTTTGTTTCGTCTTTATTAAGTTTATCTGATTATATATAATGTTGTATGGTTTCACCAATTCAAAATGAATGCCTTAAGTTTTCGAAAGGGCTACGACAGGGGTGTCTACTGCTGTCTTCTGCTGTTCAACATATACTTAGCTGATTTGGAAAATATGTTACGCAAGGTTCAGGCAGGTGGTACAGTAATTGGGAAAAAGTGTGGAATGTGGCCTTCGCTGACGACATCGTAGTTTTGGCAAGCACGTAGGCAGATATGAGAGAGGTGATTGGAAGGATGAAGGGGTCCTTTGTGAAACGTAAACTGGTGGAGAAGGTGAAGACGACAAAAAAAAAGTTGTTTTTCAAAAGAGGATGTTTAGTCAGGACGGTTCTTTTAAGGAGCATATAAATTAGATTGCAAAGAAATTCTGGGTGTCTGCTAACAAGTTCTGAAGTGTATGGGAGAGGGAATGCAAGGAAAAGTTCAGAACTAAAATTGTGATATGGAAGGCCTACGTACTCTACCTACGTAATATTTTAATGTATGGTTCAGAAGTGTGGGGAGTGAAAGAGGTAGAAAAGATTGAGAAAAAATTCGGATGCAAGTGTTGAAAAGAGCGCTGCAGCTGGAAAAATCGACTCCGTGGTACATAGTGATGCAAGAAATAAATGCAGTTAAAATTGCGAGTCTGTCTGCAGAGCGGTTTGCGAGGTATGAATGAAAGGTAGACAGAATGGGAGATAAAAGGATCGTTATTAAATAATATCGATCGATATTAAGATCGATATTAAAGATCAATATTAATATCGATATAAGATCGATATTAAAGGACCAGTTCAGTAAGCGCGATTTTGCAGCACGCGTCCAAGTTTGGACGTGTGCTTTTCTGATGGACAATTAGATTTCTTTCTAACGGACAAGTGCTGAAAAACGCCTTACGAACGAGTTTTTTACAATTTTTTTTTCTATTTTGCGCCCTTTTATGCCATTTCTAAATAAAAAAATCGCCGATATACATTGAGAAAATTGTATCGCACTCGGCTAGCCATAACCGCACGCATATGAGTGCTGTTATGAGTCCATTACATACGCAAAATAGAAAAAGAAGTTTAAAGCTGCTAGGAAAGAAGAGAGGGGTAATGCTAGAATAACTGAATGGGGAAATGAGAGAAGGAAAATGTATGAAAAGGATCCGACCAGCCGAGGATGGAAGTGGAGAGAATGATTAAGAGAGGAAGCAATTTAGAAAGTTTGATATGAGAAAGGGTGTTTGAGATTGATAGAGATGTGGGGTTAAGGAGCATATAAGAGGGAACGTACAACCCCGAGTATCGAAATATACTCGTATTTTAAAGTTAAAGAGCTCCAGGATCAGGTGTGGTACTAAAGAAAAGGATTAGCATAAAGGAGTTGGATGAAGCCAAATGAGAGAACCTGCCGCATTTGTGGGACGGGTAAAGAAACTTGGGAGCACTTGGGTGCAAGCTGCAGTGGTTGTTTGTGGAGTGTAATGGAGAAGGTAGAGCTGATAAAAGGGTGGTCAGGGTTGACCACTGATGGTAAAAATTATTAATTTTTAAGATAGCAAAGGCGGATCAGTGTAGGGTACTTGTCGTTAGGGAAACTTATGTCATAATGTAGAATACAAATGTCGATTGTCTAGCTTTAGAGTGTAAGTTATTTTAATGTTTAATGTCAATAAAGGTTTATATGTTATTATAGTTAATATTTTATCTATTCGTTTACCATTCGAGTTTTTACGGGAACTAATGTTTATTTAAATAACTGTGTTATAAAATATAATGCATAGTTTTTTTGTATGTTGCACTGAGAGTCGGAAATTATGAATAAATATTAATCGGCTAGATGTTGGCCTCGATTCGCATTCATCGTGACATATTCATTCGTGTCGACTTTTCAACCCTGACAGCTTATTTATTATCCTTTGACAAGTTTAGTTTTTGATTGGTATTCTTAAAGTGTAAGCATTGCAAGTTTCCCATGAAATGATTTTATATAAATAAATTTTCGAATGCGAGACGCCAGTGTTTACATTCAGGCCCTTCCTTTCCAATAGTTCGCAGCGTCTATCGTCCTGTCATTTGCCACCACTAGGTCCTCCATCGTGCATGCCTCCCCGTGCATGTTGGGAGATCTGAGAAGGTGGCTATCGCTCTGAAGCCCGCCGCATTCACAGAGATCGTCATCCACAGGCATTCCCCTTCTCATCCTGCTCGATTTGCAGCGCGTTACTCCTGTTCTTAGTCTGTTCAATGATTTCCATGTGGCGTATGATAAAAGTTTTACCGGTGGCAGTTCCTCTCGGGGTTTAGGTGTTGTTCTTTCCATAGTTCTATGCGGCGTTGTTTTGGGCATGTCTATAGTTGTTACGTATATTAAAGAAAGCTCTGCCTTGATTTGAGTCGTCGCCTTTCTGGCTGTTGGTCGTGTAGAGGGTGCCGCCTATCTCCTATCTGCTTCTGCCGCTCTGTTTCGGATGTTACTTTACGTCTGACGTGTGCTAGGGCAATTCCAGATAGAGGGTACAGCTTCTCCTCAGGTGTCGGTAATAATCCTGCCTGTTATAATCCTGAACGTCTCGTTTAAGGCCACGTCGACATGTCTTGCGTGAACCGAGTTGTGGCACACTGGCGCCGCGTACTTAGCAGCGGAGAAACAGAGAGGAAGGGCCGACTTACGCAGCACCTCAGGCTGCGCTCCCCATGTTGTGCCAGTGAGCTTCCGGATGATATTATTTCTAGCACAAACTTTCTATTCTGGCAGTGTTTTTGGAAAGATAGTGTGCGGTCCAGTGTTACGCCCAGGTATTTTACGCGTGTCGCATTACGAGTGTCGCATGTTTCGAGTTCTTGTTCTCTCCATGTGATTTGCAGCTTCTTGCGTGCGTCCTTATTTCTCAAGTGAAATGCACATACCTGGGTTTTGCTGGGGTTCGGCTTCAACTGGTTTATGTTGTAGTACTGTGCCATGTTTTCTAAGGCTGTGGTTAGTTTATTCCCGACTTTTTGGAAGCTTTTCCCCTGTGCGGCAATGACTGTGTCATCCGCATAGATGAAGCGACGTGTCTGTTGGTCGGTTGGTTGGTCATTTGTGTATACGTTGAAAAGCATAGGAGCCGGTAAACTTCCGTTTAGTGGGCCGTTCCTCTGGTCTCTCCATTGACTCCTTTTTCCCAGCAGTGTAACATAGAACAGCCTGTTCTGCAGCAGAGTTTTCACCAGTCCAGCTAGGCGATAGTCCTTGATAAGATGATACAATTTCTCCACTGCTATTTGGTGCTTTACGGTATCATATTCCGCTGTCAAGTTCAATATGCTGTGTTAAGTTTAGAACATAGTATTACTCCTATAGCTAGATTTACAAAATGATTTTATTTATTATATTATGTAATAAAATTAACAAGTTTATGCAAATTTAGAATTAGAATTAGAAAAATTAGATTAATGCTTATTAAGTAAATGTTATAACGATATTTTAACAGTAACAGTAAACATTAAAAGATTTGCAAGAAACAGATTTAAAATTACCTTTTTACAAAACTAATTGTTTTCAATATTAAATGACATCAACTATTCAAATATGATACGTATAATTAGTAATTATCATAATTAGTAATTATTATAATTAGTAATGATTACAACAGTATATGCTATAGTATTATAATTAGTAATGATACGTATATAACGGATGTTCTACAGGAAGATATCACACTTAGAAGTTTTTTAGACAAGTTTATTATCCTTTGACAAGTTTAGTTTTTGATTGGTATTCTTAAAGTGTAAGCATTGCAAGTTTCCTATGAAATGATTTTCTATAAATTAAAGTGTTTTAGCGATTAAAAGGTTTAATCAAAATCAGTGTGAATTACAGTACCATGCGATGATTTCCTCAAAATAATGTGTTAACAAGAGACTGAATCTGCATATCAGTTGATTAGACCAAAATCTATTTTTATTTGAAATTTCTGTTTTTGTTTATACAGCAGTGCTTAATAACTAACATATTTAAGAACCTTCTCTGGGCATGGCTTGAATGTACTATGAATCCACAATAGAGGGAAATGCGAAATTACATTCGTTCATCGTTCCGACTAGGGTTTTCTACCCGGGTACCCGGATCCGGGCATACCCGAGTAAATGAAATTTTTTCTACCCGGGTACTATTTCATTGCTACCTGGGTTCATTGCTACCTGGGTATCCACTTTGATCAAAGAATTCATAAAAAATCGGAAAATTATTACTAAGTAGCGTTTAAAAAAATATTAGCAAATTTGCACTACAAACAATTAAAATAACTCTAAAGAATGCGTTTTTTACAAAATTGCAGTAAACTTGCGGTTAGGTTTGGTTATGTCGCCATGTTTTGTTTTGATTTCCTTGGAGTTTGATTAAAATATTATTCGCTCAACGATGAGTAATTGAATAAAATATTATTAATACAAAATAAAAAATTGTATCTAGTGGATAACCATAAAATTTTTAAGCAAAATGGATAGACCTGTTTCTGGAGTACGAAAATATTTATAAAAAAATACAGAATAAGAAATCAGTACAATGTTCAATATACCCAAAAATATTATCCTATAAAGGCTCTTCAAGAAGTGTTTTATTAAAACATTTAGATAAACTACATAAAATAAAGATCGAAAAACAGAGCTTTAGGTGCGAAAAAGAAGTGCCATCGATATCGTCTTCTCTATTTAAATCTGAACAAAGTTCAAGTCTAGTTCCAAAAAGACCGCAAATAAAATTTTTTTTTTCGACTTTGTACTAAAATTTTCAAAATTGTTGCACGCTTGGTTGCCCAAGACGGTATTCCATATTCAATCGTAGTAAATTCATCTGAGAATCTTTTCATAATAAACAGCTAACTCTACCGAAAAGCGAAGGCATGACAATGGAACTAGTTCGTAATTAGTTAATGAGAACAAGACTGTTTAACTGTGAGACTGATAACTAAGTTAAGTTAACTTCATTCACTCTTATAAAATTCACGTAATAAAATAAAACATTATTATAAGAAATTGTCTCTTTTTCTGCAAAACTTGCAATTAATCCGGGTAATTAATCAATTAATCAAGTTTATTTGCTTTATTAATTAACAAATTAATAAAGCAATTAATCCAAATTATCCGGGTACCCGGGTATACCTGGGTATTTGAAAAAATAATACCCGATACCCGGGTATTAAAAAAAGTCGGGTACGCGAAAATCCTAGTTCCGACCATAAGTTAAAAGAATTATATTCTCTAGCTGTCATTAAATAGTTTTTTAGATATAATTAGGTATATAGTTTAGATTTTTATAATAGAAAATTGCATTCAAACTGGTTTAAATTTTTATATTTTTATTTTTATATTCCCTTACGAAGCAAGGCCAAGCAAGCATAATTACTTTCCAAACATTCCAAAATATAAGCTAGTTTTAAAGCAATTTGTTGCCGTCTAACGACATCTAAACGACATGTAAATCCATCTAATTGACTGTCAGTGAATAGAATTTCGTAAATTATATATTTTTTCTTTCTACAATAAATGATCTTTAATATTGAAATGACTGTGTGACCTTTAATATGCATTTAATTTATTTGGCGAATAAGTAGTACACTTTAAAAAAGTACACTTATAAATCGATTTCTTGCACACTGGCCTAACGCATAGGGAAGAGTTGCTATATGCGTACTGGTCACCAAAATCGTACCAGGTACTTTATTCAAAAATTAATGCATTTTGATGAGATCTGACGGTAAAGATATCAACTTTTATTTAAGCGGATCAAATATGGGCAAAAAGGCAGTCGCTATTAGCATTATTATTATTATTTAAATATGGAAAAGCGAAAATATTGTGAATGGATAGAAGAACAAATGAAATTAGCAATAGAGGCTTACATAAATAAAAAATACGTATTGAACGTATATTCTCGGCCGCTTAAAATTCCAAAGCCAACGTTAAGAAGACATCACAAAGGATTGATAAAAGAATTACTTCTGCATTATAAAAGGTTGGAGATTTACAAACAATATCTATAATTTTTGAAATAGAATTTGTGGACTACATTCTTGAACAGAAATGTGGACTCATCATTTTTTGGTTTAACTATAACAGATGTTCTATGCTTAGCATATCAAATTTAAGATTTTAGCATATCAAATTTATAATTTAGCAAAATATTTTGCTCTACAAAATAATATTTCACAAAAAGTGAATAAGTACACTAAAATGGCTGGCAAAAAGTGGTTTTATACTTTTTTAAAAAGAAATCCAACGCTTTCGGTCCGGCAACCAGAAAATACTTTCTAGTATTCAATAGGAATTCAATAGGGAATCGTCAACATTCTTTTTGACATCCCAGAGGATAAAGTAAAATTATTTGGCTTAATGTTAAATGGTAATAGGATTTATAACGTCAACGAGTCAGGATTTTCAACTGTTCAGAAGAAAACTTAAACGAAAATAATAGGACAACAAGGAAAAAAAGAAAATCAGTAGGATTGTTAGAGGGGAACGAAGAACAATTGTAACAAATTTTTTGTATGTTGTGCAAATGCATCGGGAATGTTTGTCCCATCAATGTTTATATTTGAAAGAAAAAGATTGTCATATCAGCTAGGCAAATGAGCTCCAGAAGGTAGTTTGATAGAAGTTGCTGAAAAAGGATATATAACAAGTGAATTGTTTTTGAAATGGTTGCAACATTTTAATGATTTTATTAAGATACATACATACACATACATACACATGCATACACATACAAACACATCCATACATATACATACACATACATACACATACATACACATACATACACATACATACACATACATACACATACATACACATACATACACATACATACACATACATACACATACATACACATACATACACATACATACACATACATACACATACATACACATACATACACATACATACACATGCATACACATACAAACACATACCAAGAATTTAGAAGCATTGGAACTAGCAAGGCAGAATAGAGTTATTCAGTTGCAATTACCAGGTCATAAGTTGCAACCATAGATGGCAATCATAGGTTGCAACCACTTGATGTCGGAGTGTTTGGACCTATGCAAAAATATTGTGATCAAGCACTTGACCAATGGATGACCTGTAATGCAGTCCAATGTGTGACTCAATACGAAATAGCTGATATAATAAAAATAGGTTATTATAAAGCTGCAACTGTTGGAAATACAATTAATTCTTTTAAAGGTGCTGGTCAATAAATCGACTTGTTTTTAGCCATGCTGATTTTCTACCTAGTGAATTATTAAACACTAGTAAACCTGAAACTGTGCCTGAGCCTCAGCCTGAGCCTTTACTTGAATCTGAACCTGAAGTTGCAGTAGCAGCTAATTAAACTAAATATGTGATTAATAGGTTTAAAGCCTCTTTAAAAGTTTCTCTCGCAGAAATCAGCCCAAAACCATCAACTAGGGGGTCTGAGACCTAGGGCTGCACAATCGGCAACAGTGCTTACCAGTAGCATCTACAAGTAGAAGTTAATTGCAATGAAAGCAAAGCAAACCAGAAAAATAAATATTGATTGCATGCCTTCAACAAACACCGCTGCTCCAGTTATCATAAAAGTGAAAAATGAAAAAGATTGATTCTATTTTCTTTGCAATAATGCTTATTTTTAAAATATGAACCAACGCTTACAGTGCCACAATTGGGTACATGAAACATGTGTAGGAGTTTTGAAAAAATACAAAATATATTTTTTATTACTCATGCGCGAAAAGTTCTTCTTGACGCACGTTTTTAATACGAGAAATGTCACTTTTCGTTGTATTATTGCACATAACCTAGGTAAAGCACGCAAATATTTAACATCGCTAGGTTACATTAAAAAAAAACAAATAAATAAATAAAATAAACAGACCCTCTATATTTAAAAAGTGACGTGAAGTATCAGAAAATTTTTTCATTACAAAATAATAACAAAAATTAAAGAAAACGTTTTAAATGAGTGTAAATTCCATGGTGATACCGGAGACTGGACTATGGTGATACCGGAGACTAAAGGAGAGTTCTTATGACGAATCCACACCAACGGAGACAATCGAAAAAGCAAATTATTCATTTTTGATTCCATTTTTTTATGGCCCCTGGATCCCAAACTTGTATGAGCAATTAAAAATATTGTTTGTAACATGCGGTATTGTCGATTGCCCTCTCGAGCGAATCAGTGAGTGCGCACTTACTGAATGTGCACACTCACTTCATTCGTGCGCTCAATTTTGCTCTCGCGTCAAATTGATAACTTACCGCACTAGTTACAAAATATACTAATTCCTTTAATTAGTCCTTTAATTGCTAACTACTTGAGTGATTGAAAGAAATGTTACATTACACATTGTTTTCATATTGTATTATATGTTAAACTTTAAGTTCTCTTAATAATATTAAACCATAAAATTTTATGATTTTTGTATCTAATTTTAATCTTACATGAGAAATCTTACTAATGATGTAAGATTTTGGAAACCGACTGGTACCATTTAGGATACCGGTTGCCTAAATCGTACTTTTTGCATTGTCTTAGAAAAGTGTTCATATCACAATGATCTATAAATGAATAATAAAGAAATCATATTAAGTTGCAACTACGATAGTTAATAAATTGATGTAAATCATAATATTTGCTAAAATTTCTACTAAAGAGTGTTTAAACTGCCTTCGAATTTAATTGGTTCGCATTTGGCAACTCTCTCCTAACAGAAAAATGATGTTATATTTTTACATAAAATTATATAAACTATTAAACAAAATGAAATAAATATATAGTAGATTTTGTAACTCTACAAAGGGTGAAAGGTTGTCAATATTACTCGAGAGCGAAAATGTGCGCACGAACCAAGTGCATTCGCTCGAGAGTGATATTGACAATTTAGCCCGTGTTACAAACAATATTTTTTATCACTCATGCGAGGGGAGGTATCTTACAAGTTTGGGATCCAGGTGCCATCCAAAAAAAATTTAAACAGAAATGAAGAATTTGCTTTTTCAATTGTCTACGGTGGCCTGGGTTCGTCGTTCAACTTTCCTCAGTTTCCGGTATCCTCATAGAATTTACACTCGCTTTAAAACATTTTCTTTAATTTTAATTTTTATTTTGTTATGAAAAAAAAATTCTGACACTTCACGTCACTTGTGCTTTTTAGATGAAGAAAATTGTTGTGTGAAATTATATAAAATATAAAAAAAAAGAGAATATAATGCATAAAAAATCACGAATCAGCATTGTTAATATCCATGACCCTAGAATGTATGTACTTGTCCTTCATATGCAAGGATTATATATGAAAGCACATATTAGGAATATAAATACCTCTAAAATAATCAACTGTTTCAGATGAAGTAAAAGAAATTCCTATTAGCCATAAAAGAAACTGTACACGTCTGGCAGAAGCAAGAAAGTTTATTAATATTAACATTTATTGTTGTTAATATTTTTAATGCGAACATAATATTTTTATAGATTTTTATATATTATATATGAGGTTGTTTTTGATAAAAAAGACTTAATATAAATTAATTAAAGAAAAGAACGGCATTCCAAAATATGCGGTTAACAGGTCATAGTGCAATTGCTCACAGACCTCGACAGAAGCATTAATTATAGGAAACAAGATACCTGCATACTTGACTTAAATATTTAGTGATTTAACATGTTCTTGCATATCAGATCTTACATTTTTATAAAGCTATACAAAGTAATTAGAGTAATATTAAATTAAATTGAATCTATAAAATTAAAGGTGTAAGCCAATATGCTTCTGATGTTGCAGTAGTTGAAGAAACAGCATCCCTTAAGAAATAGGAGACATAAGCTATATGTTTTGACTAGGTTTATGAAATATATCACAATAAAAGATCTCACTTCAATATTTGAGGCTACATGAGCTAAATCACTTTAATTGATATTCAGTATAAAATTTAAAATCCAACGAGTGTTCAAACCACATTTTATGTTATATCTTGTTCTCCATGTTCTCCACCTGTTCTAATCTACATATAGTCGGTTATTTTATTATAGCCCTGCCTAGAGAAATTTTATAAAGAAATTAAAATGAATTCAAAGTTTTCAAATAATTGAATAAATTTTGTACTAGGAAAATTAAAGATATTTATGTTATCAAAGCCGGTGAATGTTTAAAATATATCTAGGTAATACATAAATTGAATGTACGGCATTGGTAAATTTTCCACTAACATGTAGTCCAAGTAAACGTGTTTTGATGGAAAATAATTCGGCAGCAGCAATCTCTAATATATGCATTTGAAATTAACTTCAAGAATATACATTCCTGAATATAAAATTTTCAATTGTAAGAATATTGGAGCTTCATTTAATAATTTAATTGATAATAACTGATTTTTTTTAATATAAAATTAAATATATAGAAAACTAATCATACAAAATCGAAATTTGATTCATTGCCAATTATTTTATTTTTAGCATTTTTGTACATAAAAGCACAAAATAATACTAGTATTCACTAAAATCACTAGTGCCATTATTCTACATCAAAACATTCACTTTGAATAATTTTCTTTAAATATTTAAGATGTTTCTGTAAACTCGATTTAAATCGTGAAATAAATTATTAAAGTTTCAATTCAATACAATTCAATTAAATTAAATTTTAGTTAATTTAAATATATTTAAATATCAATTATTTTAAATTTAATTAGATTTATTTAACCATTAAAACATAATGCATTCACAATATAATTCGGACTAAACAACGATAAAAATATTATGCATGTTTGTAAAAAAAAATTAAAAACGACTTATCGCGAAAAATATATGTGAAAAAACACGATTATTAATCCAACATTATACACGATAAAAATATATATATAAACAAAAATTATACACGAAACAATATAGTATATAAATTTTAACGTTGCATAATAACAATACACTACATTATTGATTAAAATGTAGTAGTTTCACACGTAAATGGATTGAATTGAAAACTTTCGAAGTGGATCAAATAAATTTAGGATATTTTGTCATAATCATAATAAAAAATCATAAAATAACAGTTCTTTTAAAGAAATGTTTCAGTATCTTTTTATATTAAAATTAAAACTGTTCTCAATACATACTATAGAATTATGTATTATTGAGTCACACTGAGATTGTGTGAATTTCAAGATTACGTCGGTACTTGTAAAGCATTCATTAACAAAGAAAGAAATAATGTTTCTTTGAGGTTCCCTCCTTAATAGGATATGATAATTGAATTAATAAGCAATTTGTATACTTCCTATAATTATTACATTTATTTTCTGAAATTACTTAATGTGTTAATCACACTTTCTTCAAAAAAGTTCACTATGTTTTTTGCACGATGTTTTGAGACTCGATTTTCGACTGTTGAAGATCATTTTCAAGTTATAGAGTGTTATATTATGTTATCATAATATTATAATTATATTAATTGTAACTAATTGACACACATATATTTGTTAAAACACAACAATCACAAATAAAACCGTTTATAACAATAGTTTCTTAAAAAAATAGCAAATAATTAAAAACACGATTTAAAATAATAATTTCATTAATAAATGTTTATGAAAATAATGAAATAAATAATAATAATATTGATAAAAAAAAAAAATGATTAGAAAATAAACAATATTAGAAACTAAATGGTTTGGTAATTTTCTGACACAGATTTCGCAAATTTGTGTTATTTTTTTTGCAACAGCAACAACTCATTAAGAAATATTGCAATTTTTTTTTAAGTTTTTTGAAACTTTATTTACCGAATAATAAAATAATTTTGCACAAAATTAGCACACCTACGTAAAAGTAAATAAACTTATACTAGTTAAATAAAACAGAAACAATGAATGCGGATTTATCGCAAGATTATTATCGCACTTTTAGGATTAAATGTAATTCAATGTAATAACAAATTGTTTTTATAGATCGTATATATAGAACGATTTTAAAGATTGATTCCTAAATTCAAACAAAACCAATAAAATGTTATAAAATGTCGATTTAGATTGACCTACAAAGTCTAATCTGTAGTTAATATTTACGATCTAGTCTCGAATTGTCTTTCCAATCTATTAAGCCAACTTATTAAAGCGGAATATAGCTTGAATATATAGATATATTCAATCTCCGTAGCTCTATAATATTATTTAGTATTTTTTTACACGGATTTCTACGGCTATCGCCGCCTCTCCGTCCTCAGTTTCCATATTCTCCTATCAAGAGATTGTTCCTCTGTTAAGTTTCTTGTTTCAATAGGGCTCCTATGATTAGTGCATCTATTCCAACCAGATTCTTCTAGGTCTTCCTCTCTTTCTCCTCACCGGCGCTATCCATTCCATCACTTTCCTAGGCCATCTATTCTCATCCATTCTTTTCGTGTGACCGAACCAAGTCAGTTGTTTTTTCTCAACAACGTCTGTAATATTCTTTTCCCTGCCCATTCTATTTCGGATCTCCTCGTTTCTCATTCTATCCTTCCGTAACACACCACAGCTTCTTCTTAAAATATTCATTTCAGTTGCAAGTAGTTTTCTCTTTAGTGTTTCTATTATATGCCATACTTCTGCTCCATACGTTAACACACTTTGAACAGTACTTTCATATAGTCACTTTTTTCCTCCGTGTATTATTTTTCCCAGAGGATTGAATTTAGGGCTCCTATGATTTTTCTACCTTTATTACTCCTTTCTGTCATCTCATCCCTGCTATAGCCTTCTTTGTTAAATACAACGCTTAGGTATTTCGACTTTTCTCTTCCTTTTATGAGTTCGTTTTCTAAGAGAAGATTTTGGTTGTTTGTGCCAATTGCCAGGTATTCGCATTTACTCATATTCATCGATAGACCAGGTTTTTCTTATCCCTTTTTCAGTTTTCTCACCATAAACCCCAAATCGTTTTCATCCTCTGCTATCTCAACCTGATCGTCAGCAAAGTATAAACTATAGAGCGTGTCATCTCCCACTCTTAGTCCCATTTGTGCGCACTTTCTTGTCCACCCTCTAAGGGATCGGTCAAGGTAAATTTTAAAAAGAGTAGAGGGTAGACAGAACCTCTGTCTGAGTCCATTGGAGGTCTTAAAACTCTCTGTTAGGCCTGTTCCCATCTTCACTCCTGCAGAATTGTCCTTTCTATAAATAGTACTTTTTAGTGGCCTGTAGTAGAGTCAGTCTGAACTCTAGTTCCTCCATTCTTTCCCATAGTTGTGATATCCGGACGTTATCGTAAGCCTTTTCTAGGTCAATAAGGGCTATATGTGTTTCTCTGCCTCTTTGCATACGCTTCCCTAAGGCTATTTTAGGGGTGAAAATGTTGTCGATAGTTGAGCGACCCGCTCGAAATCTAGCCTGTTCTTCAAGTTGTTTTATCTTTACTATGGTCTTTATGGTCTTCTATTAGAGTCTTCAGTATACGAGAATATATTCTGCCTATTGTAGGAGTGACAGCGATTCCCTGGAAATTATGTGGTTCGTTTCGTGATCCCTTTTTATGTATGGTTGCGATACCATTTAGACACCGCTCAAATAAATTCTTCAACATAACCTTCAGTTTTTCATGGCCAAATCGTACAAATTTCGGGTGAATTCCTCCAGGTCCTGGGGATCTTCTTAGTTTAATCGTTTTGATTGCTTCCTTTACGAGGGACATATCTAGTTTCAAGGTTTCCCTATCGATGTGGTTTGGTTCATTTTCCTCTACATATTGTGGCATTGTTTCTGTTAAAAATTTCGAAAAATGATCTACCCATCCTTCCTTGGAGATGTTATTAATTTTGAATCCAGTTCTTGATAAGGTACTTGGCGATTTGACGGTCTTCCATGCCTCTGAACTCTTAGTACCGCCTATATTTTGGTCGACGTATTCGTACTTTTTGAGCCACGAGCTGTTTTTATTGTTTATGACTATCCTATTTAGTTGCTTTAGTTTTAGTTGCTTTCACTTTCCTATTTAGTTGCTTGTATCTCTTTTGATCTCAGGATCTCCCGTCTGGATAAGATTTTGGTATATTTTTTACTTTTCTGTTATTCGTTCTTCTATTTCTCCCTCGAATTATCTACACTTTGACGAAGACATTATGCCGGGTGGGGGAGCTTGCGTATCCTAATGATCCTGACAGCTATGTTGACGGCAACGTAGCTACCAGAAGGATCACCAAAGTGAGACAGGTCACAGCCAGACTAAGACAGATACCCGGTCTTCCAAGGATGGGGGTTGAATCGTGAAGCCAGCAACCTTACACCGGTAAAAACTACAATATGGTCAAAATACCTAGTAAAATTAAGCCTCGGATATTAGATAGAAGACGAAAACAGCAACGAATATGGACTTTGAATTTTGGAACATGGAACATACGAGGAATCCGAAACTAACAGCAAGAAATAATATCAGAATTCATAAATCGCAATATGGATATAGTCATCCTAACGGAAACCAAGAAAAAGGGAAACGGAAGTGAAGAAAAAATAGTGAATATATAAATTTATTCAGCGGAGTCGACAAAAGCTGCAGGGGGTAAAGCCGGGGTATCTATTATGTTACACAAAAGATTACAAGATAAGTAAAATCATGGAAATCGGTTGACGAACGCAATATTAAAATGACCATACAAATTAGAGGAAGGCACACAATAGTGATTGGATTATATGCACCGAACGATGACGCTAAGGTCCAAGAGAAAGATAAATTCGAACAGATTGCTGTTTTATATTTTACAACAACGCCTGTAATTGGAATGAATCACGACAAAATTAGCATTTTAGCGACAATTATGTGCATTGCATGACAGTAATTGTAAATTCTGCCAATTTAAATTACTTTCATACTGATCGTGTAAGGTCTGCTTTTGTATTCGTTGATTTTCCAGTGAGAAAAAAAAAGTATTAATTATTTAACGAACGGCTGTTTTATATTTTACAACAACGCCTGTAACTGGAATGAATTACGACAAAATTAGAATTTTCGCGACAATAAAGTGCAATGCGCGACAGTGATTGTAAATTCTAGAAATTTATATAACTTTAGTACTAGTCGTGCAAGGACTGCTTTAGGGCGCTCTTTTATATTTTTCAACAACTTCTGTAATTGGAATGAATCACAACAAAATTAGCATTTTAGCGACAGTTACGTGCATTACACGACAGTGATTGTAAATTTTGCCAATTAAAATAACTTTCATACTGATCGAGTAAGGTCTGCTTTTGTATTCATTAATCTTCCAGCGAGAAAACAAATGTATTTATTATTTAAAGAACGGCTGTTTTATATCTTACAACAACGCCTGTTATTGGAATGAATTACGACAAAATTAGCATTTTAGCGACAATAATGTGCATTGAACGACAGTGATTGTAAATTTTCGCAATCTTGGCGTGTAGAATCTGCTACCTATAACGAAATCTAATTAAACAAATTCCAAATCATCATGAAATTATTATAGCAGGGGATCTTAATGGTAGAGTAGGCATACAACTAAATAGCCAAATAGTTGGAAGGCACGGTAAAGAAGTCGTCAATGATAATGGTGAAAGGCTGAAAAACCTACATAACTAGCATAATGTGACCAACATAATCCAAAGATTAAGAACACCTTTTTCGCACATAAGGACATCCACAAGGAAACTTGGTAACAACACACGAGAGGTTGGAAGTCAATTATAGACTACGTGATTGTTACAGGGCGTAAAAAATAAGGTCCAGGATGCACGGGTCATGAGAGGGGCTGATTGCGGAAGCGATCACTGAATAGTAAACGCGATCTATATACCTTATATAGCACAAAATCAAAATAAATCACAAGAATGACACGAGGAACAACGAGAAGATGCAAAAAGCTTTTGGTATTTTCTATACCAAAGACGATTAGAACAGAAATTGGTGCAACAACAAAGGAGTACAGAAACCGAATATGAACATATTACACAATGTATAAAGGAAGCTACGATGGAATCTTTAGGCACGACGGATCTGAAGAGCAAACCATATTGGTGGGATTAAGTCTTTTTAAGACTGCAAAGCAAAACTCATGGTTTCAACAACAGATATTCGTATGCTATTTACTAGCTCTCGGTCCACTTTCGTGGCACTAAACAAGAACTAGATAAATAATATTGTTTTTAAGATCACATCTTTCTAATCAACCCAAGTGAATAGCCATCTGCAGACGCGTTTACAATCAAGAAGAATACACTTACATTAGTTTGAAAACAATATATTTATGTAGTTCTGTCGGTCTACTTCTGTTTCTCTCCTATTTTCTCATTTTCCTTCGAATATCGTGATTTGTTGGTCCGGTTTTATATATCTGCATGTCTTGTCTTTTATGGATAGTTTTACTTGTCTTGCCTGCCTAGTCGTAGTTTTCTGTCATATCTACCCAGTCTTGTCTTGCCTGTCTACTCTTGTTTATCTAGTCTCATCATTATTTTTCTTTCTGTCTTGTCTTCGTTTAGTACAATCTGTTCAATCTTTCGGTATGTCTTTTATACCAAATATTATCTGTCTAGTCTTCATGTTTGTAACTGTCTAATATTGTGGTTATAGTCTTGTCTGTCTAATATTTTGGGTTTAGTCCTGTCTGTCATTTAAGTCTATTCTGTCTATTCACATTTATATAACTTGTTTGTATTGTCTTTTTCTAACCTTTCATATCGAGTGACTAAAAATGATCGAAGCAAAATAATACATTGGCAACACTGAACGGGTTGGTAGTAGTTTTCTATGTTGGTTGTGCAACCGGTTAGTTGTCAACCGTCTTTATTTAGGTTATGTCAAACAAATTGTTCCTAAAAAAAATGCTGTGCATACAGCCAATGGCCAATTTTCATTTAGCAATCCAATACGAAAATCGGCAATTAATAAAATAACTCTGTTTGAAAAACTATTTAATAAAGTTTCAAACTGTGAATTTTAATTTTGAAGTTTGTTATGAATTTTGAAAAATGTGTCTGCCATGCCAACGATGTTGCCATTAAAACAATTAAAATATTTCCAAAGTTGCAAAAACAAAACAAAAACGTTTCCATCGGAACAAAATAATTCTCAATCATTTATAGCCATTCGGTATTTAACTTTATTACCCTTAGCCCCTCTTGTCTGTTTACTATCTTTTATTAGACATATATTCTGTTAATCTATTTCTTATCGCAAATTTTAATCTATGTACTATTTTATGTAAATATCTGAAACCCAATGATAATGAATTTAATTTTAGTGTTTACAAATGTAGTGGCAATAAACTTGATATAGATTTATCAATGCGTATGTTTGGGGTCTCCAAATAGAAAACGAATATACTGGGTGGTATTGTTTATTAGGCATATATTCTGTTAATTTTTATATATACATAATTTTTATCTACAATTTTTACCTATACATGATTTTATGTAAATATCTGTAACTCAATGATAATGAATTTAATTTTAGTGTTACCAAATGTAGAGGCTATAAACTTGACATAGACTTATGAGTGTGTATGTTGGGGTGTCCAAATACAAAACGAGGATACTGGGTGACCTTTAAAAGGAACTTATGCTAAATAACGAACTAACAATTTTAAAACGTCTTCTATGAATATAAAATTGTGTAGAAGATATGATATTGCATAAAAATTCCTTGAACTTTACTTAACGCCAATTAGAAAAATTGCGTTTGCTTTTTGTGGTTTATGTTTATACTTCGAATTTGTTACTTTACCACAATAAATATTGAGAAACTTATAGTTATTGCCCAAGATTTTTTTGAAATGCAAGCATATTTTTACCTTGTATGTCAACTTCTCAAATTCCATAGAAATTACGAATTTCTATCATTAATATCTTCTCTTACATATACCTACAGTTAATTTTTACAACAATTTTATTATTACATAATACAAATTAAGAACATTTAAACAAGAAAAAAATTATAAAAAATCGTGAAACTGAAAATTTATTGGAATATATGCATACTTTCGGTAAACAATTTATAGCGTCTTTTTCTTTTGGTTTTCCTCTGCTGTCAATTGTATCCCATCAAAAACATAAAATGTAAAAAATGCCAAGTCTCGTGACGCAGTTCCTTCGCTACAAAAAGTTGTGAGATCTCATGTAAGACCAAGTCAGTTATTTAAGTTAGTGTGTTTGTAGAAGCACCCATTCAATCAATTAATTAATTAATAATCAATTAACTATCAACATTTATAGTGACCGTATCAATATTAGACACCTTTATTTTTATTATAATTGTAATGACTTGGCAATTGCACGGCAGCATATTCTACTAATTAAAATACTTTTTTCTTAGGTTTACTGGTGCCTGTGATATGTAAACTGTTTTTCGTTGGTACAGGTACCAACGATACTCTCTTTTTTATTACCACCTGTTACCTAAGCAAAACTATTTTGTATTTGATCCTTCGAAATGTGTATTTACTGAAATAAACTTACTATTGTTATTATTATTACTATTTAGATTTACTTAGTAATCGAATTAGTAGATTATTCTTTTATAATTACGTTGCCGTGCAATTGCCAAATCATTATAATTATAATAGAAATAAAGGTATCTAATATTGATAAGGTAATTGATAAATGTTGATAGGTAATTGATTAGATAACAATTTATAACAAAGTAGTAAAATAACTGACTTGGTCTTACATGAGATCCCACAACTTTTTGTAGCGAAAGAACTGCGAGACTTGGCATTTTTTACATTTTATGTTTTTGATGGGATCTCATTTCTTTTTGTAGGTCATGTTCCATTTTTTTCTCGGGTAATATACCATGTCGGTCATCTACTGATTTTCTGAAAGCCCACTCCCTGTCTCTATTTTGAAGTTAGCAACCATACGTACAAGCGCGATGCGTTCGTTGAATACTATTTTTAATAATCATTATTGGTCATTCAATGGATAATGAAATTTCGGGATTTTTTATATTTTTCTTCCTTTATAGGCTAAAGGCTAACTAAAATTCAAAATTTGGAGTTTGTAAAATTGCTAGAAGTACCTTAAAATTTTGATGATCGGTGACAAAATTAAGAAATTTTTAATAATCATTATTTGTCATTTAATGGATACGAAATTTCATGTTTCCGATTTTTTCCTTCCGTTATAGGCTAAAGGCTAATTAAAATTAAAAATTTGAGGTTTGTAAGATTGCTAGAAGTACCTTATAATTTTGATGATCAGTGACAAAATTAAATTTTTTTAAATAATCATTATTTTTCATTTAATGGATATTGACATTTCGGGATTTTTGATTTGTTTCCTTCCTTTATAGACTAAAGGCTAACTAAAATTCAAAATCCGGGGTTTATAAGATTGCTAGAAGTACCTTAGAATTTTGATTATCGGTGACAAAATTAAGAAATTTTTAATAATCATTATTTGTCATTTAATGGATAATGAAATTTCGGGATTTTTGATTTTTTCCTTCCGTTATAGGCTAAAGGATAACTAGAAAACAAAATTTGAAGTTCGTAAGATTTCTAGAAGTACCTTAGAATTTTGATCGTAGGTGAGCGTGTCACTTACAAAATTAAGAAATTTGACTGGCTATAATTCGTAAACTATAAGGTATAATTATTAGGTATATTGGCAATATAGCCAGTTATAGTATGTCTCTTGATATCTAAAAATTCAAACTTCCTGCTTTATACACAACGAAGTTACAGGGGGGGTCAATAGTGCCGTTTGTCGCTTCGAGAAAAGATAGTACGGTTGTGCTCGACTTGGCGGATTTGACTATTTCTCAAAATTATTTCTATTAAACAGAGCGGCGGATTTTTCAAATAATTTCCTTTCTTATCAAAAGTGTTTCCTCAATTGTCAAATCAATTTCATATTATTACTAAATCATAATGAAAGCTAGGGCAAGATCTATTTAATCTAATGACTAAAATCTGCAACGAGATATCCAATCAGACATTGTTAGAAAAAATTATACAAAACTTGGGCTAACTTCTCTATGTGTTATTTGCCAATCGTTAAACAGATCTTCAATCGGGTTTAGAAAGCACTGTACGGTATCATAAATATTGGAACATATCCATAAGCTCTTATCAATTGTTGAATTTCTTCTGTTCTATGAAATCTTACTTCTGTACATTACAAAATTTTGGTACATTGTTGGAGATATTTGCAGTTGTTTTGGATTCTTCCTGCATTCGTTATGATTTAATAATAATTTGAAATTGATTTGATAACTAAGGAAACACTTCTGCTAAAAAGGGGAATTGTTTGACAAACACAGGACTCTGTTTAATAGAGATAGGAAATAGTTTTAGTCTGAAACACAATTGACTAAAGAGGAAAACCAAAAGAAAATTACTATATTATAAACAGTAAGTATTCGGCATCTGTTAACAATAAATGATAGCATGTAAAAATGTATTTAAAATGTTATACGAACAATAGAAATAAACAGTCTACTGTAAATATGGGAAATTTTAGATTTAATTTTTACAAATGCTACAAATTTTGAATTAAAATAAAAACAAAATAATAATTCGAGCATGTTTTGCAACAGCGTTATTGGAATTAATAAAAACATAAGTACATTAATAAAGTACATTAAATCTACAATAGAGATCTGGGCAGAAAGATCGTGGCAATAATGTTGTGGTCTACAGCCCTTTATAAATATATTTTATTTTTAACACTATTGTAAATGTCCATTATTGTACAGTTCGTGGACTACGTAAATACATCATAACACACACGTATGTAACAATCAAGTTATGATTATCAAGAACAGATAAGTTATATGATTGATAACACACTAGTGCATTTGGTTTACGAGTCGTTGATTGGTTGAGAGCTGCGCGTTGATATGATTGTTAAACATAGTACTCCGTGATTTTCAAACTATCATAAAACGTCACATGCTGTGAATGCTATGAATGCTGTCATTTATATCTTTTTTTCACGTTTAAATCTAACGAAAACAATAAGTAAATACTACTAATAAGGTATAGTAACAATCCAGCAATGCAAAAATAATATGCCGAGAATTTTTACTGTTATTAACAACAAGGCTACAATTCCAAGTTTCTTGGAAATCTATCGAAAATATGCCATTATGAACGTATTTCTTTTCAATTCCAAGTTCAGTCTATTTCAAGTCAAGTTGCTATGAATAATTACCAGTAAAAATGGATATTTACATTTATAAATTGTAGAATTATTATATATGTGCCCATAATTATGAAAGTGGTCTAAGTCAAAATTAAATAAAAATAAGTTTATCAGTTATTTCACACCACATTATTAACACTAAAAGAATTCCACATATTTTTGAAATTACAACCACTACCTAATGGTTCATTATTGACGATATCGTAAAAATTACATTGAATAAATTTACTTTAAAATAATGCTGTGCGAAATAACTGATAAATTATTTTCTTTTTTAATTTTGGCTTAGACCACTTTCATAATTATGGGCACATATGTTTTAACATACACATATTTAACTCTTTGCAACTACTATCACAATTATAAGAGTGATACATTTTTTTGGTTGTTGAATCTCGGAAGGGCGAACTTTCACTCACATTTTTAGAAGGTGAACCTTTTTGGGTTGGTACCCACTTGCAAAACTTGTAAAACAGTTCCCTACCCCTAGTGCAGTTAGTACGTTATGTTCATTATAAAATTAAAATTGGAAATATTTTATAAAATACATTAAAAAAAGGTTGTCTCCGCAAGTGTATAAAAAGTTATTAGCCGTCATATTTTTCGAAAATTGAACGTACCATTATTCAGTTTTCAAACTATAATTTGGGAGAAATTTATTGACGATGAAGGCTTATGTTGTGCATGAATAATTTTAATAACGTTGTGGACTGTATTTTGTTTATAATAAGACGAATTGTATTGCTTTGAAATATTGAATACACTTAAAAATATTGTTAAAAATACAATACTAATATTATGAACTGTAGACTGTTAATCTTGTGAAATACGAAATCTTAATGTCTAGTTTTTGAAAGAACCCAAGAGGTATTCAAGAGTATCAGACATGCACACTAAACTTTACTGAACATTGCACATTAACGAATTAAGAATAATCTTAAGTTACGCACACACAATGAGATTAAATATGTATGATAATAAAAATCATATGCATATTTACCGCCTCGCGCTTATTGCGTCCACAAAGATCATTAAAATTAAAACGAAAAAATAGAATGTATGGGAATCTATTTACTGGCTATCGTTAGATGATATTGGCAAAAGCTATAAAAACTCACTTACATTTCGCAAAAAATCGCTGACAGTTTTTCAATTCTGTTTTGCTGTATTTTAATTTTCTGTCTTCCCTTCGTAAACAACGCTATGCCTACCAGACCCAGGTAATTTTATTTAATAATACAACTTTAAACTAACAATATAACTTTTTGTAGAAGTGTTTTTGCTCAAGAAATCTGCAAATTACATCTGAGAATATTAATTCTTTTCAAATTTTTACATACCACGAATTATAGAATAATATAAGTTTTAAGTCATTTAAAAAATAAATTTTGTATTACATACTTCTATAATAATAAATATTGTTCATATCTTAGATTTTTAAGTAAAATTCAAAGAATAGTTATTTATTATACAAGCGCCTAAAATTTAGGTTTGTGCGAGTTAAATCTTATTTTTATCCGCGAGTGTAATACAAGCTTTTATTCGATTTTGCTATTGATTTTTAAGCTAAATTTAAAGAAAAGTTCAATTTTCCGTACCTTCTCTTTTATGGCATGTCGTCTGGCGATAATTGTGTGATTGTCATGACCACGTTAAAATTGTTGATTTGTACGTCAATTTTATTTTAATTAATTGTCTTTAATTAATTTTTGTTTTATTAATCATAAATGGATACATCCGTAGAATTATTGTTAGACGGTGAAGCAATTGCGGAAAGATTATTCCAGTAGAAATCAAGAGATCAAAAAAAAGTATAATAAGTAGACAGCGAAGTCAACATTTAGGGTTATGTTTACGGAGCCCGTAAGTCGGTTATTTTGATGCGTTGTCATGGATACTTTTATTTCACTAGTGCAATAAAAAATTTATGTCACTAGTGAATAAACCACTGTTTTATTGATCCGTATCCTAGAAAGTAAACACAACAAACAAGGTAAACTTAAATAGTAGTTTATTATACAAGCGGATAAAATTAAGGTTTAACGAGCGGATCGTCAAATACACGAGCGCGTCAAATTTTAATTTTATGCGCAAGTGTAATTAAAAATTGTATTCAATTTTGCTTTTGATATAACAATAAGTTAAATTCAAAGAAAATGTTCCAAGTTTTTTTTAAGAGAAGGATGTCGTCCGGCCATAATTGTGTCATGACAACGATAAAATTGTTGATTCGTCAACTTTTGTTATATTCATTTTGTTATTTTGTTTACAGTATTCAGCATTTAGGGTTATATTTACGGAGGCCGTGAGTTATTTTGATGCGTTGCCATGGATACTTTTATTTCACTAGTGAAATAAAATTTTAATTGCACTAGTGAATAAACCCCCTTTATGTTTGATTCGTATCTTAGGAATTAAACATGTCACACAAGGCAAAATTGAATAAAAAATATTAATAGAAATTACTTTTACTAATTTTTTTGGTAGTTAAACAATTTTCTGTTTTTATATATTTTGTCAATTATTATGGAAACGTAACATAAAATAAACTGTCCGTTTCTATTATTTGTTTAACAGATTTTAGATATATTTTTAGATGCAATTATTTAATGTTAACAACAAAATATGTACCTACTTTTTATAGAATGAATTGTTTACTGAAAATACACTTATATTATATGTATATTCTTATAAATTTTCAGTAATGATATTATTTTCCATAAACTAAACTTGTTTATTTTTTAGAAAATAGTCGTAATTTATTGATTAATTTATTTAATTGTATTGGTTATTTATAATTAATTTTAATTAATTATTCACATAACACAGGTTATTATGCGCAGTGTAACCCTGCTGACATGAGTGTCAGGCTCAATTAAAGGTTTAATCAATGCGCATATGTTGAAGTTTGATAACAATTAAGTTCTAATGTTGAAATTAAAACTTAAATTAATACTTTTTTGTAACATTTTTAGCATTTTAGATGTTCTAAATCCATCGGTAATTTCTATAATGATCATCGACGAAATAATTCCCATAATGATTTTTATGAAAAACGGTGAACAAATTTATTTTCCTATTATTGACTACATTCGAGCCAGATTTTAAAATACCCTGACTAATAAGCACGGAAAAAACACACACGGAAGGTAATTAGATGCATTTCGACGATTAAACCGACTACCTCTTACAATTAGATCAAATATGCACGTCCGTGGAACCCATTAGGAAATGGTTATTTAACAAAATTTAAATATCCCACAATTTGGCAGAGTAAAAAAAAGGGTGTAAAGTTATTTAACTTCACATATATAATATTTTCACAACAAGTAGTTGTAAAGTTGTAGTGAATTTTTCAAATTCAGAGATGCTATATAGATTAGATTATTTGTTTACGCAGTTGTGCTTATTAGTCAGGGTATTTTTAAATCTGGCTCGAATGTAGTCAATAATAGGAAAATAAATTTGTTTACCGTTTTTCATAAAAATCATTATGGGAATTATTTCGTCGATGATCATTAAAATTTGTGTCACAATCAGATGATTTTGATATTTGTATAAAACGAATTAGAATAGTTATATTTGAGCTATACTTAGTTTCCTATATAGTGTATTAATCTACATATTTAAAAACTCATAAAAGTTTCTACATATTCTAAAATTGAATTACTAAAATTTCATGAATTAAGTATCAGCAAATTCTGATTATGAGAATGGACTCTTCCACAACTCGGAAACTTTATAACAGACAAAGTTATAACAGAGTTAACAGTTTTAACTTAGTTATAACAGACAAATTAATGCCTAAGCTACTTTACGAAATGTTTTAAGTCATTTAGTTAAGCAATTAGTTTAGTTTATTAAGTATTTTATGATAACATATTTTTGTGGTTCTCTCATACGTAAGAATGATCCTTGGTCTCAAGCATGCGCTGGCCAATAATGACTAAAGGCCACAAAGATTTATTCTTACTTATAAGTTATCTATCATAAATTATTTACTTTATCTATCATATACTCGACTTACAAATTACAAATTTCAATACAACAAACAATATTTGCATAAAACTATGATAACTATAAACTTTTCATTCTATACCTTTGGAGATATATGAAAATATAACAAATATAACTAATACGATTGCTGGTTACTAGAAACCGTCATTGCATATTGAGTCCATTTTCAGTGGTCATTGCATATTTTATGATGATGCATAATTTGCTATATATGGGTACAGTATTTGTCGATAGGGTAGTTAATGAATGAAATATTACAATGTTCCCGGCTCAACCACAGATTTATTAACTGCTATTCGCTCCGAGCGCAACAGCACTAGCGCCAAAGGTGACACTTTTAAGAACTTCATGACCAGTTACGTCATTATTTAGCATTTATTTGTATATTTTGACATGTATTTTGCAATATAACAAAGTGTTTTATTATTGTACATAAACTAACAGTGCATAAACTGAGAATAGATTTCTTGCTTATGTCCTAATCTCGCTTATCTTGCTTATGTCCTAACTTTAGAACGAAATAAACTCTAAAATCGTTAAAAAAAATTGTTTTCGTCATTTCGGTCGAAAAAAATGCTTTTTCGGTTTTTTTCAAATTTATCAAAAACGGTAAACAGCAACGAACTCATTTTTGGCACACAGAAACTACTCCAAAAGATGAACAAGCCGATGTGCAAATTGTACGGAAAGATTCAATAATTTGTCGAGAAATTTCAAACTGAAATATTACGATTCACGATTTGACAAGTCGATATTTCAGAAACGGTTGCAGATAATCAAAAACGGACTGCGGCATCGTTTTCAGAAGGTCATTTTCCTATTAATACACTCAGTTTATCTCCTGGCAACTCATAACTTTCCAAGACTCTACTCGAGCGCCGAAATTTCTTAAAAATTTCTTCAAATCTTGCAGGCGATAGTGAACGGAAAGAGCTAGAGAAATATAACTTGCATATCTGTAAGCAGCAGCAAAAATTCTTTCAGAAATGGTTTTAAATTTTGCTGTAACTAAAAAATAACGATTTTGACAAAATCGATTTTCTCACAATTCGTCGTTTCCGCGGTCTAGACTCCCGTGTCGATGGTATTTCTTAACTGAAAGTTTCCTAGAGAATATTATATACGTTTTTTGACGATCGGTGAAGACTAAAATTCTCTGTGGTGAGCCGTTCAAAAGTTATGTCAAATCAGTCGGAAATGCAAGATGTTGTACAGCGAAAAAATATAGGAAACTTGTTTATTTGTAATTTTAGAGCGAAATAAACTGGAAAACCGTTTTCAGCACTTCGATTTCCCTCCGGTAACCAAAAAAAATCAATACAAAATTTCCAAAAAAAATCAGCAAAAATTTTCCATCATTTCGTTCGAAAAATATGTGCTTTTTCGTTTTTTCTTCGATTTTCTCGAGAACGGTAAAAAGTAACGAAATCATTTTCGGCGCACAGAAACTACACGACAAGACGAACAAGGCGATGTGTAAATTGTCGGGAAAGATTCAATAATTCGTCAAGAAATTTCAAACTAAAATTTACCCGATTCTCGATTTGCTAAGTAGATGTCTCGGAAACGGTTACAGATAATCAAAAACGGATTGCGACATCGTTTTCGGAAGGTTATTTCCATGTTAATACGCTAAGATTGTCCGCGGGAAATTCACGACTTTCCAAGATCTCTACTCGAGCACCGAAATTTCTTAAAAATTTCTTCAATTCTTGCAGGCGCCAGTGAATAGATACAATTGATGTAGATAGATATTGAATAGATATAGATACAATATTGAATAGATACAAAAGCTAGCGAGATACAATTTGCATATCTGTAATTACCAGCAAAAATGCTTTCAGGGACGTTTTGCTTGAAGTTTTGCTGTAACTCAAAAAATATCCATATCGTCAAAATCGATTTTCTCGCATTTCGTCGTTTCTGTGGTCTTGACTCCCCGTGTCGATGGTATTTCTTAACTGAAAGCTTCCTGGGGAATATTGGTGAAGACTAGAAGTCTCTATTGTGAGCCGTTCAAAGCCGTGTGAGTGTTCAAGAGTTATGAGAGCGTGAAATCTGACGAAAATGTGAGAATGGGTATTTTAGTGTATAGTGTATATAATGTATATATTGTATACTTTGTAATTTTGTTGTAACATAATATATTATGTTATTTTGTTAATGTTATCCTGTTGTTTTTATGCACTTTTATTAGAGACGAAGTTGTCTTTTTGGCCACGAGTGGCGCTAAGCGCGGTTATGCACGGAGCGAATAATAGCTTGCGCCTATAAATTCGAAACCGCTACTGTTGCGTGCGAAATTGTACTTAAACCTTTAAGTGTCGTGAGTCGTTTATGCTATGCAGTTAATTTGATTAATTATTTGTGCGAAGCTAGTGTGTACAAATGATACACTGTACTATGCCTCCCGAAAATAAGTGTCTCTTCTTGGATAACTGACTATGGTGATACATTTACATAGGACGGAAATGTTTTATATTGTCGAGCTTGGGAGAATATTATTTCGTGCACTAAAAAGTTTCAAAGAGATCACCACGTCAAGATAAGTCTTTATATCAGGATTGCAGAAGAAATGCCCAAGAAACTTATAACCGCGGCCACTTCTAGCTAAAAAGTAACAAACAAACAAAACTACCGCTTTAGCATGGATGTATGTTTAGCATTGCTTGCAAGTTTTATTCTTCTTCAAATTAACTTCAACTTATAAATCATATTTTCATCGATTTTATACGATAATATTGCTTGAATATATACCATATGAATCAACATTGAGTCCAAATTACATACCAACAATTTAACTACATATAAAATAATACATATAAAACTACATATAAAAAAAATACACAACGAACTAAAAAGAGAGAGTAGTTGGATTTCAGTTGACAAAACAATTGATTGCCGTGGGCGTTGCATTGCGAGTAATTGCCGGTGCATTAAAACTGGAGCTGTCTTCTTCCTATTTGGTGGCCCGCAAAGAATAAGAAAAGGCAAGAATTCTACGATCACCAGACTTGTGAATGAGATTGAGGGAATGAGGGTATTGTAACAATATTTCCTAAATCTTCTAGAAGATGAAAGTGTAGCGGCAACGGGCCTTTCCGTAGAAGGCTTTTCAAAGAAATTAGTTTTACTCTAGGGTCGTGGCTATAATACCCAAACAAATCTTAAAAATATTTTGTCTGTTTTATTATAGGGTTAATACTGTAATCACCCGAACGGTTTTTCAGAAATATTGTCGTGGAATATTTTACAACAGGGTCATTACAGTAATCGTCGAACAAATGCTAAAAGATTTAATATTTATGTTTTATGGTAGGATTGATTATAATCTTCGAAAGATTTCTAAAAGATTTAATATTTGTGTTTTATGATAGGATTAATATTACAATTTTTCTAACGATACAAATCTAAGAAAGACTAGTTTGCGGCAGCAGAGAAGAAAAACAATCCCCAATAAAACGGGTCCAGATACCTGAAGGAGCCTATAAAAACGCTCACCACCGAAACACAGTTAGTTAACCGGCAAATTTCGATATAGCAGTTCACCGAGTTCAGTTCAACAAGTTCAAGTTAAGTTCACCGGAACAGTTCACCCAAGCCGCAGTCACGCCAATAAGTTTATAGTAGGTTGCGGAGAATTCGCGGAGATTCGCGGAGAATCCGTTGTTATATTGTTATAGTGTTATTTAATGTCATTTAATTATTGTAAATATAATTCCTTTTATTACAAAACGTGAGTGATAAATATATTCCTAACACCTATCACCCACAAAAGATTATTTATAATTCTCTCAGATACTCCTCCCTAAATGATAAAGGTAGCCAAAGCTTTATCCCAATTTGATTCATGCAACGCGCTTTGCTCATGGAGTACATCTACCTGCTGAAGAAGTACGATCCACATATGTCAATGTAAATATACTGATTTCATCGACAAAAAAAGTATTTCTCAAAGCACCTGATCGTAATAAGGCCTATAAAGAAAAACTACCAAATGTGCCTTTACCAAGCTGAATCAGTGGTAACAGGATGGGTAACGTGGATTGGAGCAGTTCTGTTTTGCAATGAACGTTTCAATGCTATCAAAGATGTAGTAAATGACTTCAACAGTGCAGAGTCTATGGCAGTTTGTCAGTCCAATGAAGCATTTATAGATTTAGTAATAAAAGGAACATGGCTGTGATTTGAACTCATTGCTCTTACATACCTTAAAGTATTAAAAATCTCGAACCTCAAGGTTTAGCGTTCACTGAATCTATTCAGTTAATGAATAAAATTCGCCAAATGAACTCCGCATTGCTAGAGGTATTCTCGCGTAAAAATTTGAAAAAACATTTTGACAATAATCCGTGCTTTGAATCTTTGTGCCAAATTGATAAATTTATTAATGGATCGGTATAACTTTTACCAAAAACTGTAAGTGCTAACATAGCACACAAATTCTAATATTCGCCAGTTGATGTGGAGCGATCCTTTTCCACTTATAAAAATATTTTGAGTGAACGACAGTAAGACACAATCTTACTCCCGAACATTTGGAACAGTACCTAGTTGGTAACGTTTACAAAAATAACAAAATTTTAAATAATTGTTAATTTTATCGTAGCATAGTCGATATCGATAGTTTATGAATGAGTCATTGCTTAATTGTATGCTGATAATAATATTCTGAAAATAAATAATCTAAAACAATTTTTTTTTTATTATTTATGTTGCATATTTTGACAATTTTTATGCATATTTTAGGCATCATTCATGCATATTTGCATGCATATGTCAAGCTTTTTATGTTGCATATAATCCGGTCTCTACTGATTACATAAAAACCTTGGTGTATTATGGCATTTTAATTTCCATTGGCATTTTGAATACTTTGAGTAATTCAAATACCTTTTACATCTAGACCACCTAATCGTTGGTTTGAATTCTATCCAAGGCCATTTTTCTAGTCACCAGTTTCACCTCAGGGAACGTACGTACACTCTATTGTTATACATGTTTTCGGGTAAATAAATAATTCACTTTCATAAATTACCATTAAAAAAATAAACAAATAAATAAAAACTTTGAATTCTTTGATTTACTTTGAATTCCAAAATTATATGGACCACATTCCAATTTCTAAAAAAAATTAGCATTATCATTGTGCAACACACAAATTATGTAATTATTTTATCTAACAACAAATTATTCAGAAAAAGATAACAAACCAAGTTAAAATTAGTGTGGAAGTAGTTCATCAATGACCTTAGAGAGAATATGACGTGCGAATGTTTAGACCTTTCTTTCCGTTCTATTGGGCGGAGTAGAATGTTGATATCTGATAAGTTTCAATGTCATTCGTTGTTTATATTTACTTATTAAAGTCAATTCTCTCTCCTAAGACTATGAATTATTAATATTGGCATTTTGAAATTGGATTAAAAATTGGGTTAGTTAGAAAATTATTCAAATCTTAATATTGAAAATATAATAAATGACATTACCAATTTACATTTACCCTTCGTTGATTGACTTATAAGAGTTTACGAATCAAGAGACTAGTGTTAAACAAGGTTGAGATATTAACAAGATAATAAATTTATTGTGTATGCTAAATTGAAGCGTTGAAGGTTTCAATTTGATTTTAATCAGTTTTAAACTGTGTTTAATTTGCGAATAATTAAAATAATGTAATTGTAATTGTATGTACAACGGTCATAATATGTTTTAATATAAGATTGGAACCACAATTTCTTGCTGACACAATAGGTTAAACAAAGAAAAATATTTTACAAATAAATAAATACCATTCATAATTATCATAATCATAAATAACAATCCCCGACATCTAGTTCTTTCAAATTTTTTTCTGAAAGGTTTAATGAATACGAAAAAATGCATTTTTAAAAAAATTGCCAGACTTTGAGGCAAGCTGTTGAGGCATCTGTTCTCGCACTACTGTTTATTTATCCGTTACTGGAATTTCGCTTTCATAACAGATTTTAATTTTAGTTTTACAAAAACTAATTCATAAAACTTACTAGTTGTTAACATTTTGTATTCAAATTGTAATAGTATATTTCGTAGAGAGAGTTGTAAGAAGCATATTACGAACGGGCGGAACAGTTACGCTCGATCCGCATAGCAGGATAGCGGGGAGTGCGTAATTCCGCGAGTACGTAATTGCCTTACAACTCGAGTTATGTACTATACTTTATCTACGACCACACTAATTTGTTTCTGATTAATAAGAAAAATATGTTTGATGTAACAAATTTATTTCTCATTAGGTTATGTTAATTTAATTATCATTATTTATCATTATAATAAACAGTTGTACTTTCATATATAACTGTTACTCGACATTATTTAACTTGAAAGAAATGAAAAGAAATACATTCTCAATGGTTACATATAAATAATAACCTAACCTTAGCAATAAAACCTAACCTAACCTTATTATTTAGTACTTATTTGGGTTAAACTGGAATAAGAGTGTTCATAGATATAGGCAACTCAATATACGCAATGTCAATTTCCGTTAGTTTTAATTGTGGCACTGGGGGCGTTGAACGTATGAGCACGTAATAGCAGCTCTCAACGAATCAACGAATCGTAAACCAAACGCACGCATGTATTATCAATCATCACTTATCATTAATCGCGGACTGTTACATACGTGTGTGTTATGATGTATTTACAAAGTCCACGAACTGTACAATAATGGGCATTTACAATAGTGGTCGAAGATAAAAATATTTAACTCATTTATAACCTATTGTTTCCAAAAAGTGTTTCTATAAATGAACAATTTATGATCATTGTCCCTGCAAGTTTGGTTGCAAGTAGTTGGAGTAGCTTCAGGACTTCAACATAGGTAGCGTAGTTGAAGTCAATTGATGATCCCTACAGATAGATACGAGAATTTAGATAGAGTACATTTTTAGTATGTAAATCCTTTATGTCACAGCAAGTTATAGACAGAATTAATTCTTAAAAGTAAAAATTAGCGAAGGACAATTTATAATACAATTTATACACTTTGACAATATAATGAAACCCGAATTTCTAAAAATAGTACTAGAATAGTACTCTTTGCATTTTGCACGCTTCCAAGTTATGTATTTCGAGCTATAATCCTAATAAGGCTTTACACATTAACATAACTATTGCTTAATTTTAGAGAAAAAACGGTGATATAAAGAACCAAAACCATATTTCTTATTAAATACTGAAGCATTATATAATTATAGATTAGTAAGAATTTAAAGAAAAGATAACCGGGAAAGCTAAAGAGAAAATTCCTCTAACCAAAACAAAGAAACACCCATGGTGGAATGACGTATGCGAAAAGGCAATAGAGAACCGAAAAACCGCATATAACAATTGGAACATCAATTAACAGGGGTAGAAGAAGACTTCCGAAAGCACAATACAAGAGACCTTTACAAGACGTTTAAATGCAGAATTGCAGGGTATCAACCACATAACCTTTGTTTCAGAAAAGATAATGGAGAACTGGCACTAAACAACAAAGAGAACTGCGAAATACTAACCAAACACTTTGAGGAACTACTGAATTGTCCTGAACCCACAGAGCGATTCCGAAAACAAACGATAATTCAGCAGCACCAGATGTATCAGAGCTTAGGAGACAAATCATGAAAATGAAAAACGGCGGAGCCGGCCTTCCATCAGAAGATGGAATCATAGCTGAGCTACTAAAGGAATTTGGACCGAAAACAACCAGTGAAATTACGAAGATCATACAAGACATTTTGGAGTCCGAAACAATGCCTGACGACTGGAGATGTGCAGTCATATACCCTCTTCATAAGAAGGGAGATGAGAGAAGGGAGAGAGCCAATGTAGATAACTACTGAGGAATATCACTGTTATCGTGCGCATACAAGATTCTATCACAGTGCCTACTAGATAGCGTACAGTCCTAACTAGAACACAGAATAGGAGAATATCAAGCTGGCTTCAGACCGGGATGATTTCGTGCTGAACAGATACTCAATCTTAAAACAGTTCTAAGATATCAAGCGACGAGAAACAAAGAGACCGTGTGCACCGTGAGACCGTAGATTTCAAGAAGGCTTACGACTCTATAGACAGAACATCACTAATCCAAGAACTAGAAGAGAGAGGACTAGACGAGAACACGACGAACATCATCAAACAGACATTAACAGACAATAAATCCAAAATTAAATTAATGGGAGAACTGTTAAATCCATTCGCAATTAGAACGGGAGTAAAACAGGGTTGATGGTCTATCACCTATGCTGTTCAACATAGTTCTTTACAAAGTGGTCAGCGAATGGGAAAAAGAACTAAAGGCACAGGGACTTTACAAACCCATCAGGTTAGGAAGAAAGAATAAGGGTATAGATATCGGTTGTCTAGCATTCTCTGATGATCTAGCTATACTTACCGAGAACACAGAGACAGCAGCGAAACAGATCGAGGTTCTGAAAGAGATAGCTGTAAAAGTCGGGCTACAGATTTCCTTCGAAAAAACGGAATATTTGTCAAACCAGAAAGATGCACCGGAAATGGTTACAACAAAGTATGTGAATATCAAGAGGGTTCACAAATTCAAGTACCTCGGAGAGATGATACAGGCCAATGGAATAGAAAAGTCAGCCTACGAACAGAGGAAACAAAAGATGACCAGAGCGTTCTGGAAGACTGGGGACATCTACAATAAGTTATGCTTATCACGTAACATCAAAGTGAGACACTATAACGCTGTCATCAAACCAGAAACCCTGAACGCATCTGAAACATTGGTCATGAATCGAAAAGGTGACCTAGAAAACATGAAGAAAATAGAAAGAAAAATTGTCAGAAAAATTGTAGGATCCAAAAAGAGTGATGAAGGACTCCGGTTGCGCAGTAGGCAGGAGACCGAACAGATATCCAACATAATGCACGATATGAGGAAACGTCGACTGAAATTTTACGGACCTATCAAGAGAATGCTGGACACCCGACCGACAAAAAAATCTTGGAATACACCGAATTCATAAAAAACATCAAGTGGATCGCCGAAGTTAGAGAGGATTTGAAAGACGTTGGATTAATAGTCCCAGACATACAAAACAGACGCATATTCAGACAAAAAGTATATGAATGGAAAGTGAGTCGAAAGGCCAAGAAATGGAAGTTTGGAACAATCTGGTCTGAAGAAAGGAAGAAAGCGCACAGTGAATAGATGAAAGAAGTGTGGCACCTTAGAAAATCTCACATCAAGTAGACGCTTCACGTGGTCCATTAGTGGCCCATACGTATTATTATTATTATTATAGATTAGTAAGCTATTCTAAAATCCAAAAGTAAAATAAATATTAGACAATTTACTTCGGAGTAACAATATAATAAAATCTGAAATTTAAATGCATTCCATTTCGTTTTTAACAATCTAAAATAACACGTCCTTTGTTATTTAATAAGCATATAAAAAGAAATAAAAACAGAATTAATTAACTATCAATATGAAAATACATAATTAAATAATTTATAAACATTTCGCAAATATTGTGTCCTATATGCATTTTTTCGACATATAGGGTATATATTAATTAAATTCTGTTGCATAAGAATTCATGTTTCAAATTTACTTATATTAGAATATTTAAATTTTTAAAATGGAATTAATTTCAATGTCTTTTTTTATTTGTCTAATATATCATCATTACGGAGGCGGTGGTATTCGATATCTCTCAGCTCTGGACAACGATACAAGCCAGCTTTTTACAATTATTTTCAAAATAAAATATTTATTTATATTATGCACTAAGGATTATGCTTCTATGAACGTGGATAAATAATTAAATGAGAAACAAAATAGTAGTTTATGATACAAGTGTGTGAAGAAGGGCTTTTGTGCATGAGTTGCGAAGTTTAAATTACGAACCGAAGGCGAGTGCTTTAATCGCAATGAGTGCACAATAGATTTTCACACACGTGTATCTTACATTATTTTATCTACGAAGCATGTGGAAATACTGTTGAATCTACAAAAAAAGAATTGTTTCTTATCGATGATATCGAAAAATTGTAATTTTGACACATAAAATAAATACGCACTGTCACGAGAACATTATTTGGTCGTTATCGATGTAATCCAGGTTAACCTAGATTTAATCTAGATTAGGTTATGGTTAGGTTAAGTTATAGTAGAGTCAGTTAAATGCAGACTGAGAGGCCGAGACTTCTCGATTCAATGTAAGAGAAATTAATTCAATTTAATATACGTCAGAAATTTTATTTTCAGAACGTCTATGCTTCTTGTTTAGTGACGCGGGTTGCCAAACTAACAACAAACAGTAATCGATTAATAATGAAACTCCATTAGAATAACATTGGGCTTTTACGCACGATTTGGATATTTTTACACACGATTATAAATGTCACGATTAATAATGGCATCCTTCACATACAATAATTTACTTTATGAATAGGATGGTTGCGACAGTTACTACGTGGTAATTCATACTTACATTGAATTGAAAAATATTATAAGTGTGGAAAAAAAATAGTGAATTTTTCAATTCAATGTAATAATTTACTTATTAATGTGTTCATTTTGGCGTGCGAGTAGATAATACTATATTAAAGAACGAGTTCAACAAACGTAATTTTTCAGCACGCGTCCCTGTTTAGACAAGCCTAGCGTGGAGTTTTCTAATAGACAAGTGCGAAAAACGCCCTATGGAGGAGTTTTTTATACTATGTTTTCTATTTTACGCCCATATTTCTAAATAAAGAAATCGCCGATACATATTGAAACAATTGTATCGCACTCGGCGACCCATTTGCGAACCCACATGGGTGCTTTAATGTTTTTTTTGCATTGAATTATTTCTGTTTATGATACATGTTATTACTGATTCTTGAGTTTTCGCTTGCATAGAGCTGTGCCGAATTTTCTGGTGAAAAGTTCACCAGAACAGAGTGGTCAGAAGCCGAGTTGTCTATGCCCAAGGTGCGGAAATCATTGATGTTAAATAAATTATACATTCATCAACAGATTTAGTGAAAAAATACATTAAACATGTTAAAATTTACATAGACAACTTTAAACGATGTTATTACATTTAAAATTAAAACTGATAAGATTTCAATTTTTGATTTCAACTTAAAAAATAATCTAGATTTAATAAGTAAATGAAATGATTATATTAATAAAATAATGAACTACATTAATTTTACATTAAATTAATTTAACATTCAAAACACTTGCAAATATAAAAAGAACAACATTTAGAATTGGAGAAACCATTCCACATATTTTTAATTTGACATTTTGTGAGAGAGACATGAACTTAGCAGGTTATTGATTTAAATGATAAATTTAGAAACTGAAAAAGAAAAAAAGAACCTGTCAAATTAAAAATATCTAACCCTAATCACCCACATGGGTTTCAAGTAAATAGTTTACAAATTGTTTTTCATAAAAGCAAAGCTGTACTGATGAGAGATAAATCTCGAAACGCGTCTACAGATAGCTATCCACTCAAGGTATCGGAAAGACATGATCTTAAAAACAATGTTATTTTTCTGGTTTTTGTTGAGTGGGGCGAAGGTACACTGAAAGCTATAAAATAACTGACAAAGTACACATGAGATTTGTTTTTGGTAGTCCTAAAAAGACTCATTAATGTTATAGAGCTCCGGAAAGGTTGAATATATTTATATATTCAGGCTGTGTTGCGACTTTATTAAGTTTATAGAACAACATTTGTTATTTAAATTATTTCCTGAATATTTGAATTATGGAGCTACTGTACGAAAGGTGGATTGGACGAAAAGTGCAACGGCGAATATTGATAGCATTTTTAATGAACAATGAAAATTGAAATAAAAATTAATAATAAAAAAATTGTAAATTAATAATAAAAAACATCTGAAATATTCATAAACATTCATTTAGTTTTGAACATTTACAAAATATAGTTGGAAAGTTTCAAATTAAAAAAAAAATAGCAAAACTATCCTGCCCAGAAAAACTAGACCTAATATTATGATTTACATGAACTTTTAAACATATTTATAACATAAATTTTGTTAAACAATGAATTATCAGAAGAGATTTGAAATATCAGAACATAAAATCAACTAAATTTACTTTATCTACTTACTTGGGCAGAAGGACCTTGTGGTCGATAGCCCTTTGTATGAAGTATTCAATAAATATATTCTCTGTCTCTACTTACTTATCTACACACCAAAATGAACACATTAATAAATACATTATTGTATGTGATGGATGCCATTATTATATTCGTGTGTAAAAGTACCCAAATCGTGCGTAATAGTCCAATGTAAATCAAATAGTTTCATTATTAAACGATTTCTGTTTGCTGTTACTATGGCAATAACTTGCGTCACTAAACAAAAAACGTAGACCTATAATAAAATTGAATTAGATTTTCTTATTTTTAATCAAGAAGTCTCGGCCTCTCAGTCTGGATTTATCTGGCTCTAATAATATATAACTTAACCTAACCATAATCTATCGACAATGGCCAAATAGTGTTCCCATCGCTGTGCGTTTTTACCAGTTAGCAATTTCACGGAGGCGCTGAACGTTGTAACCTTACTGTGTCAGTGATTTTGTTTGTCAAAATTACATTAAAAGTATGTTGTCTGTCAAAATTACAATTTTTACAATATTAGCGGTAAGAAACAATATTTCTTTGTAGATTCAACAGTATTTTAGCAGGCCTCGAAGATAAAATAATGTACGATACACGTGTGTGAACGGCTTTTGTAAGCTCATTGCGATTAAACCACTCGCCTTCGGCTCGTGCTTTAAACTTCGCGAGTCATGCACAAAAGCCCTTCTTCACACACTTATATCATAAACTACTATTAATGAAAATCATCATAAAAAAAAACTAGAAGCAAAAACATTAGGTAGATATATAAAATTTTGTCGTAGGAAATTTAAAATTAGGACAAAATATTTCTAATTTGTGTCTAAATTAAAAAGGATTCTGATTAAATAAATATCTCAAGGCTCACTTTCATTTAATTCCAAATTTAGATATAGATTATTCAAGACTCAAGGAACAAGATATCTCAAGATTCTGACATCTCAAATGAAATAGAATGCCGTATAATAAGACACTTTTAAATTTTCTTTACAAATTGGCAGCATTGTATTATTGTATGACATCGCAAACCCAAAGACAAAATAAAACAAAATGAAAACTATATATATATATATATATACATATTAAAAATCAAATATATTTATAAATCAATATATATATTGTGATTTGACTTAATTATTTACAGTTAATTACAAGTTTTCAATTGCAAACATACTATTTTACACATCACGGTTCCATTTTTTTTTAATAGTTACTTATTTATTGTGGTTGCCAACGCGAATTTTACGACGATTATCCGCATAAGTTTCTTTTCTAAAGTAGTATTCTACAAAAAAATAATAACTAATCAGATTCCAAAAGTGATTTATAATTTTTTATGTATTAGCGACATTCTCTTTTAATTCAATGGAAAAAGGAATTTTGCTATATAACTGAACAACATTCGATGAATTTGTAAAAATAAATGAGCAGTGATTTCCTAAAAAAGAATGTAAATGTAACGATTGGGACGATTTCCTAGATAATAATGTTGATTTCGCCCCCCTGAGGGGCGAAACCATGAGATAAAGGTTTTCGTCTTTTTAACACTAAATATACCTACTTCCGTCTTCCGTTAGTCAGTGGTACAAAAAAAGAAAAATGAAATAACAAAATTCAATTCAATATGTTAGAAATAATTATTAATCATAATTTCGCGTTCTTCCTGTACATTGTGTACCCCTTTGAAACATTTTTTATTACTACCGAAGGGTAGTAGAAAATAGTTGAAATTTTTAGAGATATGCTATTAAAACAGAAACTGTACTGATGTTGTTCAAGTAATATCGTAAGTAATATAGTAATCGTAAGTAAAGTAATAGTAATATAGTAAATCCCCAGAATGGGGATTAAAAGATAACAATTTTTTGGTGAAAATGTTGTTCTTATTCTCTTTAAGAGCGTTTATACTTGCCTTTAAATATGTTAAAACAATCTTCAAATTTTGTCATCAGCAGATGGTAAAATATAGCAGTTGGCAAACATTATATAAAAGGTGAAGCATTTTTTTTATGTAATTTACAAATTGCTATTTGTCTTTTAATTTTCGCTTTGTCACACACAAAAAAAGAAAAAAATTGAAAATGTTCTCGTACCCCTTTCAAACCTTTTGCGCACCCCTTGGGGTACGCGTACCACACTTTGGGAAACACTGGTCTAGAATAACAAAACTTTAAACAGAATATCATTTTCAAAAAAAATATGTTTCTTATTTACCATCAATATTAACCATCATGTGTGTTTCCCAAATTGACAATTTGAAAATTTTGGCGGACAATTAAGGAGAAAAATTGGAAAAAAAAACATTGAAATATGAAAATGGGAATAATTTAAATATGTACTTCAGACCCCAAAACATTTTCATAATGTACGCTTTTTATTTTGTCATATTATACCCTGATCGGTTAAATTTCCGAAGGGGAAACATGTATCGCCTAATCTAGTGATGTGGCTCGTGAACGAACTTATTAAATTCATCATAAGTGCCCATGAAATGAATGGTACCTAACAATGATACCTACCAAACGATATCGAAGGATCATTAGTTATGGGACGCATCTGCTAATGAACAAATCCTAACTGTTAGTTACTGTTTATCAGTGATCCTAATAAACAGGTCACATCTTAGAAAGAAAGAAAGAATAATGTTCGCCAACAGCACACTACAAAAGTTTATATTTAGGTTTCTGGCTATTTTCAAAGGAATATATTAAAATATAATATAGAAAGATATTGTAATTTTTATCAACCTTGTGCTTCTAATAAGAACTTACGACTAAATCACTTGTAATCAAATTCAATATTCACAACCCAATGCAGATGCCCCATTATAGTTATTAATTTTTAAGCGTTGAAGTGGGACTACAAAAAAGGACTAATTTTGGCACTTACGTATTAACACCACCGCAGCAAGACGTTGTGGTCTGGATTTACCTGTTCTAATATAACCTAATCTAACCCTTATCCAATATTTTTTCTTATTTCGGATCGAGAGGTCGCGCTACCGCGCGATATGTGGTCTGTATTTATCTGCTCTAATATAACCTAATCTAACCCTTATCTAATATTTTTATCTCGGATAGAGTGGTCGCGCTACCGGGCGATATGTGGTCTGGATTTATCTGCTTCGTTATGACCTAATCTAACCATCCATTTTGTTCAAATCTGTAGCTCCGGTGGCGTTAGTACGTAAGTACCCTATATTTTTATATTAATGATATCTGCGATTTAATATTTGGACCTAAATTAATAATAACCTAATAACCTAAATTAAATTGTCGGCCTCGTAGTCTACAGAGTTAGAGCGTTAACTAACAAATCTGGAGATCCCGGGTTCTATCCCGGGAGCGAGTGTCGGTCGGATTTGTACCCGAAGACAAATGAGTAATTAATTAACGCCAATTATAGTAACACCTAGGTTTCTGGGCGTATAGAGTGAAAAAGGTGAGCCAAATAAAATAGGCCACTTGGAAGCACTGCTAATAACGCACAATCTACTTTGAACCAAACTTTAAAAAACAAATAAAAACAATTAAATTTGATTTGTTTACATTTAAAATTAAGTCTAAAAATAGCAAGCATTACTATTTAAATAATAATTGTACCACGCATTATATAAAGACGTATATACAAATACAAAATTGTTTGTACAAAAACGTTTGGAAATCACAGTTTTTCCATGTCTATTTAGTTGTAATTGTTCAGTTATATTCTAACAATTTTATATTAGTATGTGTCTTAATAGTATGCTTGTTACAAATACATGTATAATACTAGCTCAAATTTTTAGATTTACAATTAGTCTAATTCAAAACAAATCAAATCGAGCCAGAGTGGGGGAAAACTGTTTTACTGCATAAACAGTTTGGAAAATACTGATCTAACTAAAGTTCTTTTCTTGACTATTTCGTTTTAATCGCTAGAAGTTACATTTCCAATAATCGATAACAATTTTGTATTTGTAAGTACGACTTTATATAATGCGCCTTCCAATTATTAAGTAAACAATAATACTTTTTGCTATTTTTAGACTTAATTTTAATTGAAACAAAATACATTTAATTGTTAATTTAGGACGAAATATTAATGTTCAAATATAATAGATATTCAATAAAATTAGTGCTATTGTGGACTTTATTACTCTATTACACCTCCAAATTATTTTGATATGCAAATAATAATAATCGTATTTCTATTTACATTTCGAAACATTATTCATTAATAGTAGTATATGATACAAGTGTGTGAAGAAGGGCTTTTGTGCATGTGTTGCGAAGTTTAAAGCACGAGTCGAAGGCGAGTGCTTTAATAACTTTCTCACAAAGTGCACTTTCTCACAAAGCCTTTCACACACGTGCATCATACATTATTTTATCTACGAAGCAAATTAAAATACTGTTGAATCTACAACTTGGTTTAATAATTGGTTTTATCGATATTATTGAAAAAATTAAATTTTGACAGACAAAATTCCGTCAGAACAAGTGACGCGAGTTATTGCCAAAGTAACAGTACATTGGACTTTTACGTACGATTTGGATACTTTTACACACGATTATAACAATGGCTTCTTTCACATACAATAATTTACTTATTAATGTGTTCATTTTGGTGTGCGAGTAGATAAAGATAATTAAGCTATTATTGATTACTATATAATACATTAAGGAATAGATAGTCAGTCTAATAATAACAATAATCTTTATAGTCACCAAAATGGAACAAATGGCTATCGACCATAAGGTCTTTCTGCTTTATAGTCAGTCTATTGTCTACTATTTTGAATTGGGTAAAAGGTAATTTCGTCTTTATACGTCAAATTAAAATACGATATATGTGTTAAAAAAGATTTTCCGGAAATTAAAAAATGCCATATATCCAGACCCCAATTTTCTCTGAGCAAAACAACTTCTGAAGAGGTTTATAAACCTCTATATAACTATTTTTCCATACCGGGAAGTTTGGAAAGGTCTGACTTCAAAAGATACTTGAAGACAAGTGTTATCTAATTAAAATTCATGGACGTATTGCCTCAGCCGCCGTATTTGCCCAATCTGGCACTTAACTTATAGATTTTCATTTTTCTCTGCAAAATTCCCCAATTAAAGTAATAGTTCCTTAGAGAATTACAAAACGCAACTTGAGGAGTTTTTGGCAAAGAAAACTAGGAGGTTCTGAGAGCATGGCATTTTGAAAATGCTTGAAATATGGCGAAAAATTAACCATCAATAAAAAAACAATGGTTTAATATTACTATTGTTTCATATTATTATTGTTTAAACAAAAATTATATGTTTTTAATACGAAAACTCGGTAATTCAACTTGACCTAAAAATACGAAATTACTTTCCATTCAACCCTATACATGTTTTCACAGCAGAATAACATAACGAGAAAGATCACATAGGACTGTCCTTGACTGATCTTCTATATTTTATATTATTATTCTTTCCTTGTATAGTAATACAAAACACTTAGTGTACAATAAATACTGGTATACCCGTACAATGGTCAAAAATTGGATAATTAATATTTATTCAGAAGTTAAACATTTATTAAAGGCTTTGGTTAATAGTGCCAGATTACGATTTACAAAAAAACAATAGATACGAAATACAAAAACCAGTAAAAAAGAATGCAAAACAACATCTCAAAGAAATGCTGTTGCATTTAATATACCTCTTAATCGTATCCGAAAATTAAGAAGACTGTTTTTCAGAAATGAGTACGACTTGTGATAGTAATTGCTATACTTTTTTGGACATCGATTGCCATGGCCTGATTGCCATACAGTCAGACTTTTTTGGACATTTTCGACATTTTTAATATAATATATCATAACTCATTTTAATTGTTAGTTATTCGAAAAAGATCATTTGACGTAAATTATTTTTAACATGCATCCCTAATTTGCCCAAACTTTCTTAAGTAATTATTTAAGAAACAATTTTGGCAACTTCCTCCTATGCACAGTTCAAAATAAATTATAAATGTGAAATATTTGTAAAATGATTAGATATTTGCAAATAATGAAAGCAATAAACCAACAGTCGATTATAAGGTGCTCGCTTATGCTAATTTCAAGTGATATATGTCTGATTTCAGTACATCTGTAGAAATGTTGTGGTACAAGCCACGAATGTTTTAGTTTGTTTATTGTTGAAAGCGTTGTTTAATGATTAAATTAGAAATACAATTTTATTTAAATTATCTAAATTTTCGTCGTTTCGTTTTTGCCCAAATCCTGGAAACTATAGGTAAAATGTTTAAATTTGTCCAAAAATAAATATAACCCGCCAATATATTAACATCAATCATAAAAAGGGCATCAACAGAAACTTAATTTTCAACAATTGCAAATTCACAAATCAAGTATGTATGGTTCATTATGCAATTTATTTATTAATTATAAATTTGCAGTTACAACACATATATGTTGCAAATTTGCAAATTTCCATATTCAAAAAAAAACGAACAAAACAAAATTCAATATTTAGAATGTGTGCTTTTCTATCTAATACAAAACTGCAATAATCAAAATACCTGAATATTTCCCATAGTTTGAAAGGCCGTAAAAACAGACATGAATGCGAATCCTAACAGGATCACATTTATAAATTTCCTGTCCAATGCCATATTGATCGAAAAAATAAATTCGAAAATAAAAACCAAGAACACTCAAATGTCAACAATTGAAATTCCTCGCAACGCGCACGTTCACTTTCTTTTCACGTACCGCAATCAACTGCGTTCCGTTCAGCACTAATCACAAATTTTATAATAGTATATACTTCCCAGTGCTGCACTCATGCGGTACATTAGTATAACACTAAATCGCTTATTATCACCCACCTCCTTCTAATTTGATAAGTATTTGTAAATAAAGTAACACTTGTGGCGCATAGTTTTTTTTTAGTCGTTTGCTAAATAAAATCTATAAACCGCTATAATTAAATATCAGAAATATTTCAATTTAAAAAAATGATATTTAATAAAATAAACTGTCAAAAATAGTCAACTGTCAACTGGATAGTCGACTGGGTGAATACCAGGGGGGCTTCAGGAAGGCCCGATTGTGTTGAACAGATCCTAAATCTTAAAACTGTACTTGCATACTCCACGATGAGAAACCGCAAGGTGGTCGTCACCTTTGTTGATTTTAGGAAGGCCTACGATTCCATTGATAGAGAAACGCTTAACAAAGTACTCCAGGAACTAGGGCTAGACAACAAAACCCGCAGACTCATCCTAGAAACTTTAACCAACACCCATTCCAAGGTTAAATTTAGAGGCGAGATTTCAGAAAGCTTCGAAATAAAAACTGGAGTGAGACAAGAAGATGGACTTTCCCCACTTCTCTTCAACTGTGTCCCTAAAAAGGTTATGAGAGAATGGCGCAAGGAACTTATAAATTTGGGTGCTCAGAGTGGTATCTACCTGGGAAATAAGAACGATGGACTGGTTGTAGATTGCCTGGTTTTTGCAGATGACAACAATAAAGGTAAATTGCCTCAGAAAACCGGCTGCCAAAGTGGGTCTTCAAGTATCGCTGGAGAAAACAGAATTCCTCACCAACATCAGAGAAGCAAACAGAGAGATGTTACTAGAGCAGGGAAATATCAAGAGGACTGAGAAATTTAAGTATCTCGGTGAATGGATTGAACCCAACTTATCAGAAAGAGGATCATTATCCAAGAGAGTCAACAAGCTAGAACTAACATATCGAGTGACTAAGAAAACTTACAACAAGGAATGCCTGTCACGCAACCTGAAACTTAACCACTACACATCAGTCTTACGAGCAGAAGCCCTGTATGCTATGGAGTGTCTTTCCTTGAATCGAAGATGTTTGGTAGAGAAATTGGAAATCAGAGAGGAGAATCCTCAGAAATATCCTAGGCTCGGTAAAAGATGATGGGGAATTCCGAAGACGGCATAACTCTGAGCTCTACCAACATATTGAGATGCTCTCTGACTGTGCAAGGAAGAGAAAGGTAGCTTTCTATAGCCACGTTGCAAGATTTCCTCCAAACCGACTAACCAACCGTCTGTTCACCGTCTGGCTAAACAAAAAGGCTCGTATCACTTGGTTAACAGATACCGAAAAGGATATTAAAGAACTGGGAATAGCAAATCTCCAAAATAGACAGTCAGTGAGACGCACCCTGAAGGAAGTCCGTAGATTACAGGAGAAAACCTGAATGAAAGGTACCCCCGGGACAGAAGAGAGACAGGAGTTACACCGGCAGAAGATGCGACAATAGTGGATCAAAGACCAACAGTTGAACAAGCGTATTCCAAAGTAGGCCTATTCGAAAGAAGAAGAAACTGTCAAAAAAACTTTTTTGTAAATATCAATCTTGGTATTTTTTAATGTTTGTAAATTATTAAACATACTTTAGATTATACAACAATTTTATCTGAGAGACTATAAAATATATTATAAGTTCGTGTCTATAAAGCATAATTTACCACTGTTATATACAAAACTGTGATTCACGTACAACCAATGGTACGGTCGTCTACGAATTGGCGACCCGACGTGATCTGGGAGGCGGGTATCGACATGATAACTTCCTAAATCGGCTAAGCCGTAGGTGCAAGCTGGATTTGCATAGGGAACCGCATATATACAAACAACGTCTACGGAGACGCCTTGCACAACAAACGCAACAAAAACGTCTTCGATAACGCCTTCTACCATCTACGAGGCCGTATCGGCTTGTTAACCTTACAAATCAACTCATACTGATAGGTGCAAGCTGGTTTTGCATAGGAAACCGCCTATCAACAAACGGCGTCTACGGAGACGCCTTGAATCGTCTATGAGGACCTCTGCAACAACAAACAATGTCTACGTTTTCAACCGTCTAAGAGGACGCATACTTTACAACCGGATTTGTAGAAACAAAAAAAAGAAAAAAACGATTAATCACACCTCAAAGGGCATATAAATACAGTCAGCCCCCGACATACGGGAAGTTATCTCAGTTACTTCAAGCGATACATACCGAAGGGAGTCCAGCCAAGAAGATCCGCCAAGAAACCGTTCGAAGAAGACCATTAGTTTAAGTCACAACAAAGTCGCCGCTGTAAGTTGTAGTTCCACCATTGAGTGTATATATATATATATATATATATATATATATATATATATATATATATATATATATATATATATTTGGAAATAAAATTTTCGTGTACGAATAGTGAGTGATAATTATCCTGACTACGCACCAACCCAATAGATGACCCGGATGTGGTCAAGAAACATATAACATAGAAATATGGAACCAAATGTACCTGAATTCTGCCGCATCGTTGAACCACTCCCTGCACCTATGCCAAGGAAACCTTAAACGCGAAACTAAACACACGGCCTCAAGATGCCGCCTCCGCCCTAGAACATCAACCAAACTCCGGTCGCTTGCCGCAAACCAAAATTCAACTTCTTCCTGGATGACCCGAACCTCGGTCACCCACGAATTCGTGAATCTCAACGTGTTCTGGGAGGCGGGTATCGAAATGATAACCTCCCGAATCGGCTTATACTGATAAGTGCAAACAAACTTGCAACAACAACGTTTACGATGACGCCTTCAACCGTCTATGAGGACGCCTGCAACAACAAAAAACGTCTACGACGACGCCTTCAATCATCTATGAGGACGTCTGCAACAACAAACAACGTCTACGGTAGCAAACTTTAACCGCCCATAAGTTCTAGGCATGTAACAACAACATCTACGGTAACGACTTCGACTGTCTCCCAGACGCCTTACAATAAACGCAAGAACAGCGTCTACGATGACGGCTTTAAGCATATGCAAGGACGCCTTCGACAACAACATCAAGAACAGCAACAAAGAATATGTAGCGTTGTCACTGGCAAGGGGCAATGGGCCGTTCACAGTAAATCCTTTCAAAGAGGGATTAGTTTTGTGATAGGGTCATCCCGATAATCACACGATCGAATTCCAAGTTTAGATATAAACATTCTATTTGAATGGTTTAGGACGGGTTGTTTCTATAATTCCATGAACAGTTTATAAATTTAGTAATGGATATTTTTCAACCGGATTTGTAGAAACAATACCCACAAAAAAAAACGGTTCCTCATACCTGTAAGGGCATATAAATACTGTCAGCTCCCGATATACGGGAACTTATCTCAGTTACTTCAAGCGAGACACACGAAGGTAGTCCAGCCAACAAGATCCGCTAAGACAACCGTTCGACTATTTCCAACCGAGGAAGACCATTAGTTTACGCCACAACAAAGTTTCAGCATTGTGTATATAAATTTGTAAATAAAATTCTCGTGTACGAATCGTGAGTAATAATTATCCTGAATCCGTATCGCCCACGCTAGTCTCCACTAGTATCTCCATTGTTTTATTTATTTATTTTTATTATCAGCGAAAATGGAAAAATATTAACCGCGTTTTTTTTCCAATAATTTTTAACGTTTCTCTTACATGATCGGCCCGAATAGACGTTATGTATCTGACTTCAAATAAAATAATTAGTAAAACTACGAATCATTAATAAAGTTTGGTGGATATATACATAGAGCACAGCTTTTCTATTTCGGTACGCGTTTGATTCACATTGCATATTAATGGTTCACGAAAAAAAAGGGTTGTAGAACTGCTGGTCTACATATATTATTACATTGTGCTCCAAGTTCTTATCTTTTCTACTTAAATTTGAATAAAATTAACTTCAGGAATTATTGTTGACATTTGCCCCGCAAGTATTTATCGTTCAATCTTTCGATTGAGTATTAAAAATCGTTAAACTTTAAAAATTTCTTAAACTTTATTGGAGAAATAGTGGAGACAAATTTCTTATTGTTAGATTCCTTCTCAATGGAGAAAACTTTGATATTATTGTTCGAAATTTTGATTCGAACAGCTTCCAATGACTCTCTTGCAAATATTGAAGCCTTCTCTGTCTAGTCTTGTCTGTCTAGTCTTGTCCGTCTAGTTTTGTCCGTCTAGCCTCTATGTCTCTCAAGACATACCTGTCTCGGAAAGTAGCCCTCCGTGTATGTAGCCCATACCGAAGAGTCTCTGGGCAAACCGCCCTGGTTATTGCCAGCATCCTGCCGATCGACCTAGTAGTAAAAGAGTTAAAAAATATTCCTGAGGCTGGCCACAACAGCCTTGAAAAAGAAAGGTCAGAGAAGAACTGATAAAATAATGGCAGGAACGATGGGAGTCCAGCGAGAAGGTGCAATGGTCAAAACTCCTTATCCCAGACCAAGTCACATGCATAAAGAGAAAGTACGGTGAAACGATTTACCACCTAATCCAAGTGCTAACATGTCACGGTTGTTTCTGACACTACTAGTACATTCTGGACCGAGCATCTGACGATCTATGCGTGTATTCCGGAGAGCCAGATAGTGTGAGTGTAAGAAATTAATTATTTTAAGTTGGCAACAGTGACAAATTAATTATGTGAAAAGGCCACCAAATACATGCTTATTGTTAGTAAGAAAAACCTTTATGTGTCAGTCGGCAGTTTTGTTAGTAATAATAATTCGTTAGTAAGATTTGCTTGTTAAACCATTTTTTGTCTCTTGTTTAATGAAATTCATAGAGGCGCCTACATCTTAAGCCATGCAACATCTGTACTAATTCTTTGTAAATGTTGCAGGCGCCTTTTCACTTTCAATTTCTTTTCTTCATTTATTTTTCTCTTTATATTTTTTTTGTTGTATTTAAATTAAAACAAATTACTTAAAACGATTGATCATTTTCTCTCATATAAAACCTAAATACTTCCCAAATTTTCTAAATTACACCAGTGACCAACTGAGTTTTCGACTGCTATCGTTGGCAGGATGAAAAACAAACAGTTGAAACGCATATAATAGCTGGATAGTCAACTGGGAGAATATCATGGAAGCTTCAGCAAGACCAGATCCTGTGTTGAACAGATCATCAATCTTAAAACTGTACTTGCATACACCAAGATGAGAAACCTCAAGGTGGTCGTCACCTTTGTTGATTTTAGGAAGGCCTAAAATTCCATTGATAGAGACAACAAAACCCGCAGACTCATCCTAGAAACCTTGACCAACACCCATTCCAAGGTTAAATTTAGAGGAGAAATCACGGAAAGCTTCGAAATAAAAACTGGAGTGAGACAAGGACTTCACCACAGGAGATAGACTTCCCCACTTCTTTTCAACTGTGTCCTTGAAAAGGTTATGAGAGAATGGAGCAAGGAATTGATCAACTTGGATAATCAGAGTGGTATCTACCTGGTACGTAAGAACGATGGACTGGTTGTAGATTGCCTGGCCGTTGCAGATGACATGGCACTGAATGCTGACTCTCTTGGGACGGCAACAATGCAGGTAAATTGCCTCAGAAAACAGGCTGCCAAAGTGGGTCTTCAAGTGTCGCTGGAGAAAACAGAATTCTTCAGCAATATCAAAAAATCACACAGAGAGATGTTACTAGAGCAGGTAAACATACAGAGTGCTGAGAAATTTAAGTATCTCGGCGAATGGATTGAACGCAACTTATCAGAAAGAGATTTACATTATTATCCATGACAGTCAACAAGTTAGAACTAGCCTATCGACTGACTAAGAACACCTACAACAAGAAATGCTTGTCGCGCAACCTGAAACTTAAGCACTACACGACATCAGTCTTATTACCATAAGCCTTGTATGCCATGGAGTGTCTTTCATGGAACCGAAGAGGTCTGGTACAAAAAATGGAAGTCAGAGTGAGGAGAATCCTCAGGAAGTTCTTTGGCCCGGTAAAGAAAGAAGGGGAATTCCGAAGGCTCTAATTCAGAGCTCTACGATTACATTGAGAGGCTCTCTGACTGTGCAAGAAAATGAAGAGTAGCTTTCTATGACCACGTTGCAAGATTGGCTCCAAACCGACTAACCAACCGTCTGTTCACCTTTCAGGTAAAACCCCGTAGAAAAGGTACCCCCTGGACTGAAGAGAGAAAGGGGTTACACCGACAAAAAATGTGACAATACTGGGCAACGATCAAGCCCAACAGTTGAACAAAGGCCAAAGTAGGCCTATTCGAAACACGAAGAAGAAACGCAAGTATTGGAAAATAAAGACAATTGGGACAAGATCCATGAGTACATTTATAAAAGAATACTTTTGACCAACAAGGAAAAGGAAGTAAAAACTTTTAAACAAATCTCCACTAGCTACGCCTCTCCAAGAAAGTCTTTTCTGTCTAGGCTTGTCTGTCTAGTTTTATCAATCTAGTCTTGTCTGTCTAGTCTTGCCTATCTACTCTTGTCTGTCTACTCTTGTATGTCTAGTTGTGTCTGTCTAGTCTTTTCTCTATAGTCTTGTCTGTCTAGTCTTGCCTATCTACTCTTGTCTGTCTAGTCTTTTCTCTCTAATATTGTCTAGTCTCGCCGTCTGTACTCTTGTACTCTTGTCTGTCTAGTCTTTAATCTGTAGTCTTATCTAGTCTTGTTTGTCCAGTCTTCTATGTTTAGGGCTTCACACTAGACGAGATAAGGCGAGACTAAAATATATCATCTCGGTCTCGTATGCTGAGAAACAAAATAATCTCGTTTCAGTTTCCGCCTTGTCTCGTAACTGCTCTCGTCTCGTTACTCGTCTCGTCAAATATCGTTGTTGCCAGTACTTATTGTAAAGATAGTTTATAACGAGGAAGTTATTAATTCTATTGTAATAAAATATTTTTGATTTGAGATAAAAAAAAATCTGAGGAAATACGAACAAGACCAGAAACGAGACTCTCGTATTTCACCATATATGGTCTCGATATCGCCTGAATATTTTCCTCGTTTCGCATTTACGAGACGAAACGAGAAAAGTATCGTTCCCGTGTGAAGCCCTATCTATGTATGTCTAATCTGTTCTCTCTAGTTTTGTCATTGACTGTCACTCTTTTATATGGAGTAGTTTTACATAGAATCAATAAGGATTTATTTTTCGGAATAACAATTTTTTGAAAATCACTGAAGATTAATTTCGATTTTTTTTTAGAGACAGATTTTTGTTCAATGTTCTAACTACATAACTTGATCGCGGAATTCGCGATTCCAAAATGCTTCGTGTTATGGTCTTTTGGTGATGACAGACTGCGGAATTTTACTGTCGAGTTCTAGTGTTATTGTAAATGTTTTCCATCTAAAATTGTCATTTCTAGTTCAATAGTATATTTTACAGCGAGAGATGAAAGTGGCGTTTTTTGGCGAGGTGAGAATCTGCTCACGATCGCCAGCGAGTTAGCATTCACACCGAACCAAAAAAACGCTTTCATCTCGAGTAGTATATGAAATTTTTTCTACTGATATTCGGTTGCAGAATCCATAATTCGACTTTAATATAACCAATTCGACGCAAACTATCGGAACTGTCAATAGAAATTTAATCGTTGATTTGTTCGTTTCCATGGTAATATTGTTGCATTCTCATCGAAGGTGATTCTTGATTGAATCCTAATTTTATTTTTGTTTTATTTAGTTTCAGGCTCGTTTTACGTTTGTACATAAAATATTCCATTGAAATTGATGTAATTAATAAGAAAGTCCATGCAAATTTGGTTAGTTTAGTGTTTTAATCTAGAAAATCATAAATTTAAATTGCTCATTTTCATCTGTAGATGTGAAAATAATTTCATCTCTAGAATGAAAAAATGTCACTTTCATGTAGGGTAAGCCGTGGGATAAATGCCATTTTCACATATATCAGTAGAAAAAATATATTGTAGCGAGACAAATACAATTTTACTTATAACTGGGTATAATTGACTTCAAATTTAGTTCGACTTAATTAACGATTGTGGAGTAAATATTCTCTGTTGGAGTTAATGTAATCCCTGACATGAAAAAATATTCTTAAGTTACACAAACTAGTAAACAACACTATTTGTTATTGCTTCGGAAAATTTTGTAAATGTGTTTGAAAAATAAAAATACGTTGTTTCTGTTTCATGTTTTTTTTTTCAAACAAATTTGTCAAGGATCCTCCAATATAAGATTGTATATTAAAACTTTAATAACTTGTGTTATTTTTCAGTTTACTATTCATTACATAATTTTGTTAATTGCAAAATTCCTGTTACATTTTTAGAGATTCTGTAACATTTTATGTTGAAACTTGAATATAATTTCAAACTTTTGCAATTTTTGTTTCGTTTTAAAACGAAAAGTTAGTATCTTCACCAAGTATCTATAATTATTACATTTCAAATAATATTCGCAATATAACAGGCAATTTCAATTTATATAATGATCTGTCAACTAGAACCATGTTATAATTTAAAACACAAGCTAATTTCCTTAGTTATTATTGGATTACGTTCTTGTATATTTTGTTTCGTAAAAATTGAAAGAAAGAGTACATAAAACATTATAATTACCGAGTCAAAAATATATTTCACATCTATATAATTTTTTCCGTGCTCAATCAATCGTTCCATCTAAACCAGGGATTCCCGAGCATAAAACTATTAATAATAATATTATTCAAGGTCTAGAAAGCTGGCTCTTAATCAAAAATCAAAACCTCTTCATAATTCAAATTTGATTAGACCAGAATTATGTGCTCTTTATGTGCTAATTATGTGCAGCAATCGCGATTTATGTGCTCGAAGCGTTCAATAAAAAAATCAAATTTTACTAGTGGGGGTGCTAAATTACTAAAATTATTTTCTGTACTAAAATTATGTGCTCTTTATGTGCTTTTCAAGTACCCCGGAGATAATTCGCTTACTCTACCCCTTGTGCGAAAAACTCCTCCCGAACCGAATGAGCAACAGGAGGTGTAATCTTTAATTGCAAGTACAAAAAATTTAACCGAAGCAAAAATGTTGCAATAATTATGTACTCTTGAGATATTCTATTCGCGATTTTTTTGCTCGCACCCTTGTACGAAAAAATCACCTCGAACGGTATGAGCCCGTTTTGTAAGAGGTGAAATCTATAATAATCGAGCACACAAGCTTTAACCGACACGTTTTATTGTAATAATTATGTGTTAATAGTAATCTTATCTAAACCAGGGATTCCTGAGCTTAAAACTATTATAAATAATAATATTCAGCCCCACGACCATTACGTTTAGAGAACTCCCGGAATACATTGGACTGTGAGGATTAGAATTGGGATCACATTAGGAAAGCCAGATCCTCAATTATTTGTTCTTATCGCTACAGTCCAATGTGGGAAAACTTATTTACTCCTGTAAAACGGACAGAAATTAGCATATAATTTGTATTTACCTCTACTGTTTTTATTTACGTTGAATTTTAATTTGGTAATTAGTGTCTGTTCATCGATGGAAATGTAAATTTCAAATGCAAATGAGGGAACTATAATAATTTATTATTAGTATTCCCTGTCTAATGATCTTTGTTTTAATGACTTTTATAATTATGTTAGTCTATATCTTTTTTTAACTTCAAATTGGAGATATTGAATATAAAACATGTAATAATCTAAAACTAAAGAAATTAAATTTTAAAGCTGTAAACACTTTGTGAGGGCAATATAATGTTTTAATCTATGGGGGTGCTAATTGAATTTGAGAAATCAAGTACTTTGAAAAATCTCTTCCTTGGAGCCTCTCATTATCTATTCTATCAATTTACGTGAAAGGATAATACCTATTCGTATTCGAGCCCTAAACCGCGCATAATACTAGTAACTCTCCTAGCATCAGCCTATAAATCTATTATTTGTATCCGGGAATGCGAATAATTTTGTCAATAAATAAAATTCATACGTAATAAAAGCGTATTTCGTACGTAGTAGAAGGTGTCTCGAAATTATCGGTGATGTCAAAATATCTTTTTCATTTTATAATGAAATGATATAATTTATATAGTTTCTACGTGGGTGGTAATTTTCCTTGTGGTTTTCCTAGTAAAGACCAAATTATCGCTTCTAATTTTGAACTTTTACTATTTAAAACAATATTAGATCGTCTGTAGCCATCACTAGGGCTTCACGCTAGGAAAATATTTTTTTCGTCTCGTAAAAGCGAGAAGGGACCGACAAGAGACATTTTCGAAAATTATTAAGGCAATACTGAAATAACATTCGGCAAGACACGAAATTCTCCTTTCTGATCTCGTTCATATTTCTTAAGATTTTTTTTTCAGAGAATTTAAGAAACCTAAAATCTGGAAACCATCTGTGAAATATTTTATTTTATAGTTATGGCTTTTATTAAATTTTGAGGCGAAAGAAAAGAAATTCAAGAAAAAATTAAAACAATTATTAATCCAAAGCAATGAAGTAATATGTTGTATTTCTATATATTTTACACTTGTTAGAAAAAAGAACCTATAGAATGAAGTTATCCAAATATAACTTGATTTGAATACAAAAATCGACTCATGAACTCATAAACTAATATTAATGTCACGCGAGAGAAGAATCGCTACAACCATCTAGCGGCGAGCTTGCAGAATATGTTCTAACACTTCCCCTTAAGCTGGTCGCGATGGCTTGTCTCTTGTATAGAGCACATTCTTAACTTTAACACACACTTCTCCTATTTTGATTTAAACAGTCCCTTGGTGAGGATATCCGCTACCATCTATTCCGTTGGTTGGTATTGAACGTTAATTAACGTCCGTTCGTATGCGTCACGGATAAAATGATGTCTGATGGCGATGTGTTTTGATCTCGCATGAAACACAGACGTTGGGCACTTTGATCGTCGTTGCAGATGACAATTGCCAGTTCTTCCATAGCACGGACTTCCCTTAGATATCCTCGCAGGATATGGCTTCCTTGGTCGCATCCGCCATCGCCATGCATTCAGCTTCTGTTACATTTCCTGTAACGGGAAACGTAAATAAAGGGATCCTGCATTCCAATCAGATCCGCGTACTCAGCTGTATCTTCATTTACCAATTCGTTTGTGTCTTCTTGGTTTTGCTTGACCCAGTTGTACTCTTTCAGGGGTCTTCCCCTTTTCCCGGTTCCTATTAACAGGGAGCCGCCTGGCTTCCATTTCAGCGTTGGTTCAGTTTGTTTTGTTTCCTAACCTAACCTAACCTAACCTAACCCGGACTCGTTCGCGGACTCGTTTGGCTCATGTTCATCTTCTTGAGCTGTTTTAGTGATGTTATCGAAAAAATCCACATAGTTACTGCTTGGCTCGCAGGTTAATTGCTGCATTTCCCGGCTGAAATCTTCTAGAAGTCTAATATCTGTACGCCTTTGATGTCTCTGAGTATCCGAGGAAAATGCACTCCTTTGATCGACTGTCAAATTTTCCTTTTCTAGTTCCAATGCTTTCTTTCCAAAATATTTGAAGTGAAACATCTTTCGATGCCAAAACGTGTACGGAGTTTCACCATTTAAAGTTTTGCATGGAATTCTGTTTCTCACGTAATTTGCCGTTTTAATAGCCGGACCCGGACGACTCGGCACTTCCAAATCGGCACCGGACAACTCGGCACTGGATAAGTCGGCACCGGGAAAATTCGGCACCGGATAAGTCGGCACCGGACAAATCAGCACCGAGACCTTTCGGCTTATCGCCTCGTATTTTTAATTTTCTTTTAACCTCTTATCCTTTAAACCTTTAATAAAGTTATTTATGTTTTATTATTAGTTTTTAATTTAACGATGTTTTCATGTCTACATGAATTCTACTGTTGGTTAGAAGGTGACTAAACAAATAGTTGACAATTTCGATCATCTTTCTAGGTGCGTGCGTTACATTCTTGAATTATAAAAATATTTCTTTTGTTTTTGATATTGCCAAAACCTATGTTATAATAGAAAAGTTATATATTCATACTTTGATGACTGGTGCCGATTTGCCTGGTGCCGACTTATCCGGTGCCGAATTTTCCCGGTGCCTAGTTGTCCGGTGCCGAGTTGGAAGTGCCGATATATCATGTGCCGATTTATCATGTACCGTTAATAGCTTCAGACCAAACTGATGGTGGCAGTTTTGATTGAATTATTCTACATCTCGCCATCGTTTCCAAAGTCCGGTTCATTAACTCGACACTCCGTTTATGTACTGTGAGTCGTCGCTTGATTCCTTTGGATGTTAAATATTCGTCGAATTCACGATTGACGTACTCGGTTCTATTGTCGAACTGTAGAGCCTTTATTGTCTCCTGTATGGTTTTCTGCACGTTGCACAAAAGTTTTGAAAGCTTCCAACGCGTCACTTTTCTTCTTCAGAAATTGCACTTCACTCCACCTGAACTTATCATCAATGACAGTGATAAAGTAATTCCCACCACCTATAGATTTCACTTTCATTTTCCACACTGGTCACTGCGGATTATTCCTAAGAAATGCTTATTTCTACCAGGATGACTTACATGAAAGACTTTTGATAGTCTCGCGTTTCGTGCAATCTTTCCATGTTGTACTGTCAGGCTTATTTCTCCTACACCTTCGATCTTCGTACATTCACCATTTTCCAAGTTAAGCTATTGGTCTTGGTTAGGTTGTCGAATTCTTCTGTCAACGTGCACATATGCGACGTGGCTCCGCTATCGAGACAACATTTTCCGCTTTGCCCGAATGCGGTATGGAAAACCATCTGGTCTTCGTATGCAACGTACGAGTGCTTATCTTGTAGATTCCTTCCTCTTGTTTCCTACTAGGCGTTTGCGTCATCTTGTGACTTAGAGCAGCGTTTCCCAAAGTGTGGGTCGCGACCCGGTACTGGGTTACACAAAAATTTTACCGGGTCGAGAAAACAAATTGTAAAAACAAAACAAAAAATTTAACCTTTTTGCTGATAAGAAAAAGGAATTGATTGCTGCTAAAAAAACAGTCACCAGTCAAATAAAAACCTCACTTTGACAGCCTTATAATTTTCCAATAATAGTTGATTATGAGATTTAGATGTATCCTCATAGTGCTGGAGAAAAGTTAATTCTTCCCGCTTTAAAAATTGTCGCAAATAATTTATGTTGAATAAATGAAGAAAGTTTATTTTCGGCGATACCATTATCAAATAATACAGTGAAACACACAATTGACGATTGCGTTAAACATTTAGAAGAACTTGTTAAATTAAAAAAAAAACCGGCCAAGTGCGAGTTGTGACTCGCGCACTGAGGGTTCCTAAAAACTTGTAAGTATCTGTAGTGTCTTTTTTTTTAATTTCTAATTAAGGTATCTTTACATTCAATTAACTTGTTAATGCGTTGCTAGAAAAAAAACAAAACTTGTCCCAATTATCATATATATAGTTAACTATTGTAGCTCTCAAAAGCTGTGTTTGTCCAAAATTGGTTGAATTATAAATTGAAAAAGCTATAGCATGAAACAAGTAACTGCCATCGCCGGGCATAAATATTACATCGTGTACGATAATGTTGTCGTTAACGTTTAAATGAACTGTAGCCATAATTTATTGAGTAAGTAAGAGTTTGCAGGAGTACGAAGTTATTGAATGCAAAACAAAATTTCGTATTTCTGAAGCTCACTTCAAAAGGGCCGACCTGGGCCGACCTCCCGCCCTTGTACGTGCCCCGCGTCGCCCTGCTCGTGCGCGTCTCGTTTTATCCTAAGTACAAGAGGTCACTGAGTAGTTAGTTAGGTACTTAAATACGAAATCTTACTTATATGATATGAAATTCTTGAAGAGCGACCTATTTCAAATTCCAAGCCAAAAGTAAAATATTTTAAAAGTTACCAAAAGAAAGCGAATGACGATTATAATAAATCGATTATGATAAATCTTAATTTTACTATTACCCTTATTCAGTAACTTACATTAAGAATTAACTGAATTACGCGATTATTTTAAAAATTATAAATAGAAAACGAAAAGACTATTATGATAAAACTTTATTTTATTATTACACTTATTCACTAACTTATATTAAGATCTAACTATTTCTTTTTTTTTAAATAACGCGAATATTTTTAAACTTATAAAAAGGAAACTTTGTTTTAGTATTACACTTATTCTCTAACTTATATTAAGATCTAACTATTTCTAGATCTAATATGAAGTAATATATTAACTATTTTTAGATCTATTTCGATACTCTTAACTTTCAGTTGTTTAATTGACTGCTTTTGGGCAATTGACTACCAAAAAATATAGGGGAAGGAGGACCTAACTGTATGCAACCCATATACTTCTGGTGCCTGACAATACTACGCAACACATTAGTGTATTTTCATAAGTTTCTAATAGTAAATTCGCATTTTTTCTTGTAATTAAACTACATATTTACGGTTTTCTGATTTTTCCCTTTACATGTCCTGTAAGACAGCGCTTCTTGCCAAATTTCATGATTCTAGGTCAACGGGAAGTACCCTATAGGTTTTGATTTCCTTGTGAAATCGCAAAATATGCGACATAAACGGTCATATCTTTTGATCGCGCTCACTTACAAGTTTGATTTTTTCACAGCTGAAAGAGACCGCAGACCCGATATTATTTATTTGATACAAATTTCTACTTTTTGCCTCTACGCGTTCCTGAGAAAAATGGTCTTGACAGACAGACAGACGGACGGACAGACGTACAGACAGACAGATGGACAACAAAGTGATCCTATAAGGGTTCCGTTTTCGGTACAGAACCATAAAAACAAGGTTTTTTCCTTGCAAGTGGATGAAAGCACAGCTTCCGAGGATAATGCAAATCTAATGTGTTTTATCAGATATGTTGACGAAGATACGATTGCAACAGGATTTTATTTTTGTTTTGTAAAGAGATACTGACAAGAACATGATTTTATCACTGGTCTAAAATAGCCACGGAGCGTCTACATAGCGACGGAGCACGTGCAAAGGCAGGCAGTCATAGAGGTTTGTTTAAACAAATTCAAGAATTAGCCATTAATTGTGTATGGATGCACTGTGGTATCCATAAACAAGCATTGGCGGTAACTTCTGGCGGTAACTTTGTGGCGGTGACTTTGTACAAAATGAAAAACATGACATGAAGAACATAATAAACATGATAAACATGATAAACATGACATGAAGAATGTGTCAAGTTTGTAAACTACATAAAATCTTGTCCATTAAATATCAGACTTTTACCGAATTATGCAAGGAAATGGAGAGTGTTCATAAAGACCATCTTTTGTATTGTAATGCACTATCGCGTTCAACAGGGAACGTTTTAAAATGTCTGTTTGAGCTAAAAGACGAAGATTTGGTATTTTTTAAATGAACATTGCCATCTAAAAAAGATACTATTTTCCATTTAAGGATAGATTCCACGATTTCGAGTGGTTTCGAACTGAATTTAAATTTGCAAGTCGTTGGTTTAAATATTTTCAAAGTATCGGAAAAATTCGCTGCAATAATTAATGTCAAGTCTGTGGAAACAACGACCTTCAAAAGGTAATTTTAAATCTTTTGAAACATTGCATAAATTTATCGAAAACCATGCAAACTATAACGACGAATAAACATCTAGAATAACATCTAGAAAAATAACATCTAGAAACAGTATCAGTTTCAATCAAGAACATCTTTCGGGGCTAATAAATAGTTTTAAAGACTATTTCCGGATATTCCTTCAAATAATAAATGGATTAAAGATCATTTTTTTGTCGAAATTGAAAAGGAAGAAATGTTTAATCTCAATGAACAAGAAGTTGATTCTTTAATTGAAATTTCATGTGACACCGATCTTAAATTTTTTAAACAGTACTAATAATTAATTATTGGCTGCACTGTCAAAAGAAGTATCCAAGCGTAAGCGAGAAAGTGATTTTTAAAATCTTTTGTCACCACGTATACGTGAGAAGCTGCGTTCTCAGCCTTGGTATACTTAGAAAATGAGTATCGAAACAGATTGAATGTCGAACCTAATTTGAGAATAAAATTACCTCTTAATTTGAATCATCATTACGTCCTAATTTGAAACTATTATGTGATAAAAAACAATATCAACCTTCGCACAAGGACAAAATATGTAGTTTTATATGAATATATTTGTTAATTTTTTAATTACTTATATTTTTCTTATTTAATTATTTTGCAATTTTTGTGTATGGATTAAAGAAACATAGGAGTCGTCCATTAATGACGTGATGTTTTTTAGCAACTTTTTAAGACCGGGGGGCCGTGGTCCCCCCCGGTGACACGTGGTGAGGTTTTAGGTTAACCAAGGAAATTGCATTCAATTATTAATAAATATTGTCAAATTATCTGCCATTTAAAAAATAATTTATAATTATCTTTGTTTATGTTTGCGAAAATATTGTAATGTGAATGAATGAAGTATTGTAAGACTGGATTTTATTATATAACAATTGTTCAAATAGAAAACATTATTAATGAAATAATAACGCATTTATAAATTACAATAGAATTAATAATTGCCTTGTTTTGGACAATCTAACAATAAGTTATAGCAAAAACGATATTTGATGAGACAAAACGAAAGTAACGGTTGCAAAATGAGTTTGAACACAATTGAAGTCGATCATAGATAGCACAATTACTACAGGTATCTTCCCGGATGCCCTGAAATTTGCCCTAATTATCCCAATTCACAAAGCCGGCGCGACGATAAGAAAGATATAGCAAATTATAGACCAATTAGTATTCTTCCCGTTCTCTCTAAGATATTTGAAAAGTTTTTCTGCTCTCGGTTATAGTCATTCTTACAATTAGAGAAACATATAACAGTACATCAACACCAGCATGGTTTCATTAAGAGAAAATGCATTGAGACGGCATGTTTCCAATTTATAACGCATTTAACAGAACAACTCGAGGCACACAATATCCCATTCGGAATGTTACTGGATTTATACATGGCATACGATCTGGTGTACCACACCATATTGTTAAATAAACTTCACAGATATGACATTAGAGGAATTGCATTGAATTGCATAAAATAGAATCTAAAAATAGAAAACAAATCACTAGGCAGGATTCTCTTTGTGATGTCGTGAAATCCAGTGCAAAGGAAATAAACATCAGTATTCCACAAGGAAGCATAATAGGACCATTATTATTCACGCTCTTTATAAATGATCTTTCCCTAACAACCGTGAACCCACAGCATACGATGATTAACTACGCTGATGACACTACAAATCTTTTAAGCAACAAACCCATTAAAGCAGGGGTCTCCTAACTTTCCAGCCTTAGGGCCATATTGATTACTCCAGTAAGTTCCGAGGGACAAAACCATATTATCATTGTTGCCGGTGGTAAAAAGTGAAATAGTCCACTGATGAAAAAAAAGTCCGAAAAAGTACGCAACGTTTAAAAAAGGCTGCAAATCGGACTAAAGTCCGCAAAACGGCAACACTGCATATTATTAATTTTCCTGTCATTATCTGTAATTTCTAGATTAGTCGTAGAGTACGAGCCATGAGGAGTAACGTGACACGACATCTGGTGGACAGAAATAGGTAGTACCTTCTATCGCTAACAGATGGCACTAATAGCACGTACAGAATAATCTCGTTGGTTCGAGAAAGTTCTGGTGTCTTCCACTCACTTCTAGATGGCAGTAATTGGAATATATAAGAAGGCTAGTGGCGCAACCACAAGTCAGTTCCTATGACACTGTTGTGAAATAAAATAGTGCGTACCTCCTTAAAACGTGTTTGTGCGTGTTTAAGTTTAAGACATCTTTGTAACAGTATTTTGACTTGAATTGTTGCTTTTGTGTGTGATTTAGTAGTATGGAAAAGAAGCGAAAAATTGATAGTGAATGCAGAAAATTCAAAGATCAGTGGAACATTCAGTATTTTGTAATTGAGTCCAGTAACAAGGCGCTATATTTGATTTGCAATGAAAGCATAGCCGTTCTCAAGGAATATAACATTAAAGGTCATTATGAAACAAAACATTTTCAAAATTACTCAAAATATACAGGAAGTTGGCGGACAGAAAAATTCGAAGCTATGAAGCGCGGATTGAAATCGCAGCAATCTTCATTTACAAAACTCAAAACTGAACAAGAGGCTGCAACCCGTGCCAGCTTTCGAGTGGCTCTTGAAATTGCAATACGTGGAAAACCATTCACCGATGGAGAAATGATCAAAGAATGCATAATTGCAGTAGCCGAAGAAATGTGCCCTGAAAAGGTAAATTTATTAAAAACTGTCAGTATGTCAGCAAACACTGTGGCTCGAAGGGTAGAAAACATCGCTGAAAATATATCCTCTCAACTGTTCGACAAAAATGGACATGTTGAGTGGTTTTCTTTGGCCTTGGATGAGTCAACGGATGTGTCAGATACTGCTCAGGTGTTGCTTTATATTCGAGGAGTAGATAAAAGCTATGAAGTGCATGAAGAACTTCTTGATATGTATAATATTCATGGCACAACTACTGGTACAGATATTTTTAAAGTAGTTGAAATGGCCATTAATCAAAAGAACCTTCGATGGAAAAACTTGAAATGTGTTACAACTGATGGAGGCAAAAACATGAGTGGGAAAGATAAAGGAGTGGTCGCTCTTGTGTCAAAGGCTGTAGAAAATGACGGTGGTTCAAAACCATTAGTCTTACATTGTATCATTCATCAACAGTCTTTGTGCGGAAAATGTTTGGATATGTCTGAAGTTCTGAAACCAGTCATATCAACTGTTAATTTTATCAGATGTTTTGGGCTGAATCACCGACAATTCCGACAATTTATTGAAGAGATTGGAGAAAATGACTTACCTTATCATACTGCCGTACGTTGGCTTAGTTGTGGGAAAGTCCTTCAGCGCTTTTTTGAACTTCGAGCAGTGATCGAAATTTTTTTTAATGAAAAGCATCGCCCTCTTACTGAATTACAAAACAACGCATGGCTGTGGAAGTTAGCATTCTATGTTGATTTGACAAAACATGTGAACGAACTGAATTTGAGATTGCAAGGAGAAAACCAGCATCTTCCTGATTTATACACTAATATCAAATCATTCCGGAAGAAATTGATACTGTTTCAATCACAACTACGAAGTAAATGTTTTTCACATTTTAAAACATGTGAAATATTCAGCCACACCACTGAGACTGAGTTTCCTATCGATTTTGCAATCGAAACTTTGAGTGCTTTGAAAATAAATTTTGATACTCGTTTCTCGGACTTTGATGCCATTGCGAATCAAATTAAGATTTTTCAGAATCCTTTTGATACTGACATTGAAACCCTAGCCCCGGAACTTCAAATGGAAATGATTGATCTACAGTGCAGTGATATAATTAAGAACAAATATCAAAACTCATCTTTGTTGGAATTTTATAAGAGTCTTCCACTGACACAATTTGATAATTTGCATAAATTTGCTCGTGGGCTGTTTTCTGTTTTTGGTACTACTTAATTGTGTGAGAAGACCTTCTCCAAAATGAAGTACACAAAAAATGTTTACAGATCTAAATTAACTGATGAGCATCTTAAATCTCTTTTAATAATTGGTACAAGTAAAATTAGTCCACAACTACAAACTATTGTCAGTGGAAAATCTCAATTACATAAATCTCATTAGTATTTCATATGTCATTATGCTTGTTATAAGTTATGTTTTTATTTAAAATGTATAAAATGTTAGTTGGATTCATTTCAATAGTTTGTTAGTTATTATATACTGAAGTTAAATTTCCTGCATATTATACATGTCTTTACACATTACAATTCTGTTTTTCTTTATCCAACTTATCACAAAAACAATAACAGTAAGCCTACAACAATGTTATTAGTAGTTAGCCCATTGCCATATCAATGTAGATGTCATATTAATAATTATTCAACATAAAATTAGAATACTTCAGTAAACTAAATTTAATTTGCTATAAAAAATATGTTCTCTAAAAGGAGTTTTCAAGTATGCTAGCTCTCCGCGGGCCGGACAAAATCTGTCCGCGGGCCGGATATGGCCCTCGGGCCGTAGTTTGGAGACCCCTGCATTAAAGGAATAACCCCAACTGCAATTTGAGCAATGACATCTCTAGCTGCATGGTACGACAAAAATAAACTAATTGTGAATATGGATAAAACAAATATGATCATATATAAAACAATATTCCCACATGAAATTGACATGGGAAAGGAAATAGTGAGTTTGGAAAAATATGTAAAACTTCTGGGACTACATCGATCATACCCTAGAGTGGAAAACACATATTGATCATCTAACCAAAAAAAAACTGAACAAATCAGTCTTTGCGAGGGTTCTTCAGAGACATGTGCACGCGGATGCCCTTCGTTTGGTAAATTTTCGCAAATTTTCACGCGGACCCGAAGTTTGCAATTATGTTCTGGGGTAACGGAATACATGCAACATATGTATTTAGAATATAAAAACAGGCACTAGGTATTCTAAAGAATCTACATTTCATGGAATCGTGCAGAGGTCACTTCAAAATGAACTACATACTTACAACCACAGGCACATTTATATACGAGAGCATATTGTTAATCATCAAGCATATTTTTGCAAGTTTTGACATCTTCTTGACATCATTTTGCAAGTTTTCACAAGCCAAAAGAACGGCAAACCAGATATAAATAGGGATTTGTATGAACTACGAAAATATACTATGGCAATGACCCCAAAGAATCCACCCTATATTAATATAAGATTATATAATATGCTTCCTACCGAATATAAGTATAACACTACCCTACAACTATAATTTCAATAAAGATAATTTCAATAAAGATATAGAACCATACAGCATGCAAGAAGTTTATAATAAAGTCAAGTAAGGTCTCATACATTCACTACGTCTCCTTTATATATATTTTGTTTATACTATAATTTTTTTTTATATATACATTTCATTTTGCATATTTTTATAATACTTTTTATATAATGAAATAAAATATCGTCATTGCAGAACAAACGTACAAAACCAAAGTGGTACAAACAAGTGAAGAGGGACCTAGTGGAGATGGGATCGCCAGATCTGATGAATAGAAATGTGATCAGGAATATTGTTCATACAAGGGGATTTGAAGAGGATCAGAAGAAACCAACACGACGTGTATGGTCGGAGGAACAGAAACTACAACAATCCATGAATATGAAAAGCTATTAGGCAAGGAGGAATGCACAACATACGTTGATTCCACGTGGTTTTAAGTGACCTTTCCGCGAGAAGCAGAAAAAATAAAATAAATTTGGTTTGATTTGAAACCAACGAGACCGAGACCAGATATTTGAAACTCTCGCCCTATCTCATCTCGTGTGAGCACTAACAATCACATAAGTTTCAGTATTCAGTGAAGATATTTGTCTTCTTATATTCATCTACAAGTTAATTGTTTTAGAAAACAATGTTATTGTTGCTTATAAAAATATCAGCAGCAAAAGTTCAGTTTCATTTCTAATCTTAAAATAGATCAACATCTAAACAAGGAAGACTAATAACCTACGCAAATCCAACAAAGCCGTTATATATATATTTCCAAATTTTTGAATTTCAATTATTGAGATATATTTCCATAATTAATTGAATAAGTTTCAATTCCTTTATTTTCCTTAGTTAATAAGTTTCAATTCTCCTAATAAAAACATAATAATATAATAAAATTTAAAGATTCAGGTGTAGGCACTAGGTAAAACATTATAAAAATAATAATAAATAATAGACACTAGGCGTAAGTTTCACAAATTGATTTATTTAACACTTTCGATTTCGGCTTCTTAGGCCTTCACCTAGACATAATCTTCTGAAGAAGGCCTAAGAAGCCGAAATCGATAAAGTGTTAAATAAATTAATTTGTGAAACTTACGCCTACAGTCCATAATTTATTATTATAATATAATTCTGCATACAAAAATTCACTACGTTTTTACATAGTCTAGTTTATATATGTAAAACTATTAAATAACTTGTTATTCACAGTTATATGAATTTAAAGATTTAACACGGTTCAAGTTTCGACTAAAGGTCATTTTCAAGTAGTTTAGAAATCGATGATTTATTGTATTTATGCTAGGGTTTTTTGCAAAACTAACCACAACAAGCGATCAAATCGTAAAAGTCCTTCGAAAGCAATCTGCAAGTAGCATTTAAACCTTCCCCAAAAAGCCCATTTTCTCTAATGTAATAACAAATTCCCGGAAATAGACGATCTCAAAGATCTGCACAATTGCAACAAAGGCCCGAAACTTAATGTTCTGGGGTCATTAGATTTTCAAACAGAGCCGTAACCTATCCGTTAATCTTCTTAACGAGCAAACCGAATTAATCCTTTCGCAACTTTTTTGTTCACAATCTTCTCCAGGTAAATTCCTAATTGCAGAAAGGCACCTCCCACCCCAAAAAATCCCTTAGTATAAATACAATCAATAATCAATTTTTAAACCACTGGAAAATGACCTACACCCGTCGAAACTCGTGTCGTGTTAGATGACAGTGGTTTACAAATTGATCATTGATTGTATTTATACTAAGGGATTTTATTTAAGGAGATTAACGGATAAGTTACGGTTCTGTTTGAAAATCTGTAATGACCTAGAACAGGGGTTCCCAACCTTTTTGAACCTGCGTACCAATTGACTTTTAGAGAAATTTTGGCGTACCAAACCTAAATATTTTAATAAACGTGTAATATTTACTCTTATAAAAGTGTTCAAAGGCTTTTTTAATTAAATTCCTGAAAAAACTTATTATTTTAATGGAATATTTAATGGTTAGATATTTGTTTATTTATAATAAATAACATGCTTATAATAAAGGAGAAATAAAAAGATCAAAATGGTAATTAGCCTATTTGGGTCTACAAACATACAAATAAAAAATTAGTACAAACTCAGCAAAAAATTAATCATCATACAAATTATACTTTTATAGTCTTCAGTGCGAAACTTGTTGTTGTTTGCCTGTGATTAAAATATCAACATTAGGTGTAATGGAACTTATCTTCACTCTTAAGTCATCTTCAACACTTATTCTGCTTCTATGTTTATTTTTTATGTACAAGAGTTCAGAAAATCCACTCTAACACAATTCGCAACAAATGGCACCAAAAATAGTAGAGCTTGCCGGAAGAGCAAAGGGTGTTACATCCGACCCAGAAGTTAATTAAAGATTTCTCTTTAAATTAATCTTTCATGGAACTATCTTCTGTAAGATCGTTAAAACTTTCTTTTAGTTCCAATTCATTTGGGGTTCCCGAAAAAGGATTTCTGATCCAGTCCACTTTTGAATAATTTTCAAAGAAATACTTTTTTGAAGGCCTTCCAAGTGAACAAGGATATCTGCAACCACATCTGGCATTGGAGATATTTTATTTTCTTCAAAAAATGATGATAGAGTGGGAAATGCAGATAAATTTTTCTTCTGTATTTGTGAACAAAACAGGACCAGCTTTTTCTTGAAGGAGTTTATTTTGTCACTGGCTGTGAAGGCTGTTGTGTTTGGTACCTGAAGTCCCAAGTTCAGTGTGTTGTGTTTCTCAAAAATATCGGCTAGATAAGCCAATCTTGACAACCATTCTTCATCAGCAAACAATTTTTTCATGTCATGATTTTTTTCACTTAAAAACATAAAACTTCTGATCTCAGTTCAAAGAGACGGTTCAAAATTTCCCCCCGAGATAACCACCTCACTTCTGTATGCAGGAGTAAAGTCTTGAACTTACCACCCATTTCTTCACACATCAAGGAGAATAATCTTGTGTTTAGAGCGTTTAAGAGTGTTTAAGATTTTCCGGCATACCTTTAGCAGCTAATGCTTCTCGATGGATGACACAATGCGTACTTTTGCATTCAGGAGCAACTTCCTTTATTTTTGCTGCTAGGCCTGTCAATCTTCCTTACATAGCTTTTGTCCCATCTGTACACAAGCCAATACACTTGGACCAGGGAATGCCTACTTGGAGCACATATTCATCAATTACCTTAAAAATGAGTCCCGCTGTGGTATTTGATTCAAGTGGTTTGCAGAACAAAAACTCTTCTATCACCTCTTCATTACAATCAAATCGCACGAAAACAAGTAGCTGCGCCATGTTTGAAACATCGGTGCTTTCGTCAACTCGAAGTGCAAAATAAGTGCATTCTTGGAGTTTTAAAGCCGGTTGTTCTTCAATATTATTAGACATATCGACAATTCGTCTCTTTACTGTGTTATTTGATAGTGGTATTTTTTGAATTTCTTTGGTTGCCTTTTCTCCTAACACGGCTTGGACCATATCCACAGCGGCCGGCAGTAAAAGCGTCTCACCGATTGTGTGAGGCTTTCCATCTTTTGCAATTCTTAAACTAGCAAGGTATGACGCCTTTATCATCTTAGTATCAGTATTGACAAACTTCCTTAAACATTGGGTTTCTTTCTTGAAGAAATTAGATTTTCTTTTAAAAAATTCAATGAGCTTACCAATCATAGCAGGGTGCTTAGTATTTTGGTGTCGCATCAGTAAAGAAGGCTTCATGCTTTGGTTCGAAAATGTTTCAAGACATACAACACATTGAGGAATAGGAATGTCACTGGTTTCAGTCCCTGGCTTCACTAAAAAACCGTACTGTAAGTAGCTTTCATCGTATTTACGATTGGTCGGTGATTTAGGTTTTTTAGCACAATCCTTTGAAGTAGAAGAGGACGTCAGAAATCGTTTGATAGCTTAGTTTTCTTATACGAAATCACAACACGCTCAACGAACTGCGAACAATGAACTTGCACAATCTCTGGCAATATTGTGAGGCGGAAGAATGTAGGCGCAGGGGAAGTTATTAATAGCCTGGGCCGCACCGCACCGGCGCCGTCCCTCCTTCGCTCCTGCAGAGACAAGCAGCTGAGTAATGTTCGCGTGCTCACTGCTCATGCGTTCAGAAGCTATTAATAGCATGTTGCTCACATCACTCACGCGTACCACCTGAAACGTTCCCGCGTACCAGCAGTGGTACGCGTACCACAGGTTGGGAACCCCTGACCTAGAAGATTAAGTTTCGGGCCTTTGTTGCAATTGTGCAAAACTTTGGGGTATAACTGTTTATAACAAGTTCTATAATGGTTTTACATATTAAGTGTCGTAAAAATTTTCAATTTAGTGCAAGTATGGATTAGCACGTAGTAACGGTCGCAACCATTCTATTCATAATTATATAAAAATCTTAATTTAAAGAAGAATGGGGAAGTAAGTAGTAAACTATCTTATAATAATATTTCGTTTATTTCATAGGTATAAAAATTAACTGCATATTTTTAATGATTTCTGCATAGTATATGTGCTTTCTCATTTATTTTTTTAAATTATGATTTTTAATGTTTTATATTTAATTTCAATATAATAATAATTTCAATATGGTAATAGGTCAACAGACTCTAGAAGCTTTTTTTATATAGTTTCGTCTGTTTGTTTATGTTAATGATCAGCTTACCTTTTTCTAGCATGTGTTATCTAGCATGTGTTATTTTTATCCAGTCCTGTTTGTCATTAGTTTTGCTCATCTTGTCATATGAGATCTGATGCTACTAGAGAAAAAACAAAAAGTTGATAGCTTCTAAAATTTTTAATATTCTCAAAATATAAGCTATTATTGCAATAATAGCCTTGTCATCTGTTATCTATTATATATCTAGTCATGCATGTCTAGTATTGACGTATTGTATGTCTTATCTAACCTATCTAATTGTATCCGTCTAGTTATCCTGTGTGTGCTGCGATTTTGCCGAATTACGTTTGTCGATCTGAACTGTCTAATCAAACATTAGAAAATAGCAATTGATCAATGTGAAAACAAAATATAATTACTATTTTCAAGCATCAACATTTCCTATATATTTCCTGAAGATGGCTAACTTTTAATAGCCCTTAATTTTACAAACCGAAACTAGTTGGAAGAAATAGATTTTATTTCATTTCTTGAAGTAAATAAATATTGCCAAAGCAAGACACAAAATATATACGATGAGGGTGTTTAAAAACTCAATTTAAATTAATGAATTTTTTCGCGTGTGTCATTTTATTACTCTAATCTTGTCTATCTAGCCATGTATATCTAGTTTGTACACTTATCTTCATCTAGTTTTTGGATAAATATATGTGCCCATAATTATGAAAGTAGTCAAAGTCAAAATTAAAAAAGAAAATAGTTCAATCAGTTATTTCGCACAGCATTATTTTAAACTAAATTTATTCAATGTCATTTTTACGATATCATCAATAATGAACCATTAGGTAGTGGTTGTGATTCCAAAAATATATAGAATTCATTTAGTGTTAATAATGTGGTGTGAAATAACTGATAAACTATTTTTTTTTAATTTTGACTTAGACCACTTTCTTAATTATGGGCACATATAATCTTTAGTTCTTTTTTCATATATATTTTGTATTTACATTGAAATGCAATAATTTAGTAATAATGAGGCAACGGATTTTGCATAACAATTTTCTTTTAAATATTCAGCTCAAAACGTTTCCCCATGAAATTATTATTGTTTTTAGGGTTCCGTACCGAAAACGGAACCCTTATAGGATCACTTTGTTGTCCGTCTGTCTGTCTGTCTGTCTGTCTGTCTGTCTGTCTGTCCGTCTGTCTGTCTGTCAAGACTTTTTTCTCAGGAACGCGTAGAGGTAACATGTTGAAATTTGTATCAAATACTCGAGTCTGCGGTCTCTTTCAGCTGTGAAAAAATCAAACTTGTAAGTCAACGCGATCAAAAGATATGATCGTTTAGGTCGCATATTTTGCGATTTCACGAGGGAATCAAAACCTATAGGGTACTTCCCGTTGACCTAGAATCATGAAATTTGGCAAGAAACGGTGTCTTACAGCACATGTCAAGGGAAAAATCTTAAAACCGTAAATATGTAGTTTAATTACAAGAAAAATGCGAATTTACTATTAGAAATTTATGAAAATTCACTAATGTTGTCGTAGTGGTATTGTCAGGCTCCAGAAGCATATGGGTTGCATACAGTTAGGTCCTATTCTATGTTTATTCTGAATTTTCTTTGTTTATATTTGTTATGCATTTCATCACGTACGCTTTATATACATAATATATACAGGGTATATATTATGTCTAGATTTTGCTTTTTTATAACGGACATGCGACATACTCAAGTCCCGTAACATCCTGTGTATATTATATTTCGTCTAATTTTTCTTTATAATCTACATAATATGTTGATAATCTACATAATAATACTATATACTATACAAGTTTGTACGGAACCCTCGGTGCGCGAGTCACAACTCGCACTTGGCCGTTTTTTTTTTTTTCTGTATATATTTACAGAAAACCTCCTTTTAAATATACTTCCTTATCATTATTATTCAGCTCCGCGACCATTGCGTTTAGGGAACTCACGGAAACTTAAATTTCTCTTTTATCAACCTTGGACAATTAAATCTGTAAATAACAACAAGCATTGCATTTCAATTTACAATCATCATTGATAGTAATCTCGCAAGGATTTTAAATGATATGAATAGCTACCCTGTTTAAGTATTATTCTGATTAAGTACAAATGGTTGAAGTACAAATGGCAAATGGAAAAGAATGGTTTCAAAAATGCAGTAAATCTCAATAAACACTGGTTTACCTGTGAGTTTATAATAATTAGATATATATTCACAATGTATTGTTCTTGAGATTTTTTTTATCCCCAGATAAAGAAGCCGATTGCGTCAACGACAATTAATTGAACCTAGTTATGAAGAAAGCAGCCTACTGGGGCTAAAGTATAAGTCAAGTTATACCCTAAACGTTCTTCTGTCGATCTTTGTTCTCCGGTTATTTTTTAATTATTCCACCCAGTCCTTCGAATTGTTGCTTTTCTTCTTCTTTCGAATAGGCCTACTTTGGACCACGCTTGTTCAACTGTTGGGCTTTGACCTTTGCCCAGTATTGTCGCATCTTCTGCCGCTGCAGCTCCTTTCTCTCTTCTGTCCAGGGGGTACCTTTCCTTCGAGGTTTTTCCTGAAATCCACGGACTTCCTTTAGGGTGCGTCTCACAGACTGTCTGTTTTTGAGATCTGTTATTCCCAGTTCTTTAATATCCTTCTCGGTCTCTATCAAACAAGTAGTACGAAGCTTCTTGTTTTGCCAGAAAGTGAACAGACGGTTGGTTAGTCGATTTGGAGTCAATCTTGCAATGTGGCCATAGAAAGCTACCCTTCTTTTCCTTGCACAGTCAGAGAGCATCTCAATATGTTCGTAGAGCTCTAAGTTATGCCGTCTTCGGAATTCCCCATCTTCCTTTAACGGGCCTAGGATTTTCCTGAGGATACTCCTCTCTCTGACTTCCAATTTCTCTATTAGACCCCTTCGGTTCAAGGAAAGACACTCCATGGCATACAGGGCTTCTGGTCGTAAGACTGATGTGTAGTGCTTAAGTTTCAGGTTACGTGACAGGCATTTCTTATTATAAGTGTTCTTTGTCAGCCGATAGGCTAGTTCTAACTTGCTGACTCTCTTGGATAATGATGCTCTTTCTGATAAGTTGGGTTCAATCCATTCGCCGAGATACTTAAATTTCTCAATCCTCTTGATGTTTCCCTGTTCTAGTAACATCTCTCTGTTTGCTTCTCTAATATTGGTGAAGAATTCTGTTTTCTACAGCGACACTTGAAGACCCACTTTGGCAGCCTGTTTTCTGAGACAGTTTACCTGCATTGTTGCCATCTCAAGAGCACCCAAATTGTTCAGTTCCTTGCGCCATTCTCTCATAACCTTTTTAAGGACACATTTGAAGAGAAGTGGGGAAAATCCATCTCCTTGTCTCACTCCAGTTTTTATTTCGAAGCTTTCTGAAATCTCGCCTCTAAATTTAACCTTGGAATGGGTGTTGGTCAAAGTTTCTAGGATTAGTCTGCGGGTTTTGTTGTCTAGTGCTAGTTCCTGGAGTACTTTGTTAAGCGTTTCTCTATCAATGGAATCGTAGGCCTTCCTAAAATCAACAAAAGTGACGACCACCTTGCGGTTTCTCATCTTGGAGTATGCAAGTACAGTTTTAAGGTTTAGGATCTGTTCAACACAGGATCGGGTCTTCCTGAAGCCCCCCTGGTATTCTCCCAGTTGACTATTCAACTGATTTTCGGCCCTTGTTTGTAACGCCTTCGAGAGAATCTTGTATGTTACCGGGACGAGAGAAATTCCACGGTAGTTGTTTAGATCCGTAAAACCTCCCTTTTTGTGAAGCGGATGGATCAGAGCAGATTTCCAATCGGGTGGTAATTTCTCTGTTTCCCAGATGTCCTGGATGATTTCGGTTAGCTTGCGCAAGGCATTGTTTCCAGCACCTTTCCACAGTTCAGCAACGATAGAGTCCTCTCCAGCTGCCTTATTATTCTTAAGAAGTTGAATGATCTGGCCAACTTCTTCCAATGAAGGGGGAAGCGAGTCCGGGTTTGGTGTGGTTTGTTAGTCGAAGTCTTCGCTAGGTGGGTCACAGTTGAGTAGATTTTTAAAGTACTGAGCCAAAAGGTGGCAGTTGTCATTGTCGTTATAAGCCAGTTTGCCTTGTGAGTCTCTGAAGTGGAGGCTTGGCGGAGCGTATTTTCGGAGTACCTGCTTAAAGGTTCCAAAGAAATCTCTGGAATTTTTCTTAGCAAAGCTCTCTTCGATTAGGGTTAGTTGGTTTTGTGTGAAGGTTCGTTTGGTTCCTCGAATTATCTTGGCTATAACCTTTCTTTGTTCCAAAAATTTATGCCAATTCTCCTTGGTCTTTTTAGAATTCCACTTCAGCCAGGCTATCTGTCTTTGGGCTATTGCATTGTCACAGTCTTCAGTCCACCACGGATGCTTTCTTCTTCTAGCGAGAGGGGCGAGTTCATTGGCCGCCTTGACAAGAGTCTCCTTCAGTTGGTCCCAGTTGTTTAGGTCTGTGTTGTTCAGTCTCTGACTTAGTTATTGACTGTTCTTGAGTCGCTCGACGTCAAATCTTACCATTTTGGAGGTTCTGTGTAATGTAGTGTTTCTAGGCTGTAGTCTTATTTTGATCTTAGAGAGTCCAGATTGGCGCTTCTTAGTACCTTCACATTTTGTATTTCCTTTTGAGATTTGCGTAAAATGGCCACATGATCTATCTGGAATTCACCCAGGTGGGTATTAGGTGAAATCCAAGTCTTCTGCTTCCTTGGCAAGTGTTTGAAGGCTGTAGACTTCATGATCAACCCAAAAGTCCTACACAGATCCACCAATCGTTCTGCGTTGCGGTTGGTTTGCTTATGCGCCGGATAATTGCCCACTATGTTTCTGTATTTTTCTCTCTTCCCAATTGAGCATTGAAGTCACCAAGCAGTATGACGGTGTGCCTCTCTGGAAGTTTAGAGATAATATCTTCTAAGTCTTCCCAGAATTTATCAGTTCTGTCCGGATTGCGTCTGTTGTCCTGGTTGATTGGGGCATGTACATTGACTATACTGTAGCCCTTGTTTGCGCATTTGAGAGAGAGGATGGATACACGACTACTCGGGGAGGTAAAGTCGGTGACTGAATCCAGTATCCTGTGACTGATTATAAATCCTGTACCTAAGTGGGGAACGTTCTTAATTACCAGCTGACCCACTTTTCCTTTGAGGATTCTGTAGCCTTGGGACTCGAAGGCATGTTCGTCCGTAAATCTGGTTTCCTGTACTGCTGTCAGTATTATGTTGTGTCGTGTTAGTGAATCTGTCAAATGTTTCAGTTTACCCACTTTTAGCAGTGAGTTGGCATTAAATGTTGCGAAGAAGCTTTGCCGTCTTGGTCTGAGTTTACGTCCGGTGATTTCAGGATGCTATGACTCATCCTTAAAGCATGTTGGTGCGGACTCCCCAGAATCCGAAGGTCCGCTAACGTCACCATAGGTGACGGTGGATTGGTTACCACCTGGGGTAGTGCATTTAGCGAGATTCTCCTTCATGCTCAGTTGAAGAATATTCTTCATGGGACAGTGGCGAGCCACTGTCCAATACTACCCAAGTTGTTAGCTTGGGAGGCTTATTATTGTTGTAAATTGTTGCTTTTAATATTGATCATTAGGTTTTTAGACGTGGCTATCTAATAACAAAATTTGGTAGAAATTACAACAAAGCATAAGCCAGTCAGATGAGTTAGCTGTTTTTTGTATTATTGTATATGTAAAAAAATTATATGCAGGCCAATATTAACCCTATTGGCTGTTTGGGCTACAGCCCAGGGGCGTCGTAATTTAAGGGGCACCACGAACGTAAAGATGAGGACTTTTTAAATATGCTTAAATCTCTATATCTCAATTAATAAATTCGGGAAAGGATGAATGCACAACCCCGAGTAAGAAAAAATCAAACTTAAGTCAACGCGATCAAAATATATGACCGTTTATGTCGCATATTTTCGCATATTTTGAGATTTCACAAGGGAATCAAAACCTATAGCGTACTTCCCGTTGACCTAGAATCGTGAAATTTGGCAAGAAGCAAGGTCTTACAGTACATGTAAAGGCAAAAATCTGCCCCAGGGCGCTAATTGTTTTATAGAACAATTGATAAGAACGGCCCTGATTATATGTAGAAACGAGAAGACAATTAAGAAAACAGCCAAGAAAATTATAACCAGTGACTAAAATTTTAACTTCCTTTACAAAAATAATAACAAGAAAATGTAATATGTACTTTATTCATATTTTTTTTTTTCTTTAAAACACATTTGAGATTTATTAAAATGAAAATCTAATGTAATAAAATATCAGCAATTTAATATTAGGTTTTTTTTATAAACAATTGGGTTGTTGAATAAAAAAAACCCATCGATTTTTGTAATGCATTTTAAAACTTTTTTATAAATAAGTCGTATGTGCGATGCGAAAAGGTTAAAAAAAACCGGCCAAGTGCGAGTTGTGACTCGCAGACCGAGGGTTCCGTACAAACTTGTAAGTAAGGTATCTTTCGGAGGACCTAACTGTATGCAACCCATATGCTTCTGGTGCCTGACAAAACCACGCAACACATTAGTGTATTTTCATAAGTTTCCAAAAGTAAATTCGCATTTTTCTTGTAATTAAACTACATATTTACGGTTTTAAGATTTTTCCCTTTACATGTGCTGTAAGACACCGCTTCTTGCCAAATTTCATGATTTTAGGTCAACGGGAGGTACCCTATAGGTTTTGAATCCCCGTGTGAAATGGCAAAATATGCGACATAAACGGTCAAATCTTTTGATCGCATTGATTTACAAGTTTGATTTTTTCACAGCTAAAAGAGACCGCAGACCCGAGTATTTGATACAAATTTTAACTTGTTACCTCTACGCGTTCTTGTGAAAAATGGTCTTGACAGACAGACAGACGGACGGACAGACGGACATAAGGGTTCCGTTTTCGGTACGGAACCCTAAAAATTGCAATTAATTATAAACAATTTAAAAGTGATGAAATTTTAAAAAGAATCACGTGACTCCAAACGCGCCATCATTTGTTTGTGACGTCAAAAGGGTGAAACTTCATTCTAACATTCAAACAAAAACATTCTTTATAAAACCGTCGTTTTAGAATTTTTTCGGCGCACTGTTTAAAACTATTGGTTTCGAAGTTTAACAATGTGGGACATTTAAAAACATTTTTCGAGGAGTTCATTTTGTAGTACTCCTACACGATTGTACGAAACAAGCACGATAACTTTTAATATTGAACTTTTAATATTTGACATATTTGACATGTCTACTACAACTACTGTATCAACAAAGTCGCGGGTAGAAATTACTTATTTTACGTCACAACGTCGGCCTGGTTTCGGTACCGAGTTTAAAAATATATTTTCAATTTGTTATAACGTTTTAATTACGACGAAAAAAAGAAAACAAAAAGAGTTTTGTTATAAAACTACTATATGAGCTTTCGATTTATTACAAAAATAAATTTATTCAAATACCCAAATTGGGTAACTAAATATATTATGTGACCAATAAGAGGTTATATTTAAATGTGGAATTAACTGGTGACAATAGGACAATGAAACAACAAATTGTTAAAATTTGTTACTAGCTACAAGTTTCGGCGATTTAAAATTTAATTAAACAATTTCTCCATCATCAAGCTACAAATAAAAAGGAAAAAGTATCGCAGGTTAGTTAATTCAGAAATAAAATATTTTTAGAACTTACCACAAGCAACAGTTTTTTTTACCGTGAAATCTAGGGGCCGTGCAATTGTGTGGAAATCAAAGTCTTATATTCTGCTCACTGCCATTGCTAGTAACCAAATTAACAACATTTTTACCTATTTCAAGAACTATGATAAAAACCTAAGGTTGACTATAGAGATTGAGAATGATAAGTCTTCACCATTTTTCGATGTACCATTAAGCATATCGCCTGATGAAACTTTAGTCACTCATTGTTACAAAAAAACCTATTGCCTCTGACCTGAGATTAAAATTGATTGCTATTAAAATAACTATCCTCTTGGGATCATAAATAGAATTCTCAATAATAAGAATTTGTCTTGCCCAACTTCTGTCCCCACTTCCCTTAATCTTACCAAACAATATTTTAAACTCAATTAATATTCCTTCCCTTAAATAAATTAATATATAAATTAATATTTGATTAGGTACGCAGGCAAAAAATATGGGAAAGCTTGGTTAAAAAAGATGTTGACCACAAACTGAAACAAATTTGTAAATGTATATATAACAAAACAACGAATATGGTAATCAGTCAAACCCAAAAATTGGAAGAATTTGAAACCAAACAGGGGGTTAGACAAGGAGGGAGCCTCAGCCCATTACTATTTCTTGCGTTTATTTACGAAATAATTAAAAAAGTACAAAAGAAAACAAGCCCTACGCATTGGATACAGGCACATGGGGAGGGTAAATGTAAGTATGTGTGCGTTCGCAGACGATATAGCAGTAATTGCTGGATCGGAGAAGGAATTAGAAGACAAACCGAAGATATGGCAAGACGAACTGGCCAAGAATGGAATGAAAATGAACACAGAAAAAACGAAAATTGTAGTGATATCTAATGATCCAATACAAACAAACATAAGTCTCAATCAAAAACAAATACAACAAGTAAAAGAATATAAATACCTAGGAGTGACAATAGATGAAAAAGGAAGCCAAGAAGCAGATATCAACACACGAATAAGAAACACAAACAAGTCATATCATTCCCTAAATAAAATAATGCTACACAAAAAAGAAATAACGAGAACAACAAAAATGAAAATATACAAAGCAATATGAAGAGCAACCCTAAGATATGGATGCGAATCATGGGTTTTAACTCAGCGAGAAATAATTAAAATAAGAGCCACAGAAATGAAGTACTTAAGGAAAGTATATGGAGTAAATATAATGGACAAAATAGGAAGTGAAGATATAAGAAAAGAACTGGAACTTAAAAGAATAGAAGAGTTCATGGAAGAGATACAATTGGGATGGTTGGGTCACCTACAAAGAATGAACGAGAAGGCTCAAGTGAAAAGAGCATGGGAAAGCAAGATGCCAAAAGAAAAGAGACGAGGGAGACCAAGGAAATCATGGGACGAGATGGTGCGAGGATTGATAGAAAAAAGAGAGTTACAGGTGAATGAAGCAAAGAAGATGGCGAAGGACCGGAAGAAATGGAAGGAACTAATTAAAAAGAATGTAAAATCCTTTGCGCCAATAACAATATTTACATCGTCCCCTACATCAGAACACATAGAGGAATCTGTCTCTGAGATAAAAGATAGCAGATAGCTCCAATGATAAAATCAATAATGTAGTTTACAAAATACAGTGTAATGGTTGTGATTCTTGCTACATCGGGAAAACCAAGCAATATCTTCATAAAAGAATAAAAAATCATATCTAGTTAAAAATTTACTTTTAAACCCTAACAAAACTGCATTGACACAGCATTATTTTATCAACGAACGTACGTTTGACTTTGACAATATTTCTATTCTGGACAAGGAAACTTCCTTAAGAAAACGATTCATTATTGGAATGATTTTCATACAAAAACACAATAATGTAGTTAATACGAGAATTGAAAGAAAGAACCTTAGCAACATCTATTGTTTTCCATTACAACACGTCCGAAGTCCATGAAAATCTTTCAGATTCCACGTGGTATTAATTTTTTAAAACCATATATACACTGCCGAGCATAAAATTAGGGTCACTACGTAATTTGAAGTTATTTAATTTTTTTTAGTTTTTTACGTGTTTTTTCGATTGTAACAGTTTACTAATTGATTGCTTGAATAAAGCAAAAGGTTTTTCTTTTTCAAAGTTTATTGAAAGTAATGAAAATGAACAATTTTAATTTTATGTGCTAAGTAATGAAAATGAACAAGTTTACTTTGATATGTTTTTGTTGAAACAAAAGAAAGTTTAAGGACAGCATAGCATTTGTTTATGTGGTGTCATCTGTCTGTTGTAAATTGTTGTCATTGTTAGTGTTTCGCAATGAGCATAAATCCCGTTGTTGCGGCACAAATTGTGGCGGCTTTAGAAGACGGTCGCGGTCAGCGCGAAACAGCGAGAAACGTTGGTGTAAGTCTCTCGAATGTGCAACGAGTATGGCGGCGGTCCGAAGAGACAGGTCTGCTAACTCGAGGACCTCGTTCAGGCCGAGACAAAACTCCAACAGCTAGGGATGACCGCTTTCTCATTTCTAGTGCTTTGAGAAACCGAATGGTCACGGCAGTTTCCCTTCGAAATCATCTGCAAGAAGTGAGAAATGTAAACATAAGTGAGTGGGCAGTTAGGAGACGACTTTATGCTGTTGGATTATCTTCTCGAACTAGAGCTACTGGACCGCCGCTTCCCCGTGCACACCGGATTGCGAGGTTGAATTTGCACGAGAACACTTGACTTGGACAATAATAGCGGATTGGAGACGCGTATTGTTTTTCGATGAACCGCGATTCTGTCTTACGGGCTCAGATAGACATGTAAGAGTGTGGTGACGACAAGGCGAGATATATGCTCAAGCGGGTAATGCCGAGCGACTACCATTTGGCGGAGGATCAGTTATGGCACAGGGAGGCATATCTTTTGACACTCGCACGGAGTTAGTCTTCATCGAGAATGGGACGTTGACTGCGCACAGGTATCTGACAGAGGTTCTAGAAGACCATGTTTTACCATTCATGGTTATTCTTGGAGACGACGCAACATTTTTGCATGATAACGCACGGCCCCACACAGCTCGGATAGTTACTGAGTATCTTGACGAGTGTGAAATCACGCGGTTTGTTTGGACAGCTCGCAGTCCAGATTTAAATCCAATTGACCATATTTGGTATGAGATGGGAAAACATTTACGGAGACATGTGCCGGCCCCCAGAAATTGTGGTGAGCTTCGCGACATACTGGTGCAAAATCTAATCCAGAGCTTTGTCACTGCCAAAGGAGGGAATACTCACTACTGAAGTCCTTAAACTTTCTTTTGTTTCAACAAAAGCATATCAATGTAAAGTTGTTCATTTTCATAACATAGCATATCAAATTAAAATTGTTCATTTTCATTACTTTCAATAAACTTTGAACAACAAAAACCTTTTGTTTTATTCAACAAATCAATTAGTAAACTGTTACAAACCGAAAAAACACGTAAAAAACTAGAAATTTCCAAAATAACTTCAAATTATAAAGTGACCCTAATTTTATGCTCGGCAGTGTATATATATATATATATATATATATATATATATATATATATATATATATATATATATATATATATATATATAAATATTGTTCTCCATTAATGAATTCATCGGTTTCATAGCATTTTTCATGCTTATGCTCCTTCATGGTTTTTACCGGGCAGCTGGATTCAAATGCAGTTGTGATTGATTGCTACATTTATTTCTCCTACAGCTTGCTCTAGTACGGTGTAGTGTTTGATGCTACACCGCACTGTAACTTGCTCTAGGTTTTACTTGCTTTTAGTTTGGAAATAAACATAGGCCAGACAGTGTGTCTGGGGTTTCGGATGAGGATGTTTTCCTCACTCGCTCCTTCCAGTTCAAACTCTATGATCCTAAGGTCTGACATTGAGGGTTCACTTGAAACTCTCCACTTTTTAATCAATTTACTTACGTTAGTGCTACCTACCGTAATATCCAGTACCTCATTTCTAACCTTGGTGACAAATTTTGTTGTATTCATTAAGTTTTCTTTAATGAGATATTCTAAAAGGTATTCACCTCTCTTATTAGGGTCCTTGCTGCCCCACATCTCGCAGTGGGCCTTCGCGTCACATCCCAAGAGGAGTGGCAGCCTTCTCCTAATACAGTGTTCCACAAGCCTTTGTACTTCCATGGGTAGTATGCTATTACCATCGCCAGGGAAGTATGCTGATGCGATCAATATCTCGCGGTGGAGGCCCTCGGTCCTGATGACGGCCTGGATCGGCCCCCGCGTATTCTGAAACCCGCGTATTCTGAAGGAATACTAAATCCCGCGTATTCTGAAGGACATAAGTAAATAATGCCCTTCCTTACCATAATGCATGTTCTACGGGAGACCTCTCGGCTGTCCTATACCAATATATGTCCTATGTATGTCCTATATGTCCTATACCATTCGCTGTTGGTAAAGCTTCTGATCTTACCTCCGTAGGTCGAGAATTCTTGCAGCAGCGATAGCCCTAGGTGTTGTTTAGTGAACATCCTAGCCATGACAGCCGAAGCTGCCTTGGCATGGTGGATGTTCACTTGGGCTATTTTGGTGCGCCTGCTTCTTCTTCTTTAAGTGTCGTGACCGCTTCGATCGTTGACAATGCTGTTGGCTAATAAGTTCATGATTTTAACGCCTGCTTTAGCGCCTGCTGGTCATTCTTGTTTTGTGACAGGAGACGGCGAGTCCTCCTCTCTTCTTGCAAGAGCAACATCTTCCTCCGTAGGCATGGCTGGACTGCGCATGTTTTTGGAGTGTGAGGTCTAGGTCGTCCTCTTGGTAATCCGAGCTGACTTTCTCGTTCAAAGTTGACAGTCTGGGAGTGGGTCTCTCTCGACTGGTGCCTTTTCTCGGATCGTTGATCTCACGCTCCAACTGATCCACCAGTTCTGTGGCAATTTTTGTGTTTTCTATGTAAAAAAAATCAGGAGTAGCAAGGGAAGTAAAGGTCCGCCATGACACCTTTGGATTAAGGGTTTGGAAGTTTCTTGGTTGTTCGCTCCCTATTGGCGGCTCTGACCGGAGTTGGACTCCAGTCGACATCGTCTAGTGATTCATTACGAAGCTAAGCCCTCACACCAAGACAAAGTGAGGGCTTTATTTCCTTTAGACATTGAAGGAATAATTGGAAAAATGTATAGACATTTTACATGTATATAGTCCGAGTTGAGAATATGATGCCCGCTCCAGACTCTCGCGAAGTAGCACGGAGTTGAGCGAGGAACGAGAGTGTGGTCAGGTTACTCGCCTCGCCTTGTGCTTCCTCGCCTCGCCTTGGCTAACTTCGCTTCATGAAGCGGTTTTTCGTACCCGAGTCAAAGGGACACGAGGCGCGAGTACGAGGAAGGGAGAGTATCACGTCTACACTCTCGTGTTTACTCGTCCTTTAATTTAGTCAACTGTATGCAGTTGAGTCAGTTCACAACCATTTCTTAAAAACTAAAAACTAAATTAAAAATATTTTTATTCAATATTATTAAATTTTATCTAATATTAATTTAAATAATATCAAAAATCATGAGCGATTGGTCTCAAGAACTCCAGTTACAATTCCTTGAGGTTTTTCAAAGGGAACCAGTTATTTGGGATCAGTTATTTGGATAACATAATAATAATAATTAAAAGCAGAAATATACGCAGCAGCAGCTACTAACTGTTCGGTGTCGGTCATGGCACTGAGGTCCTCGCGATGTAAGGCGAGAGTGTAGATGCCTACTCCGTGTAGTTCCTCGCCTCGAACAACTTCGGCGAGGATCCTCGCCGAAGTTACTCCGCGAGAGTCTGGAGCAGGCAAGATAGCTAGCTGTACTACCCGCAGTTGGAAGAGTGTTACAATTATTTAATCCTTTAAATATAAATCATTGTCCGAATTATTTATGCTTTGAATTGAAATCCTATAGCGTTCATTGCTTCTATTATATACTGATAATAGTCATGTCCAATATTACCTAGTCTAGAGTCTAGGGTCTAGGTCCTAGCCTAGGTCCTAGACCAGTCTAAATATAATCTGATCGATCTACCGATATAGTAATCGAATAGAATGGTGAAAAACCTAAAAAACTGTATGGTATCTATTTCACTACAAAGCTGACAAAACTCGGAGAAAATTGAAAATTGTGTCGTTTAATGTATCTTGGGTAATATATTTGCGTAGTACAATTCAATAGTAATTGAAAGTACAATTACTCATTGGTTGGTTGCCGGTATTCCTAAACATAGCTTCGGTATTGTAATTTGGACTTTCTGCCTTTGTTGCTGCCCAAACATCCCTAATAATGAGGGTGCTTCTAGTACTACTGTCTGTTGAGCGACGAACTTGTAATATCAATCAAATAACAAAATAACAAGTATAAACCAATCTTTTACACTTTCATATGATATTGTATAGTATTGTCACACCTTACACAGTTGTGTCGAATCCGTTCAGTGTTGTCCCGTCTAGCATAGTTTTGTCTCCGAACCTTGTTCGGCCTTATCCAAGCTCCTTCCGTCTTGTCCAGGGTTATCTAGTCTTGCCAAGTCTTCTCCGGTCTTGTACAGTCTTGTACAGTCTTGTTCAATTTCCTTCAGCATTGACCAGCCTTTCCTAATTTTATCTAATTTTAACCAATCATTGCTTCAAAATTTGTCCAGTATTCAATTTTGTCCAGTATGATCCAGTATAAGTTTAGTTCTTAACGATTAAATAATTTATTTAAAAAAGTACAGCCACAAAACATATCCGGTAAGGAAACGCCAAACAAAACGTCTTCCTTTACGAATAATTATAAAACTATTTTAAAACACAAATAATTAGGCTATTAACGCGTCAAAAGTGAAAAAAAAAGCTTTTAAAAAGTCTCTTGATAAACTCCAATACATGTTTATTTTCGAATTAGAAACTTTACTTGCTTGAAACATGTTAATTTTTGCAAAAATTCTAAACTATGGAATTTTTAATTTTAGTGACATCTACCGAATTATTACTAAACAAAATTATGTTTGTTACGCTCACCAGATGGCACCTACATTGTCCACAAAATAATTTTATTTTATATTTGAATAAAACATTATAATATATTATCTAACAAAATTGTTGTTAAGTTTAAATTTTTTACATTAATTTTCTGCTGGTTATTATTCGGAAATTATATTTGTTGAGATATCAATATTTTGGTGATTTATTGGAATAATTTTTTCAGAGAGGCAACTTCAGGTGGTAACTATTTGACATAGATGACATTACACATCAATTGTGCACATACCAACAGTCGTTTCAGCAAATAATAATGAACGCTGTTGAAGGTCTGATCGGCTGAACCGAAACCAATTTCTTCTAGAAAAACATTAAAGAAAAGTGTTAAAAATTAAATGTGATTCATAAAGTGGCCCCAAGAATTAGTGAGATGTGTTTTAAAATGGATTGTGATTATGAATGATCTCATCAATTTACATTATCAGATTATTTGCCAATTGCCATTGCAATCCTATCTAATGTAAATATTGCCAAGTTTCTCTATATTCCTTCAAAATACAACTTATATTACACCCAAGGAGCAGCAAATACTTGATGAAGCATGAAGAAACAATTCTTTCGAGTCAAACAACTTGCAGATCAAACCTTCCTCAGGTAACCTTTATTATTCTTACTAAATTATACCTACTAACAATAAATACACTTTAATTACATAATTCTAATTTTATTAGTATTATTATTTATGTATTCTCTATTTGTTGTTTGTTTTTACTTATAAACATCTACATGATAATAGCATTCTTTATTATACAAATTACAACTGGCTAAAACACAGAGGTCTTTCATATTACAAATAATAATAATATATGTGTTACGATAAATTAGCTCTGTTTAATTATTTTTATATCGCATTTGTAAATTTATCCATTCATATTCAAAGTACTCATTAATTTCCAAAAAGCAATAATATATACAATAATATATATAGTATACAATCCAATCTCGAATCCAATATTGTCATCCATCTTCTTACATTTACATATTAAAAATAGAAAACCTGATCACTTGATGTTAGAAAAATATATTTGTGTCTATAGAAATCTAAAAATAATGAGTGTATTTTTCATATATTATTGCAGTTAATTTTCAATATTCATAGTAGTCAATTTATATTTGGTGATTTTCAACTATTTGGTTCAAAATAGTTTAGGTTCAAATGTTAAAACAATATGATAGGTCTGATGCTACTAGAGAAAAAATATTAAATTGATCACTTACAAAGTGTGAAATGTACCCAAAATATAAGCTATTAACTTGAAAAATATTGTTGTAACAATATGCATGGAAATAATAACTAGTCTTTGTGACAACATCTAAAACAACCTTTAGTTAGTCAATATTATTATATTTCAATACATAAGGTAAAGATGATTGAATGCTCCTGCACTTTGTTGTATTATTATTAATAGTAACAATATTGAGGCAGTGATGGGGTAGTTGGCAAGACATTAGGTTACTAAGCCATAAGTCGCAGGTTCGATCCCTAGGCACAAATTTGAAATAGCCACCGTCCTCCTGTACATAGCTCTGGCAAAGTCATCACAGTCAAAATCTGCCTAAAAAAATAGTGGCTCGCCACCAATTATACATCCTGTAAGGGCCCCCTATAATCTCGACACCTGAAAGGGTACATAAGAGATTCAAAGGATTATATATATATATATATATATATATATATACCGGGTGGTCCATTTAAGTGAAGACATAGAAATATCTCTAAAAATAAACATATTACAAACTAATAACCCAGATGAAAAGTTAATATTTCACAGGGGGCCATTCACTGATAATAATTTTAGACCTCCCACCCTACTCCTTCTAAGAGAGACTGGTGGTAACTTTGAAATTTTAAATGGAAACCCCAGATTTTTATTGCAGATTCAGATTCTTCGACAAAAAAACATGAAAGTTTTGTTCTAAACATTTTTCTAGAATCTCTGTAGATGGCGGTGCAAATTGCTAAAATTAGTTACGTTTAGATTTTCAAAAAAAAACCAGGTGTTTATCAAGGCGGTTTCTGCCACCATCTTTTTTCTTTTTGTTTCACGCAATAATTGTTGTTATAAAACCAAAACTGTGTTCGACTTAAGAGCAGAAAAATGTTTCTTGTTTCTATAGAAGAAAAAGTTGAAATGATTTACATTTATGGCGAGTGTAGAAGAAATATAGACGATGCTGTTGCCTTGTATGCTGCGCGTTTTCCAAATAATATTCGGTCGCGGTCATGTTTTTACAATGTTGTTAAAGCCTTTACTACCCATGGAAGTGTGCAATCTAAAAAAAGAACGCGTAGAAGAACTGTTACTGGAGAAGCTAATGAGGTAGCTGTTCTAGCTGCTGTTGCCCAAAACGCCCAAGTAAGCACTCGAGATTTAGCTCGCGATTCTGGAATTCCTCGAACTAGTATTCTCAGAATACTGCATCGACATAAGTTTCATCCGTATCATATTTCACTGCACCAAGAACTTCATGGGGATGATTTTTATAATCGAGTAAGATTTTGTGAATGGGCAAGTGAGCAGATACGAAGGTACCAATTTTTTTTCCGTGAAGTACTATTTTCCGATGAGGCTAACTTGACAAACCATGGTAACATTAATGGACACAATATGCATTACTGGAGTGTAGAAAACCCACACTGGTTGCGACAAGTTGAGCATCAACGTCCTTGGTCGGTTAACGTTTGGTGTGGAATCATAGGCGATAAGCTCATTGGTCCCTATTTTGTTGAAGGCACTTTAAATGGACAAAAATATCAAATTTTTTTGCAACACCAACTACTAACATTACTTGAGGACATTAGTTTAAACATTCGGTTAACCATGTGGTATCAGCATGACGGTTGTCCAGCTCACTACTTACGACTAGCACGAGAGATATTAGACCGCAATTTCAATGGTCGTTGGATCGGGAGAGGTGGCCCGGTAAATTGGCCTGCCAGGTCGCCCGATTTGACATCACCAGATTTTTTCTTGTGGGGGTTTCTAAAAAACAAGTTTTAACAAAGAGTGCCAACAACTCGTGAAGAAATAATAGAGCGAATCAAGAATGCTTGCGCTCAAATTCCAGCAGAGACACTTTTAAGCTGTACACAAGCATTTGAAGAGCGAATCAATAAATGCATCGAAGTTGAAGGTCAAATTTTGGAACATTTACTTTAATTGAAAAGCAGGAGGTAAGGCGAATCGCCAATGAACAAGCACCCCAACTCTAAATAAATCGTTTTCTATTGTTTTCTATTACTTTGTACTAAATCACATGGGTTTCTATGAAAAATGAAACGTAACCAATTTTAACGTTTTACATCGCTATTTATGAAGATTAAAAAAAATGTTTCGAATAAAGTCTTCTTATTTTTGTCATAAAATCTGAATCTGCAAGAAAAAAAATTTTCCATTTAAGATTTCAGAGTTATTCCCCGCCCCTGCAGAAGAGGTGTAGGAGGAGTTCTAACTTTAGCACCAGTGCATAAACCCCTTTCAAATATTAAGTTTTCATTTGGGAAATTTTTTCGTACAATGTTTATTTTTCGAGATATTTCAATGTCTTCACTTAAATGGACCACCCGGTATATATATATATATATATATATATATATATATATATATATATATATATATATATATATATATTTATATATATTTTAACTCAGCTAACAATATTCATATTTTGTAGATTTTTTTGAAAAGGCTTCTTGGAATAAATGAAACCGTTTCCCAGACAGTTTCAAACGTTTTTAACTAATAAAGGCTAATATTTATCTTATATCCTTATATTATCCCTATATTATCTTATATCCATTAATTACTATTTTGTCATGAAATCTTCAAGATCAACTAAAGTTTTCTTTTATACATACCATTGCATGAAAAGTTTACCACCAGTAATTATATATAATTATATGTACTGATAATAATATTGAATGTTTACAAGCTGCATAAAGTAATTTCTGAATAATAAAGATGTTTTTGTTTATATAATACATTTAGTAAGGATGTTTGTGGAGGAATAAAAATATTTATTATTTATCAATAGATATTTAATATGAAATTCATTTTTTAGTTCTTGAATATCTATAACAGGGATCACCAATTAGTTTCTTCAGGGGTCCAGTTTTTAAAATGAAATAGTAAGAAAATATAATGTACAGAAGTAACAAGGATTTTTTCACATATTAATGTGAAAAATGACATTTTTTGTCTTGATCTGTTTGTCTAAAGTTTGGAGTAAAGTTGGTGCAAGCTATTGTCATTAAATCCTGGATGTTGATCCTGGAGATGTTCATCAGTTAGTCGAGATCGAAATTTATTTTTAATGATTTTTTTTAATTCTGGGTATTTATTACCAGACACAAATTTTATCCAAATTTTAACTCTTCACAAGGAACTTCCGTATGTATTTGTTTTAATACCGTGTTTTCTTAGAATCAATCATTTCCATCTGCAGAGTAGTTTTATTACGCCCGTAAACATTTGCGGCTTCGTACCTCCATTCACCATCAGGATGCAGAGAGTAAATGTTGCTGAAGATCCCGACGACATTCTCAATGCACTTGAAATCTGCGAATCTATTTTCAAATTTCGATTTAAGAACCTTATTGGACGTCTTGTATTGACCGACGTCAATTTCGTCGTCTTTGCTCTTTATTTTATTTAAATTAGGGAAGTGTATTCTAGGCATTCATTTGCAAGGTCATTATAGAAAAGATCGAGTTTTCTTTGCTTTTTACTTCTGCCTTGAGCTCCCATTTAAGCTTTCCTTTGCTTTGCAGTTTAAGGTTCAAGTCATTAATATGTTTAAAAATATCCGTTAAGAGAGCAATGGAAGCTAAATTTTCTTTCTTGCTTAGAAAACTTAGATAGGCATTTGCTGAACTCTGATCACTGTTGAAAAGAAATGTCTTCAAATGTTCTAAAATCTTGAACAACCTTTGTAAAATGCAGCCTTTACTTAACCATCTCACATATTATAAACAATACTCAAATTATCTCATATTATTATATACAACATATCATAATAACATAATATATCGTCATATTGTGCATCAACTTCTTCAAGAAATGATTTCAATTCACGATGTTTCAGTGATGATTTGGCACGAAGAAAATTTACTATTTTAATCACTTCTTGCATAATACTATCAAAATTATAATTAAGTTTGCAGCAAAGCACAGTTTGGTGTATAGTGGTAGGAAATCAAATGTTCATTACATTTTGCATTGGTCCTCATTAGGCGAACTAGTCCTTTTTTAGTCCCATCCATTGCTGGTGCACCGTCAGTAGTTATTGTTAAAAGCTTTTTCAGGTCTAAAAATCATCTTCGGTCTTCATGTCTAAATCATCGAAATAATCCACCGCGTTGTTCATGTCCTCTCCTCGGATTCTCCCCAATAACGCAAAGTTGCCAACATCTCAACAAAAGTTTCTCTCGGTTGGTCCAGGAAGCTTACAAAAATAACCAGTTGTGCCTTATCACTCACGTCGCTAGATTCATCCATAATGAAGGCGTAATAGTTTGCATTATTTAATTGCCTTTTCACGTCACAATGATTTTCTTCCAACAAAACATGTGTATTTCTTGTGTTAGTAGACGTAAGTAACGGAATCTGTAGAATAGTGTCAACAATATCTTTTCTGTTCTCAAACAGAACATTGCCTGCCTCGTCAAAGCATTATGAACCTATGCTATTATGCTAACCTATGCTAACCTATTATGCTAACCTATGCTAACCTATTATGCTAACCTATGTTAGCATCAGTAAATGGTTTCATATACTTAGCAAGAGTTCAAGAAACACGCAAAGAAGCCTCACCTAGAGATGAGCATGGGATCCCATCGTCCCATCCCATCCCATCGTCCTATGGTATGGGATGAGTGGGATGAAAGTCGCGTGGGATGGGATGGGACGACAATTTTGTATGGGACGGAGTGGGACGGATTTTAATAATCTAGTAAATCTAGTTCGTGCATAATTAATTGCTTCCGAATACAAATCGCTTTATTTTTGTTAGCTATTTCTAGATTTTGTTTTTTTTTGCAGCGCATATCTTTTTTGTGTAGGTTTTGGTTAAGTTTTTCACGACTCGGTGCGGTAGTTTCTTCGGCTGGTATTTTTCTTTTGTGAAAAAGAAAAGTACTATTTTATCCTTGAAAATGGTGCAGCTTTGTTTTTTTACGATTTTAACGGTTATATTGAAAATAGACAATAATCCCAAATTAAGGTTTATCATCCCAACACGCAAAATGTTAATACATGTCCAGCTCAGGAGATTTATGGAATAACGATGTAGTTCCTGAAAAATCTTCCGATCCGTTTGCGACGAAAAAGAATTACTCATTGTCGAAAAACGAAAAGAAAGCCTGGTGTATGGGAAAAATGGGACGAATGGGACGGGCCGCGCGACCGGGATGAGATGGGACGAAAATTTTACGTTTGTGGGATGGGACAGTGGGACGAAAATGCGATGGGATGGGACAGTGACAGGGATACGCACCACGGGATGGGATCTGGGACGAGAAACTCGTCCCATGCTCATCTCTAGCCTCACCACATTTTTCCTGCTCAGTCATTGAACAACTCATGATATGGGTCGAAGATACGTAGCTCGATAATAAACTTGCAATTTTATATTTTCTCAAGTTACTACCAAGTGGAAACTTTTCGACAAAATTTTTCGACTTTCTCCAAGTGTTTGGTATCATAATGTCGTTTAATATTCGTACTTTTAATTAACGCCACTGTTTGTTGACAAATCAAGCACATTGGTACTGCTTCAGCACCATTTCGCAGCGTAAAGCAATATAAATCGGTCAATTCTGACAAAAACTGTCTATTTTCGACTTTTTTGAACTTTTGAAATTTTGGGTTCCGTTATAAAAAAAAAACTCGCAAATTTAAGCAGACATTTAAGCTCATAAGGTAGGCAATACACTGCCAACGAACGGCGGCTTGAAACGTGGTGCTCGACCTCGCGCAGCCTGAAAACCGCCCTCGCGCCGCTCCGCGTACTTCACCACCGCTGCGACGGTATTGACGACGGCTAATTAGTTACGTACTCAGTATCACAGGTCCGCACAAAATAGGTCGGCGGGCCGGATCCGCCATTTGGTGACCCCTGATCTATAACATATTTGTTGAAATAAAGTAAATGATTTTTTTTAGTATCTGAATCGTAATCATAATATATCTGAAATAGATTCGATTTATTATATATTAAATTTGATAAGAACTTAAATTCATTCCAAAGCATTTATTTTCTTTTATAATACAATAAGACTGCTTTAAAAAAAAAATAAGAACTTAAATACTTTTGACGCTTTTCTTCAAAAGTTATATTTTTATTATATATGTATATATTTCATTAACAATGTTAACATCATTAGTATAACTAATTTTACAAATTGAAAACAAAGCTTATATATTCTAATGGGCATAGATAAAGGTGGGATACTTCTGCTGAGAAAAAAAGTGGATGCGATTTAATCACTCGATTAAAAAAAGTGATTTAAGGGGGGAAACCACATTAGGAGGTTCAAAAAATCAGATTTTCTTTTTATTGCATAAATAGTTCGCTTAACTATCCACGAAGACGCTGTCAAAATTTGAAATCGAAATTCGCATTCGTTTAGATTTTATGAGCATAGAACCGAGTGCACGTCGGGTACAGGCTCGAGCGGAGCATTGCCTCGTTTATCTCGAAATGAGTTTTTTCACATTTGCGTGCAATCTAATTCAAAAAGTGTCGAACCGATCATTATGCAAATTGATAGTATGATTCTTTATAAAAATTCGAATTATATGAACCAACTTATGAGATGATATAATGATTCTAAGGGTATTTTTCTTTGCGAAAAATATTAAAAAATTTGATAAATAAAAAAAATTTGAGAAAAAATCGTGAAAATCGAAGAAAAATTGTTCCAACACCTGCTATTTTTTTAATTTTTTTCGCCTGCATTGAGGTTCATATTCTTAGAAAATAAGTTATTAATGTAAAATCTAAACCTTTTTGATTTCACATGAAAATCGGAATGGCTACACTGCACGCATTGGACAATTATACTTACAACCTACGGCGGACATCACACTGTAACTTTGTTATTTTTGGCTGAAATTATTCAAAAAAATTCACAAAAATTGTTCGAAATATGAATTAAATGATGTCAAAATTTAATTAAATTCTAGTTAATTATTCTCACCAAAAAAAAAAAAATCCTAAAAAATCAGTATCAAACAGCCTCCTAATGTGGTTTCCCCCCTTAATCACTCGATTAAAAATATTGGGTTTTACAAAGAACCATCTTTTATAAAACTTATTTTTAGATGAGAATATCTATGAGAGATCAGCTGAAAGGCCGCTTATTGATGGCCAATTGTTATATTTGTATTTATTTATAACAATAAATATGTTTTATTATTATTATATTATATCTTATATAAGATTAAGATTAATAAGGAATTAGATAACATGCAGATGTTTGAGTTGAGAAGATTATCTTAATATCTATAAATTATTCCAGATATTTATGTTCTTTAAACAAAATGGTTCGAATATTATGATGTGTTTATCCGATATAGATTTTGTCACAATTATTACAGGTTATTTTATATATGCTGGCTTTTTGAAGTTTTTCTCTCTTGTTAACAGGACTGCCTGGTATTCTTTTCCTTTTAAAAGGATTGTTAAATATCGGGCTAAAATCAAATTTGGTGTTTTAATTTATGATCAATTTTGGAGTGAATGGATATTATAATGTATTTTTTATTGTATGGGTTTTTCATTAACCCTTAAAGGCTACAATGAATTTTTATACTGCTAAGACTACAATGGCTGTAAAAACACCCGGATTTAATTATTGGAATAAATAATATATTTAAAAATATTTAACTATTTTTTTTAATCAGTAAAAACCTTTGTTACCCTAAAGTGTAAAGGTACTTATTACAAATTCTTGATTTACCATAACAATAAATCAAATTTAAACTATAAAATAAAATCAACCCATTTCATGCATAAATAAATTTTGCCCATTCTTTCTTGCTTTTTGCCATCTTCAACCCCCCATTTAAGGATATTCCTCGTTCCTTCAACGAATCTGCCACTGCTTGGTTCCATGTTTTCCTTGGTCTTCCTCTTTGTTTTTTCTGTGTTGAATTAGCTAGCCATACTCTTTTTGTTTGTCTTCCTTCTTCCATCCTTACTAGATGCCCAAACCATTTTAATCGCCTTTTTTCTATACTTTCCAGGATTGGTTCGACATTAAGTTCTGTCTAATTGTTTCATTTATTATTTTGTCTCTTTTAGTACTTCATACCTTAGTACTTTACCTTAGTACTTTACCTTAGTACTTTATACCTTTAGTGCTTCTTAGGTATTTCATTTCTAGCGCCTGTATTTTACTTTTCATTTGACTGCTTAGCACCCAGCTTTCAACACCGTATGTCAGAATTGGTTTGTGTATAGTATTGTACACTGTCATTTTCGTTTTCTTCGATATATCTTTGTTTCTTATAAACGTGTTATTAAGTGCATAGAATAGTTTTGTTGTATTTTCAATTCTGGTATTGATTTTCATTTTTAATCTCTTCTCCAGGATTCTCTCATATATCTTGACCATCGTACTCATCAATGTTATATCCCTATAATTATTGTAATCTTTGTTGTCTCCCTTTTTATGGAGTGGTAATAGTACTCCTATTTCCTAGTCTGCAGGTATCATGTCTTTTTCCCAGATCTTGTTAAAAAATTTTACTAATCCTTCTATTCCATTGTTGAAAATGTTCTTTACCATCTTTATTGTTATTCCATCATGTCCAGTAGCCTTTCCCCGTTTTAACATTTTTATAGCTTCAATTACTTCTTCTGTCATTATGTCTTCATCTATCATATTCTCTTTGCTTCCTATGTATTCATTTTTGTCTTCTGTTTTATTTCCTGTATTATTTTGCTTTGTATTTAACATATCTTCAAAGTACTCCTTCCATCGTGCCATTATATTTTTCTCGTTTTCTATTAAGTTTCCCTCTTTAGATGTGATGGCTATGCTGTTATTCGGTTTTCCTTTTCGTAGTGTTTTTAAGACTCTGTAAAATAACTTTTGATTTCCTTTGCTATTTTCTTCCATCTTGTGTCCGAATTCTTCCCTGGCTTGTTGCTTCAATGTTTTCACTAATTTTTTGACTTTCATTCTCTGTTCTTTATAATTATCATAGTTCTCTGTAGTTCTGTTCGTAAGGTACTTTTTCCATTTTTTTTTCATTTTTACTTCCATTTTTACTTCGTCGTTCCACCATCTAGTTTGTTTTTTGTTTTTGTTGATTTTAATATATCCACACGTCTCTCTCGCTGTTTTTGTTATTATTTCCTTGATATTCCTCCATGCATCTTCTACTGACATGCTGCTCATACTTTCTTTGATTTTAATAATCTCCGTTTCTATTTTCTCTTTATATAATTTAGCTGTCTCATCTTCCCTTAATTTGTATGTTTTAATTACTTGCTAATTTTCACACTTTTTGTTTATATTTGCACTGGTATTTTCTTGCTTCTTTGTATTGCCTATTTTTAATTTTGTCAAAACTAGATAGTGGTCCGAATATATTTCAGGTCCTCGTCTTACTCTTGTTTCCTTTACTTCTTTTCTAAATTCTCTGTTGATTATTATATAATCGATTATTTTTCTCTCTCCCCTACTTAAACATTATGTCGTATATGTATGTGCCTCTTTATGTTCGAAGAAAGTATTTGTTACTATAAGATTATTTAGCATATACAACTCTATCAATCTCCTTCCATTATTGTTTCTAGTGATTTCTCCATGTATACCTATTGTCGCTCGAGATTCATAGTCTTTTTTCCCTACTCGCCCATTTATATCAACTATTATCAACATCCTTCGCCTACCTACTTCTATTACTTCCGTCAGTTGATTCCAAAATTTATCTTTTATTCTAAACCTTTCGTCTTCACTTGGACCATATACTATAACTGTTAATAACGTATTTTTATCAATTTCTAATTCCATCTTCAAGATTCTCTCCGTTATTGCAGTCCACTTTCGTATATATTTCACATTTTCTCTCTTTATGTAGCATGTACCAGTCAGCCAGTTATGTACCAGTCAGCGTTTGTTCTCCTTTTCCTTTTTTTCGTTTCTGTAATACCCACAATATCCATATCCATCTTTTCTAATTCGTTTATTAGTTCCTTCTCCTTTCCCGATAAGCTTCTGACGTTCCATTCCTATTCTCCATGTCCTTCCTTTCAGTGTGTTTTTACGTTTCTTCATCATCTTTTATAACCCTAAGCTCGTATCCCTTTTCATTGCCTGGTTTCACTTCGTGAATTTTCCAATCTTTTTTGTTTCTCGTTAGTTTTTTTGCTGCTTTCGTAATTTTCTTTAGCTGCTCTTCCAGATCCCGCTTTTATAAATTCTTCTATTAGTTCTATCTCTTTTCCCTGTAGGTTTCTAATGTTCCATGCTCCTAGTTGTATAGTCCTTTTTGTTTGCCTTTTCATCTCCATATTTTTCCGTCATAAGGCTTGTTAGTCGTTTTTTGAAGGTTGCTGTACATTCTCGCTTGTTTTCAATAAAACTATTTTTTATTATGTACTTAAATTATAGATCGTATTCTTTGATCTTTTGAATTATAGTTTTAATTTCTTAAAAACCAAAACAATTTAAACTGCGAGTTAAAAAGGGATTCTCAAAATCGTGTTCATTTTGAGGAGGTATGGAAAAACTATTAAGTTCTTTTAATCAGTCTTATATTTTTTAATAATAACAGATAAGCCTTTAATTCGGCATATTATTTATCCTTATATCTACAAAAAAAACATTTGAAAATTATGAATTAAAATGAGATCACTTAAAACAAAATCAGTGTATCTTGGGACCGGCGATCGCGCCCAACCTCTCTTCCCGCGTGTTTGAGGACTGTTGTCGACTCACGAGAATACACGGAGTCTCAAGGCGCTGCGTTAAAAACGAAAAAAGACACAGGCACAAAATTAAGTCAGCTGGGTGTAAAAACACCGCAGTAGCCTTTATGGGTTAATAAGGGATGGTGGTGTAGAGTCACCTAAACTTTTTTTTTAATTTGTGCTGATTTAAAATCATATTTAGTAATATTTTTCCGAAACCATTTTGTTCCGCGATTTCTATTAAGTTTTTATAGAAATCAATTTTTTATTAATTCAGAATACAAATAAGATCTTAGTTTTTATTTGAATCAATTATCATAATTATGCAAATAAAAGGATTTACAAACATTTAGAAAAAAAATTAATTTTTAGTTAAATTAAAAATTTTAAAATTTTTTGTTTTTTTAATAATTTTAACTACTTGTTATAACGAATTTATATTAGTATATTTCTTCTTCTTCAGCCTTTCAAAGTCCACTGCTGGACATAGGCCTCGCCTAATTTATTCCAATTTTTTCTGTCTTGGGCTTCTTGGCGTCATCTTTTGCCGACTAGTCTTTTTACATCATCCAGCCATCTTTTCAGAGGTCTCCCTGCACTTCTATTAGTTCTGCGTGGTCTCCACTATGTAACTCTCTTTGTTCAACAGTCTGAGTCTTGAAATCTTGGAAAAAATATTCCGAAAATGTCATAGAAAGGGCCGGTGGAAGGAACAGTAAAATAAACCATAAGTACCAAAGAATTACAATAGCAATTGTCTTCTCATTGAATACCCATTATATGTTCATTTTAAGGCCCTATCCATTGAAGTGGGTTCTATCTAGTTTTGGGGAATATAAATTGATAGCCTTATTTCTTTGTTGCGTCAACTGGCTTCATTAAAAACTAGACTTACAATTAGTCGAAATTTTTTCCAATAACCTTTGCAAATTTATTACTCTATTGATTGCTACTCCGCAAGGGCCTTTAAGACCTGAAGGCAATTCCATACTCCTTTAGATTTTATTTAATGACAAGCTAAAGCATTAATAGCAGCCTGACTGTCCGTGAAAATGCGAATGTTTCTACTTTTGTAATCCATCTTTAAATTTTCACGGACTCAGACCATGATGCCGTGTATTTCCGCTTGGAATATCGTGGCATGTGGACATAAACTGAACCCCAGGGATGGTACTTTTTGGAGCCATCTGTAAACCAGTCCATCTCACCTTGACACGTGATTGTTTTCTTGCCTTCTATCCAACGTAGTTGTGTTTTGAAGGATAGCCTTTTTTTATCTTAGTTAATTTAATTTCACTAACTAATTTCAATTTTTTTACATTTCACTAATAACAACAATTATGATAAAAATGATGAACTCAAAAGTACCTACTATTTATAAGAGGATCAAAACTATTAGAGGATTATTTTTATTTTGGCATATTATTAGAGGATTTAAATTTTATTTCCGATTCAACGGAATGGGCATTTAAATGAGCACTAGTTTTCCATATTTATATGTGAATTAAATTTTGTAAAGTAATTTTTTTTTTCAATTAATCACCAAAAATAAATTATTTACTTTATTGTGGTTTATCAACCCACTACTTTATTGTCGTTTATCACTATGCAGGTTTTATTTAATTTTCGATAACTAAATAAGCCAAGAACACGAACTAGTTTCATTTTTGAATGGCTCATGTTTAAAAACTCACTTCATTAATTGATAACACATCCATGTATGATTTCTTGCAAATTACAGTAAAAACAAATTATGCTAATGAATCATAAAATTTATACAAATAACAACATATAGGAAACAATTATTTCTATTGCGTTTTGTGAGCAAGATAAATATTGCAGAGTTTTATTAAAATTTGCCGATTTGTTAAAACTAAATATGCCAAGTACATGAACTAATTTATTAGTTTTATGTTTGAATCTTACATATCCATATATATTCAGATTTCTTATTTCTCAATTTCAAATGATGAATTTGCAAGAAAAATGCAATTTTATCTAAATTCTTGTAAAAAAAATATAATTATATTATAGAGTTGAGAAATATAACTTTGACATCCGACTAAAGAACTAATTTTCATATTACTAATAATTCCTCGAATTACGAGCGAATTTATTCCTAAATGTACATTTCTTGGAAACGACGTTCGATACCCAATTATCCATTTAATCTTAAGGAAAAATCAGTTAATCCATTCCCTTGTAGTAATAATGCTATGGCGACAGCTGAAAGAAAATCCAATATGAACGACTAATAACCGATCGAGCAGTTGTAAATTGGTTTGTCAAATTTCGTTCTAGAAATACGACCTTAAACGACGAACCGAGGGCGGGATGTCCTTCCGACTTTGACGACGAACTTTAAAGGCAATATTGGAGCGAAATTCACGTCATGCACATCTTATTTGTTTAGGGCCACCTGGAGAAATTAGGGATTGCCAGCACGTTAGGAGTTACATAACAATCTTAGTGAACGGAATAAAGAAAATCACATGTCAATCGCCACAAATCTGCTCTTGCGGGGAAAAGAATCGAGAAATAAATCTTGTATATTGTTTAGAGAATGTCGAATATATTTTTTTCACAGAAACGTCTTTCCTAGTCTGGTCGAATAAGACGCAAATAATTAAGAATATTTAAGTGAGAATTTACTGAGGTTTAATTGATCCATTGATTGTATGAATGGTAATATTAAGAGGCAAGAACTTTTATATTTGATGAAATTATTAAAGTTTTCTTCCAAATCTTGTTCCAACTGTGCTAGATGTTACAGGGCAGGTTTGAGCAAATCTTTAGGTTGTCGGGTCACTTTTCGGATGAAAATATGACCACGCGCCGCATTAAAATTTTTATTTGTACACCATGACCGCGAAATTACAGTTTTATTACTATATACACTGCTTATAAAACGAAATATTTTCAGAGTACCCGTAAATGTGCAATGTCTGTGAAATAGTGGCAGGTAGCTAATAAAGTAAACAACGGCCCTGGTAAACACAATAAATATGTGATATACTTTCGGTATTTTTGTACCTTTCTTTATGTTAGAATATTAATGAAATCAAGATCTTTCATTGTGGTTACTATGTATAGATAAATCTGTAATTGCTTTCGCAGTGAAGTAATATTTTGGCCGGACTTACGGATTATATAAACGGCCGGATTACAAAACCAACTTTTTTGTTTTTGGACATTTTTTTAAATGAGTTATTAATAGCTTAAAAATAAAATGCTTCTTTGCGGGCACCATAAAATGTCGAAGCGGGCCGACATTTGCCCAGGTCTGTTCCATAGGTTCTTAAACTGGGGTCCGCGTAGTCCTTCCCGGGAATCCGCGAGATTAGAAAAATGGTTTCAAACAGTTCAGGCAGAGTATAATTTATTGCAACTTATTAGTTCTTTTTACTACTACTTTGATTCATTTTATGTTTTTTTATTACACGCTTGGATGCAAAAAACGGGTCATTGGGTCACATTTTAATTTTGAAGTTGTTTTAGTGCTTCGGATAAAACTTAGTGATTTGCAATCAGAGATCATAAGTATGTATAAAGCAACATATGGTACTTATCAGTTTATTTAATGAACATTAATAAGCGAAAATAAAATTTAAAATTGTGCGTTCTTCACTATTGCTCATTAGACATTATGCACAGAGGATCAAGGTGGTTACTGCGTTGACTTATTTGTTTTCGGTTAATTGTCATTCTCAGGGCAGATTGTTGTGTTAATTATGGTTCTAAGTGCTGAAGTTGGTGCAAAAGGTGTTGCTTTTGTGGCAGATGAAAGAAGCGGTATGTGTCCAAAATCTTTCATGTCAGTCTTTCTACCGTCCAAAGAACACTTGAGCCGGGAGTCCCGTTAGGGAGACCGGCAGAAATACTTGGAGGCCGGTATCTGGCAGGAAAGGAAAAAACAACTGCTATCGATGACCGATTCATCGTTCGTACTACTCTACGGAATCGTCATGTGACTTTGTGGGACCAGAAACCAACTCCGTCAGGTTCGTGGTACAGCTGTGAGTGTGTGGACAGTTCGTCGAAGGTTGCAAGAAGCTGGCTTAAAATCTTGTATACTAGCAGCTGGATCAAAATTACTCCCACGTCACTGACTAGCCAGACTCCAATTTTCTCGCGAACATTTAAATTGGAGATTGGCAGAATGGAGGACTGTGCTGTTTACTGACGAGTCTAGATTCTGCCCACATTCGCCAGATGGAAGATAACGAGTATGGAGACGAACGGGATAATGATTTACGAAGTGCACCTTTAAGCCCCGGCTTAGCCAAGGTGGAGATTCCCTGATAGTATGGGCAGGAATATCGCTGCCTTCACCGAATTGGTTGTCATTAATCGATGATCGCTGACTGCCACTGAAATATATACTAACTGGAACAAACGCTGGCCTCTTGGCTCGTGCGGGCCGAGTGAGAGGTCCAAAGGACGTCCCTTCATCCTTGTCTAGCTAACAGTGTAGTCGAAAGTGGGAGGATGTGATACAGTCAGAGCGAAAAGCTGTATTTGTAAAAGTTGTATTGAGTTGTATCAAGAAAGAAAGTGAGATGGTTCAATAGGTGAGCATATTATAAACCGAAGTTATTATATAACCGAAGATATTTTAATGAAAGTTGTTTTCAAAGAGTCAAATACGGTCAAAAATGGACGTCGGACACACATTTAGTTTTCCTTTTGGACTGTACTAGACGAAGACGAGCGATACGAGAGACACTTTGTGATGCTCTCTCTCGGCGCGCACAAGCCAAGAGGCAGCGCTCATTCCAGTTAGTATATATTTCAGTTCTGACTGCACAGCGATATATTGAGGAGGTTTTAGAAAATGACGTAGTGTCATTTGATCGATTTATCTTCGATGGCTTCATTCCAATGTAGGATAACGCGAGACCGCATTGTACGAGATGCGTCACAAAATACTTGGATAAAGTTGGAATAAGAAAATTCAACTGGCCTGCATGTACCCCAAATGGAAATCCTATAGAACATGTTTGGGACATGCTGGGCAGGCGTGTTAGATGACGTTCAGTTGCACCAAGCACAATAAACGAGCTTCGTATGGCACTTCAGGAGGAACGGCAGAATATTCCACGAAATTATATTCTTGAGCTCATTAGTGGCATGGGCCACCGTATGCAGCTGATTTATTATCATTTATATCTTCATCATTTATTATCATTAAATAAACTGTAATGATCTGTCTCTTGTGACTGTCTCTTTGATTGTAAAACACTAAAAGTTTTATCCGAAGTACTAAAACAACATCAAAATTAAAAAATGACTCAATCACCCGTTTTTCTTTTGCATCTGAGTGTATCATCATCATTTCATTAATCAGCTTGTATCTTCCACTGCTGGACATAAGCCTCCCTTAATTCCTTCCACTCTTCTCGTTGTTGCGCTGCTTGTATCCAATTTGATGTGATACGCTTTATATCGTCTCTCCATCTTGTCGGTGGACGACCTCTGCTTCGGTATGCCTCTTGTCTAGGCCTCCATTCAATGATATGTTTCGTCCATCTTTCATCCGTCATTCTTGCTACGTGGCCTGCCCAATACCACTTAAGTATCACTGATCCTCTCAGGGTGATCACCTCATCTGCAAATCCCGTTCTCTGCCGTATGGTAATATTTGGGATTTTGTCACACAGGTTTATTATGCAGGTACAGGTATGTTATGTTCCGCTGTGTTACCCTGGTTTTGTTTATAACTTTCTAGATTAATGTAAGCGTTTGTACACATTGGTCGTACACCTTTCTTTTCAAGTAGATGGGTAAATCAGCCTTAAACAGGTTAGTCCTGCTCGTCTGTAGAATTCGTTCGTTTGATTATCTCTACCAATTCGAATCTGGTGTCATAGATATTTATATGAGACAGTCTGTTCTATTTTGACATTATCCACTGAAATGGTTTCACTCAGTTCAAGGTTGGTTATTATTTGCGTTTTCGAGTAGTTGATCCTTAGGCCGGCCCACTTGGTGTGAGGCAGCTTTTAATTTTTCTAGCATTTTACTAGCTTCATCAATACAGTCTGTTATAAGCACAATGGCATCGGCGAAGCGCAGATAACTTAGTTTTTCGCCGTCTATTTTGCCCCCCATGTGTTCAAAGTTGACATTTTTATATATGTATTCCAGAAGTGTTATGAATAATTTGGGCGAGATGTTATCTCCCTGCCGTACCCCTGTATCTATTTGGAATTTTTCGGTGTCTGTGTGTAATCTCACATCTCATACTGCATGCATTTTTGATTAGTCGGAATATACGTTGTCTATACGGCATTCGGCTATTGCATCAATTAGACATCGTTGGTTTATCGAGTCGAGCGCCTTCTCGTAGTCAACGAATATGAGGACAAGGAGCTTATCGTACTCTACACACTTTTAAATTAGTGACTTGACAACTTGCTCCTTAGGTTGGTAAAAATCTAGCTTCGGTGTTAGTCACTTATTGTTAGTTATGATCTTCATGAACAGCTTATACATGTGTGAAAGGAGGCTTATGGGTCTGTAGTTTGCAAGGTCTGCTGGATTTTCTTTTTTGTGCATGATAAACATTAATTGCATTGTTCTATTTTGACGGGATGTTCTCTTCTGTGAGGCACTTATTAAACAGAGTAGAGTTGTAACGGAGGTATTTTTAGCGGAAGCAGAGGCGGATGCGGAGAAGAAGAGCTTAGCTTCCGCAGATGCCGGCGTTAACGGAGGCGGAGGTGGGGAAAAAATCATGAAATTGACGCAGAAACTACTGTCCATTTTACTAATGAAATAAAATCTACCTAATCGTTTTCAAAAATAGGTTCTTCTTTATTTAACATATGTAACATCATAGTACATTACCAGCTCCACTAAATAGTTGCTTACTTGGGAATGGAAACAAAAACTTTATATTTAATGTTATATCTCCACCACAATAAAGGATCTTCGTTTAATTGTAGTCTTTTATCTTTATTATATTTATTTATTAGTGATTTTCATATCATAAGATCGCTATTGGTAACCATGCTGTCATTGTTGTTTCCTCTTCATCTCCACTGCTATTGTTCAGCATGTCAGCAAGATTTGAATGTACGCTTTGTGTTGATGGTAAAATTTGAAAGCTTGTGCACGATTCATCGTCCATTAGATTTGATTCTACTCTGGCTCTTTTGACATTAGAAGCTTAGTCATCACCAATTCCATTCGCAGACCTTGCAATATCAATGGCATGATGTCAAAAAGTCATGCAGCTTTACAAAGCGTAATAGTTCAGAATGAACTTGTTCTTTAATTATTTCATTAAAAAACTTAAATTTATACCTTGGGTCCAAGTATGTAACGCAAGCGAATACAGTGTATTGCTTGGAAGGTCACAAAATCTGGAATTGATGTCTGCAATTAGTTTTTGAATAATGTTTTTATCAATAGTTTTTTCTTGAATAGTTTTTCAGAGCCCACACATTCACTTTCCCGCTACACAAGCACAATTATGGCCATTTCATGCGCAAGCCTCAATCGCGCGGCGACGCGTCTGAAAACTAAGCAAACCTCCTAACGTAAGCAAACCTCCGTTATAACTTCGCTACAAAAAAAAACACGAAGGCGGAGGCGGAGGTACGATTTCTTGCGGAAGTTCCGCATTTGCGGAGGGGAAGTTCCGTTACTACACTAAAACAGAGTTTGAAGCGCTTGAATAAGTCTTTCCCCGCCTTCTTTATGACTACGACAATCTATTTCGTCTTCATCCGGGGCCTTATTCTTTAGTCTGAGCGTAGGATATACACATAAAAATGTTCATCTCTATAAATCATCATCATTGGTGTTCTGCTATATACAGGTTTCATTCTGCCTCCTCCACTCAATTCTATCCCTAGTCTTTCTCTTCATATCAACGTATCCTTTTCCTTCTTTCAAATTGTCTACCATTTTCACTCTTCTTCTACCTCTATTCCTTACACCCTCCACAGTTCCCTCGATTACCTCTCTCAACAAAAAACTCCCTCTCAACACATGCCCAAGCCACAATCTCTTTCTTTTCAAAATATTCTCATTTAAAGATATTCCTGTCCAAAACCTCCTCATTTCTGATCTTGTCTGTCCACTTTATTCCTAGCATTTTTCTCCATATCCACATCTCCATAGCCGCTATCCTTTTCCTATCCTTCTTTAAAATTTTCCATGTCTCACATGCGTACAACATAACACTCCATACAACGAACGATCTTTGCTATCTTTTTTCTTAGTTTTACATGGAGCTTGCTACACAATAACCTATTTTTCTTTATAAAAACTTGGCCATTCCTATTCGTGTTTTTATTTCTTTCCAGCATCTCCAGTTGTTCGTTATCGTCATCTCTATAAATCCGTAAAACCATTTATTAGATTAACCGAAGTACATTTTTATCAATATTTATTATAACATAATGCATATGAAATTATTGAGTCAGAGATTATTGAGTCAAGTGAACGATGTTAAACTCGTAGGGTTAGGTTAGGTTAGGGTCCGGAAATTTTTTTCAAAAGTGGACCTCGGACTACACAAGTTTAAACAACCTCTGTTCTAGAGAATTTAGCTCATCATCTGTCCAATGAAATATCATTTTATTGTAGAATCAAAAAGCTTATTCATCGAGGCAATGCTGTTAAATTCTGACATAAGTCTGTTAACTTCCTGATTTTTAAAGGCTCTAAAAGTTTGGGTGTTTTGTGTGGTTAATTTTTTGAGTGGTTAACCAATAAAGTTTCTCTTGGTATAATACTCAGCATTAAGCAGAAAGATAAAAAAGTATTATTTAAAAAAGAAGCTCCTATATAATTTGATACGGTTAGTTTCTCGAATCTAGGTTCGTATACAGAGGGCAAAATGAGATATGAATAAAGGTTGTATGACGAGGTATTATAACTGTGTTATTATATACAATTAATGTCAAAATTCTGATGTAAAAAAATACTCCCTCCGTCCGGAAATATGGTATACATTTCGCGATTTTTGTTGTCCGAAAAAATAGTATACATTTGCGAAAAAAAAATGCAATAAAACTAAAAATTTAGATGAAAAGTAACTTTTTTAGAAAAATTATAATTACATAAGAATAATTTTAATTAAAATATGATTTGGCCAATACGATTTTGGAATTCTAATTGCAAGAGAAAGACTGCGAAACGTTTTAATGGTGTATTCTTTATTTGCGCTAAATTGTTAGAAAAATCTTTACGTTTTCTTCCGCATTTTTTTTCTTTTTTGAAGAAACATCGACACATATTTTACCTTCTCTGTATTGAGCTTGTGCTGTATGCCAAATTCTACTTACGGTTAGCCGGGAAACTTGAAACGCAGTACCAAAGTCATTGATTGCACCGTGTTTTAACTTGTTCTCTTTCATGTGCTGTAATAATTTTTCTAAGATACCATGACGTTGTTCTGTGGTCAATTTTTTATATTTGGAATCTCTTCTTTCTAAATTTATCAATTCTTCTTCGGAATTTTGTATATTCGTTTTGTAGCGGTACCAATTTTATTTATCTTAAAAAAAACCATCTTTGATCGATAAGTTCTAAACCAAGAAGAACATGACACATATCATTCATATTAGCTTATGTTACCATTAATATATACCATAATAATATAGTGAATGTTGTCATTTGTTTTCTATATTCACGATAATCTACGATTTTTTTTTTGAAATGTATACCATATTTCCGGATGGAGGGAGTAATATTTTTTAAATTGGCAATTACAAATTAGTATGAAAAATAAGAAATATCTGTATTTTTATATGAATTTTTATAATATTGTGTTTTTCTTGATACAGAAAATTTATTTAAAATTTTAAATGATAAGTACGCGTATTAGTTTTATAGACATTCCTACTTGTTAATTTGATAACTAAATATGCCAATAATTTATAATTGCACTGTGCATTCTTAGATAGCAGGAACCGCTACATATTTATACTGAAATTATAAATAGATTCTCACTTATCAATTATTAATGTGATATAATAAATATAATCTCAAAATGACAGATTTCGTTGCAACTATACTATATTATTTAACTATATTCTTTATAATTTTATTTAGATAATAGCACAACTATATGATTATATGTTACTTTTGTTTAAATAATCTAATAAATGATTCTTATAACTAAACATAATTAGCACAAGAAATATTGACAAATCCTAATAGATAATTCATATTTTTAGTAATATTTTCGGATTTTTGGATTTGGACTGGACAAAACATATTTATTTATTTTTGTTTTTGAAAGCACTTTAATTTGTAAAATAATTCTTATTCACAACTGAGCATTCGTTCGCATTATATTTAAAAAAAATCAAACATTTGCATAGTAATAAGTTAATTTCTGATTTTAACTTGTTTAATTATATATTTATTTTGTATGAGTTTCGATTCAAAGAAATGCTAATGGCACAAGACTATGCAGAAGATTATATATACCACGCATGAGCAAGCTGTCCTGCTTCTGGGGACAATTATCAATGTCTCTCCAAGAAGTCAAAGACTTATTAATTACTAAAGTTTTGCAGTGAACGATCAATGAGTACCTATGTTTTCATATGCATGTATGAATCCCTAAATCTCTTACTCTCTAAATCTCTAATGAGTTTTTGCTGATGTATTCATTTGCCCAAATTAGCAAATTTCTTGCTAGATATTTTTTGTCATAGATATTGAACAACTCTCTAGTTTTGATATAGTAGTTTTAAATATGAGGCTTTGCGAATACAAAGGGCGAACTTACCATTGGGTCATTTGTTGAGTTCGCCCTTTGTATACGCAACGCTTCATATTGTCTATGTGTAAGGTACACACGTTTGTATAATTTTCTTCTACCCTATCTTCCATACCAATTATTAGCCATAGAACGACTATGTAGAGAAACGACTCCACGAGGACCACTTCACACGAAGTAGCTGGCTGGAATTGCCTATATGTGTTATCGACATAAAATAGATGCAAATCTGCTGGACAAGGCTAAACAAACAAATCTAAACAAATATAAATCGAGATATACTAATAGCTAAACTGTGCTGACTAATAAAGACACTAATGTTACTGAAAAACACTGAATTTGAAAGTTACTGATTCAAAGATAATAAAACAACTTTAAAATATGTTTGGATTATGTTGTTTCAATATTATTATACAATTTTAAAATATTATTATCTTAATTAAGACTTAAATATTAATTATTAAGAAATTAACCAATTTTCGCCTGAAGTTGAATGAAAATCTGATAAACGACAATTCGTTTAATGAATTATTTTGTGTTTCTTATTCGTATTGTGTTTGTTATGTGTTTATTAATTTATTAACTAAATATATAAACAAATGGTTAAGTTTGATAACAAAACAGTGCATAAAATAATATTTTTATAATTATTTTCATACAGTACAGATATTATACAGAGTATAGTGTTTTATAAGGAACTAGTAAAAAAAATAATAAAAATAAACGACGATTCTAACACTCAATAGTAAACATTTCGACCTGTAAAATTATTATATTTTTTTAGAAAACTAAAAAGGAGCAATTACGAAGATAACTTAAATTTTATTTAAAAAATTACAAGACAAAGAAATAAAACAAAGAATCTTTTTGTATGAAAGATTGATTTTCCAGAGTTGCAATAGTCAGTTTTCTTCTTTTTCATTGTTTACTCCGTCACGATATTCATGGCATTTTATTAGCATCGTCATGTGATTTTTGCGCAAAAATCGCAGACAAACATGACACTTTGTTGTTTCTATGCTTCCAGCATAGGAAACAAGTTCTCGAATTCCTTTTTCAGCGACCCGTGATCGCTACACCAGAAATCTTAAAATACACGCTAGCCGCAAAACACCCGGACATATGATTTTTAAACTTTGGTGGATTCGGAAGACTAATCAAGAGTTCGAACTAGCTAAGTGCAGAAGGCCACTTGACAATAAAGAACGTAAACTCTAGAAAATCAATCTTTCATACAAAAAGATTCTTTGTTTTATTTAGTCTTTAGTTTTACTGCTTTTTTACAATTTTTTAAAATAAAATTTAAGTTATCTCCGCAATTTTTCCCTTTTAGTTTTCTAAAAAAAAAATTTGCAATCATTTTTCACAAATTTTTACTATTGATTGTTAGAAATTGGCGAGTTATTTGATATATTTAAAAAATGCGGAGATTTCCGCTTACAATTAGCTACAGTTCCAATAATAAGTTTTCTATTTCTTCGTCGTTTACTCCGTAAGTTAATTATAGGTTAAAGATATATTTTACGGAAAAAGTAAAAATTATTATATTTTAAATCAACGTTGTTTTCGCAACATTTACCAATGGACAGTTTAAAGTGAAACTACAAATGCGTGTGTAAGGATTTATTGTATTTTGTATTAACCGACGAAGAAAATATAAAAAGGCATATATCTATTAACGCATCTGCGCGTTTTACAAATTACTCCTGACACCTTTGTAATTAATGGTCATTTGATTAATGAATTTAATCATTTAAAGGAACATTAGCTTAAGTGAAGCAAAACTAGTGATTTCTATTTCGGTACACTAGTATATCGAATACCGGCATTTCGTATTATTTTGCAATTTCCTAGAACCGGTAATTGTCATGGTAAAATACCGGCATTTTCGGTATTATAATAGAAATAATCACATTATATTACAGACTACTGCAGCACTTTTTAAGTGATGTTATTTACTCTTCTTAATAATATTGTAATAATATGTGATTATGTTTTGTTCCTTTATTGCAAATATATACAATAATATAATTATGATAAATGAAAAAATGGTTTATTAAGATTTTTTTTTGTATTTGTTTTAATGTTAGAAATTATTATTTTATAAATATTAATCAATATTTTCTCGTAGAAATTGTGTTTTTCTGAGTAGTGTAAAGTTCGTAGGGAGAGAAGTTTATAGTGAGGAGCAAGGGGGTAACATTGGATTGGTGTTAGTATAAAGAAAAATTATGTAAAAACAAAGTGAATTGGTTTCAAAAAAATTATCTTTCGAAATGTAAAATTATTTTGATGTCAAAATTTTCGTTTTCTTTTCTTTGTGGGATTAAAAAAAAAGTAGTAATATAATAATATGTAGGAGGAGAAGGGGAGGAGTAACAACCTCGTTAAAAACAATGGATCACCTGGCCCGGGTGACAGTATCATGTGAAGGCCTCTAGCCAGGGTTACGGTGAAGTCCTCAATGGCAGTGAAGGCGGAGATGAAGATCATCGGTACGGCGGAACTGGCAGAGAGGCACCCATGCTTTTCGGGATAGTAAAAGAAAAGCCTGTCTAAAATCCAGGCGCGTCTGAGTGGTATTCACCGGTCAGACTGGTCTGAGTCTGACACCTTGTGGGTGCGGCGGCGACTGTATGCTCCAGGAACTAACAATCCCCGGTTCGAAGTACCCAGCATTGCTGGAACTCCTATTATAAGCCAAACATGATTCGAAATCATGTTTGGCTTCATGTGTTCCTAAAGGGACCATTCATGTAAAATAATAATAATAATAATCAATTATATTTCGTTATCACATTTTTACATTATTTCATATTTGTACATGTGTTTTTCATATGATATACATTTTTTTAAACTAATAAATATGGCAAAGCAACAATTGAATCGTTCACTTCAAAAAGCATATGTCATTTTTTCAAATTTGAGTTTTTACTATGAATCGCATCTAAGGAGTTATTTACATCGCTGCAAAAACGACAAAAGTTCCATGTCACATTAAAAATATGGTATTGCGTTGGATGCGGTTCATAATAAAAACTAGAGATTAAAAAATATGACGTATGGTTTTTTTTAATAATCGATTCATTTGTGTACTTCTTTGCAATATACCTAATACCGATATCGACATCGGTATTTCGGCACAACCTTTAAAAAAATGACGAATACCGGTATTATATATTTGATCCAGTATTGCAATCACTATACCGTATCTATAATATGATGCGTATGCAACGAATTTTGAAAAATATAACAATGGCGGAGTGGTCTCAAACTTCATTTGTATTAACTTCCTTCCAATAAAAACGTGTAATCCCCCTGAAACTTTAATTGTAAATTTATATTTTCGCTGCTTTTTCCATTCCATGTTGACTTAAAAAAAGCACACAAGAACTCAGTGTTTACATCTTTATTTCGAATTTCAATACTTTTGGCTAGTTAGGTACTAGCCAAAAGTATTGAAATTCGAAATAAAGAAAACTGCAAAAATATACGTCGAAACATTTTGCTTAACCCCTCGTTAGCCAGGTGAATTCTATATGCTACGTGCCTTGAGTAATGGACCACGGTTGTAGCCCAATTTGACTGTTTATTTGAACTATTTGTCGCTTTGTATATTTTTTTAAGATTATCTGTTTTACATATATTAGTCTGTAAAAAAAAACAAATTTCCATATAAAATATTTACATTAAGGGAGGCAAAACTGGGTCATATTGAAATAACCTTTGCAAATTAAGATGTTAAAAAATGTATGAAAATATAAGTTTCTTTTTAATTGCCCTTCTATTTATATGCAACTCATGCGTTAAAAGTATTATCTGGCACACGTTTTTTAATACGGAAAATGCTTTTGGTTAAAAAAATGCCATTATATGGCTCTATAATAATGATTCCATAAAAGATTCCAACATACCTATAAACGATATCTTAAATCATAAATATTGTATTTTTTTATTCTATTTATTAATATTCATAAATGATTTTGAAAATTAAAAAATTTATTAACAAAGGAAATAAATAGTATATTTTGTAACTAGGGCGGTGGGTTGTGATTTGACATTAGAGCGAAATTGGGCGCACGATCGAAGTGAGTGCGCACATTCGCTCGAGAGGACCAATTGACAATACCGCCAGTGTTACAAACAATATTTTTTATTACTCATGCGAGGGGATGTATCTTACAAGTTTGGGATCCAGGCGCCACCCAAAAAAATAGAATAAATAATGAAGAATTTGCTTTTGCAATTGTCTCCGGTGGTGTGGAATCGTCATAAGAACTCTCCTCAGTCTCCGGTATCACCATAGAATTTACACTCGCTTTAACACTTATGTCAATACCCAGACGTTACTACGTTGTTCAATACCCGTGTACCCGCATGAGTTTTTCATTCAATAAAATAATTTTAATATCCGGAGACTTTCACATTACAACTCGGGATTACCCATAGAGTATTCCACTACCCGAAAAACCCTATTTCTTTAAATGAAACCGCCGGGTGGGCAAAGTATGGGATCAAAATATGGTGGATAACCGACGCCAAAAATTCATATCCATTGAAAGGTCAAATTTATACTGGCAAAATAACAACTGGCCGTGAAATAAATCAAGGCGAAAGAGTGGAAGAGAGTAAAAGATTTAGCTGCAAAATATAAAGGATCCGGAAGAAATATTACAATGGATAATTTTTTTACAACTTTGCTTTAGCCAAGCATTTATTGTATGGAACCTAATAATTGTAGGAACATTGAAAAAAAAATAATAAAATACATTCTAGTAGATATGCTAGCATCTAAAGATCGTGAAAAATTCTCTTCTCTATTTGGGTTTCATGAAAAACTTACTCTATGCTCTTATATTCCTAAAAAAAAGAAAGTTGTTATGCTTATATCTACGATGCACTAAGATTTGCAGCGATGACAAAAAAAAAACAGAAATTGTTCAGTATTATAATAAACCAAAAATTGGTGTGGATATAATGGATAAGATGTTGGGCCGTTACAAAGCCCACAGACGGACTTTTTTAAATATTTTGGACATCGCCTGTCTTGCCAGCTATATTATTTATCATCTAAATAACGTAATTTTACGAAAATTAAGTGAAGAATTATGTATGACAGTTATTCAAGAACGATCTCAAAATAATTAAATTATTTCACCACTAGGGAAATTTCACCACTAGGATTGCCATTGAAAGCATATATGGAAAACCAATAGATCCTACAAGCAGGGCAACAACATCAAGTGAGCCATGCGGGTCTACTGAACCGACAGATTCCACTGGACGAAAAATAGTTGTAGGATCATGTCATATTTGTTACCAGGATGTCTATAAAAAAAACGGAGAAAAAACGCGAAAATCGTGTAAAGAATGTAACAAACCAGTTTGCAATTCAAAAGCAATTGTAAAATGTGACAATGTTGCCAATAATAAATTGAATATAAAAATATTTTATGTATAATTTATAATAAGTTTTATAATAAAATTAATTAAAAGTTAAATAAATCAGTTTATTTATATATGGGTACACGGGTACCCTGGGTATTGAACAACGGGGTATTTGACTTTAAGTCCAAAAAGTTTATATATTTTTTGGCATATTTTATTATTTATGTATATAAATCGATGTCAATAGACTCAAATACCGAGGATCTAAAAGGATTTGATGATTTTTCGTTAAACAAAAAAGATATGTGAGTAAGAACATGCAAAAGGGTACACGGGTACCCGGGTATTGACATAAGTGTTAAAATGTTTTCTTTAATTTTAATAATTATTTTGTAATGAAAAAAAAAACACTTTTTTCAGACATTCCACGTCACGGTTTTAATATCGCGGTCTTGATTGTGTTCATTTTAATTTTATTTATTTGATTATTTTAATTTAACATAGCGATATTGAATATTTGCTTGCGTTACCAAGGTTATGTGGAAATACAACGAGATTGGACATTTTTCGTATTAATTAATCTACGTCAAGAAGTACTTTTCGCGCATGAGTAATAAAAAATAATAACAGATACTTAAAAAGAATAATTTATTTAAAAGTATTTTGAAATATTTATTGTACAAAAAATACAACGTAACTATTTAATGTGATGAATTATACCTTTTCAGATATTTACTTATAATAGCACTAAAATTAGGTTTAATGTCTGACAATAGGGAATATGCAAGAAATTTAAATCTTGTATCTTAAAAGTTTGGGATCCATGTGCCATCCAAGAAAAATAGAATCAAAAATGAAGAATTTGCTTTTTCAATTGTCTCCGGTGGTGTGGATTCGTCTTAAGAACTCTCCCCAGTCTCCGGTATCACCATAGAATGTACACTCATTTTAAAACGTTTTCTTTAATTTTTATTTTGTTATGAAAAAAAATTCTGTCGCTTTCACGTCACTTATTTATTCAATTGTTTTTTTAATGTCCCCTAGCTATATTAAATATTTGCGTGCGTTACCCAAGTTAAGTGGAAATACAACCAAAAGTTGCATTTCTCGTACTACAAAACGTGCGCCAGATAATGCTTTTAACGCATGAGTAATAAAAAATAATTATAAAGTGTATAAAATATCGGAGGGTTGCAACAGAGTTGGAATTGGACAAACGTGTCCAAAAGTCCAATGGTTTGTAGTAGTATGCACTACGAACATATTTTTTCTGTAAACTGTTCTTTTATTGTTAGTTATACAGTTAAAATCCAATCAAAGAAACATTTAATCAAATAATATTAACTAATTGAATGTATATTTACCCATACTGTCTCAAACTTAAAATAAACTTCATTCGTATTTCTGAAAGGACTATTAGAAATGTTGATAATTAATAACAAGGACTATTAGAAATGTTACTTGAGTGTAATATTTTTCGCTTGTTTGTCCTTTTTGCAGTTATTTATCTGTGTTTGAGTTCGAGTTGCTCTTGTAGCCCACTCGACTAATAAAGGATTCAGCAAAAAAATAGGGTCTATTAAGCGTCTTATACACTGGAATATATATAGATGCAAGAACAAATAGCATGCAATGTGTTTGTTTGTCTGTTTCTTTTAAAAACAACGAATCAGGATTGACTTTAGATCATATTATTATATTTAACCTCCATTGAAAATATTAGGCCTGGAACACACTTGCAATTTTCAGTTGAGCAACTGTTTTGATGCATATTTGTGTCGTATGGAGTGCTATGGACCTTAGTACTCATGCAACTGAAATTCCATAGCATCTCCATACGACACAAATATGCAACCAAATAATTGCCCAAACAACTGAAAATTGCAAGTGTGTTCCAGGCCCTAATTAAGTTTTTTATGTATGTGTTGAAATGAAATTATTATGTAATGCAATTGTACTGATACATACATAATTTAGAAATCACTATTATGGTTCCGCAGATATCGCTTTTTTACGCTTTGTAAAAAAATTAAATATACTGGTCGCCAGATGAAACTAAGAAATGGACATTGTAAGACAAAGCTAGTTATGATGATTGTGAATTTTAATATATCAAATAAAAAACTGCGCAGATGAAATAGTATATTACGTAATGAGAGTTGTAAGAAGCATATTACGTACGAGCAGAACAGTTACGCGCGACCCGCTTAGCGGGGAGCGCGTAATTCCGCGAGTTCGTAATTGACTTACAACTCGAATTATGTATTATACTTTATCTACGACCACACTAATTTGTTTTTGTTTAATAAGAAAAATATGTTTGATGTAACACCTTCGACCTTATTTAACTTGATAGAAATGAAAAGAAATACATTAATAATGGGTTGGGTACATACCTTTTTATGTAGTACTTATTTGTAGTTTTCGTTAGATTTAATCGTGACAAAACGAAATGTGTGATAACTTCTATGTGAATGATGTGACGTTTAATGATTGTTTGGAAATCACGAAGTACTATATTTAAAAATTGTATCAACGTGCAGCACTCAACCAATCAACGAATTGTAAACCAAACATACAAGTGTTATTTTGATTTATTAAATAACATTAATCGCGCATTGTTACATATGTGTGTTGTATTATGTATTTACATAATCCACGAACTGTACAATATTGGGCCATTACAATAGTGGTCGTAGGTAAATTAATATATAAAGGTTTTTCAAATAAGAGGTTTCATTTTCAATAGCCCGCCATTTTAACAGTTTTTACGTGTCAATTTGTAACTACTTGACCGATGACAAGTAAAAAATGCGCCATTAATAAAAATGGAACGATATACGCTTCAACAACGCATTGAAATTATTAAAATTCACTACAAAAGTTTGAGCTGTTGGGGCAAGATGGTGATGCGAAGAACCAAACTCGTGTGTGTCGCTCAAGAACAACTGAGAATATTGCTGTTGTAGCCCATAGTGTTGAGGAAAACCCACCAACAGGTTTGCCAATTCTCGTCGATCTTTGATATTGTTCATTCCATAAACTACATTACACCGTATTTTGTATAAAGACATTGCATTAGGTCTCAAGGCTTTTAATGTTCAGTTAACACAAGAACTAACGCCTACCGACCATCAACAACGTCATTTCTTTGCTGATTGGGTCCTTGAAATGCATCAAACTGGTCCGGAATTTCATGTAAAAATCATCTTCAGTGATGAGACTCATTATCACTCGGAAAACACAAGAATTATTGTTGAAAAGCCTCTCCATCCTCAACGTTTTGTGCGGTTTTTTTTATCTGCCGTGGTCATTGGACCTTACTTTTTCGAAAATAAGGCTGGAGCAACTGTTACGGTGAATGGATTGCGCTATCGAACGGTGATTAATGATTTTGTATGGCCGGAATTGGAAGATATTGTTGTGGACTAGGAATGTTGCGGATGCAGATTTTTCACATCCGCGGATGCGGATATTTGAAGGCTCACATCCGCGGATACGGAGAGGTGGAGAAATAAAATATTAAAATAGTCATTTTTTAATATTTGTATCAAGTTATTAGTAATTAAAGTTCAAAATTGGAGCATTATATTGATTAAAAAGTAATATTTCCGCCTTTTCACAGTAAAGTTTGTTACGCAGAGGTTCATAAATTAAACCCGCGTTAATGAACAATTGTTCAGTAGCGCGACTAATGCGCATTAGTCCTTGGAACATTGGCTGGTGGTGTCGATAAAAATCTGCGTGCTATTAGTGATAATAGTTTGAATTCTGGTCGATGAACGCTCCACCCTTTAAGAGAATTCTCGTGTATATTGGCCCCTTTTTTATTACGGTTGATTCCTTTTTTAGCACAGCTTCAGCGTTACCATTTTCTGGTGTTTCTTGACTCTCATCTTCACTTGACGAATCCAACATCATAGCAAGATCATCCTTTAAGGATGGTTTTATGACCAAACCTGGTCCTAGTTCCGTGTCTTTTTCAGAGGAATATGTCATTCACATTCTTTTAGCCCCTACAGAATTAAAAAAACCGTAATTTTCATTATTTCTCATTCTCATAAAAATGTCTTCTTTAACCTGTTACTCAGTCACTGGTGTAAAAAAACTTGTGTTTATAGCGAGGGTCTAAGTAGGTGGCGATGATATATAAATTGTCTACCAGATTGGAAAACTTTGTTGAAAGTTCACTTTTCAGAATCGTGACGACCTGTCGAATTGGATCAAAATCTTGTGATCTTGTCATCAACTTTTTTTCAAGCATTTGAATTATTGGAATTACAGATGAAATATGGGCACGAGAGCTGCTTTGTTCCCGTGTGGCTTCCTCAAAAGGTATCAATAACTCAAAACAACTTTCAATGATTTTCCACTCTTCTGTCAAAATAGGATTAATCTCACTGTCATTGATGTATGGACTTGGGTCATCCTTTACCTCTAAAAAACGCTTGAACTTGTAAAATGTACGGTTCCATAGCGTTATACAATCTTGCAACACTTTGAGATGAGGTTGATTGAGTCTGTCCTGAATTGCTTGCAGTTATAGTGGATGAGTTATAGGACTGAGTTATAGTGGAATGATTAAAATAAGTCGAAATTTCCTTACATTTTTGACTATTAAAATTATTGCGTTTAAGACCACAATAAAAATAAAATCTGCATAAACATCCGCAATGATTATTGCGGATGCAGATGTCCAAATCGATTCGGAAGCTCCGCAATTACGGATATGAATGCGAATATTCGCAACATCCCTAATGTAGAGTACACACAAGCAACGAAACCATCGCTCTTTTGGGTGAAAAGTTTCCCGACCGTGTGATTTCTCAAAGAGGCCACTGAGATCTTGTGATTTAACACCTCTAGACTTTTTTCTTTGGGGCTACGTGAAAGATAAGGTCTATGCCAATGGCCCACACATATGCGAATTTGTGATGGAAAATTTCATGAAAAGAATATGGTCCGGCCATTTGGCTAATATTTTTTTCCATTATTAATGGCATACCTTCTCTTTACAATTAAATAAACATCCGATTAGTTCGCTTGAAAATACTCGTTTGTTTTTTACATATCAAAATGAAACCTCTTATTGGAAGACAGTTTATAATAATGGAAATCATAAACATTTGATATTTGGCTTAAACAAGCCATAACCAATATAAAATATCACATTTTCCAGCTTTCACCATAAGCAATGATGCTGTTTGATTTGTCTGAATCAATATTTGTATGCAAATAACAACCTTATTAATTACTAACTCAAAAACACCCAATTGGATATTGGATATAATATGCAGAATTATTGTTGAATATATATATATATATATATATATATATATATATATATATATATATATATATATATAATATGATATAATAGGATATAATATGCAGAATTATTGTTGAAATATTTATTTTCATATGTTTTTCTATTTTAGAATTTTTTTAAATATTTTAAACATATTTCATATGTATTTTATACTTTTTATAAAGAAACTCGCTTATCTGGCATAAAACTAAACATTAATAATTAGAAAAACATCCTCATACAGTTAAACCAATTAAATTATGTTTAACATGCATGGTATATATCTCATGTTTCTACGAAATTTGCAAATATCAGCAATTAAATAATAATGTCGTTCCTTAATTCGCAATGCTGCAAATGCAACCTTTTATGTAATTATCCTTATTAAATCACATGGAAAATATAAAATAAATTAATTAAATTATTTCAATACTAAAAATTATTGAATGTTTATTAACATAAATTGTTAATATCACATTTCAAACTTATTAGAAAATATTTCCTTGCAAAGAAATCAAATGTGTTAAATGCGATGTTAAAAAATTCCGGTTACAATATATAAATAAGCCTTGAAGGAGTTTGTATAGTAATTTCTTCCTGCAATTTTTTTGTTTAATGTCATCATCTTCGTTTAATACTAGCATTTATATTATAGTAATTATAAGTATTATACTAACATTTTCTTGAAACTACGTATTTAAATATTATGATGTAAGACCGTATTCATTCCGATTATGTAGTAAAACTATATCAATACAATTAGGCAATACACATTACTACATGTACATTCAATACAATTAGGTAATTAAATATAAATTATACGACGGTAAGGCTTCCATTAAAAGTATATTGTTTTAAATATTCTCTTCCGAATTCACGAAGTTTGAAGATCACTGCACTAGAACGTAGGCTATTTCGCTAAGTTTGGAACATTCTGTTAACATCTTCTGTTTATTCTGTTTAACATTCTGTTAATTGTTTTGTGCATCTTATCCTTACATTAATTGCCTCATGATGAGCCTCATGGCTCATGATGCTGATTAGACGGTGCTCTTGACATGTTTTGGCGTTTGGCTTTTTAGGGATAGCGACAAAGGTAGTCAGTAATCAGTAGTAAGTTAGCCAGTCGTTTGGGATTTCACCACTATCGTATATGTCATTAAAAAGTTTGCATATTTTTTTGGTGTTTATTACCTTTAGCACTTCTGTACTTAAAGCCTTCTTGAAAATAATCCATAAAAAGAAGAATGCGAAGAAAAATCTGGCGAAACTCAGTTTGGCTTCAAAAACGGTTTAGGTACGAGAGAAGCCCTATATTGCATACATCTGCTGGTACTGAAATGCTATGACCAGAGAAAAGATGTATTTATGTGTTTTATCGACTATCAAAAAGCATTCGACAATGTATGACATAATCCAGATCTATGTCCCTCCATTCGGCCGTTCAGGATTCTTTTGGGCATTCTACCATCTGGCATTCTTATAATGCGGAGGCGCTGCAGTTTCACTTATATCGATAATGGTTGGTCTTTAAGGGCCTGATATATTTCCTTGTTGTATCGCCTCCTATATCACTGGTCCTAGGATCCTTCTTAATATTTCCCTTTCTAACGCTTCGATGATTGTAGCATCTGTTGAATTGTATTTCAAGGTTCGGTATTGCGTTCTTTGTCCCATCGAGAGAATGGCTGGCAATCATAGTCTGTGTGGGTTACACTGTCTGCTTGTCCGCAATATACGCAGTCTACATCCTGTGCCCTCCCAATGTTGTGTAGGGATTCCTTAAAACACGCATGACACATTAGCAGCTGAGTTAAGTGATAACAGACCTTTTCATGGCCGAATTTTTTTTGAAAATGCGCTAACGCTCTTACGTTAATTTTCGCCATGTTTTTCGGGCACTTTTTTACGTATAACCAACGAAAATAACAAAATGTTCCCGAAACTTTCATATCCCCGCCTTTTAAATCTTTGACATACAATGACGTCTCTAAGAAGTTATGTATATCTGATAAGATCATATGTATGGACACGTCAACGTCATTTTATTCGTATGTCAAGGGGTTAAACATGGCGGACGCGCATGCGCTTAACTAACCGTAAAAAGGTCTATTTTTTATCCATGTCGTCGTCGGTACCAAGTCTCTATATTGGGGATTAGTATCCTTATCAACTCGCCTTTTGATGTCGTATTCCAAGCTTCCTGCCATTCCCTTAGGACCTCTTCATTTGCATTATTCCTTGTTGATTTGTCTATGGCAGCTTCATATAGGTATTTTCTCTGCTTGATCTGTAGTTCAATTGGCGAAATGCCTGCGATTACTACTATCACCTATTTGCAAGCCAATAGGTGATAGTAGAAATCTTTCTAGCTATCTAGCTTTCTCTAACTAGTTTTTCGATGTTGTTTCTGTTTACGGCCTCGGCCCAGATTGGAGCACTGTATAACATTGCAGACTGTGCTGAGCAGCCTACGTTTGTTGCTTCTCGGACCTCCGACATGGGGCATGAGTTTTTCGAGTGCAGACGTGGTTTTCATTGCACATTTAAAGCGTTCTCTAAAGGAGGGACTCTTATCGATAATACTCCCTAGGTATTTTATGTTGGGTTTAGGTTTAATTTCGGTATCCATTTGAATGATACGTTTTGAGTGATCCAGTTTCCTGTATCAGGTCAGCAGAATTGCTTCTGTCTTTTCCGGTGCTATATGCAGTGATTTTGATACCATCCAGCCCTGATTGGCCCTTTGCAGGATTCCCTTTTCCGTTTTTCCGGCAATGGTTAGTGCAAGGTCGTCGGCGACGCCTTAGCTTAGTCCCTTCAGGTAGTTTCAGACTATTTCAAGTACTCAAGTACTTTTCAAGTACTCCATCGTAAAGTATGTTCCACAGGGTTGGTCCTATTACGGAGCTCTGTGGAAAATCGCTAGTGACCTTGTAGGGTAGCGTTTCGTGCTCGGCTTGGAGTAAGACACTGCGAGTCTCAAAGTAGTTGCGAACCATTCGTAGAAGGTGTTTTAGCTTAGTCCCTTCAGGTAGTTTCAACCGAAGTACTCCATCGTAAAGTATGTTCCGCAGGGTTGGTCCTATTACGGAGCCCTGTGGGACATAGCTAGTGACATTGTAGGGTAGCGTTTCGTACTTGGCTTGGAATTAAACATCGAGGTCCTCAAAGTTAGAAAAGTAGAAGGTGTTTTAGCTTAGTCCCTTCAGGTAGTTTCAGCCGAAGTACTGCATCGTAAAGTACGTTCCACAGGGTTGGACCTATTACCGAGCCCTGTGGGACACCGCTAGTGACATTGTAGGGTAGCATTTCGTACTCGGCTTGGAATTAAACATTGAGGCCCTCAAAGTTGTTGCGAACCATTCGTAGAAGGTGTTTTAGCTTAGTCCCTTCAGGTACTTTCAGCCGAAGTACTGCATCATTGGCTTGGAGTAACGGTACTTGGCACGATATCCAGATAATACACAAACTCTACTGGAACAGCAAAGCTCCTGATTCATAATACACTACAGACAAATAAAATAACGATAGCTAAAGGGGTCCGACAGGGTTGAATATTATCACCGCTGCTATTTTACATTTATGTAGAGAAGTTATTTCAATTAGCACTGGAAAATAACCCCAGAGGCATAAAGGTTAACGGATTGCCAATTAGCAACTTAAGATATGCCGATGACACAGCTATATTAGCAGATAACATCGAAGACCTACAAGCAACCATAACAAACATAAATGAGATAGGAAAGGAATTTGGTCTCGATATTAACATAAACAAGACCAAGCTTATGATAGTAGATAGTAGATCGACTTCATAACAATGTACAACTCTACATCGATAATAAACAAATTGAGAGAGTAAACAAGTTTAAATATCTGGGCACTACGTTGAACGATAAATGGGATAACGATGAAGAGGTTAAAATTCGTGTGGCTTATACCCGAAAAATATTTGCTAAATTCCATACCTACCTCCTACGACATGAGGTACACCTAAGTCTCCGCCTAGGAGTGGTTAAATGTTACAAATGGCCAATATTGCTTTACAGATTCAAAAAACTTGGTCATTAAAGGCCAAATCCCTTAATAGAATCGAAGCTATATAACTGTAGATTCTGAGAAGACTACTCAGGATTTCCTGGGTAGACCACGTATCAAACGAGCAGGTTTTACAAAGATCAAATATGCATGGACAGCTACTGGATGTTGCAAATCAAAGAAAAACATCATACTTGGGGCATATCCTGCGAGGTCTCAGATAGAGACTGCTGAAAACTATACTTATGGGCAAAAGACGACCGGGACGAAGGCAACACTCATGGCTCCGCAATATTCGGAACTGGCGCAATATCGCAGATGTCGGAACGATATTAAGAAGAGCCGAAGAAGGCACACTTAACATTACCCAATGAACACCTAGACAGCGTATGGCAGCACAAGAAGAAGATTAAATTAATTTACTTATGGTGTAAATCACTTAATAAGAATATGAAGGACCTATTCTATATTATTTCAATTTATAGCGTAATCAACCAATATATCAATATAAATGTTCAAAATGTGATGAATTTGAATATGATTTAAATAGAAGCAATAAAATATATGTATTCAATTTTGTCTTATATAGTCAAGTTTAATTCCTTGGATCGGATCAATTAAAATGTGCGTTATTCACTTGTGCTATAAAATTTTTATTTCACTAGTGAAATAAAATTATCCATGGCAACGCATCAAAATAACTCATTTACGGGCTCCGTAAACATAGCCCTAAATGTTGACTTCGCGGATGTTCTTTTTTATCGCCCATCACAAAACTTTTTTGTATCTCTTGATTTCTGCGGGAGTAGACTTTCCACAATTGTGTCACCATCTAACAACAATTGTTCGGATGTATCCATTTATGTTTAACGACATGCTTCTCGTAAAAAAAACACAGAAAATGTCACTTTCCTTAAAATTTAACTTGTTAAATCAAAAGCAAAATTGAATAAAAGCTTATATTACACTGACATATTTTCTATATATTTTATTTTTAGTTGTATTTAAGTGCACAGCAGAATTTGATAATAAATATCTACATCTATAGTATGCACGTTTAATTTATTTATTTTATCCACCCATTTTGCAACTTTGCAACGATACTTGATGATTGACAACCAAAAATCATTAGGAACTCGACTCGATTATATACCACATTATTAATATAGTAGGTACATTATATGGAATGTGCCTTCATTGTAACAATTTTAGATCGAAACGACCGAACATCGCCCCCAATTTTTGTAAGAATAAATAAGAAAATTTATTTAATTGAATCCATTGGAAGATGTAAATAAATATTACTTTACAGGTTTAAATTGATACAATCATTATTCTATTTAACATATGAAAAGAAAATTGAATGTAATCTGAGAGTATAATAATGGATTTAAATTGTTATTGACCAAGAGCAGATCCAGTTCATTTTTTTTTTGCAAGATAATATAAACCATTGTTCATCGAAATTATTTATACCATGAGTAAATGTCGAATTATTTCTAATTAATCATGTTTTTGCTCTTTTTTAATTCATAAGTTATAGTGATATTATTAGTAACTTATTAATCGTGTAATGTTTTAATCTATTTGAATATTTTAAATAATTTTATGATAATCGTGTATTAATAGATATTTTCCATACTTGTTATAAACTGAATTTTATAATTTTACTTTTTGTTTCTCTGTTCTGCCTAGTTTTATATGTGCAATTGTGCTTGCTTGTATTGTATAGAAAAACGTTTAATTTCTGAATAGATACTAATAATTTGAATAGTGAACGAGTTAATTTGTTTAATAAACAGCAAATTTATCATTGTATGATGATAGTCTTAAGATTTTAGTCCGCTAAATTGTGTTGATTGTGAGTCACATATAGATTTGAAAATGAGTAAACTAATTTTAAAATTCTAGCCTGATAATTTTCTGTTGATACAAATCAATATCAAATATTTGTTTATGACTCTTAGAAAGTTTGTCAGTTTCTGATATTAGTATAAAACTTCACATAAAGCGAAATCATATTTATAGGTATACTGTAGTAGTTTATCTTATCTACTGTTGTTCGATAGAGTGGCCCTAATCGTTTAGCACTAATGTGCCAATGTGAAAAATGGAATTTAAAGTATTTTTTATCATTTTCCTATCCTAGGAATTTCTTATTTTTAGCTATTTTTTTTAATTTGCTAAATTCTTATACTATTTTCTGACATTGTACCTAAATAGATTAATATTTTTTTAGTTATGACGGTATCTTGGGTTGTTCGGAAATTTATTTCTCTTTTTTCCCACTTCTGTAATTGTATATAAAAAACCAACCAACTTTATTACAACCATATTGTCATAACCATATATATATTAGGTAATTGATATTTCAAGGTTTATTTATAAAATAATGTTTTTGATTTTATACAATTGATAATAATAAATATAAAGCTAATTATAGAATTTCACGGAAAAATAAAGGTTTTTTCAATTAGATGTTGGAAAATTTATCATTTACATTAAATCATTTAATGCAATTATAATTATTAAAGAGCAAAAATAGACATTCGTAACAAATAATATACCGTATAAACTTACTAAGGCGAATATAGCTTGAATATACAAATATATTCAACCTGTTCGTAGCTCTATAATATTAAGTTTTATTAGGACCATGAACAATGCGAAATTGTATTCGGCGACATGGTGTTCAGGCTAAGAAGGCCAGAAGTGTATTCCGTTTTATAATTCAAAAGAGCAAAGCTGCACTGATGAGAGATAGATCTCGAAACGCGTCTGCAGATGGCTATTCACTTACTTTAAATAGAAATTAATGAATTTAAAATACAATGTTATTTCTCTAGCTCGGTTAGTGCCATGAAAATGGACTGGTTATTAAATGATTAGCATGCAAATCTCTAGTTGTTTCAACATGTGATTTGTTCATGGTCCTAATAAGACTTAATATTATAGAGCTACGAACAGGTTGAATGTATTTGTATATTCAATCCATATTTCGCTTTAGTAAGTTTGTATAATTGTATCTATAGTTAGTATGGTTGCACCCCAACATTCAATATATCGCATTATTGGTTATTAATTGTTCGTTGTTGTGGATGCACAATTGGATATTTTTTAAAACATTATTGATGTAAAAAGATACTGTAATTTTAAAAATTGGCAAGAACAAAATCAGAGCACATACTACAAATCGCTAAAGTATTCGCCGAAGTATAGTAGTATAGTGATCGCTTAATTTTTTCATAATTTTGTTTCTTGAACCAAATTATATTAAATACTTTAACTTAAATAAATTTGTAATTTTATACAATAATCATAAATTTAAAAATTGGTGTTTCTTAAATTTTTTTGTTACAATTCATTTTGAAAACAATTATAAAAGTGCAAAGAATTTTTTTCCCAAGAATTTAAAAAATTGCAAAAATATTCCAATCGAATAAAGATTTTTTTTATACAAATTATATATATATATATATATATATATATATATATATATATATATATATATATATATATATATATATATATATATATATATATATATATATATATGGTATATATATATATATACACATGGTATATATATATATATATATATATATAATATATATATATATATATATATATATATATATATATATATATATAAACTGAAGAAAAATTTGAGACATACAAATAGGTACGCAAACAGACAGCTAAGATCCTCCGGCAAGCCAAAAGGAAACAAGTATCAGAAGAAATTCAGAACATAGACACTAGGGTTTTTCGGGTCCGAGTACCCGGACCCGGACTCGACGAGTCCAAGGGTAAATACCCGATACCCGATCTGGGACTCGACGAGTCTCGGGTCTTGAATTTTTGGCATTTTCTAGTACACCACGTCGTAAAGAAGATCGACAATTTAGCATTACACTTGATGAATGGACTAGTATGACAATTCGAACATATCTAAATATCAATTTGCATGGAATTGACTCTGAAATGTATAATCTGGGTTTATTGAGAAAAATATTACCGGCTTGCAAGTTGAAGATGACCATGGTCTAGATCAGGGGTGGGCAACCTTTTTCGGTGATGGGCCAGTCAGAGTTCGTACTAGCTGGCGCGGGCCAGATTTTTTTTTCTGCACGCACCTACGATGCAAGCGTGCCCATTTACGTGTTTGAGCGCGTTAGTGTTTGCGTCAAGTCTCGACCCATTATGAAAGTCAGCAATTTTACAAATCCTTAAAAGTCGTTGAAATACCGCATATGCTAAAAATCAAACATTTTAACTTTTTCGAATATTTTTAAGATTGTGCTAATTTGTCTCAAAAATCGATACCAAAATTAAAAGTTATATTGAGTTCTTCTGTCTTCGGGCCAATTATTATATATTTAAAACAGATTTTCGCGGGCCGCATTAAGCACTTTCTCGGTCCGCAGTTTGCCCGCGGGCCGTAGGTTGCCCATCCCGGGTCTAGACGGTATTGATGACGATCAAGATGAAAATTATTATTCTGACGAGAGCGTCTATGATGTCGAAGAATACGGACTAGTTGAATCAACTTTAGACAATTTAGAAGGGAATTCATCCATTTGCCTTCCGCTCTTAGCCTCTTGTGGAGTTTTCTTTTTTTTTACCTATTTACCATAACATTCTCACTTGTCAAAATCACTTGTTTATCTAAGCCCCACTTAACTTAATCGGCAAGTTCCTACAGTATCACGTGCTTTACCATATACGTGAACATGATCACGCTTCCTGATCTGCTGATCAGCTGATAATCCTTTCGTGTTTTTGTTTAAATTGCGAGACAGATTAGACCCGGACCCGAAAAATCGGACTCGACTCGGACTGGCCGAGTCTAAAAAGACCGGGTATTCCCAAACCCTAATTGACACGGAATTTAAGAGCAACAACACTAGAACCTACATGACCTTTAAAAGCAAATAAATGGATATCAGCCGTTCAGCATGGGATTTCGAAGGGAAGACGGAAAACTGGCTATAAGTAAGAATGAAAATTGTGAGATATTATTGCCACATATTTCGAGAAATTGTTGAATTGCGAGGAACCAAAAAATAAATGAACAAGAGAAGACCCAATGCAACAGAATGAAGCTTCAATCCCACCAGATCAAGAAGAAGTTCGCTAAATAATCGCAGACCTAAAGAACAACAAATCTGCAGGGGAAGTCTCCGTCACAGCAGAGATTCTAAAATGTGGTGGAGAAATCACAATCCAAATTTTAAAGCAAGAAATGGAAAGGATGATAGCATTTTTGCAATCTTCAGGGATAACTTCAGTATGGGAAACTGAAGTTATCCCTGAAGATTGCAAAAATGCTATCATGCACCCCTTACACAAAAAAGATAATAGAATGTGTCCTAACAACTACACTGGCATTTCCATAGCTCCTGTAACATATAAGGCACTGTATAAAGCGCTACAGAATAGACTTGTGGAGCAAGTGGATCCCCAACTTGGTGAATATCAAGCGGGAATTAGGAAAGGAAGATCACGATACATGTTGAACAAATCTGGAGCGAATTATATGTCAAAAGAGCCAGTAGTAGTTTTTGTAGACTTCAAGAACGCTTATGATTCTATTGACAAGCAAGTCCTGTTTAACACACTGGTGGATATGGCGTTGATACCAAAACAAGAGAAATTATTAAGCTAACGCTAACACATTCCAAAGTAAACTACATGGGAGTGACATCCAAAAAGATTGAACTTAAAACAGGTGTCAGACAAGGTGATGGACTGTCACCAGTTCTATTCAACTGCGTGTTGGAGAAGATTATCCGGGAATGCGAGAAAGAACTGGACAGGAAAGGACTACTCAATCAGGAAAACTTTGGAAGATCAAAGAATGGGGTCAAGATCAACTTCCTTGCTTTTTCCGATGATCTCGTGCTCCTTTCTAGAAATACTAACACAGCTATAGAACATCTGAATATACTAACCAAACAAGCAGAAAAAGCAGGATTACACATTTCCTTGAAAGAACGAAGTAAAACAAACACTAAAAAAGTCCCACGTCACCTGAAGGCAGAGCACGTTAAGATGTAAAGATTTCTCAGCTTTAAGTACCTGGGTGAAATCATGCAGTTGAAAACCAGTGTAAGAGAAGCTAATAACACCAGACGGGAGAAGATGGCATCGGCTTTTCGCAGAACATATGCTTTATACAAGAAGAAAGCCATCTCGAAGGGAGCTAAATTGTAACACTACAATACGGTGATTAAAACGGAATGCCTGTATGCTAGTGAATGCCTTCAAATGACAGAGAAAGCAGGACTCAGAGAAGCTAAGAAATTTGAAAGGAAGATTCTTATCCTTCGTAAGATATTTTGTCCAAAGATCGTGGGTGGGCAGTATAGGTTAAGAGGAAGGAAGAACTTTACCAGGACAATGAAAGACTGAGTCCATGAGAAAATGGAGACTCAAATTCTATTGGCATTTATGTAGAATGGATGAGAAAAAAACTAACAAAAAGAATTTTTAAAATACTTGGCAGTAGACCTAAAGTATCTGACAAATGGTTCAGGGAGGTGAGAAAGGATCTCCAACAGGTTGGACTAAATTCGAAAGACATCTCAAACAAACAAAAAAAGTTTAGGTCAGTGATAGACAAGTAAGGGATTTCATGACGAACCAAAACAATGGTTGGACAGAAGAAAGAAGACAGGCTGCCAGAGAAAGAGTGCAAAAATTTTGGGCTGCGAGGAAGGCTTCCAGAAACATGTAATTGTTGCCTAACATGGTCTCTAATGGCCCTATACGATAATAATAGCTGAAAGTTTTACAAAAACGTTAAAAATATTAAAAATTCAAACCAGATATATTTGGAAATTAAAGTTAATTATACATTTTAACTTAACACAACCTAGTTATGGACGAAGTAATGAAAGAAACGAGGAAAAGAACGTCTTCATTTAGTGTGGGGTATAGAAAGCTAGAACCAATCCGTATAAGGGAATGTGCGTTCGCCGACGACCTTGTTATATTCACGAGAAATGAAGTTGAACTGAGGAGAAACTGAGGAGATATGGAACGAGAAATTAGCAGAGAAGAACCTCAAGATAAACGAAGAGAAAACAAAAATCATGGTTAGTGGGAAACCAGATACAAAAGTAAACATTGAGCTAAATGGAAAGGTATTAGAACAAGTTGACACCTTTAAATATCTGGGAGTACGTCTAGATAGCAAGGGATACCATGAAATAGAAATTAATGACAGAATAGAGAGTTCAGCAAGGGTGTACCACAGCCTCAGAAATAGTTTCCTGGGAAAGAAAGAAGTTTCGCTAACAGCAAAAATGAGTATATACAGAGCTGTATTCGTACCATACTAACATTTGGCTGCGAAAGCTGGGTGTTAACGAAGAGACTAAAGAGCAAGATCCAAAGTATAGAGATGAAATACCTAAGAAGAGTGTTAGGAGTCACAAGGCGAGATCGCATAAGAAATGACACCATCAGAGAACAGTTAAATGTGCAACCAGTAGCAAAGCGAATCGAGAACTGCCAACTGAGATGGTATGGACACCTCAAGCGAATGGAGGACAAAAGACCAGTCAAGAGAGTATGGGAAGCTAAAGGTCAAAAAAAGAAAAGTAGAGGAAGACCAAAGACAACATGGAATCGTAACATAGAGAAAATAGTAGAGGACAGAGGACTCACAATGGTTCAAGCATCAAAAATGGCAAAAGGAAAAAGGGAGTAGAAAAAGTTCATATATAGCTAAAGAAATGTATTGTAAAGTGTATATAATGTATTGTAAAGATTAAATGTAGGAATTAGGATATGAAATGTAACACCTTACACCTTAGGGTACACAAGTTTACTGATTATATATATATATATATATATATATATATATATATATATATATATATATATATATATATATATATATATAAACTTAACACAACAAACTTGAATGAATGTTAATTCAAATTTGATAGTGAATGAATTCAACGGTTCATGTGCAACGTAACAAAGTCCGTTTCAAAGCTCGATATTTGGGTTTCGCAGGTGCTAAAGGAGCTTGCTGGTCAAACGTGAACATTTTCTGGAGCGAATTTATATTCGGCGATGAAAAATGGATTATTTTCTAAAATTTTGAACTTAAGCTATCATGGAGCAAAGGAGTTAGATGAGCCGGCTCAAAGCACGATATTATCTAAGCTCTTTGTTTGGAAGAATTTTGTGAAAATTGGTATCATCAATTGGACAAATTTCGTGATTTCGAGAAACAGAAGAGGCCGAATTAATAACAGAAAGAATTTTAATAGAATAGAATAAGAAAAATATTTGAACGATTATGCCAGCAGCTTAGATGGGTCGTAATATCGTACTGGCCGTATTCGCTAGTTCTGGTACCCTCCAATTATTACTTCATTCATTTATTATTATTACCTTTATTGGCATTATTATGCAAACAATGGAAATCTTTCCTCACTATACACAAAAACATACATAGGTATGTTGTATAAAAAAAGCGAAACAAGAAACAAAATAATAATAAAAGTAACAAGAAAAAAAAAACAAATAATAATAAACTCTCAACAGAATATACCCCAAATACCCACTTAAAATAAACATTTTTCGTCCGCACTAAATTCCCTAGACTTTCTACTATCACTCCCTTCCGCTCTCAAATTTTCGGCATTATGACTACCCGCTTCCTGACTCGCTTCTGTACTTTCCATGTCGGGCCCTTTTACTCTTCCATCCAATATGCCCACCCTCTCCGCATATGGTACACAAATTTTACCTTTCCTATAGCCAGTACCTTCTTCTCTTTTCCTCGTTACCGCAACGGATCTATTCTCCATTGGATACCGCTGGAACCTCTACTTAAATACATAGAGAGTTTTTTGCATCACTTGTACCTTGTTGTACCATGTACCTGCTTTCCTCTATACTGCATTGTCTTATGTGGAGCTGTATCTTTCTTCCTACTCCTTTCACTCAAAAGTATTTCTAGCATCCCGCATTCCCCTTTCATCTTATCTATCTCCCCTTTCGACTACCCTACTCGTTCGTACATTTTTTTTTCTTATGATTTCCCCATTTTGTTACTCAGATCCGTCCACTACCTTCCTTCTTTAAACTTCTGAAAATCACTTTCACTAATGTTCCATTCACTAACATTGACACTTTCCTTTCGTACCTTCCCGCTCTCACTGCTGGCACAACTGCAACTTTATAATCATTAGCTTCTTGTTACACCAGGTAGCCCGGCGTACTCCTGTCTAGTTGCAGAGTTCTTTTTATAAACTGCAGCTGTACCTTTTTTACTTGCTCTGTCTCAAACTCTCTTCAAAAACTCTCTTCAAATTTTTCTTTCCATACATTCCAAAACCTGTTAGCAGCCTATAAACTTGTGTGCTTCATGTGCTCCTTATTGGACCCATTACGACAAAATATAAATCCTAAGTGCTTGAAGCTTCTAACCCGAAGTTTCCCAGTGCTCCTTATTGGACCCATTACGACAAAATATAAATCCTAAGTGCTTGAAGCTTCTAACCCGAAGTTTCCCAACGAAGTTATGGGGCCCACGCTCACATGGGGGCAATTTGATTGTTAAGGGGGGCAATTTGATTGTTAAGGGGGGCAATTCGAAATTGGACTGGCCAGGACTTTAATCCTTTTATTCCGGGCCATTTAAATGTAATGCTAGATTTCGGTGCCAAAATTGAAAGAAAAAAGCAAATTCTTAAATATTAGTTATAAATTTGTTTGGCGAGACCAAAATATTAACTAGGTTTTTGGCGTCATCAAGTTAACCTCCCGGAGGCACACGGCACGCTTTAAAATCTCGCTGAACCACGCAGTTTTGGATTCATACTCATAAGTATAAAGCGCAATTGAGATTGCACTAATTTAACTAATTTAAAATAATAAATTAATATAGAAAAGTCTTTATTAACCGTAACATTTGTATCTTTTCTTCCAAGATTATGTTTTCTAGGAAATCATTGTATACATATCGTCAACAAAAATGACATCATTAGTATAACTAATCTTTCTATAAAAAAAATCTTAAAAACAACTACTTCACTGGCAAACACCACGACCGACATTGAATTACATTAAGAAAGTTTTTGGGTTCTATATAACCTTGTAATTTTCCCAAAAAAAAAAAAACAATATCCTGATCAAATACAAGAGATAATTATCAATTAATTAATGAACATCCATATCCGCGTTTCTGCCTTTGGCTACATCAGTATGGCTGTATCATTAACAACAAATTAAAATTATAAATAAAATGATTTATAACCCTGTAATTTTCCCAAAAAAAATAATTGGGTTATATGGGATTCAAAAACTTTCTTAATGTAAATCAATGTGGTGTTTGCCACTGAAGTAGTTGTTTTTATACAAAAAAAATATAGAAAGATTAGTTATACTAATGATGTCAACTTTGTTGAGGATATGTATACAATGATTTCCTAGAAATTATAATCTTTGAAGAAAAGTTACAAATGTTACTATTTAATAATATCAAAATCTTCAAACTCAATATATAAATAGTCTTCAATAGAAATTATTTCGAATTTTAATTTCAGTTTTTCTTTGATTGTTTTGAAAATTTACTTACTGTGTTTCATTAACAATTTCCTAGTGATTTCTTCCTAAAACCTAACATTTAAGCTTCTAAGTGAACAATTAGATTTTTTAATATTAAAAATTATGTATGTGTTACATAGGGGGGCTTTAGAATTTAGGAAAGGCTTAGGTGGGGCATGGCACAAAAAAGGTGGGAAACACTGTTCTAACCTGTTCTATAACCCTTTCATCCCACATTAAGCTTTAATTTTTCTTACCAACTTTCTTTATAAAAACCATCCACTTAGTCTCCATCATCACACTTAACCTTGTTTTATCAAAATATCTTTTCATCCTTCCAATCATCTTTTTCATTTTCCTTTTCGTTCTTGCTAAACCAACAATGTCATCCGCGTATGCAAGCGACCACACTTTCCTCCGGCCTATTACCACCTCTCCTGCCTGTTTATTTTTTAAAACCTTTTCTCAGAAATGAAAAAAAAATAGGACAGAGCTAAGTGGACACCCCTGCTTTAACCCTTTCATTACCCAGAATCTTTCAGACATTTTCTCAATCATTATTACTCTGCAGCTTGTACTACTGTATAGGTAATCATGAAATCCCACAGCATCTTTCGGTTTAGTGTGTCATATGCCGCTTTGAGATCTATGAATAACGCATATAACTTTCCACCTTATTCTATCACGTATTTTAAAGTAATTAACTGGTCCGTAGTTTCCCTTCCTTTTTTTAATCTCTCTTGTACTTCAGGAATAACTACTCTGGCATTTATCTTATATGGTGTATCCATAAGCGTGATACCTCTGTAATTTTCCGCTTCTCCCTCGTTGCCGGCTTTGAAAATTGATGCGATGTCTTTTTCCCTCCAACTCCCTGGCATTGCTTCTTGTCCTTGGAAATCTTATTGACAACATCGTGGTGTTTCATTCGCTTTGCCACCGGCGCGGCGGTAGCTTCCAAGCTTCATTTCGGACTCCATCCGGGTCTGTCGCTCTTCTACTTTTAAGACTTCCCAGAACTTGCTCCATTTACTCCAACTTAATTTCTAGTTGTTGGCCTTCTCTCTTCGCCATCTTCCTCTCTCTTTCTCTGGCCTCTGGTTCCTTTTCGTCTTTTCCATCCAATAAATGCATAAAATGTGCTCTCCATCTTTCAATCTCAATTTCAGTGTTATTCCAACGGGCTTTTTCCCATTTTTTGGCAATACATTTTTCTTTAGCTATTGAACTTCCTTGCCTCTTGAAGAATAGCTATTGAACTTCCTTCATTTGTTTTCTTTGCCACGTAACTTTTTTGTTCCTCCGAAGTTCTTTCATTTCATCGGACATGTTTTTAAATCTATCTATATGTCTCCATCTCTTGACATCCTCTCTTAACTCTTTTTCGTGGTAATATATTCTTTATATCAATCCATGCACTGTTATTATGGCCACTCCTGATTTATTTTCATACGATCGCCCTATGAACTTCGGTACTAGTTGTTCTAGGCTATTTATTAATTCCAACTGGCAATCTTCCAAGTTCTTACTTTAATTAGTACTTGATTCGGTACTTACAGAACTCTATAGACGCCAAAGCGTCGTAAGTTGACATGAGGATGTTAAAATGGATTGGTTTATTTTTTTCAAGCAAAAGTTATACTAGCGTGGCATGATGCTACTACAATATGGCAAAATGTGTTTGCCAAAATGGTCACTATATAATTAAATAAAACGTTTATTTCGTTTTTTAAATTTCCATTATTTTTCATGAACACAAAAAGGAAATTATTTTCTGTGAAAAAAAAGAACTCAATAATTGCTATAAAAATTAATTGCCACATATTGAATAAATAAATATACATATTTGTTTTTTTGACATTTGTATATTTTGCCCGATATAGATATAAATAATATTTGTGTAAAAGATAATTTGTTTTGTACATGTTTTTATTTCATTAAATCTCTATAATATTTTGTTTATTTGCAGAGCTGATAGGAGTGAAGGTTTGAATCACGATGAGCTCAAAAAAGCAGACTTCAAAGTTGAATATATATCAAAAGCTCTTACGGAGATTAGTAAAAAGCTCCCCACATATTCAAATTCGAATGAAGCATTGGAAAAAAGAAAGGTATTTAATGTATTTTTATTAAATAGAATTGTTTCAATGTTTATGTTTTTTCCCTAGAAAAAATACAATGAATATAATTTGGGCATTGCCATGCTAGATTTAGCTCTACCGCAAGAGGAAAACGAGCGGCTGTTACTGCATTCTGTGTTAAAAGAGTGCGGACTAACGGAGATGGGAATTGCCGAAAACCAGGCAATTTGTGAGTCGCACGTTGAACAAAATGTTAGTGCGCCACTTAACACAATCCTTGAAAAAGAGTTACCTAATATTTTTAAACAGAAGAAACAGTTAAATAGGTATATTTTGGATAAGGATTCCGCAACTAATAGATATCAGGTATGTTTTCTTTTTATAATTTCTATATTTTGTGAAACAATTTGTATTCTTTTTTTTAATTAAATAGTAACTAAAAAAGCACTAATTTCAATTTTGCCATAGACTATTCATATATCTCATTTTATTTTAAATATTGTGGAATTATTTAATGAACTCTATATTAAATTAGATTTAAAATCAATAAAATAGATTTCATCTTTCAAATAGTTTTAAATAGGATTTTTTAGGTAAAAATAAATTGTGTATTAAGTATTCCACAAGACTTATCAGAGTCCTTGGGAATGTAAGATATGAACTAAATGGCTCTACGGAGCCCATTACTAGTGTCATTCGATGCTGATCCAACTTCACCAAAGGATCTCAAATTTACGCTTTTCCGGTTAACTATCAATAAGTTTTTTGAATAGAAGGTGAAATAGTATGAAAGTGTCTCAATGGATTTAGAAAAACATTTCTTAAAATGCGAGAATAACCCACATTTCTTTATTAAAATACAGAATTAAATATCTGATGTAAAACTAAATTGTTACATACAATATTTTTTAGAAAGGAGACATTTCTTAAACATGTTTAATTCTATAAAACCGATTAGACATACAATTACAGACTAAAACATTGGCCAACAACCTATGACTTGCGGATCACTTACAATTGGTGTTTATCCTCAATTCTAGTTGTTCGTGTTTTTTCTCTATTGATTAGTCCAAACAATCAATTAGAATGTATTATCTACAGCATTAGTTTATGGGAAACAAAGTTGAATAGATGTACTAAATATTCTGTAAAATCTTGTCGTTTTATTCTCGATTGTGTCTTGTCTTGTCTTTTAGCAATGAGTTTAATTTTGTCCTAGACAATATCAATATAGCAATGTTAGTTTTATACACAATATGTATAAATAGACTACACTAAATAACAAGTTTTCTAAATATCACAGCTTATTATTATTTATTGACTTAAGATTTGTAAAAACAAATTGATAGATATTCAGCAAACTGCAACGAAATTTTCAAAATATTGCAACGAAATTTTCAGGATTAATAAATTGAATATTCCTTAATAAACTCGTAAAATTTGAACTTTTTAAGTTCTTCTGTGTGTTAGCTTTAATCAATAACCTTTCGATCAATTTTTATTTGATGGCTGCTCTTGTTCAATACCTTGGACTCTTCGCCACAAAAATTAAGGGATTGAAATCGAAAATCCGACCAATGATATAAATTAAACGTTTTATTTATATCTTGTTTGTTTACTCCTGTCTGTTTATACTCGTCTGTCTAATCTTGTCTGCTAGTCCTGTCTATCTAGTCTTTTCTGTCAAGTCTTGTCTGTCTCGTTTTGTCTGCCTAGTCCTGTTTGTCTAGTCTTGTCTGACTAGTCTTGTCTGTCTAGTCTTATCTGTCTAGTCTTGTCTGTCTAGTGTTATCTGTCTAGTCTTGTCTGTCTAGTCTTATCTGTCTAATCTTGTCTGTTTAGTCTTGCCTTGTCTGTCTAGTCTTATCTGTGTTGTCTTGTCTTGTCCGTCTAGTCTTATCTGTCTTGTCTTGTCTGTCTAGTCTTGTCTGTTTAGTCTTGTCGGACTAGTCTTGTCTGTCCTACTCGGTAGTGTAGTGGACAAGATACCCACCCTGACAAGGTGGAGACCAGGGTTCGATTCCCCGCCGAAGCATTTTCAACAAGGCGTTACTAACCGTCTGGGTTGCCCTCACTAAAGGTATGCGAAATATGCGATAGCGGGATGACGCATACTAAAAGCTAAGTGAAAAGGGGGATTTAGTGAGAGATTTCCTCAAACCACTATTAAAAAAAAGAGTCTTGTCTGTCTAGTCTTGTCTGTGTAGCCAATTTATTATTTTTTATTTTTTTCATAATATAAGATTCAACGTAAAATAATAGGGAATATGCATCAATTTTTTTTATTTGCTAAATTCACTTTTTACTTTGTTTTAACATAGTAAAAAATATAAACACTGTTGAAAGTGTTTTAATTATTTTTTAAAAAAATATGTAAAATACCGATTAAATTTGACCTGTTTGAATGGTCCCATTTATCGCGCGCTTTGAATGATGTCACAGCTCTCGTTGTCAGTCAGTGTTGTTCACTATTTGCATAGGCAGTTAAGGGTTTTCAGTTTGAATCGCTATTTCGATAATGGAGAAAGCTAAAAAACCATTTTATAGATATTGTCTAGTACCGGAATGCAAAAACACTATTATAAGTACACCAGATAAACTGTTGGATAAAGTCCCAATCGATGTGTGTTGTCCACCCTACCCACATCTTTTGCGCATGCGCTACAAAATATGCTTTCATGTATTTATTTTTGGTAGACTGTCCGATTGTACTTTAAAAAACGACTTTCAGTCATTGTTCTTGATCATTTATAATGTCACTATATACCAAAATCGCACTAGGTATTGGAAAATACAGTATATACAGTGAATATCGACGCCGATCAATATCATAACGTGTGCGTCACAGTCCTTGGTTTCGGTTCGACCAATGGTGATGCGTTTCGCAAATTTGAATTTCGCTCGCATATTTTGGACTTTTTGATTTTAATTTTTGGAATTAAATACAAACTAAATAAGAAAATAATGGTATAGGTGTAATGTCAAGATCATAAAGTATCGTGGATAAAAAAATCAAGTAAATCTAAATCTCTTGCATATTCCCTATTACATTTAAAAGGAAAACAAATTGTGAACATTTGTAAACAAAATGGACTTATCGTTTAGCCTTTAACTCTAGTAGGCTTTACTCCTATGCAATATTCTTTTATGGAGTAAAGGTTGGAATATCAATGAGTATTAAAGTTGATTCTTGAAACCTCTTAATGCAGTTATCAATTTTTTGGCCTTTGCCAATTTTCACGAAAAATTTCAGTATCACTACCTTTATCACCTCGTTGTACATTAACCCAGCAGACTTGACGTCTGTCTTTAAACTGAAGGTTCCTCATCCGACCGACCCTCTTAATTATTGTATTAAATTCAAATTGATAAATTGGTGATTTTATTTTTATGTATAGTACTCCTGTAGGGAGTACGGCTCGATATAGAGAAGAATGTTTCGTATGTTCTTGTATTCCTTAAAATTATTTTTTCGTTTTAAATTCATTTGTTAGCTCTTTCAATATTTTGATATTACTGTACGGCGAAGTTTATGTGTGGAGAAGTTGTAATTTACCCAGTTTTGTCTGGCATTCTTTCCATTGTTGACTTTTAAATCGGTAAAGTAATGTTTATGTTTAATCCGAGGCTGCACTACGGTTTTTTCCCGCGAGCGGTAACTGCTATAACCGCGATACCGCTCGAGAACACAAAGTACGCTATGGGAAAAATCAGTCGCGTGAAAAAACCGCTAGTGAGGCCGCTTGTATTAGATTACTTGAGACACAAAATCACGCGATTAAAAACCGCGGCGGTTTAGCCGCAGTGCGGCCTAGGCCTTGAATAGAAAAATCAGACTTTCGTATATATAAGTTCCTGTTGTTGTTAGGATTTCTGCTTTTCTAGATTTTCCTATTCACCTCCTCCTCCTCCTCCTACTTCTTTTTTAGGACATTGTCCTGTTTCTTTACGCATCTCTCGTCTCTTGCGACCTTGAGCTCCATGACTCGTTCCATCGCTTCGGTGGTCTTCCCGTGGGTCGTTTTGTGTTGGGTTTTGCTCCTTTTGCCCATTTTGCCAGTCGTTCTGGGCCCATCCGGTCGAGATGATAAAGAGCGGAGGAAATGAACTAATATATAACCTAACTGCATTATTCAAAAAAAATAGTAGACACTGCGCAAATACCGGAGGACTGGAAGCACACATCCAAACAACTATAGGGGCATCTCACTCATAAACTCGGTCTCAAAATTATTCACAAAAATAATATCCAATCAAATTACTACTAACGTCAACATTAACGAAGAATAACAATGCTTTCGCGCCAACAGATCGGCAATAGACGCCATCTTTATATTAAGGCAAATGGTAGAAAAATCAATTGAATATGCCAAACCGCTTTTCATGTGCTTCTTAGATCTAAGCAAGGCCTTCGATATGATCAGAATCCGAGATGTCATCCTCACGCTGCAAAGAAGAGGAATTTTACACAAAATTAGCCAAGTTATTAAAAATTTGAATTTATGCCTCATTCCGGTCAGTAGAACAGCTTCCGTTTTTCAGGGGCCAGCCTTAAACGCTTTTTCATTTTTCCATTTATCAATATGTCCAATCGCCCTATTTGTACGTTCCATTATCCTCTCGTCTTTTCCTGCTACTACCAGAGCTATATCTTGTCTGTCTTGTCTGTCTTGTCTGTCTTGTCTGTCTTGTCTGTCTTGTCTGTCTTGTCTGTCTTGTCTGTCTTGTCTGTTTTGTCTGTCTTGTCCGTCTAGTCTTGTCTGTTTAGTCTTATCTATCTAGTCTTGTCTGTCAAGTTTTTTTCTATCTCGTGTTGCCTGTCTAGCTTTGTCTTGTCTATCGAATCTTGTTTGTGTAGTCTTGTCCGTCTAGTTTTGTCGAGAACAATGTAATTAATTAAATGGTTGAGGTTGACTGGTTATTATAAAATCAGCGATTACTGTACAAGGCTAAGAATGTATAGAAAAGATTTTAGAATGGCAACAGAAATTTCATAGTTAAACCTAATTGATGACGATTATATTTAAAGCCTCTGATGACAAGAACTCCCCCTGGAGAAATTGATCACTAATACGAATTATTAGTGCAAATTTTAGATTCTGAAAATTATCTTATTTTAAATTTTAATTATAAGCTCCCGTTCTTATATTTAATTTTAGATTTGTGGCGAAATGTTTCTTTTGGATTTCCTTGAAACCAATATTCGCAAAACAATTGTTTCAAATTTGCGTTAAGATAAGTTCACAAATAAAAGAAAACTTCCTTCTTTAATTATTTATGTAACTTTATGGTTTTCTTATATCATGTATATGTTATCAGGTAAATATACAAAATATATTTTTGAAGTCGATATAACTTTTTTTCGATACAATTTGGTTTTTAGGATATACTTATTGTGTTTTGCAAAAATTTACTGAAAGTGGATATAACTGAATAAATTTATAGAATAATGCCAATTATTCTACGAACAATATATTTTACTTCAGGAAATGTTATATTTGTTTTCTGTACACAAAATGATTCTAAATTGTAATCTAAATTTTATTCCACAAATAAACTTGATTTATTAAAAACAAATCCCACAAAACAGGCAATCTAGAAAAACTTACTTTACAAATCACCTAATAACTTGTCTACAAACTCTCTGAAAACTGGGATAAAACAAAATCCAATTTTTCATGAAGTTTTTTCATTAAAAGTTAAAGCTGTTTAAATGATCAATTTTAGTATACTTCCAAATTGTAACAGAGATGTCAATTACAATTCTTTGATAAATCTCATCTTCCGACAAATCGCGAAAAACCTTCTTTTTTTTAATTCTAAATTTGTTTTACGCAGTGTCACAGAGTGATTTACGAGTTCATAAAACATCCAGTTTCCCATAAATTTTGCTTTCGTCAATAAATAAAGTTTGCTTTATTAAAGGGAAACGGTTGTAAAAACAGTATTAAATGTAATTTAGGTTAATCGACCTATGCGTCGCATAAGCTTACTGTATTTCTTGTATAAAAAATTGAATATTAATTGCTAATTACTTTAAACGTTTTTCATCAACATTGATAATTAGTACCAATCTGTAATACTCATAATTTATAACTAAATGAGAAAGTCGTTAGTAATCTAAATTGTTAATATTTTGTTATTCATATATTTAGTTCCTTTTTGATAACTGGATTAATCAACAACAAAATTAGTAATTCAGTTAATTCATTCATTAGTCATTAGTCATTATTATTATTAAGTCATTATTGTGTATGCACACAATTATCAAAAAGAAAAGAAATCAATAGTAAGGATAAATAAAGCAAATGGAGACTAAATGTCAATCTTAAGCAAATATCTTAGTTTTTCGTTTTTTTTTTTTAAGTAGTTTTTGTATTTAATTAACAAAAAAAAAATCTTCTTTTTTGTGGTAAATTATTGATCGGTCGTCGCCGAAACTTAGGCTCCAAGATTATTATCTACAGAGTAGATTATCGCGAAAGCTTTAGAGCTTTTCCAGACTTTTCTGGGTCGTTTCATTACAAAGTTCATTTAGTTTTCAAGATTAGCGATAAAATAAATATGCTAATTAATAGTTTTTTCCACCATTGTATCGTGAATAGAAAATGCTTTTTTCTTCAGACTAAAACTGCTTATAACCTACTTAAAACAAAAACAAAATTTTGTAATCAATAAAATAAGGGGATAATTAAAGCTGAACATTCGTTGGAAAATTAAACTATTTTTCTTTCCCCCAAAGTGCCATTTTGGTTAACATTCAATTTATTTAAAAAATGCGTTAAATACGTGCTAATAACACTAATTCGTTAAGCGCCTAAAACTCAATTTGTCTCTTTCGGTGGTCCATGCGAAGTATAATTTATAAACTTTTTTATTGCTTTCCTGAAGAAAAAAAACTATGAAGAGACACTTACTTTAAAGAATTTTACACTCTTTATATATTGGTACATGGTACGTCATGAATTTGTTTGTCCATTAAAGTCGACGGTCATATTAAGAGGTTATTGAAAATACAAACCTGAATAAAATGCTTTCTTTTGAGACGTTTAATTTTGTAAATGTTAATTCAGAAATTTTTAAAGTTAATCTGTATTGACAAATTTCTCGAATAAAAAACTGTATTCTCATTTAATTTGTCACAACTTCCATGATCCGGATTTGAACTTAATTTAAATTATTCATTTTAGGAAATGTATTATTGAAAAGAAAATATGTTAATAGTTTTGTTGATTTTATTTCAAGAAGAAAATGAAATGGTAGATAAAAATAGCAAAGTTGTGTTTTTAATTTTATTAATAATATAATGAATTTATAAATACACTGTGTATTGTAATTTATTATTAGAACAGATTGCCAATAAACATTTCAGTAACATTTCATCTTTCAGAAACTCGCAATAACGTGTTAATTAAATTATTGATCTGCGTTCGAGAGAGTGAATGTTTTTTATTAGATATGAGTATAATATATATATATATATATATATATATATATAGTTGCCGCTCTTTAGTTTTTGCTGAATTGTCTGGTTTAATAGCCAATATTGCTATAATAGATATAATTTTAATTAGTAGTTTACATTCATGGATAGGAGGGCATTATGCAAATAGTTTTGGAACAAAATAGTTAGATAACATTAATTGCTAAATACATAATTCCTTATCAAATGTTGCGAAACAGGGTATTTCTGAAAAATTATTAAACGTATTTAAACTTTATTTTGGAAATTTCAAATCACTCTTACTTTTTTTAATATCAGTAGAACACATTTATATTTTACAATATATAAAATGCTACGTTCCTCGTAAGATTAGATTAGGTGTTTGTATGATTCATCCATTGTATTTCATTGAGTGGTCTTCAACTTCAAGGTTCTTGTCAATGAAATTGATATTCGTATAGTTTCTCACTTTTCTTTTGCTTTTGGATAAAGATTATTGGGCTTACAACATAAAAATATAACATTCACGAAATATGATTTACTTTAATATTACACAATAAGATAAAAAGCAAGCTTCAAAAATTTGTGATTTTGTAAACACATACATTATTTTTTTAAATAAGAACCATATATTTTCACAAATTAAAAAGGAGTGCTTAGCTCTTACCTTCTATTACTATATATTGTAACACTAGCTGATGTTATTTAAAACAGTAGAGGGCCTGGTTGTTTTATATAGCTTAAGGTACGTTTACACTGGAACACATGTATGAGCCAACAAGTCAATACACACGTTTTGAAACATCACCTCATACAATACATTCACACAATCAATACATTCACACTAATACATTTTCTCATACAATATGAGTGAGCTAAAAAAGCTCACACATTTGATTTATGTGTGTTAAATATCTTATTTTGTTCAGCTGATATTATCTTGTTTTGTTTCTTGTTGAATTTTTGTCTTGAATTTTACTATAAAAATCTAAGATTTGTGAATATGTATGTTTTATGTGTATACATTATTTGTTGAACATATATATTTATAATGTATAACATATATATATATATATATATATATATATATATATATATATATATATATATACATATATACACGGAACATTTTTACACACGAAAAAAAAGTACACTCTAAAAATTACAGTTTAAATAGTAGCATCGGCCTTACGAATTTGAAACTGTAAAAAGTATATTTTTTTTTTATTACAGTTTCCGGTATTATTAGTAAATAAGTTTTATAAATTACAGTATGCGACTGCAATCTCTACAAATTTGTATTCGTAAGGCAGCTGCTACTATTTAAACTATAATTTTTAGAGTGTACTTTTTTCCGTGTGTAATGTAAAGTAATGTACATGTAAAGAAAAATATTCTTCATCAAGCATTTTTTTTAAAATGCTCAGAAAAATATTAACTGAAAGTTACAATTAATGTATGAGTCGTTTATTTTGAAGGTTAAGGATTCCTCGATTTGCAGTCCTAGGAACTTTGTAGCCGGTGCTCGATTTAATTGAAGGTTATTAGTTCCTATGGAAATGTTATCTGCTCGGGAGCTTCTTTGAGTTTGAAAAATTACGTATTCTGTTTTGCTACTATTAAGGAACAGATTGTTACTGGAGAACCAGTTTACGATTTTGCTTAATAGTTTGTTGGCTTCTATTTGAGTCAGATTTCTTGAAATATCCGATACGAGAAAGCTAGAATCATCTGCATATATTGTACAGTGATTACTATTTATAAAACGTGTTAGGTCTGCTAGATAGAGAAGGAAGAGTGTAGGGGAAAGGACACTTCCTTGCGGAACACCTATATTTATACTTGCCGGTGCTGATTTAAATGTTTTATTCATGGCAGTGATTTCCCACATTGCCTTCTATCTTGTAAAAATGATTTTATCCAATTATGCGATTTACCTCGTATGCCCATTGTATATATTTTATTTAATAATTGTTGGTGAGACACGCAGTCGAAAGCCTTAGAAAGGTCACAAAAAATCCCGACTGGATGTTTTCCTTCATCAACTTCTTGTAGAACCTTGGAATAGAATTCTATGATCGCCGTAGTTGTAGATTTTCCCCTACGGAAGCCGTGCTGTTCCTTGGGGATCAGATGATGTTTCTCTATAAATGGAGTAAGCCTATGGAGCATACAGTATTCCATCACTTTAGACATTACAGATAATATCGCAATTGGTCGGTAGTTAATTAGAATTGCTTTTTCCCTTTTCTTGCATTTCTGGAAACTCTTCCGTATCAAACGAATAGTTAACTATATGTGTATCTACGTACTGCTTAAACATATTGCATGGGAGTAAATCTAGGCCACATGTTGATTTGTTTTTTAAGTTCCCTTTTATAAGCCAGGTGATTTCATTCTCTGGAAAATCCTCCAGATACATGCTTTCGCTAACATATGATGGTTTGATATACTTGATGGAGTAATGTTTTTGGTTATTAATTCTTAGCGCTTATAAGAAGAATTCATTGAAAAGAGTTGATATTCTCTCCGGGTCGTCGATGCTAGAGCCATTGTGGTTTAGATGGATCTCTTCTTTTCTGGTTGTCTTATTTGTCTGCTGGTTGATAATCTTCCAGACTGTTTTCTGTTTGCACTACGAGATCTTTAGTAATTTGCTAAAGAATTGTTTTTTGAGCTGTGTTAAATAGAAGCCGTAGCTTTTTTTTATATAAGTATACTTCACTTAAGAAAGGGTACTTCTTCTGGTCCAAACAGGTCTTTTAGATCCCTACTTGCCCTTTTAGCATCATTGGTTATCCAAGTCTTTTCTCTTGAACTTTCACTATAGGCAAGCATGTGTTAAAGTGATAGTGCAGCGTGTTAAGAAAATATGTGCATTTGTCGTTTATCAACTTCGTCAACTATGAAGAGATTAATTGAAAAATTTAGGAAGACTGAATCAATTGAAGACTCTAAACACATTAACAAAGTGGATGCTGGTCGTCCAAAAACAAGCCGTTTAAATGACAATATCGAAGCAGTGCGTGAGAGTGTTTTGAAAAAAGTGCGTGAGAGGTGAAAATTTCGGAACATCAATTCGGTATCGTGGACAAGAATTCGAAATTTCAAAAAGCTTCAGCTTTCTTTCAAGGAAATCTGTCTCCATGCTTACAAAATTCAATTCTCACAACAACTGAAGCCCAATGACCATTTTTTGAACAAAATCATCCTGAAGCGATAAAGCACATTTTAACCTTGATGGCTGTGTTAATCGCCAAAATTGCCGTATTTGGGGTTCGGAGAACCCACATGTTATTGTCGAAAAACAAATACATCCACAACGTATCACTGTTTGGTGCGGATTTTGGGTTACTGGTGCACATTATCGCGATATGATAGCACAGTTCTTTCTGCCCAAATTGAATGATATTGCTGTGGCTAACATGTGGTTTCAACAAGACGGGGCCATATATCCCGTGAAACAATTCAATTACTGCATGAGACGTTTCCTGGTCGTTTGCTTTCTCGTTTCGGTGATCAGAATTGGCCCCGTAGATCGAGTGATTTAACACCACTTCTCACACGATTTCTTTTTATGGGGTTTTAAAATTTCGACAAAAGAATACGTATGTACCAGTAAATTTAGATTGTTTTAAAAAAAACAATCTAAAGACTAAAAACTGTGTTTTCACATTTCATCTTCTCACTTTGAATAAAATTGTTGTCAAATATATTTAAAATATCAGTGATTTTAAATATATTTGGCTACAACTTTCTTGAAAGATATATATTGACGCATAAATGTATATGTATATAAAGAAATTAGTTATTTTATTTTTGAAAATTGACTTATACCACTTTCAAAATAAGTGACTGGCTCATATTTTATAAATTATCATAAATAATAGTAAACGTATCTTTAAATTAAAGAAAAATGTATCAATAAGCTAAAACTTGTTTATGAACTTATTGAACAAGTATAAAGGCAGCCTATCAACATGTTTCATGATATTTCTCATACAAGTACTCATACATGAGTACCAGTATAAAGGCCTCAACAAATCTAAATTCGAACCTGGTAGTAACATTTTTCAAAATTTCATAACAACATTTTTTTACATAATTTAACTTGTTTATTGAAATAATTACAAAGTTAATATTATTACCATTTTTTATCAAGATCACAAGTTTCATCTACAATTACTAAAGAAATATACTATCAAATAATAAAATTTATTAATAGTATATTAATGGACGAGTTCAGTAAGGGCGATTTTAGAGCACGCGTCCAAGTTTGGAAAACGACGAGCGTGGCGAGGAGTTTTCTAATGGACAAGTGTTGAAAAACGCTTTACGAACGAGTTTTTTATAGTATTTTTCTATTTTGCGCCCTTTTATGCCATTTATAAATAAAAAATCGCAAAAAAAAAATTGCTGTTATGAATCCATTACAGACGCAAAATAGAAAAAAATATAATAGAAAATACAAATAAATCATGTCTTATTTAATATTTCTTTAGGAGTGATACATTTTTTGTTAATTCTTGTACATTATTAATTGGTATACATGCATTTTCTGTAATGATTTTGGCAATTTGTTATGAAAACATATTCAATAGTAAACATATCTTTTATTAAATAGCTTGGTACTTACGTATTAACGCCACCACCGCTATATATGGGATCGAGAGTTCGCGTTGCTGCGCGTATGTTGTCTCGATTTATCTGTCCGCTTCGCGGCGGCAACCTAATCTAACCGGGGTTAAAAAATAACGAATTTTGAGTTTTAAAAATGTTTTAATTTTAAATAGAATGTTTTATTTTATGATTTATCATAAAAAATTTAGGTGTAGGCGTTAATACGTAAGTCCCAATAACCTTTCATTACGTTACATTATCAATGCAAATTCAATAACAATACAATTACATTCATGAATCAATTAAATTTCTTTTGGTTTATGAATTTCAACTAAATGTTATTGAAAGTTACGATCAATATCTATTGTAACTCAATAGTAATTAGATCTCGTAATTCATTTTGGATTGTCAATAATCGAATGATTTGGATAATCGAATGATATCTCGATTCACTCTAAAAATTATTATTATCAGTTCTTATTGCCTGTACCTGTAATATTACATGTAGAATGCAATTTATGTAAATTTCGTTAATAATTTAACGTATTTTCGGACAGTTTTCGAGAAAATAAATGCGTGTAGCGAGAATATTATAAATAATATGCAATATGAGAATATTATGCAATAATATTATAAATGCATGTATTTCTGATCATTCATTCTATAAAGAGGTACTTTGTTTCAATCTCTCCATCTAGCTACAACTCCCTATACTACTATCTATTCTAAAGTATCATTCAAGTTAAATAATACTTGTAGCTACCTCTAATAGAAAGGAAACTGAATCCCTTACAATTTTGGGAGTCAAACAAGCTTTATCAACCTAGTTTTTGTTAGTGATTAAAAAAAAAACATGTTACAAAGTTTTAAAATAGTGTGCTACTTCAAAAACTCGAATTACTATATCATTCGATTTTTGTTACTCGATTATGCTATTATCTCGGCACTGCCGATGATTACTAACGCCCGATTCCGATTTCCAAGTCCGAATGATCAATCATAACTAGGTTGGAATGCTTACAGAGTACTAAAATTATTCGATTATTTTTAGCGCCGACAAGTAGTACTAACGCCCGATTTCAATTTCCATGTCCTAGTGATCATTCGTAACTCATGCACCCGAGTGTAATCGAGTATTCAAATGATCCAGAATAATCTAATGATTCAGCTCTAGTCCCAGCGATCATTCATTCATCATTGGTCTACACGAGTAATAATCGAGTCCTCGAATTCTTTAGAACAATCGAATGATCGATTATGCCCATCCCTAGTACTGATTATTTAGAACAAGTTTTACTCTTTAGTTTAATCAAGTTATAATGGTCAATTTATATAAATTAAAACTGACTATTAAGATTGTTTTTTATTGGTTTTGTTGAAGTCTAATGTGTTTTCTATAAAAGAACTAGACTAAGGTTAGCAGATTTGTTTGAGTCTGGGACATACATTGAATAATAAAAGAAGCGATTTTTTTAAAGAATTTTAATTTCAAAACGCCACTAAATCTAGAATAATTAATCACTCGGTGAGTGATTTTGGGCCTAGGCTAATACTACTTGTGAACCTGCCTAATTAATCATATAATTGTCATTGTCAAAAAACTATATCCGATAGTGATGTACTAGGTACACGGTATAAAAAAAAGTATATTTTGTAACTAGGGTGAAAAGTTGTCAATTTTTCGCTCGAGAAGGAAATTGGCAATTTCGCCCGTGTTACATGTTGAATATTTGCGTGCGTTACGCAGGTTATGTGGAAATGCAAAAAATTAGTATAAAAATTTCACTGCAAGAGGTGTAAGACTCTAGCTTAGATTGTAGTAAGATTTTAACTGAATCTCATTCTCTAAATATTTGTCTACATCATCTGAATAATATTCAATTATATTACGTTCACTTTCCAGATCTACGTTTTATATGTTTTTTTCTTGCAAATCCATTAAAAAATTGAATTTCTTGCTATATGCCTCATAGACTTTGCTTGTATTTAAATCCACAATCAGCTTATCCAACAATGTTTAGTGTGTCTCTTTTTCTGCGCCTTATACTGAAACTTTATTCGTAGATTTATCTGAAAAGTTTGAAGTAATGCGCCTCTTGTTTATGTCACTGTATTCTGTTCCCACACAATTACGTTTTAAGCTTTCTCTTCGTATTCCTTAAGTTTCTGATCTGCTAGGTACCGTATATTGCTTACTAACTATTTTGATGACTTTTAATTAACTTATTACCTTTACAAATAACTAAACCAGGGCTAAACCAGGACATTTTTGTAAACTAAATTGAATTGAAATTTCTTCTCAAAAAATAATTAAAATTGCAGTATCGAGTTTCGCCAGTTTATTAAATAAATTTCCTGTCTCTTTTCGAAAATCAGCTTTCTCATCTTCATTTTCATTAAAAAAAATTTACATAATTATTATTTTATAGCTTTAACAGCATCATGACAAGACCATCTGGTAAAGCCAGACCAACTTTTACAATTAGATTTAAAAATTTAGATTTTTTTTGTAATTGACAATATTGTCCATTGTCTCCAATGCGGGCTGGGGGGCCTCTATATCTTTGTGGCCCTGGTCTGCTGCCCAAAAAGCCCTTAAATAAATAAGCCCTGACTCAAATTTATAATAGCCATCCGCTCAAATGCAGAATAGATAAACCACTAAAATGTAAAATAGTCGCGATCATCCCTACAATAGTCTATATAGCTGACACTCAGATATGATGCAAATAGCAGATCCACTGTGCACGTGCATACTCTTTATAATCAATTAGTTTACTATTCAAACAAACAAAAAGGCTACATTTGTGGATTGACTTATCTTAATTTAGATTTATTAGTAAAAGTTGAATAATCGAATTTTTATAGGGAAAACTAAGTAATTAAGTTTTATATAGGATAAATGTTAACTGTAATACTGAATAAATATATAAATAACTGATAAATGTTAAATGTAAAAAAACTTAAAGTGTAAACTGTGGTTGTATCAAATTCTATAATTACCTTTTGAGATACAACAATATCTATAGGTTAAGTTACAATAAATACTTAAAGCTAATGGTTTTTAAATTTACATTTAAAAAATCATTTATATTATAGAAGGGAGTTTGTAGTAATAGAAATTCTTTCACTTTTGATTTAAATTTCTTATATGATGTTTCATCGCGCATGCTATTAGGTAGGTTGTTATATAGCTTCATTCCTTGGTTTTCCAATCCTTCGCTGCACATGGTTAGATTTATTTTTGACGAGTATAAAAGATCTTTTCCTGTCATATTATAGTTATGGTTATCCTTATTTTTCTGGAAATTTTGCTTAACCTCATGATTTTTCCATTATGCAGTCGTTTCTAGAACACACAAACTAACTACTGTTAAGATTCTTAGGTTTCGGAAGTGTTTTTTGCAGGAATCTGTAATTTTTAAACCTAATAGGTTCCTGATAATTCTCTTTTTTGCTATCAGTATTCTATTTGCGAAGAAGCACCGCATAAAATTTCTTCATATGTTAATACACTTTGTACTTCAGCAAAATACCAAATTCCTTGTTTATCTTCCTTGAAAATCTTCTATGTTTAACAGTTTATGTATATGCTTGATTAAAAACGCCTTTTCATGATTTATATTTGGGTTGTACATTTACTGTGGAGGTATTTAGTATTTAGTATGGATGTATGCAAAAATATATTTTTCGAGATTTAAAGTTGTAATAGGCAGGGATTGGTGCATTATATTAAAGTTAAAATAAATATAATTTTTGAATTAATTTGTTGAATATCTTCTGCCCTCACGGACCTCAAAAATTAAAATTTAATGATAAAAGTCTAGTACAGTTATGGCCAAATATTAAGCTTAATTCAATGATAAATGGGTGATTTATGATACTCAATAGATAATTCAGTTATATATTAATCACCTTTAATCAAAAATACAACATTTTTTTTATAAAAATATTTAAAAAAAAAACAATTAATTTGCTAGAAAATCTCTTTTTGTGTCAAATTTAGGCATTTCGTTCCATGATTCTAATTTGGCTTTTATTGCACCTAATCGTGACTTTTTTGTGCATTGAGAAGTGACAGCTATCGTCGTCAATTTTACAGCACGTTCAACACCTTGAGTATGGCATGGAAGTCTTAAGAACAACACTTCACCCTTATCACCTGATTCAACAATAGACTGAATTTCTTGGCCAGGCAAGTTTTTCAGAATCGGTGTTTCACTTAATATTTCTTGCCAATTTATTAAATCAATCAATATATGTTGCATTGAAGCATTGCAATTTATAGGCAGCACTTCAAACATTCTAGGTGTGAAAGGTTGAGGCATCCTGCGTGCCTTTAATATGCGCCGGGCTGCCAGTTCTCGAATGTCCTTTCTGTCATCAGTTATCATTGCAAGGAATATGCTCTCGGGATGCGCAAAATAACCATTGCGTTGAATCACAGAATCAATAACCTTTTTTAGATCCTCTGACAGGTACCTGGAGGCCTTAATTATGTTAAAATGTTCTTGCATGATGGTTTATTTTTAATGTAGAATGAAGATGGTGCGTAAAATTTTACAACAAATGTAGCCAAAGTTGTCTAGTTTTCTGATGGTGACTCTGTTGTTACATTAAAAATGTAGTATTCGGTTGGCACGTGTGTTGTTTGAGCCAACGGGCATAAGACATTTTACCTGGATATTTGTTTGCTCAGTATCTTCTGAAAGTACCTCTGAGACAATCTTGTGCAAGTACTGTTGATCTGTACTTAAATTTTGAACCATTTCTGGAAGCAATTCTTCCTCAATGTGCTGGATTTTTTTAACAGGCAGTTATTCACAAGTCTCGAGTGCTTTCCCTAATGTCCCAGTGTAAGCCCCGAAGTACCCCCGTCAAGATGAAATATCAAGTGTCTCAAAGGAAGTTAGTTCATGGGAGTAAATACTGTCATGAAACTGTTATGTTATAAAATTATCCACTGGCGTGGTTTTCGTAGCCTTTTATCAAGCATTCTTATAACACCCCCATACCTGCCAGTATTTACATTTGTACCATCATAACCGATTGCCATAAGATGATGTTGGGGAATTCCTTCATGTGATAGAAACCTGGTCATCGCAGTTTCTTTAGCTGAACCAACGTTAAGTACTACGTACCCCATGTAAATAGATCCTGGCTCTTGAATTAGTGAGATGTGCTCCTCAAATGTCATATTTCTCCCATCAAAATATAAAGCAGACAGTTTTGTGATCTCCTGCATTAACTTTTGTCTAGTTTTAGTTCTCTCTCTTCGTACTTTATGTCTGTCAATGCCCTCGATGTCAGGCTTAATGTCGAATAAAACAGATGACGCAATCGCTGCTGTTGCTCTATCTGATACACCATACCTCGCAGGTCTTCGATAACGTAGGAAAATCGACCGCCCAACTACCGCCTTAATACTTCGTTAGCTGTTATATAAATTAGTACTTCTCCGGTATCGTCAGCGTCTGAAAGTCGTAGTAGTTCACATAATTCCACTAACATCATAAACAAAAGCATTCCGAAAAAAAAATTATTTTCTGTCTGAACTACGACTTTGAGACGCTGACGATACCGGAGAAATACTAACTTCTATAACAGATAACGATCAGTTAGGCGGTTTTCTCGATCCTGTTTTCTCTTTAGGGTCTTTTGCAATTTCTTCGTAACACTTACGTCGATTCCACCTATTATCATACTTCGATGGATTCTTTGATTAATTTAAAAAGTATTTTCTGGTTTGGGAACCTTTTTATCCTTGCTACAGATACATTGAGGGAAATCTTTACACTTGCATGTTGCAATATCAAAAAGTACCTTACTACTTTGCCGAAAACTTTCTAACTTTTCCGGAGAGAGCCTTTTGACAGACTTGAGCAGGTTTTTCCATTTTAAATGGTAAGCTTTTAATATCTGTAGGACCTTTGTTCGTGTTACTATCGGAATAGATGGAGTTTGCCATATATTTTCAATTACATTTGCCATTATATTTCTATATTTGCTATTTCTGAAAATGTGGGCCCTTTTGCAGTTTCCAATTGCAACTTTAGTTGATGTCTTGTCCATTTATAGTATTTTATTTCATCTTCGTAGGTAGAACGAATATTGTCTTTTATCTCACAAATATCACCAAAAATATTACATTTATAGACACTTTACGTGCTCTTTGCATGCTTGTTACGAAGCAAAATTGAGGTTAGGTTACTTGTTAAATAACTAGCGCAAGTCTAATTCGAACCAAAACCGATAGTCCACTGGCGACGCGACAAGTGTTCTAATTGTTCCCACCTGCGCTCCATCACTCCCCTTATTTTATATTATAAACTCAAGATCATGCATTTTTTTGTTTTCTATCGAAAATAAACTGTAGTTGTAATAATTTCTGGGAATAAAATACGTCTGTTTATTAAAATTTCAATTAGTCTAAAAAACATTTTTTTTCAAAAATTCAATGACGTTGCGGAGGCTATTACTATGAATCAAATAAAATGGATTAATTTGACTCTAAAAGGCACCGATTTTTCACTATTAGATCACTCACAACCCAAAAAAAAAATTCGCTCCACCCTATTGTACAGCTTAGATTATTCTCAAGAGGTATGCATAGGGATTGTATATCTTTACACCTTTTCAATTGGTGATTTTTAATAACAATGTTAATATTTCCGCCCTAGACACCTCATGTCGACTGGAATATTATATATTCCGTTTTGTTCTTATTAAAATGGAGTTGATTTGCTGAGAAATATGTATTTACTGTATTTAAGAGTCTGTTTGCTTCCTCAACATTATTGCTTTTGTCTTTCCCAGTCACAATGAAGCTTGTGTCATCCGCATATAAAGTGCAATCTTCTTATGTAGTTGATTAAGTCTGCCGTGTATAGTAAAAATAATGTTGGTGCCAATACGCTTCCTTGTGATACCTATATATGTGCATATATTGTCTGTGATTGTTCAGTTCTATTTCCAATATTTACTGATACATACTGTTTCCGGTTTTCCAGGTAGGATTGTATCGTAACGGCCCCCTTTTCCTGATCCCATAACTGTTTAGTTTTGTTTAATTGAATACTATGAGAAACACTATGAGAAGAAGTCGCAGAATATTCCTATGTGGTGATTGCCTATTTGAACTTCGTGTAATATATTGTTGTGGAATTCTATCAAAGCTGTTGAGGTGGATTTGCCTTTGCAGAAACCATATTGTTGAGTAGGAATCAGATTATATCTTTCGGTAAATGGAGTTATTCATGGTTTGCATGCGGTATTCTAGAATTTTCGCTAACACCGATATCAGGACAATTGGTCTGTAGTTTTCAGTGTCCGTGGTTGCTCCTTTTTGTGCACTGTTATAATTTTTGATATTTCTAATACCTGAATTCTTTTACGATGTTGCACGGGATTCCATCTGGTCCAGTTGTTGTTTTGTTTTTTAAAGACGCGATAATAGTCAGAACTTCATTTTCTGTAAAATCCTGTATATTGTTCTTGGATTGAACCTCTATAAATATAATAGTTCGAAATAGTTGTCGGATTTCTTGCAATTGATTTTGGAGCTTGTTCAAGGAACTTATTAAATATATCTGTGATTTTCTTAGGTTCAGTGATGAAGGCATTATTTTCCATTATTTTTGTGAATTTTGTGACTTGTACGTTAGTGGATAAAACAGCCGTTCCGGTTTATCGTCAACAATATTTTGTACTTGAGACACACATTAAATTTTTGTATTTGATAAACTCATTGGCGTACACCATAGTATTATTTACATTAATGATTTCAACAAATATCGAATATGGTTATCGCAAATTTTGTTCACCTTGAATATTCCAAACAAAGGGTATTATCATAGGACAAAATATTCTTAGAATAGGCCAAGGAATAACCCTTTGAATTTATACCGCGTATTTACCTAACACCTTGTATATTATTATTCAGTTTGGTATATCATTATTTCTTTCGTTCTATCACTTCTTCTATCATTTCTATCACTAGATAAATATATTGCAAATTAAAACAAAATATTGATGAAATCTTAAATGAGTTCAAATGGCCACCGTACAGTTTTGTTCTTTTAAATGTGTACCGAAAAGGATCATTTAAAGTAGAATGAAGATTTCCCTGTAGTCAAGTTAATTTAATATCGATTGCTTTGATCTTTTATCCTTGCCATTGAAGTTTAAGAAATCTGTGTGTGATAAATAATGCGAATATCACTGAGATATAAGAAACTGGAAAAATAAACTCCGAAGAAATGTTATTATTAAATGTTTGCTGCTTTCTACAAAAAGGCTATTGTAACATTTTATTATGGTGATGTGGATTTAAACAATATCAAATATTAAATAAGATTTCCACAAGTCTGTGTTACCCGTAGCCTCAAAAAGTAAGCTATAGTTCGTTGCTTTTGCGAGGTGCAAAGCAAAAAAAAAATCAGTCAAGAGTAAATACATTAATTAAGCAGTAAAAACAACATTTAAAATTTATGTTGTTATGTTATTGTTTATTAATTATTTTGACAATTTAATAATATTTTCCTTTGATTTTACTTTATTAACCATTAGTTTATTGCTCGTTTTATTGAAGAGTATTTTATTAAAAAACTAAATAACTGGTACAAAACAGTGTAGAGAAATTAAAACAAAACTATATTGAACAAATTAAACAAAACGAAAGCATAACGCGTACGTAGAATTAATGTATAGTTAGTTCCGCGCTTTGTTTTGGATAATTATAAAGATTTAACAATAAACGTTTTCAGTTTTCTAAACGTAACGTAAACCAAAACACGAAACCTCAAACGCCAACAATTGCAATAATTTTCCACTGACGCATGTTCACTAAAAAAATGATCTATTAATTAGAAAGAGCAATTTATTAATTAAAATAAATAGCACCAAGAACTGTTAATTTTTTAAATTATGCCAAAATGGCAGTTAATAAATGTGCACATTTAGAGATCATTAAATTAATAACAGTTACTTCGAAGTAATTTAGTACTAACAACTACGGTAAATTTAACAAATATTATTTGTTGGTGAAATAATTACAATTCAAGTTAATCTATTACATAAATAGATTATATGAATCCTTCAATTGCTATAAATAGTCCAATATATTAAAAAAATAGTTAATAATGTTGTATATTTATTATCATTTTTAATCAATCGTCTAGAATAAATATTGTCATGATAATGATAATTATCTGGTCATGATAATTTTTGCAATTAGACAAAAGCCATTGTAACATATATATATATATATATATATATATATATATATATATATATATATATATATATATATATATATATATATATATATATATTGAATAATAAACATTATACTAATTATTTAAATAATATTAGTGCATATGTTTCATTATAAATAATTAAATTTGAAATACCTTACCTAATAATAACTATGAAATCTTTTCGAAAAATTCTTATTTACTTTTCTATTAGTATTTGTTGTTTATCCAAATCCGAATTATTGCTAATTTCGAGTTATAAAGTAGTAAAGTAGTAAAGCACATAATTAGTACACTTTTTAATAAGTGTAATTTTCATGCTCTACATTTTTAGTAACAACTAAACATTTAAATATGTACTATAGTTATTTCTGTTTCATATATAAAATATTTATATATTTGTATAATATTTTATTTTATTTTTATAATATTTTAAGCTTGGTAATCCAAATTATATTTATTATTGAGATTCTAGATAAAATGTATATGTACGTGTATGTATATATCATTTGCTATTATTTACAGACCCTCAAATATTCAGCAAATAGGATCAAAACTTCATGTGGAGTTTCCCTGTGCCCAATATACAATAAATACTTGTCATTCGAAAACTCATTGTATATCGAAAAATATATAAATCGTATTTTGTTTAAATAAACGTTTATTCAGCATCGAATTATCGAGTTTTGATTTTGAATATTAAATGATATAATCTTTGAAACGCTACAGTGTCTGTATAGTGCTTAATCTGCAGAACTTGACAGATTAAAGAAACTATTGTATTAATAGTTCGGGATTTTCCATTTCCGCTTATAAGATAAAAGATGTTATGCAGTTGAATACAGTTTTGGCTTCAAACAAAACATGATAACATTTTGTATAGTCGATATGATTACGTTTCGATAAATGTGTTATGGTTACGATTAAAAATTATATTTCCTTTTTTGATATGTTCCAAATTGGAGGTCAAAATAGAAGCCAGTAACGTATTAAAAATAAATTCTTGTAACGAAAATTAAAACAAATACTATCAATTTATCGAGATAATTCGTTAAAATTGTAAAATAAAGCTTATTGTTAGCGTAAAACTATTTTATTGAAATCAAACATACACTATGGCCTACTGTCCACGTAGCCGCACGCAATACGCACAAGTCGTCATTTTACACTTTTCTGCAGCTGGCTTGCATTTTGCGTAGGATGGGACGAAAGTGAGTCCACGGTGCTGCATCGTCTCATTTGCGTGTCGTCAGGCGTTCGGCATGCAGCTCGTGCTGCAGGCTGCCACTACAAAAGCCATGCTGTGAGACGTAAAAACACGTATAGTGATTAGAGGGTATCTTTTTCCGGCTATTTTTTTTTCCGAGAAACGGGAAATATAAATTTATTTTCCTGGGAATAACGGGAAGTTCAATAATGAATGAAACAAACTAAATATAATAATAAATAATAGACACAGATTTTTATGTTTCACCTAGTACCTAGAGCTAGCTGAATCTTTAAATTTTACAAACTGAATCTTCAATAAAATACAAACGCATAGAAGTCAACAAATTAAACAACATAAAATTAAATTCAAATTATATATGAATAGGATGGTTGCGACTGTTACTACGTGGTAATTCATACTTACATTGAATTAAAAAATTCGCTATGTTTTTACCACACTATATAAAGTGAAACAGTTTGCACTTTTACTTATCGTTAGGTCTACTGTCCACGGAGGCGACATTTAACGAATGCATGCAAGGAATTGAAACAGTCGCTATGTTTTTACCACACTTATAATATGTAAAAATGTTATATTACTTATTATTCACAGTTATATAAATTTCTACACATATCACTGATATGTGTGTGATATGTATCAGTGATATGTGTAGAAATTTATACAACTGTGAATAATAAATTATATAACATTTTTACATATTATAAGTGTGGTAAAACATAGGGATTTTTTTAATTCTTTGCATGCATTCGTTAAATGTCGCCTTCGTGGACAGTAGGCCTAAAGAAAAGTAAAAGCGCAAACTGTTTCACTTTTTCACACAATCGACGCTAATGGTTAAGGCAATAACGAGGAACAAACTTCTGATTTAACCCTTTCGTCCCTGAACGTAAATAATATTGCAGAGATAGAATAAACCTCCAATTTTTAACAGTTTTGTTGAATATTTACTAGTCTTGTTCAGACTTGTCTAGTCTTGTACAGACTTGGTTGCTCTTGTCCAGACTTGCCTAGTCGTGTTTAGTGTATTATTTTGTACAGATTTGTCCAATCTTATCAATCATAAATATTCGGTTTTGTCTGGTCTTGCCTTGCTTAAGTATTACCTGTTTGTCTGGTCTGATCTATTCTAGCCCAGTCTTGCCTTGTCGTGTTCTGTATTGTTTGTTATTATTATTTTTTTTTAATTTGGTCAACTATGGACCGCAAAGAATTTAAGACTTTTTTGGTTTTTCTTCTTTTCTCCTCCCAGAACCTCTTCATGCGTTCGCTTCTTTTCTTTCTCTCCTCATCGGAAATGATCCGTTTGGGCCTCCTCATTGTTGGTTTCTCCTGAAATGCTTTTATACTGTCTACTCTCCTTCTAAACTCTCTTCTGTCGTGGGCCATCTGTAGCGTGATTCCAACTTCTGCCGCATCCCTTTTCACCTCATCTACCCATTTAGATGTGGCCTTTAACGCCATGATATAGTTGAAGATCCTTTTGGTCAGTCTGCATTCATCCATTCTTAGTAGGTGTCCGTAGAACTTCAACCTCTGCTTCTTCATTGCGTCCGTGATCTTCTCAGTGTATTTGTAGAGATCTTCGTTTTTCCTCATCCTCCAAGTTCCATCAGTAGTTTTCTGTGGTCCGAGTATTTTCCGAAGAATCCTCCTTTCTTTCTTTTAGAGTTCTTGATACTCCTCCGTTTTATTTAAAATAAGACACTCCGCGGCGTACAATCCTTCAGGTTGTACTACCGATTTATAGTGTCTGATTCTGGCCTAGTAGGATAATGCCCGTTTGTTGTACTTGTTCTGCGTTAGTTTGTAGGCCAGGTCTAGTTTTCTGGCTCTTCCTTTATGTGTCTCCTTATCTAGTCCGTTGGGTTGGATCCATTCTCCCAGGTATTCAAACTTCTATGTTCTCTTTATCTTCCCATGATTTACATCCATGTACCTCTCACTTTGGTGCTTGTGCACCATATATTCTGTCTATTCATAGGAAATTTGAAGAATCGTTTTTACTGCGGTTTCATAAAGACACTCAAGCATTTTTCGAGCGTCTTCTCGGTTATTGGCTAAGATAGCAAGGTCATCGGCAAAAGCTAAACATTTGATTTTCAGGTTTTTCCTTTCCTTCCCAAGGCGCATTCCTATTATTCTTTAAAAATTTAGGACCTCTTCTCAGGTTATTATTATTTTTTCCATTACGATGTTGAAGAGCATTGGGGATAATCCATCCACCTATCTGAGTCCTCTCTTAATTTCAAACGGATCAGAAATTTCCCTAAAGAACTTGATTTACGAGATGGTATTCGTCAGTGTTTGTTTGATGCTTTCTCTCGTTTCTTTTGTCAATTCTATACTCTTTCAAGGTGCTAAATAATATCTGTCATCAATTGAGTCGTAGTAAGCCTGTTTAAAGTCGACAAAGATGACCACAGTGTTCTGGCTCCTTAGAGCTCTTGTTCGCAGAGTGCTTTTAAGATTGAATATCTGTTCGGCGCATGATCTTCCTTTTCGGAAACCAGCTTGGTATTCTCCAATGAAGTGATCAGCCTATTCTTCCACTCTGATTAACAGAACTTTCAGCAGTATAAGCGATTGATTATTTGGGTCCGTTCGATTACCTTTTTTATGAAGTGGATGTATCAGCGCACATTTCCAGTCATTTGGGATCTACCCCGTTTTCCATATTTCTTCTATTGTCTGTTATTATTTACTACAATTTTTCTCTTGGTACATATAATATGCTAAAATAATGGCAGATAAATGATCCATATGAGTACAATTTGAAACTCAATTTTCGGGTGATTTGAAATTTTGGTGGGACGCATGTGTACCATTCGGGAAATTGTTAATTTTTTTTTTTAAATCTTCAAATCTTTTGGCATTATTTTTTTTTAAATTATTATTATTATATCTTTGTTTTTAGAAGTTAACTTACTTCACTTACACATTACAAGCTTAGTTTGTACATTTGAACTTGATTTTCACAACGATCTTTAGATTCTGCCGTACATAAGAAACAATTTATTGTTTGTCCCCCATGAATATTAATATATAAAATATATAAAGTTTTAAAAGTGTTAAAAAAATCATTCTAAATCAAATCGAACGATTTTATGGTTTATTTACACAATACAGTGTGGTGTTAAAGTTTGAAATCAAACAAATAATTTATTTATTTAAAAAATTATTTATTTTAGAAAAATTTTTTAGATAACCTACATTATCCTGTTTAGAAAAATAGATTTGAATAAAGTAAATCTTAACAATTTTTCGACATGTCCTCAAACAAGTCTTATTTTCAAAAAATACACATTATCAACTCATAATTTTTTTCTCTGCCTTTTTTTAAATTGCGATTCTCACTAGTTTCTTTTGTTTTTGCTGCCATTTACATAAAAATATGCAGTCAAGCACTGCCGACTGAAGTGAAAACAATGATTGTGTTTTTCTTAGAATTTATAAATTATAGTATGAATTTTTTAACATTAGTCTGGTTTTCACATCTATTGGCACTCCGAGCAATATTTACATTTTCACATAGTTTATTTAATAATAATAACATATGATGGGCTGCACAAGCCTAGTACAAAATATAAATACAACTTAATTATAATAATAATTAATATACACTTATATTATTTATGCCTACATAATTATATAGATGTTTATGAACTTTATTTTATTAATATAAAGTTACTGTGTAAAGAACACAAGAAATTAAATGAAAGGTGTCAAAGTAGGGAAATAATATACATAAAGTAAACAATACCAATAGTAAAATAAAATAGTAATAATAAAAATAAAAATAAATCTATACAGATAAACTTGTAGCATAAGATAAGATTAATAATTACATAAGTGAATCATAATAAAGTTGTACAATACACAATACAGTGTGGTGTTAAAGTTTGAAATTAAACCAATAATTTACAACAATAAGTTAATAGTAACTGATATATAAAAGAAATATAGTCGTTTTTTATTTTGTGGTACTGATTTTTCGATCATTCGACAAAGTCAAATCTAATACTTCATTCATAAATTCAATTCCTGGTAGATTTTTTTGTACTTACGTATTAATGCCACCGCTGCGAGAGGTCGCGCTACCGCGCGATATGTGGTCTGGATTTATCTGCTCTAATATAACCTGATCGAACCCTTATCCAATATTTTTTTAATTTCGGATCGAGAGGTTCGAAATGTGGGTCCGAATATATGGTCTGAATTTATCTGCTCCGTTACTACGATGGTGGCGTTAGTACGGTGGCGTTAGTACGCAAGTACCGATTTTTTTTTATTTAACAATTTAAATAATGGGTTGATAATTTATTTTATCTACGACCACTATTATAAATGCCCATTATTGTACTGTTCGTGGACTATGTAAATACAATATACCACACACATATGTAACAACCACACACCATTACAACCACACACGTTATGTAATAATTCAAAATCACCCATGAACGTTTGGTTTACGATTCGTTGATTGGTTGAGAAATGCACGTTGATACTATTTTTAAATATAGTACTCCGTGATTTCCAAACAATCATTAGACGTCACATCATTCACATAGAAGCTGTCATTCATTTCGTTTTTTCACGTTTAAATCTAACGAAAACTACAAATAACTACTAAATAAAAAGGTATGTAACCGTTATGAATGTATTTCTTTTCATTTCTATCAAGTTAAATAAGGTCGAAGGTGTTACATCAAACATATTTTTCTTATTAAACAGAAACAAATTAGTGTGGTCGTAGATAAAGTATAGTACATAACTCAAGTTGTAAGGCAATAACGCACTCGCGGAATTACGCCCTCCGCGTTACGCGTGTCGTGCGTAACTGTTCCCCTCGTACGTAATATGCTTCTTACAACACTTGTCAGTAATATGCTATTACCGGTTGATATTTCCTTAGAAGCGCTGCGTTCTGTCAACACTGCCAAAAACTTTGACTGTTAAATTTGACGTTCAGAGCCAACTGTAAATATATGCGGATAGATGTGTTCTTTTGCGCACATGCGTATTAATAGCGTATAATAGAAGAGTAATAGAAATTTTCTATAGAACGCAGCTAATGCTGACGATGACGGGAAACTATGAGTTTACCTTCTACCCAAAACTCGTTCAGCGCGGCTAAAGAAGTTTTCACTTCAAAAATTAAATTAAGTTAAATTTAACATTTAACAGAAAAAATAGATTTAAACCCGAATTAAAAACAATACAAATTCAACGTAAATGTTCAAAGTATTCGCCATCAACCATTTGATACTGACCTACCCGAGCGTAAACACTTTATACACTGCGCTCAATCATCTGTGGACTGATTTGTTCCATTTCCACCTAAATTATTAGGTCAATTGAAATAAATTCGCGGCTATATAACCCCATAAATAAAACTCTAATGGGGTTAGGTCGGGAGAACGCGGAGGCCACTCCATTGATCCTCGACGTCCTATCCATCTTCCAGGAAACGTGGCGTCAATATTAACGAACTTCTACACCAAAGTGAGGAGGGGTACCATCTTTATGAAACTAATATTCTGATGGGGGTACATCGTCATCTTCATTGTTTAGAAAAAGAATTGCTAGGGCTGTTTTCCTTCAAAAAGGAAGGTCCTATAAAACGCCGACCTGATTTCCACCCACTCATTATTTTGTTTAATTTGTCTTGGCGTTCATTGATTCTTGCGTCCAATGAGCATTTTGCCAGGACCAATACCTACAGTTGTGGCAATGTACTGATCCGTTCAGGCAAAAGAAAACATCAGAAAAAAACCGGCCAAGTGCGAGTTGTGACTCGCGCACCGAGGGTTCCGTACAAACTTGTAAGGAAGGTATTTTTAGGACCTAACTGTATACAACCCATATGCTTCTGGTGCCTGACAATACCACGCAACACATTAGTGTATTTTCATAAGTTTCTAATAGTAAATTCGCATTTTTCTTGTAATTAAAATATATATTTACGGTTTTCAGATTTTTCCCTTTACATGTGCTGTAAGACACCGCTTCTTGCCAAATTTCATGATTCCAAGTCAACGGGAAGTTTTGGGGTTTTCAAGGGTTTTGATTCCCTTGTGAAATCGCAAAATATGCGTCATAAACGGTCATATCTTTTGATCACGTTGACTTACAAGTTTGATTTTTTCACAGCTGAAAGATACAAACTTATACTTATTTGATACAAATTTCAAATTGTTACCTCTACGCGTTCCTGAGAAAAATGGTCTTGACAGACAGACAGACGGACGGACGGACAGACAGACAGACGGACAACAAAGTGATCCTATAAGGGTTCTGTTTTCGGTACGGAACCCTAAAAATGATGTTGCTTAAAAAATTTAGATTTTGTTCACAGCGCAACATGAACTCTTCACAAAATTGTAAACGGCGATCATCATCAGTTAACTCATGGATCAGTCTACTTTGTTATTTAGAGCAATTTGTCTTGTTGAAATATGATGGTTTTCCTCAGCCTCGAGTAGCATAGTTAATTTGGTTTCTTCGTTTACTGGAGGTCGACCTTGCAGCATATCTTTTACGGATACAGTTCGTGTATTTGGCAACCAATTTACTCACTGTCGATTTTATAATCAGGGGTCTATCAGGATGTTCTTGATCGAATAACTCACACACTTCTTCATGGGTGCGTTTCCTATCGCCGTATCCAACCACCATTAGAATCTCTATTCTTTCCCGTTCAGTCAAATGACGTACCAATGTGAGAAAATTTCAGATAGATGAATTACTTTTTATAATAAGTAGTTAATGCATCAAAGTTTAGCTACACGGAACTGATTTGAACTAAGCTTGATAATTTATCCCAAAAAATTTACTTCGCCCTAATCGGAAGCAAAAGAAAGGCAGAGAAATAAGAGAATTTATAAAAATGTGTATTTTTTGAAAATAAAACTTTTTTGTGGACGTAAAATTATTAAGATTTTCTTGTTACAAACCGATTGTTCTAAATTGGCTAATGTTGATTATCTTAAAATTCAAATCAGTTTTTTCCAAAAATTTTCTAATGTAACATACCAAAATTTTTACACCACCATTTAGACCTGGGATGGGCAACCTACGGCCCGCGGGCCAACTGCCGTCCGAGAAAGTGCTTAATGCGGCCCGCGAAAATCTGTTTTAATTATATAAGAATTGACCCGCAGATCGGAGAACTCAATATAACTTTTAATTTTGGTATCGATTCTTGTTTTTTTCAAATTCTTAAACAAATTTTTCAAATTCTTAAAAATATTCGAAAAAGTTAAAATGTTTGATTTTCAGCATTTGCGGTTTTTCAACGACTTTTGAGGATTTGTAAAATTGCTGACTTTCGTAAAGGCTCAAGATCGAGGCTTGACGCAAATACTAATGCGCTCAAACACATGAATGCACACGCTTGCATCGTAGGTGTGTGCAAACAAATATATAAAAAGGTTGCCCACCCCTGATTTAGACAATTAAAAGGTCTATCCAAATCGAGAATAAAAAAGGGGGGTTGCTATTTAAAAAAAAGTCTATGGCATCATAGCGCAAATATCAATGCAGTCACGATTTTTTTTTATAAGTAAGTTGTCAATTGGTCACGAGAGCGAAATTGGCACATTCGCTCGAGAGGGCAATTGACAATACCGCCCGTGTTGCAAACAATAGTGTTTATTACTCATGCAAGGGATGTATCTTTTTCAAGTTTGGGCCATAAAAAAAAATTTAGAATTTGCTTTTTCAATTGTCTCCGGTAGTGTGGATTCATCATAAGAACTCTCACCAGTCTCCGGTATCACCATAAAATTTACACTCATTTTAAAACGTTTTCTTTAATTTTTATTTTTATCTTGTAATGAAAAAAATGTTAGTTACTTTCACGTCACTTTTTTTAATATTGAGGACTTGATAATGTTTATTTAATTTGTATAATTGTTTTTTGTTAATGTAAATTAACGATTTTGAATATTTGCGTGTGTTATCCAAGTTATGTGGTAATTCAGCCAAAAATGGCATTTGTCGCACTAAAAAACGTGCGCCAAGATAGGAATTTATAACGCATGAGTAATAAAAAATAATATTCACGTGTTCGAGAGAATATCCCAAAAACAGTAAATAAAGAAATTATTGGTTTGATTAACTTAACAAACTTTTATTAAAACACACTATAACACTACACTGTATATTAATACCACCTGCACAATATAATTATTTTAAATTCCTATCCGATACGAAAATTTGAAAGAAATGAATTATTTATTGCAAAATATTTTTAATTTTAATGTAGCATTCATTTTGAGGTCAATTTATTTTTCCCTATTCTCCACTTGTGTATTTTTAAGATGTAAAATAAAATCTGTTTTGTTGCCGTTGTACCGTTGTGTTACAGAAATTGAACATTTCTTTAAACAAATATCTCCTCGTTCAATTCTCGATATTCATGAAATTATATCCCAAGAAAAATGCCATCGCTCTCTTGAGATTGATTAAGCCCTTTCGTACTTTACTCATCCACGGTTACAAACCGGGGACTCCAAATAGTGAACAAAACAAATGACACAAAAACTTTTAGATAACAATTTAGTGTTTTAGAATAACGGATTAATAATTAACTTGTTTTTTAAGAGTGCGTCGAAGAATGGGGCACAAAAAGAAAATCTAAAGGAAGATATGGAAGAAGCCGACATAAAAGTAGATCAAAGTCGAGATGTTTTAGCATCTGAAATGTTCGGATTACTACGTAAAGAAAATGAAATCTGCACATATTTATTACATATGCTAAAAATGCAAAGATCTTATCATGAGAGTGCCTTAAAAAGTTTGAATGGAGTTATACCAGAGCTAGAACAAAAAATCGGTAAGTAATTACATCTAAAGGTGCAGTCAGACTATGCAAGTGAAAACGTTTTCAGAAACTATTTTCTAGCAACAGTGTTTGAAAGCGCTACTACGAACAGTCTATGCAAGTTTTACTTTCAGAAAGCGCTTGCATAGTCTGACTGCACCTTAATATTACGTTTTAAATAACTGCTACTTTTAACTTGTAGTTGACAGTGAAGTAAAGCCGATATTTGGATGTGATTTACGAGAACATCTGAAAGTAACTAAAAGAAAATTAGCCTATCCATTAGAAGTTTGCGTTGTATCTCTAATGGAACTTGGTATGTCCGAAGAAGGATTGTTTCGAATTGCTGGAAGTATGTTTTAATTTAATTGTAGCAAATAGTAACATTATTCAACCTATCTTATTATTTTTAGGTGCATCTAGAGTGAAGAGGTTAAGACTGTCTTTAGATTCAGGCTGTTTTTCATTACCTTTAATTCAGGAGTATAGGGATGTTCACGTTTTAGCTAGTGCTTTAAAATCGTATTTGCGTGAATTGCCGGAGCCATTGCTGACATATGCATTGTATGAAGAATGGATAGATTCTATGAAACATCCAGACGATAAAAAAGTTGCAGTCTTGCAAGAAATCATTTCTAAACTACCATTGCAGAATAGAGATAATTTGGCATTTTTAATGCACTTTTTATCGAAACTTTCAAAACATCCCGAAAATAAAATGACATCGTCAAATATTTCTATAGTAATTGCTCCGAATTTGTTATGGGGTCACAATGAGGAAATGAATATTAATATGAAGAATTGTGCGCCACTTACAATGATAGTAGAATTGTTTATAAATAACGTGGAATATTTATTTCCGGATGATATGATGAAAATTACTACCATTAAGAAAGGAGATATTTTGGATGGTGATTTTTTTCATAGGCCAGAAGTGCAGAGTATAAGAGCGAGCCATTTTGACTTTGCAGATTACCAAGCCAGTACAGCTAGTCCGAAGCCAACTACGCGTAAAAAAACTAAACCCGCACCAGCCCCACCAAGCCAAAAACTCGAAGACTCTTGTTCCGATAATAGCGACACATCATCATATCCTTCTGGTAGTTCAACTTTAAGTCGATCACACAGAATAAGATCTTCGGAACATTCAAGGCCCAAATCCAAAATAGAAGATGATGATGATATAAAAATTATTAAACTCGAAGAAAAAGTAACGCACACAATTAAAAGTGATCTACCAAACCCAGCTCTAGTCAGTTTAGATAATGCCAAAATGGCAGATCATAAATATGTTCAACAAACCCCAACAGCCGTTCAAATGACAAAATCTAAACCGGTTCAACAGATAACCGCACAAATTACAAATATAGATGTATCTAATAATATACAGAAAGCCAATAATGTAGATAACGTTGTTAAGCCGGTAGCGGCACCCCGAACATCAATAACATCTGAAATCGAAAAAACTCCAAATTTTTCAGAGGAAACAGAAACAATGAGTAAATCTTTGAATTCTATAGATATTGATGGAGAAATGGTGCAAGTTCGTTATCCATCAAAAGATGAATTATTCGAAAGGCCAGGAAAACCTGCAATTCCTGTAAGACCCGCTTCTTTAAGAGTAGCAGCCCCAAGAACATTGATAGACCCAGAACCTACAATTCAAAAAACACAATGTTCAGTTTACAACATGCCATACAAACAACAACCCAGCTACGTAAACATACAAACTAGATTACAAAATGTTGGCCACGATAATCAAATGGCGGAAAAGCAAAAATTTCTATTGCAACATCCTGCTCCGCGATCTTCATTAGAGAATAAGTTTAACGATATTAATTTTAATTGCGATAATAAAACCTTGTCGAGTAAACCCGAAGTACCTTCAAAACCTCCGATTATGAAATCTAATGAAAAATTAAATTTAGAACCTACAGAGAGAGTCAATGGTAATCCAAAAGCTAGTCACAATCGAACAAGATCCGATGGAAATATTATGGATATACATAGCGATGCTATTACACCCACATCTTTATTGCAACCGCCAGCATCACCTAGAAGTTTAAATAAACCCTCACAACCTCCCCCACCGCCTCCAACTGTTAATAAAGCAAAAGTAGAACCAGAAATTACAGACTTCTAAAAGCAGTATTTGTTATAATGTTCTTAGTTTAAAAAATGTTTTCTTGGGATATAACTTGGTGCTTTTAATATTTCCAGTGAGAATCTTTAGCAATATCCGATTTTTTGCATTTTTATATTTGGCTATTTATTTTTTTAAATAATTAAAAGTAACCGCCATAGTGATTTACAATATTATTACTAAAATTATATTATTTTGTATTATATTTACTGACTGAAGTTATCCTCTATTAAGCTTTTAATATTCGTTTTCTGTATATATAATTTTTTTTTATCATAATATTACTTTATTATCATTTCTTAATATCTGCTTCTGTATATATAAATATTCTTTATTTATAATAACCACACCTATTAAAGTTATATCTTTTTAATACTATTACATTAATCAAATTTTTTATCAATGTTTCCTCTACTATTGCAATCCTACACAATATAATTTATTGCGCTCAGTCTATGTTTATTTTAAAATGTGTCAATAAAAATATATAGATATTTTAATTTACTGTATTTTTTTGTTGTTTCAATAATTATTTTTTATCGCCCTTATTAGACGGCAAAAATAAAAATTATTTATTTTAATAATAATACTTTATTTATCCAATTGAGCGAACCGTAATGTACATACATACACACAAATACATGCATATATATATATATATATATATATATATATATATATATATAAAATAGCGAAACATGAAAGGAACTGAAGAAATACAACCACAAAATTGCCGCAACTTCAAGCAGGACTCTTACAAACAGCTGTAAATATAGCCCCGTTAAAAAGAGCAAGAAAACACCCGTGGTGGACAGATGAATGTGAACAGTTAATGCAACATAGGCAGCAAACCTGGGATAATTGGTCGTGCAATAAAACTCCGACCACATTGCAAGAACTTAAAAACGTTAGGAAGATCACAAAATCAATAAGGAGGATTCGTAAACAAAGTGAAAATTTTAAATTACAATCAATAGAAGAGGACTTTAAGCAACATAAGTCACGAAACTATTATAGAACGTTCAAGCAAAAGTTGACAAAGTATTCTTCGCCATCGCTTCATTTTGTTAATGAAAATGGAGAATTGGCTTATACTATAGATGCAAACTGTACAATCCTTGCAGTATACTTTTCTAAATTACTTAACAGTGATTTACCACAAGAAAAATTTAAGTTCATTAATTCTTATAAAATTAATCAAGGTTCAACCCCACCGACTGTACAAGAGATTAAAGAAATTATTCAATCACTAAAAAATAACAAAGCTTCAGGGGAGGATCAAATAACTGCAGAATTGTGGAAAAATGCAGGAGAAAATTGTATCACAAAATTGCACGAAATTATGTTGGACATTTGGGAAACGGCAAAAATCCCCTCGAATTGGAAGTTGCCGATAATCCATCCTATACACAAAAAAGGAAATAAAACTGACCCAAACAATTATCGAGGTATATCCTTCTTCAGGTCACATACAAAATTCTTTCAAAAGTGTTACTAAACCGTGCAGAGCTGCAAGTAGATAATCAAATCGGTGAATATCAAGGTGGATTCAGAGAATCTGAAAATTTGAATTTGAAAAACGTCATACAATATTTTCGCAACACAACTAACAAAAAATATGTCATAACGTTTGTGGATTTCCGGAAAGCATACGACAGTATAGATCGCTTATCACTCTTTAGTGTTTTAACAGAATTTGGACTTGACCAAAAAACAAGAAATATTATCAAAGACACACTTACGGAAACAAAGGCTAAAGTAAAATTTATGGGTGGATTAAGTGAAGAGTTTGAAATAAATACAGGCGTCCGTCAAGGTGATGGAATTTCTCCATTACTTTTCAATTGTGCCCTGGAAAAAGTTGTTAGGGAATGGAGAAAAGCAGGGGCACCATCTCACCGACTAGGGCCAAAGATTAAGGGTATTCAAATAGACTGCCTAGCATTTGCTGATGATATGGCACTAATTGCTGAAGACATCTCTGATGCACAGAAGCAGATTACTATCTTGGAAGAACAAGCAGCAAAAATAGGGCTTCATATCTCTTATGAAAAAACTAAATTTATGACTAACATAAAAAATGCGCCACATGAAATTTATATTAACGTTAACAAAATTGCTAGAGTAAAGGAATATAAATACTTAGGCGAATGGGTTACAGAAAATGGCAATGAAAATAAATCTGTAACATCAAGAATCCAGAAAATGGAGATTGAAAATGGAGAAAATGGCATTTCAATACACAAAAAATGTTTATAACAAGCAATGCCTGTCATGGAATAGTAAAATTCGTCATTATTTAACAGTGATTAAACCGGAAGCTCTTTATGCTTCAGAAACGCTAAATTTACAAATTAAAACATTAAAGGAACAATTAAATATTAAGGAAAGGAAAATTATGAGAAAGATCTTAGGGCCCAGAATTAAGAATGGCATACACTATCCCAAACCCAATTCTGAAATATATAGAAAAAATTCAAAAATTACCGATAACATGAGAATGAGACGAATTCAATTTTTGGGTCATTTGGAAAGAATGAATCATACGAGGCTTACTTACCGAATCCACAAATTTCTACAGAACAAACGTACAAGACCAAAGTGGTACAAACAAGTGGAAAGGGACCTAGTGGAGATGGGATCGCCAGATCTCATGAATAGAAATGTGATCAGGAATATTGTTCATACAATGGGATTTGAGGAAGATCTGAAGAAACCAACACGACTTGCATGGTCGGAGGAACAGAAAGTACAACAATCTATGAAGATGAAAAGCTATTGGGCAAGGAGGAAGGTTCAGCATACGTTGATTCCGCGTTGTCCTAAGTGACCCATCCGCGAGAAGAAGAAGAAAATAGCGAAAACTCATACAAGTAATACAAATAATAACTTAATAACAAAATAATAACAATAAACAACGACGTAAACATGATCTCAGATAAACAAATAAATGAATATTAGTATTAAAATATATCCTGAGATGATTCGTTAGCAGCTTTACACATTACGAAGATAAGTGCTTTACTCTAATCGGCAGACGAAAACTAGAGGCAGATCTGGGATTATTGATTGTTATTTTGTCCAAAAGAATTGAGCAGGCCCGCCGCTGCTCGCTTCACCGCCCGCGTGCAAAACTGACAATGCCGCCCCCTCATTACCTTCCTGGTTATTTTTCTTCATTCCAGGCGAGAGATTCCGCTTTCTGCGAGCTACAGGCACTGTACTAGTACTACTGTACGTTAAACTATCGCCCGTTATGGCAGAAAACGCAATTCCTCACGTGCATAAAACGTTTGCGTTTATTTTCCATGTAGTTCAATAGATGTTGTTGTAAAGACCTAATAAATACAAATAGGCAAATTATGACAATGTGTTCATTAAGGAGATTTCTATATTTACCGCCCCCTTGAAAGTGCCGCCCTTCTGCGGTGCACGCCCGGTCCCGGCGGGCCTGGAATTGTGCAATCTAATCTGACTATGCAGGAGCTTAGAGGTAAATTGTGCACAGAAATGGCACCTTCTATCTTCTAGAGCAGTGGTGGCGAACCTATGGCACGCGTGTCACAGCTGGCACGTAGGAAAATTGTATTGGCACGCGAACTAGTTCTCTCGCGTGCTTTTTAAACTTCATTAACTTCTTCTTTTCCAAACAAAATTTAAAAAAAAGTTTTCGAAATCTACTCTCGCGTAACATCAAAGGTGTAAAATATAAGACGTATTAAATTAAAATAAATACGGTTACACTGAAATTCACAATCAGGAATGTTCATTCATTGTAAAAGTTACCTGGCACGTCAGCATTTCAAAATGTGAAAATTTAAAGAAATTTGCACGCGGGCGGAAAAAAGTTCGCCACCCCTGTTCTAGAGAAACTATGTTTTGTATTATTAATTATTGTTTGAGAGTAGTTCCTATCAGGATAAACTCAATCGAGCTTGTAGGTCAGGTATTTCAAAAAGCGTCGATGAATTTTGTCAAGTTTGAACGAGTATGATGTGTGTAAAGGATACCAAACGAGAATAGCGTACTCCAGTTTGCAAAGGACGTATGTACAAAAAAGTTGCTTCATTAGTAAAAGTATCTGTGAAGTTGCGACTAACGCGCATTACGAATCCTAAGGACTTCGATGCAGCAAAGCATACTCTATCAAGGTGGTCGAAAAATATTAAGCAAGAATCAAATATAACACGAAGATCTTTCGTTATTTCCTTCTTGGTGATTTGTGACTTGTGTGAATTGTAAGTTGGTTTTTATAGGAGAAAGAGTTTTTGAGTTTGTAACATAACACTTGGTGGTACTAAGTATTAATTTGTGATTAACACACCATCTCCCAAATGAGTCCATGGGACTTTGTAAGAGTAACTTATTCTCATGGGACCTAATCGAATTTTATAGTTTCATGTCGTCATCAAATGCTAAGGCGGCATATGACAATGCAGACAGTAGGTTATTAATGAAGATAATGAATAATAAGGGACCCAAGTTAGAACCTTGGGGACACTCGATGTTGGCAGAAATTCAGTTGTTACGTAACCATTATAACACGTAACAAACGTTACGTAAAAAACACGTAATAACACGTAATAAACGTTACGTAACAAATGTTACGTTTGTTACGTAACAAACTCTATTTTCTAAATAGCAGTTAAGCAGTGCTACGGCTCCACAGTTTAAGCCTAGGTTGCAAAGTTTTTACAAAATAAGGCTGTGATCTATCTTGTCGAATGTTTTAGATCTAAATCTGTGTATATCACATCAATATGTCCGCGATTATCGATTTCTTCAGATACATATTGTGAAAATGATGCTAAATTTGTACATGTGGAACTACCATTCACAAAGCCATGTTGTTTTTGAAAAAATATTACTTGATTATAGATAACACGTTAGAGGAAAATTCAAAAACTTTGCCAAAGTTAGATAATATAGATATTGGCTTATAGTTGCAGATATAGGGTGCGCCAAAATAGATAGTGCAGTTTTGAGGGGCTATTAAAAAAAACGGCGCAACTGAGAAATGTCGTTTTATGTAATAAGTGCCGCATTTTGGCACATCTCGACGGGCGATTTCTTCCCGAATTCAATCCTTGAGTTCTTCCAAGGTGTGAAGCCAACGTTTAAAAAAAAATCCTTCAGGTAGCTCCACAGGAAGAAGTAGCAAATACTTAAATCAGATGACCGTGCGGGCTATTCCACATCGCCCCTCAGAGAAACGAGGGCAGTATGGGCCTTAGCACCGTCCTGTTGAAACCAAATTTCTCCCAGATCGGTTTCCTCCGTTAGTTCTTCCAATTGAGGTCAAAAAAAATTCCCAACATGGAAACATAACATTTAGCGTTTAGACAGTCACGGTCCATTCCATTCTCCTCATAAAAATAAGGCCCAATCACCCCAAATTTAGAAAATGCACACCACTCGATCACTTTTGGGGAGTGAAGAGGTTTCTCGTGAAGTTGCCTATTATGTGTTATTTTCAGCCCAGTATCGAAAATTTTGTTTATTCACCGCTCCAGAGAGATGGAAGTGGACCTCGTCCCATGAAAATTGAAAAAAACGACCTCGAATGGGTCCGATTCAACATTTCTTGGGAGCAATTCATGCGGTTTTCAAAGTGAGGAAGTTTGAATTCAGGGCAAATATAATCTTGTAGGGGTGGATAGCTTCTCTCACTCTCATTGTATTTTTGGGTGTTCTTGCCGTTTTGGGTCTTCCTAAACCCCTAGGTCTTAGTGTGGAACCAGTTTCTTCGAATGTGCACATCCTTCTCGCGATTAAATTACGCTGAGGCACGGTATCACGACATGTAAGATTTAAGTTTAGCCGGAACGCACGCTGGGTGGCGATGAAAGAACGGCCATTTCAAAAAAACTATCCTCCCGACACAATGAGACCCCTTCCAGGTTCCTATCCCTACCACACGGGATGTACCGGCCCGTCAAAACTGCACTATTTGTAACATTCTTGAAGAATGGAGAAATGGCAGCGCGAGTTTACACCCCTTCGGGAATGAGCAAGTTTTAATGGATAGATTAAATAGGATTGATGAGAGTCAAGGGAGAACGAACATATGATCCCGCAATGAAAAGGAAGGTATAAGAAAGGAAGGTATAGAATCATCACCAGATGTAAATTTATTAGATAATTTAAACATAATTCGAAAAAGTCGTCTTCATTAACTTCGGGAAAGAACAATGTTATTCAGATATTCTGTAGAAGTAGTAGCATCAACTGAAGAGAATGATCTTCAGAAAAAGTCAGCAAAAGCGTTGACAAGACTCGAAATCTTCAATGTGAAGTGAATTTTTCCACTTCAGTTGGACGTGTGTTGGATTTTTCTTAATGTGGGTTTCCATCACATAAATATGTCTTATAGCGATCTGCAATTTTAGCTTTAATCGTCGCAAAATAGACGCGATCGCCACTTCTTGACCAATTCTTCCTATATCGTTTCTTCAGCCGTAAGAGACACCTTGTTTCAGGAATTTACAATGTAGGATACTTTGCCACAGAGTTTACATTGGGCAAAAATTTATCCAAGCAAATGTACAACGTGGTATAAAAGGAACGATCATTGATTTTAATGTACTGTTCCAAGGAAGATGACCAGTCAATATCGCAACAGGCTTGAAACAGTAACAATAAGTTTACTTTACGAAAATTATACGCCATTTGGGTATTAGATGAGAAACGAGCGAATTTAGAAAAACAAACGAATATTGTATGTATATTATCTTCTTTAATTACCGGAGATATAGAGTGTGAAACAGACAAGTTGTGGTTAATATTAGCTAGTACTAAATCTAGAAGATTATTGCTTAAGTTGCTGACATCATTATATTGGGTAATGTCGATGGCATTCTTGTTGCAAACAGTGAGCTTTATTCGAACATGGCGTGCCATGGCGCTGGAGACATTGGGAATGTTAAAAACGCCAACAATAATTAATTGTTGATCAGAAAAGATTTTTTTTTAACTTATTCGTATAACTTGTTGACAATAAAATCTTTTTTGGTGTTTTGTGAGAAAGGTGTGCTAAAATTACATTAAAGGATATGAAAAACACAATTAGAAATAGAATAAATGCCCATGATCATGATATTAAGTCGATATGCTGAAAAAAAGTATAAAGAAACACACTGCTCAAAACAATTAGCGGGTCACTAATTTGTGCCTCCATAAAATTCAAATGGGAAATAACATGCAAATAAAATTAAGAGCATCTGGAAGACGCTATATTTATTTTTTTTAATTGGCACATATGGAAGTGTCAGCATAACGCACTCTTAAAGTACTCGTAATAACTAACATTTACCAAAACCAAAGTGCAAAACGAATTTAAATTAATTCTTAATTTTAACTTTTGTACATAAAGTGGTAACTTAATAACGAGTATGTGCTCCCATAGCACGAATAACGTCATTACACCGTCTATTTTCACAAAAATTAGTGGTTAAAACATAGTGAATTTTCAATTCACGTAGGTATCTATTACCACGTAGTAACGGTCGCAACCCCCCTTTTAAAAAAAAAATGTTTTAGTCTAATTCCCAAGATTCCAGATTTCGATTTATTATTATTCTGATAATTATTATATAGTAGGTTTGCTCGTCAATCCAAATGTGGAATTAGTAATAAAGGATAATGGATTTACTAATTTTCAAATAATCCACCTGTCTTTGTTTGTTAAATAAATATTTTAAATAATAACAAAACTGCTTTTGGGATTTGGTAATGTAAGGTTTAATAAATTAAGGCGTTTAATAATTAATTTTTATTATTACATTTCAAAGGCTCTAAAATTCAATGTTAGTGAAATGATTATAATTTAATATCTTCAAAATTCCTCAACAAACTTTCAACAGTCTCGTCACTCGCGGCCGCAAAACAGTCCAAACCATCTGAATCCTTAATTTTAGAATCTGCTCCATTTTGCAAAAGATATTCAATGCAATCTATGTGGCCACAACTAACTGCATAATGCAAAGGAGTTTGTTCATATTCATCTTGTAAATTTACAGATGCTCCCAATGACATTAACATTTTCAATATTTCAACTGACCCACGATCAGCTGCCCAATGAATAAGTCCTAAACCATCTTCATCTAACTCATTAATATTTGTTTTAACTTCAACTAAATTACATGGTTTAATAAATTCAGCAACTTTTTCGTGATCTCCTTGTTTAATAAAATCGACTAAGTTTATATTAGATTCATCAAGATCACCTTGTTGCTGTAACGTTGAAACAGTAACCCAACCTTCTTTGGAACTCTTATCTACACTACTGGATGCATCAAAGTTTGGATCCAATTGACTTACTAGGCTTATGTATAGTGTTTTGGCTTTATCATTTGGCATATCACCTAGCTTATTCCAAGCTTCCCATTTTGCCTTCGCTTTCATATCATACCAACTTGGTTTAGGGATGGTACAATGTCCTTCTAGACCCTGTTTATAATAACCATATAAAATTAAAAGATCATTAGTATCTAGTTTAGAAGCAATATTTTGCACATTAGTTGCAGCTTTAGTAAAATTTGCAGTTAATTCATCCTCAATCCCGAGCTCTTCAAGATCAGTATAATCATCACAAGCCATCCTAAATTGTAAAAAAAACTAAATGTTACTACATACACCACAGTCTAATTATTTTGAGATGGTGAAGCTGGTTGCACTTTTAGAACATTTCCTTCTAGTGAATGATTAGATATATTTGTTGCGCTATCGTAACCTTCTTTATTACTGTAGACAATAAATCCGTAGTTCCTTGATAAACCTGTGTTCTTATCAAAAATTACTGCAGCTGTATGAACATGTCCAAATTTGCTGAAATAATGTTTCAATTCATGAGTTCCTATGGTCCAGGGAATATTTCCTACATACAGTTTAAGTAAACGTGCAGCAGAAGCCATTCTTCAACGAAATATTTCTATTAACTGAATACTGTGATCTCCAATTAGTTTGTGGATATCTAACCCAGTACTTGCTCCTAAATTTGAAATACTATGGACCTGACACTTTAGATTCCACTTGGCTAACAGGGGTTCTATTGTCCAATCAGAACTGCGTTCTTGATATGTGCACAAAAACTTAGCTCCAGGATTTAAATCCAAAATATAAGATATAGTGACTAAAATATCTTCAAACACAGAAGGTTCGTAGAAACAATCGGATCCCAGGATAAAATCTACAGGACCAACACTTTCTGAACTATTTAAAAATAACCCCCAAGTCAAACCAATCAAACGTATATGTTCGTTGATCTTCAAATTGTTCAATAAGCAACAACGACGGATATGCGATAAAGACTTCGGTAATGTTAATGAATCACTCAAGGTAACATTGGCTCCGCACTTTGCAGCAACGATTCCTGGTAATGCAGTGCCTGATCCTATTTCCAGCACACGTTTTCCCAACAGTTCTTGTCTATTTTCCCAAAGAAACCACGCGAGTACAGGTGCAGACGGCCAAGTGTAAAATGAATAACTTGCTTGCAACAACTGAAAAATAGAAAATAACGCATTAGATTCTTAAAGTATTAGTAATACTATATTGTATATGCAAAAAACGACTACATTTTGATCAATAATATGTAGATGGTAGAATAGAGCAAGAGTATGGTATATTTTTGTTAAATTGAAAAAAAAAATAAGTTTTATTCCTTCATTAAGTGAAAAATATAGAAGTTCCCAGTAAAAAATAATTATGTATAAAAAATAAAATTGGACTGGGAAGATTATGATAATCAAAAAATATTTCTTCTTAAATAGTTAAACCACTTGGTCTATTTTTATTCAGGTACTCCTTACTTAACGACTGAGTTTCGTTCCTTTGATTAGGTCAAATGGTCAATAAGTGAGGACCGTTAATTTTTATTTATTTTGAATTGGAATGTACAAAACGAATGACACCACAAAAAATACAATCTAATTATGAGCTGATTACTAAATCAATCAGAATTATTAAGTGAATTTTAAACATTTAGGCTTTCTTTTATTCTTAAGCGTGATCGATTCATGAAGAGATTGCTTCAAAAAATTCAACGTAATTTGAAGTAAGTAGTCGTTAACAGAGGAATACCTGTACATTTTGTTTTTTGTAAAGCTTTACTGTCTTAAACATTCTATTATTATTGGATTTAATTGATATTAGACATATTATTATGTCGTTGCACTTTCCCAGCATTGCTGATGGAAAACTTTCACCTATCCCTCGGATGGATTGGGATTAGGCTCGGTCGATGCACAAAGTATTCATCCTGGCCCGCATGACGTTCCCAATAGGTTAATGCAGGAATTTACGCACAATGTGGCATGTCTGTAGAATCGTGATCTTCTTGATGGTTTTGAAGATCCAGTTTGGCATGCCTATATTCTCTATGTTTCTTAAATAGTTAGAAGTTGTCTCTGCAGATATTACTAGTGGAATGATTGTGATCTTGTGATGATTGTGAAATTTCCAGATGTTTTTCATCTCTATTGCCAGGTCTTCATATTTTCTTATTTTTTCGTCCTCTGTTGACTTAATGTTAACGTCAGAGGGCTGACGACGCCGAGTAAAATAGCTGTCTTCTCGATTTTGTTGAGGAAAACAATATCTGGTTGTTAGAGGTTACTCGGTTATCTGTGAGAATGGGTCTGTCTAAGTTAGGGATTGCAATCCGGAAAATCGGATTTGGTAATCCGGCGGATCCGGCATCACTAAACGTTTACCGGATCCGGTGATACTAATTTTTGGTAAAATAATCGCGCTGATGGATGAGTAGGTACTTTAAATGCGTGGTGCGCATGGTTTTTTCAAAACCAAAATTTTATGATAAATGTATACTTAAAATAATTACCGTATTTGCCGGTGTATAATGCGCACCTTTTAAAAAAAAATTGCCTTTAAAACATAAGTCCGCGTTATAGGCGTACAAAAAAGAGGTTAAATTTTAGGGTGCGCCTTATACACAGGGCCGTCCTTATCAATTCTGGCGCCCTGGGCTATAAACCAATTACCGCCCTAGGGCCTAGGCAATAAAAAAAAAGTCTTAAATATTTTTTAATATGCCATTGCAGTTATAAATAAAATTATTTTGTTAAATGAAGTTCCCATTAAACTACATTTCATTTTTAGTTAAAATACACGGAGCTTTGAGAGATAGAGAGATAGAAAAAATCCTCTTTCATCTAGAAATCTTTACGTTCGTGGCGCAAATACTGTATTTATCGTAAGTTCATTAAACTAAATAGTTTTAAACTCATTATTGTGATAATTGTGCCATTTATTACAGATTCATCATGATGTTTGACATACATTAATTTCAACACCTAGACCCGACCATTTGAAGGGTGCAGGTAAAGAACAGGGAATGTCACATTTTTTTGTTTTGCACTGGTAACAAATCTATGTCTATGGTAATTGCATATCAAATTACTAGTTTTTACAAATACCCAACAAATGTCGCTATGAATACGTTTTTATATATGTCCAAAGCGAAAAGAATTGGGAATGTCCATGGCATGAAGGAGGATAGTCCGAAAATTGACAATTGTGAACTGGTGATTTTGAAGTTAAGAGTTCTTTGACTTTGTTTCCTTTATTTACATTGTTTGTTTGCATTGAAATTTTAATTTAAAATTTGTAAACAATGTTTCAATCTGACTCAGTTTTTTGACAATTTTGAAATTTTCTGATAATGTTTTTGCCATTTCATTGGTATGAACTGCTTAAAATTTTAAGGACAAAACCCTCACCTTTCAACGTTATTGAAATTGCTCCAGGAGAAGTCGTAAGAGAATAGTCGAAATTTCGCACAGGAAAATTCATGAAGAAATGTAAGATCCCAATTCAAAAGCAAACGGAAGTAATGGTTTCCAAAGAACATGGTCCTGTGGTACTGCATAAAGAAAATTACTTGGGAGATTGGGAGAAAAAAAAAATTCTAAGTAATTGTTATAATCCTGTCACTAACAATGAGTCCGAACTTTCAGATTTTGCATATAAAAAGTTGAAATTTTTTACCCAAATACAAAGATTTGATGAGTTTGATGCCATTTTGTGCAAGAGAACACCATTATTTTATGAAACACTAAAATATGATTCAAAAACAAAAGATGCTGATGACTAAATTTGACATTCCTTGTTTTTGCACTTTTTGTAAGAAGGTGTCAATAACTGAAAACTCTTATTTTAACATAAATATGCTTAATAATAAGTCATTGATATTTCTAAGTAAAAGTTACTGCATACTTTGATCTTAATAAAAAGATTATAACTTCTAAACTTTAAATTGCTTTTTTTCTCAGAATCTATTCATAAGGACATTCCCTGTTCTTTGCCTGTACCCTTCATTTAAACTCATATAAATTGAGAAACGAAATTCAAAGAAGGGGTACACTGAACAAAATTATGCTTTTCATATTTTTTACTTTTGTGGCAACAAACGGAAAGATTTAAAAAAAATTGCAAAGAATACTTTTTTGTAGACACCGACGTCTTACATATGGAGATCCTGGTTACAAATTTATATTTTGAAACCTTAACGAGATATTTGCAAAAAATCTCTGAAGCAAAAATAATTCCCCACGCCGTCCCCATTGGAGGCGGAGCGTTCAAATCTGGTCAAATGGTACTCCTTGTGGATACCTACATTAAGTAAAAGTTTAATTGAAATCCCACATTTTCTCGCCATTTTTTATTACTTTGAAATTTTCCGGTTGTCGTCGGAATTCGTGATGTTGAACTGGTCGGGTCTAGGTGTTGAAAGTAATTGTAAGTAAGACTTGTTAGGATGCTCAAATATCTAATTTTGACCTCAGTAGATTAAGTAAAGTTTATTATGTTAGATTTAATAAAGTTAAATACTAAAATTCGATCTTTGAAATTTAACTAGTTAGCTACACAGTACTAGATTTTTAATTGTTTGTTTAATTAGAAATGTGTGTTTCTGTAAACTACCTATATAATACACTCACTTGATTATTCTGGAAACAGTCCATTTTGGAACGAAATGGAGAAAATTATCCTGATCGGATCAACCGAATTTCCATCGATCCGACCGGATCGATTGCGGTATCCGACCGGATACCGCAAAGTATCTGTCACGTTCATACGTGACATACGTGACTTTTCAAGACGTGTTTTTTGTAATTTCGGGTTTTTATTATCCTATCTTGAATAGCGAGGATAAACCCTTCTGTCTCTGAGTATTAGACATATTAATATTATTGGGCTTTATTATTATTAGACACAAAATTACAGGATCCGTCAATTGGAAGACGGTTTCTCAAAGTTTAATCTTCTGTTTTAGTTCGGTCACACCAAAGCCATTTTCACAGCCAGCCTCATGTTTTTGTTCCTATAGTTCTGTGTCTCAAATTCCACAGACACTCGTCATTAGCATAGAAATTAACTTCTAAAGTAAATGAAGCACTAAAGTTACCTCCTAAGTGAACTTCATTTCTGAATCTAGTGATTGCACAACGTGTACTCTACACAAGCAAGTCACTCCTCCCACTCTCCTCTACCCACCAAACAATTGTGTTTACCTGTGTGGAGTGATACTCTGCACAGCTATGGTGGGGGTTAGTAGAGTAGAGTTACCGCTATGGGAAACCATAGCTACTCCATACTCAGTTACTTACAGTTACTTTGGGTTCCTACAGTTACTCTACTGTACCAAGTACTCATCTGGCTACTCTACCCAAATAAACCAGGCATTTACATCTCTTCTTATATGTGCAAATTACTCTAAGCTACCATAGTCTAGCATTATATAGTCTTGTATTAGATTGTGTTATCTTCTCAAATGTATAAATAAACAGTGTATAATGATATTAAATATAAATATGTAAGTAGTAGGAAAATGTTTTGCCGAATAAAATTTATTGTATTTGCAATTAAAATATGCTGATAAAATGTAATGTTTGTTAATTTTATAAGACTAAATCCTTTGTTAATTAAAGTTATCGTTTTTTAATTCTTCTTTAACCGATTAAAAAAAAAAAATAATTTTCACCTACCCGACAATTAACCCCGCGGCGTAAAATAACTAAACAATAAATCACCATAAACCTTGATTTAATATTGTATTATGATTAAACCAGTACTGTCCTTACCACATACAATACACAAATTAATTCACGGTGAAAACAATGATGAATTTTAATTCAAACTAAATAAGCAATATTATATCTCATAGGATTAAAAGATTATGATAATGAATATATAAATTGAGCATTAACGATAATGATAATAAACCTATAATTAATAACGCGCGATAATTATATAGTGCGCAAATAGATAAAATAATCTGTTTTGGGTCTTTAAACCTGCTACTGGTATATGTTTTTATATACTAGATATCTAACTCTCAAATAAAACGTTATCGTATTTTTAAAAAAAAAAATAAAAAAAATGTAAATATGCATTAAATGGGCACGCAATTAAAGATTTTCAATTTTTGTAAACTATTAGCATTTTTTATTTGGAAAAATCTTAAAAAAAAGCTAGTTTCCATGGAGATTTAACACTAAAATTTATTTTAAAGTTCCTACGTTCAAATAAAGTTAATAAAGTCGGAACACAGCCTGAATATATAAATATATTCAACCTTTCCGGAGCTCTATAATACTAATGAGCCTTTTAGGACTACCAAAATCAAATCTCATGTTTTTTTATAGCTTTCATTCCACCTTCGTGCCACTCAACAAAAACCAGAAAAACATTATTTTTTAAAGCCATGTCTTTTCGATGCCTTAAGTGTTACAGCTTTGCTTTTATGAACAACAATTTGTAAACCACTTACTTGTTGTTCATAAAAGCAAAGCTGTACTGATGTAAATTTCTACTTCTTGTTGCATTTTGTCCACAAAGATTAACGACTTTTGCAGCGATAATTAAAAAATAATAATATAATCAATTTCAATTTTTCATTTATTTTCAAAATAATTTCCTATTATGATCACTTACACTAAAACCATTCAAAATGACTGACACGTGACAAAGTGTAAACACAACGATAGCAATCAAAATTATTTCAAGTGATAAATTGGCTTTTATATCAGTTGCATGAGATAGGTTTATTGACAACAGTCTAGAAGAGTCCAGAATTGGGTTGTTGAATAAAAAAAAATTATCGATTTTTTTAAATATATTTTATTATAAATAATTTGGATGTGCGATGCGAAAGAGTTAAAAAAAAATGTTCAATTAATTATAAACAATTTGAAAGTGATAAAATTTTGAAAATACACGTGACTCCAAACGCGCAATAATTTGTTTGTGAAGTCGATAGGGAGAAACTTCATTCTAACATTCAAACATAATCATTCTTTATAAAATCGTCGTTTTAGATTTTTTTCGGCGCAATGTTTAAAACCATTAGTTTCGACGTTTAACAATGTGGGACATTTAAAAACATTTTTTGAGTTCATTTTATAGTACCCACTCCTACACGATGGTACGAAACAACATGGCTACTACAACTACTGTATCAACATTACGTCACAACGGCACCCTTGCGTTTTCGGTACTGAGTTTAAAAATATATTTTCAATTTGTTATAACTTTTTAATCACAACGAAAAAAATAAAACAAAAAAGAGTTTTGTCATAAAACTTATATATGAGCTTTCGATTTATGACGAAAAAAAAATGTATTCAAATACCCAATTGCTAGGTACCCTGATCAAACATTATAACTGACGCAAAACTTTTTCCGCCTAACACCAAATGCAAATTTTCTAAATATTTGCCGAATAAATCCAACAAATTCAGTATTAAATTTTGGCTAGCACCTGATGTTAACAAAATATAATGCAAAGGGGTTTCTTTATTGATGAAAAGTAAAAACACACAACCATCATCAAGTAAGTCATGAATTTGTGGTACTCAAACTTATCGAAACACATACTATGAAAGGAAAAACAAAAACTTTTCTTTATAAATCAAAGGGATGTTTTCCTACAATTTACAAAGTAAACTGAAGAAAAATGTTTTTTTTTAATATCATGTTTGATCATAAAAATTCTCTTACAAGGGGAACTTCAGACGTCAGGTCCACGGATTTTCTTCAAACTTTTAGACACTTTTAGACTTTTAGACACTTTTAGTAGTCCATTAGGACAACATAATGTGTCCGTAGTAAGGCGTACTATTTCGGCATTTCCGAGAAAATTACAATTTGTTCTCTTCGAAATTTTCCACATCGAATATCTGCATTTGCGTTGCGGCAACGTGTATAAGATGACAGTAGCCGAGTGGTAACGTTCAAGCTTCGTAATAGCTGGATCGGTGGATCGAGTTCCACACGTCGTTTTCTTTTTAGTAACGCTGGTCATATTTTTTCTTATAAATAACAATTCAAAGGTAATATAATGAATAAATACGTGTATACGCATGCATTTTGATTCAATTTCCAATGTTATTTAGCTGTTTACTGAATTTTATCATTACAAAAATGGTACATTGACCCTGGGCCGGCACGTCAAAATATGCCGCCTAAGGCGAATACAACTTTCGCCGCCCCAATTTGAAATTCGTTAGACAAATTTAAAGGTTCTTTATCGTCTGTTAGGTACATGTGTAAATCCTGACAATTTTTAAGAATTTCGTCTGAATTTTTTTGCGCTAATGATGGAATATCGTATAAAATTCAAAAATTTTATTATGATTTTCCAATTGAGTAAATTTTTCTGTAACAGAATTAGTACAAATATTTAAGAGATAATGAAAAACTTTGATTACGTGTTCAACAGCAGGTGTTACCGCATAGAGGTTCTAGCAAAATAATTTCAGGCAATCTTCTCCGGTATAAGTGATGAATTTACTCAATAAATCATCAAATGTACATTTTATATTATAGGCAAAACTGTACGGTACGTGTATATGTGTTTGGTTGGTATAGCTATTGTCGGGGTTTGGTGAGCATGTATCAATCGGTTTTAATATTGATTCAAAATCTGCGTATACAACAACGCATTTTTCTATCATAATTTTGGAATTTTAATATATCCCCCGGGACCATATCACCTCTCCTGTCTTTAACAATGTCTTTTGTCGGAATAATAGTGTATATTTTGTTACAGTCATTCAATTTATGTTGATTGAAAGAAGACTCGAAAGAAAAAAGGTTAGACAACCATCACATAAATATTTTTTAACGTGATGCGATGATATTTGACTTCTTACAAGTCGCCAAATATCTTTAATATATACATAATGATCTTTAACGCCCTCTTCCAAATATAATAAATTTACATGTCTTTCCCTAGTGTCAATTTTTTTAGACAGATTGTCTATTTGTTTATCTGTTCCTTCGTGAATAAATAATTTGCTTTTACGTCTAATTCTAATTGAAAGCCTGCTTTCAAAATCTGCATTTATTTCTATTTCATTAGCTATTTCTTTAGCTTTTACAAATTATTTGCCCAAAACTATTTATATGAAATTCCATCAGAAACAAATTTACGCTAGAACTAGAAAAGTCTACAATTTTTGAATAAAATAATTGAAAAAAAATACTTAGTTCACCAGATTTTTTGGCTGCATCGTTTACAACTAAATTTAAAGAATGGCAGGAACAGGTTACGAAAAAGGCCTTAGGATTCTTATCTAAGATTCGTTTTTGCACACCAGAATGCATACCTTTCATGTTTGGACCATTATCGTATACCTGGCCACGTATATTTTTAATTTTGAGACCTAATTTATCTAATTCTTGCAAAATTAAATCAGTTAAACTCTCCCCAGTTGATGATTCTACATGTAAAAATTTTATGAAATATTCTTTAGGAACAAATTCTTCACTATCTTTATTTAGAACGAGAATAACAATATAAATATGTTCAATTCTACTAACATCTGGAGTGCAATCCAAAATAATGCTGTAATATTTGGGAAATAATATTGGAAATAATGGTAACATTAAACTGTGTAAATGATCACTAACAAATTTTGATTAAATTTTGCCAAAAATTCAATAATTTAAAAAAAAATTCTTTGATCTCATCTTTTGTGATTTTGGAATTTCTTTTGATGATATCTTTTATTTAGATGTAGAACTAAGAACCGGTGGAAACTCACGAAAAATTCACGCTGCTACAAAAATATGCCGCCCTAAAAATATGGCGCCGTAAGGCGATCGCCTGTCCGACCAGGCGCACGTGCCGGCACTGCATTGACCTACACCAACGTGTTCTAAGGTTTAAGGGGAATGCATCAAACTTGGAAATCCCAAGTCAATAAACGCAAATAAAGGTTTGACAATTAATAACTCCATTTAATAATACATACATTTAATAATACAAGTAATAAAGTAAATTTATCTTCGGATGTGCTTACGACATTACAAGTTGATATTCGTCATACAAACATGGAAAACATACATTACAACGACATCTACTATATCGAATGAATGCATTTTTCCCGCATGCACAAGGAGTTTGTATGGAAAAACAAACCTCGTGGACATTCTCAAAAATCTTTCTTCTGACAAATTTGGGTTAAAAAAAAATTCGGGGAAACAGGAATTCGGGAGAAAAAAAAAATTCGGGGAAACGGTAAGACACGGTTCCAGGTACGAGACGGTTCAGGGTACCTTACCCCGACTTCAGGGATGAGGGATTTATCAAATCACTACAAGCATACGTTTTCAGGAAAACTTTATCCGTTTGGTCGATTACTCATCGATAATTTAAAAAAAGATATTTTTTGTAATGATAAAATTCAGTAAACAGCCAAATAACATTGAAAATTCAATCAAAATTCATGCAAATACACACATATTTATTCATTATATTGCCTTTGAATTGTTATTTATAAGAAACAATATGACCAGCGTTAATAAAAAGAAAACGACGTGTGGGAGTTACCACTCGGCTACTGCCATCTTATACACGTTGACGCAGTGCAAATGCAGATAATCGATGTGGAAAATTTCGAAGAGAGAAAATTGCAATTTTCTCGGAAATGCCGAAATAGTACGCCTTACTACTTACACATTATGTTGTCCTAATGGACTACTAAAAGTGTACAAAGTTTGAAGAAAATCCGTGATCCAGACGTCCCTTGTTGTGAAGAAATGCTACAATTTTCTACTTTTCAGTAACTATGCCTTTAAAAATAATTTTAATATTTTTGTTACCAAACGATATAGTCTTAATTCTACTTATCCTTATTGGTGTCAAAGTGATAAAATGTGCCAACCCTCATTTAGGGATCATAGTCCGAGGTGTAATAATTCAATAAGTATAAATTACGTATTTTTAATGACTAGTTGACTGATTTTTGTAGAAGTAGCTTCGTCTATATGTCAGTAGTTCAAGTGTTAAATTTTCAATTTTAAAAATTAGTGAATTCAAATCTAGTGAAAAAAACTATATCACCTAAATAAAGTAATGTATTTGATATGTAACATAAGAATATAAATTATGTATCAATATGATTAAAAATACATAATATCTAATAACATACAATAACTACTTCAAAATCTACCATTCCAATAATTAGTATAAAAAAACATAGTACATATTTGCAAGAAAATTTTTTTTTTACTCTATCTCTACTGTGATGGCCAACCAGCAGGAATTTTAACTCATATTTTATTTACTTTAACAAATATTGTACCTTCTATGGCACAAATAGTTTAAAAAATTAAATTTAAATTAATTATAGTTGAGTATCAAGGAATAGTCTTAAACAAGATATAATTATCTTTCGTCTACAATATCTATAAAGCATCTTACATTTTTAACTTTAAAGTCTTACTGACTGGAGGAGGGCCGCGTCCATCTGTACAGAAAACCGAATCAGATCGGCTATCGGCACTTTCCAGCTATTCAAGCCACAGATGTGGACGTATTAAGTCCCCCTTCCTACAAAAGGGAGGGAGAGAATTAATGCAATATCTTCTAAAAATCTTTAGAAGTAGTTTAGCGCTCGGATACATACCAGAGCTATGGAGAAGGGCCAAGGTGGTATTCTTACTGAAGGTGGGGAAGAAAGACACCACTCAACTGTAGTCATTTAGACCCATTAGTGTAACATCTATTATAAAGACAATGGAGAAGGTAATTGACCATTACCTTAGGTATCAGCTGACAAATGAAATAGAAGCAGCACTAGATACAAAGGTAGTAGCGATATGTGCCTTCTTGGACATAAAAGGAGCCTTGAACAACACCTCGCATGAGGCTGTCAAAGCAACTCTTGAAAGAAGGAATATCAACAGCATTACCTTACCAAAGTGGATGGGAGAAATGCTGAAAACTATAACGGCGGAGGCACAAGTGGGAAAAGACACCATCAAGATCTCCACAACTTGAGGGTGCCCACAGGGAAGTGTGTTATCACCACTGATGTGGAGCCTGGTAGTTAATGAATGGAACTGGCTAGGCTGAATGACAGACATTAAATGTCCAGGTTACGTCAATGACATAGTCAACATAGCCAGAGGATAGTTTGAGGGAATGGTATGTGAAATTGTACAGAGAGGCCTCAAAGTAACTAATAAATGGTGACAAACAGTGGGACTGAAACTCAACCTGAGCAAAACCACAGTGATAACATTTACTAGAAAGAGAAGACTAAACTGCTTACAGCCCATACTGTTAGATGGGAGGGCAGTAGAATACAAACAGGAGATAAGGTATCAGGGTATAACACTAGATAGGTTTTAAACTCCTATGAAATAGGCACGCTGAAGAAGCGGTAGGAAAAGCTAAATGCGCTCTAATGGTGTGCAGAAATCTGGCAGGGAAAAGGTGGAGTTGTAACGCCACAATCTTTCAATGGATGTACACCAGGATAGTGAGACCTGCAATCTCTAATGGGGCAGTTTCGTGGGAAATAGAACCAAGCTGCTCTCTATGGGGAAGCAGCTTGAGAAGATTCAAAGATTGGCGTGTGTCTGCATCACGGGGGCGATAGGATAGGCTAAATAGGGAAAGCTAAACAAGTTCGGCAGAGAAAATAAAGTAATGCTATACTGGGTACCAAGACACACTGGTATAGACTGAACCGAAGAAGTCGATCACCTAGCAAACAAGGGATCCAGCAATCCCTTTATATGTCCAAAACCCTTTTGCAGTATGAGTATGAACACCATCCACAAAAGTTTAGATGAAGAAATAAGAGAACAATTGATGAAAACATGGAAAGAACTTCCAGTGCTAAGACAATCCAAAGTAATGCTGGGATCTTTTAACCCGAAAAAAATAAAACCTTGCCTTAAACTAAACAGGAACAAGCTTAGAATTCTGGCAGGAGTCCTGATGGGACACTGCTGACTAAGAAAACACCTCAAGACTCTAGGCCTAGAGGAAGATGACAGATGCAGATTCTGCGGCTCAGGAGAGGAAACCCCAGACATCTGCTCAAAGACTGCAAAGCACTGCTCTGCAAGAGACAAATGTACCTTAGGGCCCACTGATTGAATGCAGAAGAGTTGCAGTCCTTGCATCCCACCCAGATCCTGAGATTCCTAAAGGAATCGGGACTACAGGAGGTGCTCTAAATTGGTAAGTATACCAACATTTAGAGGAAGAGGGTGGGGTACAATAGATCTATGACAGTCGCAGTACATGTCATCACCAAATCTATATTCTACATTCTATCCCGAGTACCTAAGTAATGGCTTTCCATTCAATGGCCCTTGGTTACCAAAAAAATTATGTTAAGTCTCATAACATAAAAAATCTCAAAACATGATTTTTTAGAAAGCCAAGGAGCTTTGAACAAAAAGTAAATAAATGAATATTGCAAGTTTATAATTACATTTCCTGTTTTCTGACACCTATGCTTTACAACATATAAAAGACCCATCAAAATCTATGATTAACAGGTCTGATGGGTCCACTTGTAAGACTACTGATTATGGGTCAATCCACATCAACTCTAGAAATTTAGCACAGGTGTACCATTGGTATAGACTTGGAAAAATATGAAATTTTGTAGAGATGTGTCAACTCGTTTTTTAATTACAAAGCTGTATAGTTCTCATAAATGGATACAAAAACAGGGAACAACAACTTTTTGAATTGCTGTTGAATCTTTTCTAATTGAGTTAAAGACCTAGAATTGGTGGCATTTTACAGCATTTTTGTGCTCCTTCCTATGATTTACAACACTGTATAGGTTAAGCTAAGAAAAAAATCTTAAAACCGATTTTAAAATTTTAATTCCATTTTTTTCAGAAAGTACATATTTTAAAATTTCCAAATTAATTCCATGACTAGCTATTATTGTTGTAAATCACAGGTGAAAATATAAATTTGGGCAATGGATTGCAATTCATTGTTAATAAAATTGAAGACTGAACTTCCATTTCCATTAATTCAACTCTGTAGTCATATTCCAACAATGCTATATTGACATATTAATGAAAATAAAGAAAAGCTACTATAGTGTCTATTATTAAACATTACTCTATTCTCAAACGTAAATGATCAACAGGTCGATTATTTTAAGTTTGAAAAGGCTTTATTTGTTTGACACACATCACTTTCAAGTAGAACATAGGTTCTTCCAGAGTTACCGGATTCACTTTCTAAACAGGATTCACAGACCCACAGAATATCAGCATTTCTTGGAAATGAGAATGACGTGTAGGGTCCAGCTGGATGAGGAAAAGTTATTTTTACTTCATCAAGTTCTTCATTCGTCTGTAAAACATATTCAAATGACCAGTTTGTTTCATGGAGAACAGTGAAATAACCTGATATTTCTGCTAATTTGAGCATACCAGGAGGTTTTGACACCTTCTTTTCCAAAGCTCCTGAATTTGTAGAAAAGTTTTGCACCAATATTTTTGAAGTAGTTTTGGGAATGAATGCATGGTATTGGTGCATTCCTTTGATAAACAGTGCTTGATCAAAACGATTTTTCAAGAAACATTCTAATTCAATATAGTCTTCTTCTGTTGAATTATTCAATTCAGGCATCCAAGCTGGCTTTTCTTAACTTTTTTCTGTCTTATCAGCAGTGATTTGTTTAAAATTTCCAAATTTCTTTAACGGATTACAACACTGAATTCTCAATGTATCAGTTTTCATATAAAACTTAACATAACTCATTCATGAAACAATACACAAAAACAATATAAATAATAACAATGAAGCCATTGTTATTATTGGGAAATTAAATTATTAAATTGCCTGCCATTCTTGCAGATGACATGGTACTGATTGTTGATTCTCTTGAGATGGCAACAATGCAGGTAAATTGCCTCAGAAAACAGGCTGATAAAGTGGGTCTTCAAGTGTCACTGGTGAACACAGAATTCTTCACCAACATCAAAGAAGCAAACAGAGAGATGTTACTAGAGCAGGGAAACATCAAGAGGACTGAGAAATTTAAGTATCTCGGCGAATGGATTGAACCCAACTTATCAGAAATAGCATCATTATCCATGAGAGTCAACAAGTTAGAACTAGCCTATCAACTGACTAAGAACACCTACAACAAGAAATGTTTGTCACACAACCTGAAACTTAAGCACTATACATCAGTCTTTTGACCAGAAGCCCTGTATGCCATGGAGTATCTTTCCTTGAACCGAAGAGGTCTGGTAGAGAAATTGGAAGTCAGAGAGAGTAAAATCCTCAGGAAGATCCTAGACCCAGTAAAGGAAGATGCTCTACAAACATATTGAGAGGCTCTCTGACTGTGCAAGGAAACGAAGGGTAGCTTTCTATGACCACGTTGCAAGATTGGCTCCAAATTGACTAACCAACAAAAGGCAAAACAAGAAGGTTTGTATTACTTGGTTGACAGAAACCGAGAGGTATATTAAAGAACTGGTAATAACAGATCTGCAAAACAGACAGACTGTGAGATGCACCCTGAAGGAAGTCTGTGGATTTCAGGAAAAACCACGAAAGAAAGGTACCCACTGGACAGAAGAGAGAAAGGAGTTACACCGGCAGAGGATGCGACAATACTGCGCAAAAATCAAAACCCAACAGTTGAACAAGCATGGTCCAAAGTAGGCCTAATCTAACAAATTTCAAGTCTCTGGAGCTCAATTAAAAAGGCTGCTACAGCATTAAAAAAAGTTGGTGTTCCCTCAAGTCAATACCAATAGTACACTTGTGTCAAATTTCAAGAAAATCTGAGGTGGTAAGTATGAAAATGGTATTTTTCCCTGTTGAATTGACTTGGAATGACCCTTGTGCTAAACAATTCGTATGTGATTGATTCAAAGAAATTTCCATTAATATAAAACTTTTTTAATCTTTTAATAAACTCAATTTTATTTATCATAAAATTTGATTATTAGTTTTAAATTTTTTTCATAAAATATTTCACTATACAAATGAAAGTATGACCCACCTGCATAAAAAGTTTGCCATCACTGCTCTACCATTATATAATAAAAAAATCCTAATATACCATAACCAAATCTTGATATGTTAATTAATGAATAATCAATGAATACCTCAGGTATAATAATTTCCAACTTTTCCTCCTGTATTTCTCCTCTAATATTAATTTTTGACGTGAAGACAAATCGCTTTAATTGCTCTGTAACTCCATCCGACATTTGGATGGTATAATATAGAATTCATTTAGGTAATAACTGGCATATTTTTTTGTCTAAATTTCAATTACCTTTTTGTTGCGATTGCACAAGATTTATAAATAAATCGAACAAAAAAACCAAACTCATGTACCACACTCACGTGGGTTAATGGAGACGATTCGACTGAAGTTTATAGCAATTCATCTGTAACTTACTTCATGGAATAAGAAATGAAAAATAGAAAATGAAATGAACATAAAAAAATACGTTTTAAAGCGTAATATTATTTTTTTATTAATATTAAATATATTTTTAAAATATAATTCATAACTAAATCTAAATTTAATGTAAACATTACGAAATGATCAAGTTTTCGAGAAGTGGCACCATCTATCGTGTAGTATCAAATATATATTTTTTATAATTCATTTCAAGCTTCATTTAATTGAAATTTCATAACTCAATGTAGAGTTAACATAACCTAAAAATAAAATATAAGATTTAAAATGATTATTTATGAATTAAGTTTATTATTACGAGTTATGCCAAAAGTAAGTTGTAGATTTGGCTGTAAGAAAACATTAAACCTAAAATATTTTTATAATTGCAGAACGAATTGGCGTCAGCTTTAAAACGTACAGCAAATGCAATTTTTGATAAATCTGGGATCATTCGTAAAATTGAAAATCTAGGCACAAGGAATATGCCATATAAGACAAGTGTACATGGTGTGGTATATAATAAAGCTAGGTAAGATTATAACATATAACTTTTCAACTATGAACTGATCCTATGAGTGTAAAGCTATGATCACACGGTATAGAAAACTAGTGTATAGTCCTCCTATAGTTTGACTATAGCTGTGTGACTGCTTCATATAGTCCAAAATTATTTGTATAGTTGAACTATACAAAGTGGTCACACAGCTATCTTCTTCTTCATGTGTCATGCCCTCCAAGGGCGTTGACGACCAATTTCATTATTTGAATTTTATCTGCAGCTTTTCGAAATAGGGATCTTGTACTTTGTCCAAACCATTGGCGAAATGATCACACACAGCTATAGTCAAACCCATTGGGTTTTCTATACTGTGTGTTCGTAGCTTAAAAAGTATTCACACACCCAAGGTCTATTGTAATGGGTATTGCAAGTTTCTAATTACATTTCCTCTTTTCTGACACATATATTTATGCACCCAGCAAAAAGTACAAACATAACATAACAAATGCATGGCAAATTTAAACAGGAAGAAATTTTTTTTTGTGGTTGCAAAAAGTTTTTGGCATTTACCTGGAGACTGTTCAAGTTCAGCAACGAAGGAATAGGCAGAGGTAAAATAATTTGAAGCAGAGACTGGAACAGCCTGGCGGCCAAGATCCCCTGGCTGTAAGTACTAAAAGACGAAACAGTATGCAATTGAGATTTTGAGGAAAACTACCCAGCAATGTGTAGCAGTAAAGACAAATTCTCAGCATACCACATTGAGCAAATTACCATCAAGTGGTACTGGTGCCACAGTATTTGGACCTCGTGCCAAGTACTTTGAATCCATGGGAATCTATTCAAGTACCTTCCAAACAGAGGTGCATTCAATCAAAAGATGTGCACAATTTAAACTTGACAGGAACTATTGCAAAAAATGAATTGCTATCCTGTCCGATATTCAAGCACCAAGTCTATTATCTCATACACCATCTAGCTAGAAGCCAAGCTAAACTAGCTTGGCAGAGAAAATTATGTAAGGCTATACTGGGTACCGGGACTATACTGGGTACCAGGTATAGAGAGAAATGAAAAAGTCCCTTTATAGGTTCCCTTTATAAACCCCTTTATAGATCCAGAACTCTTCTGTGGTGTGAGCGTGATCACCATTGACAAAAGTTTAGATATAAAAATAAGAAAAGAATGGATGAAAACCTGGAAAGAACTTCCAGGGCTAAGACAGTGGCACACAAACAATATGGTTTCACGCAATTAGAAAGGATCTAGCCAACAAAGAGTTAAAGAAGAAATCTAAACAAAGAATATTATGTGCTATAATTAATTACATTAGATATCAAGATCACCTTTAACTCAGCGTCATGAAAAAAATACTGGAAGAACTGCAAAAAAGAGAAATATTGCCATATCTTATTTGAATATGGTTCACAGTTACTTTTCGGAGAGATACATCGAAATTACCCATAGGAAAAATTACACATTAAAAATGAATAGCAGTGTACAACAAGGATCAATCATGAGCTAAGCTCAATGAAGCTAAGCCTAGCAAAACAAAAAAACATAAGCCATCATGATAGTAAGCAGGATAAAATTTAAAAGTGTTGAATTCACCCTAGAAGATGAGAAAATATGATGGGAAAAAAATCTTGGTGTAACTTTTGATGGAGCATTAAAATATGGAGCACACATAGCAGAGAGGACAAAGAAGGTGTGGGTGATACTCGATAGAATAAATATATAGAATAAGTAACTATATAGAATAGATACTTATAGAATAGAAACTATATAGAATATAGAATAAATATATAGAATAAATAAGTAATAAGTAAGATAGAATAAATAACAGTTTGCAAAGGAATTTATTTACAATGACAATATATATACAAGATACAAACACTGTTGAGGGAATGGCAGAGCTGCAACGTATTCGGAGAACTTGGATATAACTTGAAGAAACTTGCACTGGACTGGACTGAGTGGAGCTGGTTGACTGACTGCTGGCTGAACCAACCAGACTGTCTGTACTCATCTGACTTGGACTGCTGTGTCTGAGTCCACTGGCTGGACTGACTGGTTGTTTATTCAGGGTTCCAGTATTTATATTACGTCCAGGTATACTGGTCCCTCATCTGGGGGTGATTATTTTTCTCTATTCGGTTATTTGTCGCTTTGTTGATTACCGATTCTCGGGAGAAAAACATCCTGTCGTAATCTTCCCAAGGATTACACTCTTGACCCTCATAAAATGTTTTCGGAAATTCGTTCGAAAGTATTCGGGTAATTACTGTACTGCCCTCGTAAAACTAAAAATAAGAATGTTTCTTGATTTGTTCGAGGATTGCATTGTCGACCCTCATAAAATATTTTCGGAAATTGTCCGAAAATATTTGGCTAATTATTGTTATGCCCTCGTAAAACTAAATAAGATTGGAAAGGCTCGTTGCCGCTACAAAGGCAAGCAGATGCCGCCATAGGAAGGATCCTACCTAATCATGGAGGGGCCTTAGAACAGATACGCTTAATTCTCTATAAAGTAGTGGACTCTCTAATACTGTATGCTTGCCAAATATGGGGGCACGCCCTTCAAACAAAAAAATACAAACTAATGATTGACAGAATACGGAGGAAGATGGCTCTCAGAGTATGTAGGGGACTCCAAACAGTAAGTACAGAGGCAGCATTGGTGCTGGCCAGAACCCCGCCAATCAATCTAGTTGTCCAGGAGAGGCAGGAAACATACAAGGCGTACTCAATGGACAAAAGCAAGCATAAAGAAATGGAAGGCAAGAAGACGGTGCGCCAAAAACTAATAGAGTGATGGCAAGGAAGGTGGGCTTTGACCACAACCGGTGGTTGAACACACCATCTAATACAAAATATGAGCATGTGGTGTGAGAAACACTTGGCAAAATGAGTTTTGAACTCACTCAAGCTCCCACTGCACATTGATGTTTCATGGCGTATTTGGAAAGATTTAAAGAAGCTAAACAGCGACTTGCTTGCTATGCGGACATCCCTACGATGATGCATAGCACACAGTTTTTATATGTCCCAGCTCCGAAGAGGTAAGAGGTAAATCAATTAGAGAAAAAATTGTAAGAGAAAATAAACGTAGGACTTGAGCAATGCTAGGCAATGAAAATAACTGGGTATCAGTGGCGGCCTATCTACGGTACGTCATAGAGAAGAAACGAGCAGCGGAGGAGAAACATAAAACAACGAAAAACCGTCCCCTGAACCCCTAATCTCAAGAGAGTGCGGAGGAACTAAGGAGACGGCAACATATGACGCCACCCTCTTCTTGAATGCCACTTGTCAAGCAAACCGCGTGCTTGCTACGTCCCCCATAAAAAAAAACCGCTAAGACAGTGCAAAGAAATGCCGGGATCTTTTAACTAAAAGAGAACAAAACTTGCCTGAACAGAAGTACTGATGGGGCACTGCAGACTTAGAAAACAACTCAAGGCTCTAGACCTAAAGGAAGATGACAGTTGCAGATTCTATAGCTTAGCAGAGGAACGTATACATTTGCTCAAGGACTGTGGAGCACTACTCCATAAGAGACATATGTAGCTTGGGGCCCACTGCTTGAACAAAGAGGAGTTGCAATCCTTGAATCCCATCCAGATGCAGAACTTTCTAAAGGAATCAGTACTAGAGGAGGCGCTTTAAATGGGTAAGTATATTAACTATTAGCTTGCTCTTGCTCTTCCCTCCTACCCCTCTTTTTCTAGATCTACTCCTGTTTGTACTCATTACATCTTGTTTTGTTTTTGGTTTGTCGTCTATCAAGTGTATCTAGTGTATGTTCTGTGTTAAGTTCAGTGTTATTCCACCTTTCTCATTGCGTGGCACCTCTGATTGAAAAACAAAAAATCATGGCAGCCTTGACTAGCGGCAGATTTAGTATCTGAATAAGGGTGGGTTTTAATGGGCCATTCAAATTGATAATTTGAAGTAGCATTTTAATCCAAAAAACTAATATTGAACTATATTTATGTAAATTTTCAAGAAAATGTCTAAATTTTGCGGCACCCCAATCGTGGCGCCGTGGCACCCCGTTTGAAAAACCACTGATGTAGTTATATTAGTGTATAATGTGAAACAAACGGAAATACGGAAACTTTAAGTTGCGTCATAAACAGCAGATCATCATTAAACTTGACAGAGGAGAGGCCATGGCAAATCTGAGAAAAATCACTTAGAAAAAGTGATGTTTTGGTCCTTTTCAGAGGAAATTGGAATTAAAATAAAAAATTGGGTCTCTTACCAGAACCAGAAGTTTACAATGCAGATGAAAGTGTTTTATTCTGGAGGATGCTTCCTCATAAGACCTTTATACACTGTTCCGAAGAAAGTGCCCCAGGAAAAAAATTACAGATTGACATTAATGCCTTGTGCAAATTTCTCAGGCACACACAACTTTTCTTATTGGTTGTAGGAAAAGCCAAGCATCCGAGGGCCTTTAAAAATGTTACTTACTTATCAGTTACATATAAAAATCAAGCCAAAGGATGGGTTACCAGATATGTGTTTAAAGAATGGTCCAAGATTTTATTCCGACTGTGAAAGGTTTTTCAAAAGTTCACAATTTGTCTGCTAAAACTGCTTTGCTTCAATTGGATAACGGTCCTGGACATTCTAAAGCAGGGGTTCCCAAAGTTTTTCTAAGGCGGGCGAATTTAATATTACCGAATTTTTTGGCGGGCCAAAAAAAAAACGGAATGAAATCAAAACAATAACCACGATATTTTTTGTTTTAATAGTATATTGAAGTTCAGTAAGCGCGATTTTACAGCACGCGTCCAAGTTTGGAAAACGACGATCGTAGCGAGGAGTTTTCTAATGGACAAGTGCTGAAAAACGCCTTACGAACGAGCTTTTATAGTTGTTTTTTTTTCTATTTTGTGCCCTTTTATGCCATTTCGAAATAAAAAAAATCGTCGATACATATTGAGAAAATTGTATCGCACTCGGCGAGCCATAACAGACGCAAAATAGAAAAAAATATTTTAGTATGTCTAGTGTAGTTATTACACATTTGTACAGAAAACTGTTAATCATTTAAGACATGCAATTTGAATTGTTAGAATTACAGGAAAATATCGATGCTAAGAATTCTTATCGGAACAATTCCTTAATTTGATTTTTATAAAGAATGATCTTGCGTGATTTATCCGAAATACGAAAACATGCTCAACAAATGTTTCCATTATTTGAGAGCACATATATTTGCGAAAAAACTTCTTCTATACTAATAAAAAAAAAAGAAATAGTTAAATGTATTTTTTAATATAAACTAAACAATATTTTATTAATACAAACGATTATGGTTAAAGCTCTGTATGATTTTTTTTAAATATTATAATATTTTATTATATCTTATTTGTAATATTTATTATTTATTTAACTATTTACTTATTTATTTTTTAATAAAAATAATATATCGTATCGATATCGCGGGCCGCATACACGGGCTTTGCGGGCCGCATTTGGCCCGCGGGCCGCACTTTGGTGAACCGCTGTTCTAAAGAATAGGAACTTACGCGGAAGACCACCACATGCCTCCAAATACGATACCACTCAGCCATGTGATCAAAATGTAATCCAGCAAATTAAAAAAAAAATTAAAAATCTACACTCCACTTTCAGGCATAATCAAAGAAACTGATGGGATGATTCATTTTTTTGAAAAAACAAATATTAAAGAAGTCATTTTAAATCTCGCGCACAGCTGGAATAAAGTCAAAAGCGACACATCCAGTGTTCTTGGAAAAAGCTCAAAACATCCTGCTTTTTTCTCTGAAAACCTGATTGACTTATCTCCACTCTACAATTGTCTGAAATTTTTCCTTCAAACATGGAACCATTACAAAGGATAACATGAAAGATTGACTTGAAGAGAAGCACAAGCGAGGAAAATTTGCAGTCCCCTTCTGAAGAAATACTCAACCAAATTTGTTCCACGGACGGATGACGATTAAGCTAACGATGACTTTAATGTATAAAAAAACTAACCTACGGTAACACTTTCAACGCACTCAATGTATGTACGAAATGGGCAGAAGAAAATGTATTTTTTGAACATACGCTATATACAAATTTACCTTTATAGTTACACATTTTATTCTTTCTGAAGTACAATTGTACATAAAATAAATATGTAAAATTGTTATATTTTTGTTTTACCGAAAAACTGGATTTTTTAATGATAATCCGGCAGTTCTTTGGTCCCATATTTGTCGGATTATCAAGATTGTACTGTACTTCAAAACCAGAGTCAATGAAGAAGTACCTACAGCATTTCTGATCAATGCTGTGATCCCTCAAGGCAGTGCCCTCTACTGTATGTGCTGTTCACCTCAGATATCACCAAACCCAATCATAGGAACATTTGCAGATGACACAGCTGTACTAACTAACCACTCAGACCCAACATCGCCACAAAACATCTCAAAGACTACATAGATCTAGTGGAAAAGTGGTTAAAAAAGTGTAGTTAAAATCATTGAACCTAAGTCCTGCTATGCAACATTCACGTTACGAAAAGATCTCTCTCCTCCAGTTTATTTAAATAATATAGAAATCCCCCAATACTCGACAGTAACCCAGTAACTAGGACTACATCTAGACAGCAAACTCAGTTGGAAGAACCACATCAGCAAAAAGAGAAAACAGATTGATCTGACATAGAGAACTCTACTGACTCATTGATAAAAACTGTGGTTTAACGCTAAGCAACAAAATACTTTTATATAAAACTATCATCAAACCTATCTGGACGGATCTAAACGGCATTGAACTCATCATCATGTAAAGATGCCAAGCTAAAATATTAAGATAAATTGCCAACGCTCCATGGTACATAACAAAGCACATGATCCAAGAGATCTGCAAAAAACCCCAGTGAAGAAATAAATCCAGGAAAGACTAATAAATTCACACTAATAAATTCACTTCCCCTTCTCCAGGTCCTTGGAGGCCTCAAGAGACGCTGCCCAACTGACTTTTAGCGGTACTCTTGGAGGACCGGACACTTGATTATAACAAAAATTAGCACTTTAAAGCTTAATATTTCATAAACGGATCTCTTAATCGAAATATTGTTTTCACAAACCTTTAATATTTTTGAAAGATCTATCCAACGACACCCCACACCATGAGGTAGACGAGAAAAAAAACGTCCCCACTTTACGTGTAGAGGTACCATAAAAAAAACTTTGTCGGCGTTACTAATCTGTATATCCATGCCAAATTTCAGCATTATATTTCTAATAGTTTCTGAGCTAAACTGCGAACAGACGGACGAACGGACATATCGAAACTATAAGGGTTCGTTGTTGATAACAAAGGAACCCTAAAAATGTATATATTCTGATTGTTGAAAATACTTTTCAATAAAAAAATAGTATATTTCGTAACTAGGGCGAAAAGTTGTCAATTTCACGCGAGAGCGAAATTGGGCTCACGAGCGAAGTGAGTGCGCACATTCGCTCGAGAGGGCAATTGACAAAACCGCCCGTGTTGCATACAATATTTTTTATTGCTCATGCGAGGGGATGAATCTTGTGAGGGGGCCATCCAAAAAAATTGAAATAAAAAATGAAGATTTTACTTTTTCAATTGTCTCCGGTATCACCATAGAATTTATAAAATGAACAAACAAAAAAATTTGTGACACTTCACGTCAATTTTTTAATATCGAGGTCTTGATTGTGTTCATTTTATTTTTATTTATTTGTTTTTTTTTGCGATATTGAAAATTATATATATTATTGAATATTGATATTGAATATTTGCGTGCGTTACCCAGGTTATGTGGAAAGACAATGCGAAGTGACATTTCTTGTATTAAAAAACGTGCGTCAGGAAGTACTTCGCACGCATGAGTAATAAAAAATATATTTTTTAGTTTACGTAAACATTAAAATGAGTTCCCTTATTCTTTTAATTTTTCAACAGTTATTTGATTTATTTTTTCAGTTACTTTTTAATGGAAATTAATGTACCTCCATCCTCAATAGAAGATTTGAAAGAGGAATATGCACGAGATGTAGATATAATTAGAAGAAGAATTTACAGGAAGGATGATGAGGTACCACCAGAATGTACATTACATGAGGAAATGTTACCAGCGCCATATCGTAAAGATGTTCAAGAACTTATAGCTTCTGCAAGAAAATTGGATAAACCTAAGTTTAAGTACAATACTGGTTTGGATTATTATCCGTTCCAAAAATAGATTTTATTAATATTTGTAGTCATAAATACTTTTTTTAATAAATTATATTAGTAATTCCACAAAAAAAAACATAAATGTATTATTATCATTATCCATTCAATTATTTTCATTATTTCTTTGTAATTAAAAAAGAGTATTATTTAAAATGAATTAAGTAACATTTATCCATTTCATAATTTTGTTGAAAGGTTGATAATTAAAAAGGATTATTATAAAAACGAATTTAAAATTATAGTCTTAAATAGTCTTTTTTTAAACAATAAATCACAACATTCAGTACAATAAATTACAAAAGATTAAGAATTTATAAAATGATAAATGCACAATGATCTTAAAAAAGGCTTATCAATGGATGATTGCATAAATAATTAAATAATACTAACAATTAAAATAACATGCAATTACAAAAATATTTCAATAGAAATTAATACTGAATTAATACTAAAATCTAACTTGTGATTCGTTTCTTATATTTTTTATTCTTTCTATAACCTTTACCAAACCAACCAGCTTGAACTTTAGCTTTTTGTTCGTTAGTCTCTTGTTCTACACACATTTTACTTATTTTATCAGGAGAAACATCTTCATCGACTTCCTCTTTTTCTTCTTCTTCCTCTGTAGTATAATCACAACAAATACAGTACAGTGGCTTATCTATATTATCGATTTTACTGAATCTAAATTGTTGTTTCACAAAGACAGGTTCACATTTATCATAAAATAAGCAAGCTTTTGACTTGTAATTCTCATAGCAATATTCACAACTTGGTTCAGTTATATCAATTATTGGCTCACTTTCTATCTTAACCACAGTTGAATTGATTGTTGAATAGTTATGTTCGTCAATATAAGGTATTGGATTTATAATACTATGCAGACCAGAATAAAGAAAACTCGTTTGAAATGGATAATTTATCATATCTCTATAATTTTGCAAAATACTATTCGAAATTTGATAATAAGTTAACAGAGCTTGACAATTTTGCGTTAATAATAAATTACTTTGGAGGTTTAACGATGTTTCCTTTTCCTTTAATGGTTTTTTTTGTAAAATATTGTCAATTGAAAACATACTACGATTTGAATGAGGTATTGAAGTGTGAGTATTGTTTAATTTTGGAAGACCTAATGAATCTAAATTTGTTGGAATTTCTTTGCTATTAATACTACATATATTATTGCTTAATATTTTATCACAGTTTTCATCATCTGATTGTTTCAAATCTAAACTAGTTTTGAGATCTTTGTTGCAATAGTTTATAGGAGTTTCAGCTTCATCAGGATCTTCCTTAATTTTTTCACACTTGATTTCTTCCTTCACTTTTACACCCGAATATTTTAAAAGTGGTTGGCTAGTAGTATGTAATTCTTGATCACTTAACAATGTTCCATGTACAAAGATTGGGTCTTTATTCCGGTCATAATGAGGTACTCTGATACCTAATAAATCCATCACTGTCTCCATTACAGTGTCACATTTCCCATGCATTTTTATATTTGCGACATCATCTTTTGGAGTCCACTGAAGATTCACAATGTATAGATTGGGTCTTCTTTTCACTGGTTTATGCATTTGCCAAAGCCACGGATATTTTTTTAATACTTTAAGACTAGATCCTAAACACAGAATTGTTGTGGCTTTCCTAGCATTTTTACTAGCACCTGACCAATTAAGGGGCCATGGCAAGCTACCTCGCTCTCCAAAATGTACAATTGTATCAACTAATGGACCATTACACATATAACACTTTCTAGTTGTTTTGTGAGAATACCTTGCAGTGTTTTCAGTAACATCAAAAAGTCTCCAATATTCCTTAAAGGGTTTACAAGTTTTACAAACTTCTATGTACATATTCCCATGAACTTCTGAAATTGCAGTTCTTGGTAATCCAGATCGCAAGTGCAGGCCATCACAGTTTTGGGACACAACATATTTTAAAATATTCCTTTTGTATAACTCGGACAATGCCATGTGAGTGTAGGTAGGTTCAGCCAAACTTAAGTCATGATTTCTAGAAAACAAAACAGCATTATGCATATAAATATATAATATTATAAATATATTGAGAAAGGGACCCAATTATTGATCATATAGCATACATATATACAGGGTGATTACGGTTTTGTGATTTCATTTTTAATGAGTGATGAAACATCTTAAAAGGTCATTAATGTCAAAATGTCTTAACTAAAGTTGCATAATAAAAGAGATATTACTGTTTTAATTTTTTAGTTGTTTTTGTAGTTAAGTGGCGATTAAGCATATTAAATAAAACATTATTTCATTTTTTTCCCCTGGAATCTACTTTACACTAGTAGTTCTATCAACTGATTTCAGGCTCAGCAAAAATTAGCAAAGGCTCTGTCCCCTATTATATTATACAAGTACATACTTATGGAGTTCCTTAATATTGTTAGTAGGTTAGGTTAGGTTTATAACTTAGGTATTTAACTATAGGTTTATAATTATTGTAAAAAGATAATTAGAAAAGCTGTTCTCAATAGTAGTTCAATGCTCGAAGCTTTTGTTCGTTTTTTTCGAGTGCTAGATCAAATTGGCCTTTCGTTGGTGGCACATAATGAGTCGCTGTGGACGGTTAATCCTCGTCGATACGGAGAAAGTTGACTCGCAAGTCGCTATGCCACAGCCAAATACTGTGACTGTCGCCACAGTATTTGGCTGTTGCGTATTTGGCTGTTTCGTTTCGAGAAATGCAGCTTGATGTTGAAAAATTATATTGAAAACAGATAAATCAGGGCTCTCTCTTCTGGGTTTGTATATATCTATTAACCACTGTAATCTCTTCTGATGATGGAAGTTGTATACCCAAAGTTTGCAAATAATTTACTTTCCCTAAATCAATGTTTTCCTTTTCAGCACTAGAAACTGCAATAGGGAATATATATATGCATGTTTTTTAATATATCTTTAATTCACTGTTTACAACGTTATAACATAGTAAAAAATATAAATACTGCTTAAAAATGCTGTAAAGTTTACCTTTTTAAAGGCCAAAAAAGATTTAAAAAAATATATTTGAACCAAATTTAAATTTCTTGCATATTCCCTATCGTTTTCTACAAATCTTATTTTCATTTTGTTCAAGATGACATCCATTGTTTAATAAAATATTGCTCTGAAATGTTCTTCGTTTTCGTCCACGCCTCTCAGATCTTGATCTTTCATCAGTTGTATCATATCATATATTATCTCATACCTTTCTTTGTTTTTTCTGGGAATGTCATCTTCAGAGACGTTGTAATCAGTGTAGATTTTGGCATTAATTTTTCTATAAAAGTCATCATTTCTGTGTGAGGTAAGCGAATAACAACCACCGAGTCTCTCAAACTCGCTTCCTGAGCCTGAAGTAATTTATCAACATGCTCGTTCGGATGAGTGTTCATTCACATGTAAAGGCCGATTCTCATATACGCGACACTCATCTACGCGACGTTGCACAATGAACTGTCGCGAATTGTCACGTCGCTGCTAGGTATTCTCATATATGCGACACTCAGCTAAGCGATTATTTGCTGCAAATGCCAAATCTGTAGTTTCTCTACATTTCGGGTTGTTATATTTTCAAAATGTCAAGTTCCGATGATGATTTTTTCGTAGTAGGCATGTGTTACGAAAATGAGAAATTGAAAGAAAAGAAGAGGAAAAGAAAATATCTTCATGGTCTTAATTACAACAAGATTGGTCTACTTACGAGTCTCATTTAATTTTAAAGAAATTTTTCTCCAAATTAGATCTTTCCTTTGTTGATTACTGTACTTTTTATTTTGTAAGTCATACAGTTCAACATAATCAGCCACAAAAGCGATCAATTCCTCTGCTTTTTCATCGTTCATTCCACTCATTTTCAAAAGCACGCCGTTTTTGACACAATCCGTTATTCGAATCACAAACTAACTTTCCAAACGTCATGCGATGCACGACAAAACGTAAAAGAATGCTCACTTTTTAAAATTCCGACTTTTAGCAACTGTCGCGTAGCCATAGCGAGAACGTGCCCATTGAAAACAAAGTAATCATTATTTGACGGCGATTTCGTGTAACGTCGCGTTGCTGTGTGTCGCGTAAATGAGAATCGGTCTTAATACTTTTTGCATATATACCATCCTCAAAAATTCTAAATCATGGAACATCAGCATAGCGGATTTAGTTTGCCATGCTTAGAGAGACGACTTCTGCCATTATGTCAATCAAATTATTTTGTATCTCCATAGTTCATATGACATAGTTCATGCAAAATCGGAAGTTTTTAGATCGAACTATTTTGCTTTCTAATTGCTATTGCTATTGTACTTTCTAAAACATAGTCACCATTTATATCTCTGCACATTGAATTTTTTTCTAGGGCTTCGATAATTTTCCATTAATTATTGGAAACTATGCGAGCAACATCCAAATTACCGCTCCAACGTTGTTCTAACATGATTCTTGTGGTAAGAGCCGCCGTTAGCTACTGGATGGTCTGAGGAGGATATGGGCGACCAGGAACACGTATGCCGAGCATATCCCAAACTTGCTCTAAGGGATTTAAATCAGGATTTCACGCAGGCCACACAATTGTTTGAATTTCCAGTTCTTGTAGGAAGTCTAAAGAGATTTGCGCAGTATGTGGTCCTGCATTGTGTTATCCTGCATTAGCAAAAAATTTGGACCTATTCCATATGCCACAGAGACAACATGTTCTCATAACACAGTACGAACAAATTTCTTTCTTTTTATATCCTTATTGCTTCTGCTTTTGTGTTATTGTTTTTGAATTTAAAACTATTTGTATTTTCATAGTTCCTAACTTTAAACTTTAAATTTTAATTATAGAAATTGCCTATATATTTGGCATATTTGTATTATCTAGTATTATTATTACTATTATTTCTTTGTATTATTATTTATTTTATTTTTGTAGTATTATTATTATTATTTTTGACATGTTTCATTTAGGCCTGCTTATTGCAGGTACTAACATAATGTAAATAAATTATTTTGAATTTGAATGAACAATACAACAAGAATCTACTGTCGATACCAATCCCACCCCAAACCATAACTGAACCACCTCCAAATCTAGCGACTTCCTGGACAGTAGCAGCTGCGTAACGTTCTCCCCTGCGTCTGTAAACACGCACTCGGCACACAACGAGTAGTAGGGACACAACGAGTAATAGGGAATCTTGATTCATCCGTGAAGAGTCGAACACTTCCATTGTCGAAGTTGCCAAGCGACATGTTCACAAGAAAAATTCATCCTTGTTATTCTGTGGCGCCGTGTCAAAGAGGGTTTTCGGACGGGTCGTCTTGCCCTCAAATTTGATTCCCTCAACCTATTCCTAATTGTCTGGTCTAATACAGTGACCTCATGCATCATCCTGAGGGAAATTAAGATATCTTTCACCATAGAAACTCTATTGCGAACACTCGAAATCAGTAAAAATCTTCTCAGTCTTGAGTTGTTTTTCTTTTGTGGTCTTGCCAACCGTGCCTGGTATATTGACCTGTATCCAAGTACCTGTTCCACAATCGCTGAATAACAGACAGGCTCAACTTGAAGTTTCTTGAAACTTGTCGAAGGCCTTCGCCATTTTCAATTAATATTATAGCATGAACAACTTGCACTTCAGTTGTCAGTTGCAAACATTTTCTGAACAAGGCCTTCCTAGCTCCTTGAATCAAATTTAGGATACGTTATTTCACTTTAGGTTTGGTAGTTCTTGTTAATTATTACTAGGGCATCCAAACCGGTTAAAAACGAAAAGGTTCAATTTTAGGAAACCGTAAACCCGTTTTTTTTTTCGAAAAACCGAAAGTCGGTTTTTACTTATTTTATTTTTTTCTTCAAGTGGAAAATAATTTAATTTTTCTATTGTTATTCATAAAGTATTATATTGTGAATTTATTTGTACTCAAATAAAACGTAAGAGCAGTAAATACGTAGTGAAATAACGGATCGCAGATTTAGAGTGCGCATAATCTTGATCCTGTCTTACATTTTAGTCTAGTTTCGTACTTTGATAAGTGCTGTAAGCATATAAAAATATATAGTTCTCTAAATTTATAGCTCTTGAGTTTCGAACCTCAGGGGATTGGTTGACTTTGTTCTTAAAATTTGATTCATTATATTCCTTTTGGCGAAGTATGATGCTCAGGGGTTAAAAAAAGTGAACGTATCATGAATAAATGAAAAAACAACGACTAAACATAGCTCATCTGAACGTTCGCTCCCTGCTGTCAAATCTAAGCGCATTTAAATGTCTGCTGGAAGAAGCTGGTTATGATGTGGTCTATCTCTCAGAGACGTGGCTATCCCCTGCCATCACCAAGCACATGCTTCATTTTCCTAAATACACTCTGCACTGCAGGTATAGAGATGATGACCGCAGAGGTGGAGGAGTGGCAATCCTAATCTCTAGTTCCTTAGGCAACAGCAAGGTGATAGCTAGTGTGGGAGGAGGCTGTGAAATGATTTGGGTACAGACTGGCAAAGGAAAAAATATGTTCATTACTGGCTCGATTTACAGACCGCCAGGAGGCAACATAATCGCAGCTATTGATACACTAGAAACAGCACTTATTGACATGAAACTACTTACAAATAGAATCGTCTGCTTGGGAGACTTCAATGTTGATATAATGAAGAAAACGAACATGTCTCTAAACTTTAAAAACATGACAGACGCATGTGGTTACAGTCAAATTGTTAAAAACTCAACAAGAATTGGAAAAAACGGTTGCTCACACTTAGATGTGATTCTAGTAAGTGACATAAGCCATGCAAGAAAAACTTATACAAAAGATGTAGAAATTGCTGATCACCTATTAATAGGATGCCAACTGAGATATGACAATATACACAAGACTACTTTAATATTACAAAGGAGAATTTTGAATCAAATCGACATGACGCAATTCACTAACGATTTAGTAGCTTCTAGACTTGACAACATTTACCTTGTTAATGACATCGACAAGAAAGTGGAAATTCTCACTGATAGACTGACATTGCTTTTTGATACCTATGCGCCTATAAAGAACTTGACAATAAGCAAATGCAAGAAACCATGGGTCACACCCAATATAAAACTAGTAACAAAACTAAAGAAAAAGGCACTGAACAAATACTTAAAAACCCAAAGAGACTCAGCCCTACTGTATTATAAAACTTTAAAAAAAACAAGTAAAACTCTAGTTAAAAACGAAAAAACAGGATATCTACTTACTTTGACAAATAATGGAAACCAGAAGGAGTTATGGAAAGGGCTTAAATCCCTTCACAGCACCTACACTAAACCCAGAAATCAAATTAACCTGGGGCTAAGCCCAAACGAGATCAATGCATACTTCATGACGTCTAGCAGTCGACTAACTAATGAAATTGATGATAATAGCTAACTTAGTTACCAATACTCGTACATACAAGACTTTAGTGAACTATTTTCTTTTAAAGCAGCTGCAAATGAGGATGTATGTGAAGCTATTTCTAGTATAAAGTCCAAAGCGCAGGGTTGTGACGCATTGGATATATATATGATTATTATAAGTTTTGTCTACCGCACATTCTGCCTCACATCCGGCATATTATCAACTGTCTTACAGAAGCTGTATTTCCAAACACCTGAACAACCGCTTTAATTATACCAACAGCCAAAACGTCGAGCCCAAAAGATCTGTTGCACCTTCGACCAATATCCATTCTACCAGCTTTGTCGAAGATTTTAGAAAAAATCGTTGACTCACAGCTCAGAGCATTTCTGAATTATAATAATGTTCTCGTATTATCATAATGTTAATCTCGGTGTTATTTTAGATGAGGATCGAAAACGGTCAACACAGCCTACCTCCGGTTAAAACCACTGTACTCTGCGAGAAGTTTCCTTACGAAACACCTTAGAAAATGGCTAGTGGAAAGTTATCCTTTCACTTTTCACTTATGCAGATACAGTATATGGTAGTTATATCGGGTTCGAAAATAAACAGCAGATACAGAGGGTTCAAAATAAGTGCATACAGTTTGTCCATGGCAGAAATCCAGAAGTAGAATACCAGCTATAATAAAAACATTATGGAAAACGATGGAACAGGTCAGAAACTACCATGCCTTATGTTGCTTCAAGAGTATTATAATAAACAAACAGCCAGCATACCTGTATAATAAAATAACATACAGAACAGACGTACATAATCTCAATGTCCGCAGCAAAGGCTTACTAACACCTCCAATTCACAAAAAACAGCTCTTTAAATCCTGTTTCACATATCAAATAACAAGAAAAATCAACGGACTAAACGACACTCTTCGGCTAGCGGACATTAAACCGTTTAAAAGGATGCTAAAGAAAGTAAACCCAACGTGCTAATCAACTCTGTGAACGATCTAAATCCCTCTCTTGATTTGTAAGAAACTCAAAGCTGGAATATATGCAAATTTGTTCACTAAGTATCTCTCACCAAAAGCAAAATATGGTAAAATGTTATATGAATGGAACACAAACAAAAAACGTCTTTTTTCAGTAAATCGGGGCTCGTGGAAGACAAGGACATTATAACCTTATAATGACTAAACGAGCCGTTTTGTTCATTGTTTTTTAAACATATGTATGTACCTACACCTTATGTTTACTGTATTACATTTATAATGAACAATAAATGCTAACAATAATAACTAAATATATATCTAGATTTATAGTTATGTCTTCGTAAAGAATTTACTCTAACAACAATATCTTTTTTATTCTTTATTAAATAATTATAAATGGTAAATAAATATTTATTTCATTTCGTTTACAGCTGCACTATTTTTTAAATAAGTTTTAAAAGGTAATACTCTATTTATTTTTATACTTAAAACCGGGTTTTAACCGGTTTTTTACTATACGAAAAACCGAAAACCGGTTTTTTGGATGCCCTAATTATTACGGATACTCCGGAAGTATGCGATGCTGATAGATCCCTATGTGTCAATTAAAACAATGTTCTTAATTTTATTTGCATGTTATTTCCCATTTGAATTTTATGAAGGCACAAATTAGTTTAGCTAATTGTTTTGAGCAGGGTATATTTTTTTTTATTTTTATTTATAATAAATGGCTTAAAAGTTTATTATTATAGTAAGGTCTGTACCCAAATAAAAGAATATGCATTTTAAAATTGTTAATTATAAAGTTTTAGTAATGTATCTCATTATGCAAGGAGTAGGTTATGAGTAGCATAAAAAAATAGACATGAATATTAACCAAAATTCAAATTAAAAAACAGATTGAATTACAATAAACTTCAGGTGGAACCAAAGAAAATAAATTAAATTGGTAAAATTAAAACTGAAACATTTTACTAATGCAAATATCTTAAATTTGACAAAATTAACAAGTCTGAGCCTATTCTATTAAAGCTCATGAAAGACCACCTAGATGAGGAGCTAAGTAGGCCAGAGATTTGAGAGAATGGGAAAAATGATTTTTTTAAATTTTTGTCTTGTTTTCTACAGACAAAGCCGTTTATACTTTGATTGAAAATAAAATATTTCACTAGCAGGTAAAGTAATTCTTGGGAATTGTAGTCAAAAAACATGATATAAATAATATTGGGTATTTTGGTTAATAATATTATAACTTGGGATTTGGGACAAGCTTTCTCATTTTCTACTGGTAGTCAATTTGTTAACAATGTACTAAAAAATAAATATACTTATATAATATACTTTTCAAATGTTATCAACCATCAAAAAATACATACCCAATATCCTTCCCTTGTTGCAGTCTTGTCCAGATCCCATTAGTTCCCCTATAATCTGGTATTCGAGCTGCAGTGCTTATACCAGCACCAGTATAAACAACTAAATGTTGAGATTGTGCTATAGCCTGTGCCAAAATAGTGCATTTTTCTTTCAACTTTTCCATAGGTTCCTCAAATTCTTCAAGTCGTCGTTTAGCTGCATCCCGTTTTCTCCATCTATTTTGCACCTCTTTAACAACCTCCGTATACTCTTCCAATAATTTATTATCTTCATTACTTCGATCCACATCAGACTTTTGTAAAATAAGTGACACCTCAAAGAAAAATTTAAAACAATAAAAATAAAATTGGGTAAAAAGTAAGTAATTGTATTACTTTTTTAATAGTAGCATTTCTTTCATCTTTGGCACAAAGTTGTTTGTTTTGCAATGTTTGTTTCCTTAACAACCTCTTATTTACATTTAAATCATCATCTATTTCATTTTCCGGGATGGCATCTTCACAATTCTCAATATCCATCTTCAATTCAATTTACATAACACATTGTTGGTGAAGGGGCAGTTATTTATTATTATACAACATTTTTTGGTACAATGATTAATAAATGTGTTATCAAAACATAAACAAGTACATTGACCTTGTTAACCATATTGAATTTGAGCTTTAAAATCAATCATGCTAATGAGAATGGACATCTTATGATGTAATTTGATTTAGGGCTTTGTTCACTTGTACTTGTGTGTAATTCTTTGTGTGAAAATTAATGGGGGATTAGCAATTAATTTTCTCATTTGCAATGGCGTTTATTTATTTATTAGTCTTTCTATAAGGCGCCACCTTTCGCTACTAACACAAATAATAAATATTTAGATCTGACAAATAGGTAGGAAGTAGTGAATTCAGGTAAACTAATACCAACATTTCAGCGCTGTTTCTAACTAAATTGTGGTTTTAATATCATTGTCCTACAATAATCTTGTGATTATTGTTTTATATTATATAACTTTATATTTTATATAAGTTTATAGAAAGCAATCAAATTATATTTCACTTAACATTTTTCTTAAGTTTTATGTAACTTAGGATTTAACTATCACCGGGGAAAACTATATACTAATAAGTTATAATTATTGTTTTTTTTTTTATATTTAATGGTCAAAGTTGAAATAAAATTAAACAATCCGATTATATTTTTTATAAAATCAATTAAGGTATATATTAATAAGTATAAATTAATAAGTAATATATTTTATAAATACCGACCGAAGTTTGGGTTTCGGCAAGTTTCGGCCAAAAAAGGTCATAACTATTTCAGTGATTCTCAACCTTTTTTTAATCGCGACCCCTTTTAGTTTTTTCTTTAATTGTTCACGACCCCTCTTTGCATCCGTCATATTTGATCAATAAAACAAAAAATAAAAGAGGAAAGAACAAGCAAATGACGTGGACTAACCTAATGATGAACCTTTTTTTAGGGGAAGGGGTGGGGGGAAATACCTTTACTTACGACCCCCGATGCCTCGAAGAGCCATCATGCCTCGAGGAAAGTGGGACTCACCCGGCTTGGTGTTAGCACCAATCCTACCCACTAAAAACCACCCCATTTTTGCTTGAGACAGGGCGGAACCGCGCGAGCATTACTTCTCCCTGTCTCCTATGTACCGGCTTTGTGGTATTGTCCAGTTGATCCGCCACTATTCAATTATCTTTTCATTTAACTTTCCTTGGGATTTCCACTATTTTCAAGTTTACTAATTTCACTACTTTGGATTAATATCTGTTCACTATTTCACTTGAAATAAATTACTGTCTTTGTAAACAAATAGAAAACAGAAACATAGCAATAAAACATATGACTAACATAAAGTACACAAATAACATTAATATATAAATAAATTGTTTCAAAAGTTGTCCATAAAATGTAGAACTTTCAATAGTAATGTAGTACTCTGTCACTCTCACGGGCTCGCTCCGCATCTCTCTTCTTCGTCAAGACTTCTCTTGCGGCATCCCACTCCGCAGGGCCGCGTAATAACGCTCTTCCGATGTTGCTGCCGTTTCTGCATCTGCCTGTCGTTTGTTCCATCGTTGTTTTTTCTGTGGACCAAGCCACGCAATTCGCAAAAGTGTGTGCCAAGCATCGTCTATTGCACTTTCGCAATGATGACACCCCGGCCCCACTTCCTTTTTTATGCGGTGTAAATAGGTCCCGAAACACCCATGACCTGTGAGTGCCCGCGTCATATAGTGGTCAACCTTGCCATGCCTGCGCGAGTACCATAAAGAGACGTCTGGGATTATCTCGTGAGTCCATCTGCCCTTTGGATCCGCCTACCACTCTCGTTGCCATGTCCCCAGTGTTCTTTCCCGCTCTTTCTTCTTAACTCGGGCCTTCCATATTGGTTCTTCGCTGAGTCTCATCTCGTTTTGCCGCTCGTGGATGCGGGAGAGGAACCCTCGCTAGGAGGTGCAAGGGGGGGATGCCGGCTTGCACTAATACCGCCCCGGTCGCCACTGTGCGGTATTCTGCAGTTACCCTAACGGCGGACAGCCTCTGTATTGATATCATAGTTTATCTGTTCCTCGCCACAGATAGGCCACCACACAACACAGGCGCAGCGTATAATAAGACCGAGTGCACCACACTCATCAGCAACAGTCGCTTGAAAGGTTTGGCTCCCCCCACGTTCGGCATTAGCCGCGCCAGCGTCTGTGTCTTCATCAACGCCTTCTCCGCCGTCTTCACGATATGTTTGCTGAAATTTAGCTTTTCGTCAATTATAACCCCCAGGCATTTAAGGTTTTTTTTAACTTGTACTTCCCTTTCACGGATGCTTATTTTTGGTGCACGGATGGTACGTCTCGCTTACAGATGAGCATGGGATCCCATTGTCCCATCTGATCCCATCCCATCGTCCCATGGTATGGGATGAGTGGTATGAACGTCGCGTGCGATGGGATGGGATAGGACGACAATTTTGTATGGGACGGAGTGGGACGGATTTTGATAATCTAGTAAATTTAGTTCGTGTATGATTCATTGCTTTCATATAACACATAAGAATCTTTTTATTTTCTTTTGTTTTTAGACACAATCAATTAGACACATCAGTGTATTTTTGTTAGCTATTTCTAGACTTTTTTTTTTGCAGCGCATATCTTTTTTGTGTATTTTTTGTTTTTTTTGTTCGATGTAAATGCCGGGTTTGCCGACCCTTCGATTACGTCGGCCTATTGGCAGCCTATTGTATTCTGCATTCACATTCACTTAGGCCCAGAAACCTGTTGTTATTGTAAATTGCACTAACTACCATTTTTCACATTTGTCTTCTGGAACAAATGCGGCCGGCACTGGGGATAGAACTCGGGACCTCTATACTTGTTAGTTAGCGCTCTAACATGAGGCCACGAGCGTCACCACTACACCACTCGCGCCGGCTTTTTTGTGTAGGCTTTAGTTAAGTTTTTCACGACTCGAAAGTTTGTTGGTTTGTCTTTCGCAGTTTGTCGGCTACCGAATCGCGCTTGCGCAGTTCGGCTGGTCCTGGTCCTATTTTATCCTTAAAAATGGTGCAGCTTTGTTTTTAACGATTTTAACGATTAGATTGAAAATAGACAATAATCCAAAACAAAACATTTATAGTGCCAATACGCAAAATTTTAATACACGTCCAGTTCAGGAGATTTCTGGGATAATGATGTAGTTCCTGAAAAATCTTCCGATCCGTTTGCGACCAAAAAGACCATTTACCCATTGTCAAAAACTGAAAAGAAAGTCTGCTGTATGGGAAAAATGAGATGAAAGGGACGGGCCGCGACGGGAACGGATTGAATGAGATGGGATGGGACAAAAATTTTACGATTGTGGGATGGGACAGTGGGACGAAAATGTGATGGGATGGGACAGTGACAGGGATACGTCCCACGGGATGGGATCTGGGAAGAGAAACTTGTCCCATGCTCATCTCTAGTCTCGCTCCTGTTAACCGCAACTTCTAGACCCACACTCGCGAGCCAATGTACCCTCTCGGCGCTGTAACGCCCCGTCTATGGCCGACCACCTCGCCGAATTGAAGGGGTTCCGTACATCTAGTGTAGGTCGCACAGGGCATCGCGAAACGGCCTTTCCTCGCGTTCGCCATACGCACGATGTTCAGAATGGATTCCATTGCATCCATCGTCCATCGGCCCCTGCGAAAACGCCTGTTTGTTCGATGGCCTCATGGTTCGAAGTACCATGCGCTCGAGGAGCTTGCCCGTCGTGTCTAGCATGCACAGCGGCCGGTAGGAGCCCGCTGTGCTCTTGGGGATTAGGACCAGGCGCTCTTTCACCGCGGATGGAAGCTTTTCCCGTGCAGGCTGGCGTTGTATGCTAGGAGGAGGTCTTCCAGAGCACTAACCACCGTAGCCGCCACCGCCTCATTTGGTATTCTATCTATGTCTGGAGCCTTGCCAGATGGCAACCTCTTCGCCGCTGTCCGTAGTTCTTCTTCTGTGAAGTCTGGCGGATTCTGTTCACCCTCGCCTGCAGCTTCCCAGATTTGTCCCTCGTGAGTCGGGAACATGTCATCAATTGTGCGGTCCAATTCAATAGGGTCTTTTGTTACAGGGGGTTAATCTGCATCCCAGTCTTCCGGTAATAATACGGTAGGGATGATGGACCTAACCTAACCTGGGTTTATTGTATGAATAGGATGGTTGCGACTGGTACTACTTGGTAATTCACACTAAGGCCGAAGCCGCACTACGGTTTCTTCCCGCGAGCGGTAACCGCTATAACCGCGAAACCGCTCGAGAAACACACCGCTCGAGTACGCTATGGGAAAAATCGAAATCGATTTCGAAAAAATTGAAATGTTTCTCGAGCGGTTTCGCGGTTACTGCTCGCGGGAAAAAACCGTAGTGCGGCCTCGGCCTTAGGCGGTAACCGATATAAGCGCGAAACCGCTCGAGAATCGGAAAAATCAGTCGCGGGAAAAAACCGCAAGTGAGGCCGCTTGTATTAGCTTTACATTATTACATTAGATTATTCTTGCATGCCGCATGGACATAATATCGCCGCAAAATATCCGCAACATTTTGAAGTAAGAACATACCGATATTGATATATTTCGGTATCTCACACAACATTTCGTAACACATAATGTATGGGTGATGGAAATCCAATGTCCTTTTCTGCTTTCTAGTGTAATTTTACACCAACTCAATTCAATAGCTACACGCCCTGTTTTATCAGAGTTACAGAAAAGTTGACTTTTGTTTTTTCTTCTTTCAATTGCCATCCGGTTCGGATGTTGACGATCATGATGGCTATTCTTGTTTTGTTGGTGGCGACGCGGAACAGTTTAGCTGAAAACACACTGAACCAGCATCTAAGGTTGTTGGATATTCGTCTTTTTCCAGGATCTCTTTTGCTGTTAATTTTCCCTTGAAGTATTTTTTGGAGTAGGTCGTATCTCTTGGTATTTCGCATGACACGTCCTAGATATTGCAACTTTGGGCATTTAACTATGTTGATCAATTTAGGTGTTGGGTTCATTCTTCTCATTACTTCTATGTTTGTCACTCTCTGGATCCAAGTTATTCTCAAGATCCGTTTATAAAGCCACAATTCGAAGCTTTCTAGCTTCGTCAGAGAAGTGACAGTTGATAGTGACATAATTCGATTTCGCAGAAGATACTGATCCTCGTACTGCAAAAGACACGTATCACAGACGAAGTCATCACAGACTACGGCAAGTACCGCATCTTTAAGAGCAAAACTGATAGGCGAGTTGCCAAAGGCGCTGCACTGTTGGGGATAGTCTTCATAGTTCATAAGACCATACTCGAACCCATCAAGAAAGTCACACCAGTAAACAACCGACTGATGCCCATGCGCGTTCAGTGCGCCAACAAAAAATACACACTGATCAACGCACACGCCACCACTAACTAGATCAAAGAGAAAGACCCACAGTACACCGATAAATTCTGGTCAACCCTCGAGAAAGTATCCAAAGTCCCCAAGGATGACATTAAACTTCTCCTGGGCGATTTCGATGCACAGATAGTCAGAGAAAAAATGCACGGCAAAACAGTAGAAAATTATCCCGCAAAAAAATTCACCAACCAAAATGGCACACGGCTAATAGAACTTTCACATACAAGATATTCTCAGCGTGCACACTCCAAAAGACACAGGATCAGATGGAGCACAAGATCGGCGAATACCAGACAGCCTTCCGCCCTGGTTGCTCCTGTGCAGAACAAATCTTCAGTCTGAAGGCTGCCCTGAAAATCAAAGCCCTCAGGTACACTCCAGTTTCCTAAAGGAACTTTTCTGTAGGATATCTAACTTCCCGTAAACCATACTGATTATACTTGTAGTTTCTTTATCCATTATAAAAATTTTCATGCCAGCTAAAATATTTACTCCCATTTGTGGATTTGCTACAATATTTTCTCACTTTTATAAACCGCCTGCGGGAAAAAACCGTATTGCGGCCTCGGCCTTAATGTATTCAATGCATACATTAAACAATTATGAATGTTACTTTTCTATTTATACATATTTGTTCACTGTTTCAAAATATCAATTTACATTTTAAATCAAAGCGATCTTTTAAAAACAACATATACCACATTTTTACAACTAAATATAACCGTCACAACCTTTTATATTTTTACACCTTACTCACACCTTACCTCACAACCTTATTATTTATATTTTTCTTTACACTACGCTACTGCCACCCACTGCCATAAAATAGAAAAAGTGAACAATTTGGTAATTTGTAAAAAAAGGAAGAGAACAACAAATAATTGTAATAAAAGAAAACATGTTCTCTTTAAAAGAGACCTGTTGGCAACTCTACATAGAACCCATATTGCGATTAGCATTTTTCCAAAAAACGTTCTAACTTTTTGTTAACACTGTAACATCGAATCTTTTACTTGCACTGTATTTACAATACATAGTAACCTCTCAAATCTGACAGTTGATTGTCAAAAACTGTTTTGACAATGTAATATACAGATATGATAAATATCATAGACAAGTATCATTAAGTATCAGAGACATAGTATAAATATGTGCTGGAAAAAGTAAAATGTATACCTATTTTCTCACAACAAATAAATAATATATTTAAGAAAATGAATGTAATTGAAGCAGTTAAAGCCTACGTCAATAAAATGACGGAGGCGAGTGAACCTGGCATGAAAATTTTGATAATGGATAAAGAAACTACCAGTATAATTAGTATGGTATACGGGCAGTCAGATATCCTACAGAAAGAATTGTATTTAGTGGAGCGAATTGGTCAGTCAAGCAGGCTTGGTTTACCTTATTTACAATGTTTAGTATTTATTCGCCCTACTCAAGAAAACATTGAATGGTTAAGCAAAGAATTAAGAAACCCAAAATACGGAACTTACCACATTTATTTTAGTAATATTTTAGCCAAAGCAGATGTGAAAATTTTAGCTGAGCGAGACGAACAAGAGGTGGTTAGAGAAGTTCAAGAATTTTACATGGATTATCTTGCTGTTAACCCACATTTATTTTCTTTTGGTCTACCACATGCAATGGCTAATTTAAATTGGAGTGCAACAGCTTTGCAAAGAAGTGTACAAGGATTGATATCAATACTACTATCACTTAAAATTTGTCCACTGATTAGATATCAAGCTAATTCTAAATTATGCAAAGATTTAAGTTTAAGAATTAAAGAAGTCATTGATAAAGAGACTACATTATTTTCATTTGGCCAAAATGGTAACTCGTTGCTATTAATATTAGATAGACGTGATGATCCATTAACACCATTATTGAACCAGTGGACTTACCAAGCTATGGTCCATGAGTTATTAACAATAAATAATAACCGTGTTAATTTATCCCATATCCCAGGAATTTCCAAAGAGTTATCAGAAGTTGTTTTATCTGCTGAACAAGATCCTTTTTATTCAAAGAATTTATTTATGAATTATGGTGAAATCGGACAAAATATTAAAGATTTAATGGAACAGTTCCAAATTAAAGCCAAAAGTCATCAAAAGATTGAGAGTATATCAGACATGAAAAATTTTGTAGAAACTTATCCCCAGTTCAAAAAATTGTCAGGTAATGTATCTAAACATGTTACTGTTGTTGGAGAATTGGCCTCAATGGTCACAAAATATTCCTTATTGGAAGTATCAGAAATAGAACAAGAAGTTGTTTCTCAAAATGACCATTCCAATCATGTGCAAAACATAAAGAAATTAATAAACAACACTTCAGCAAACATAAGAGAAGCTGATGCAGCTAAATTAGTTATGCTGTATGCTTTGAGATATCAAAATCAGAGCAACAATGAAACTAGTAATTTAACTAATCTTTTAAGAAAGAAAGGTGTATCTGATTTTTACATAAAATCCATCCATAACATGATAAACTATGCAGGATCACATGCAAGGCAAAGTGAACTACTCAATGTTGAAAATGCAGTCAAAATTACAAAACGTTTCTTTAAAGGATTAAATGGAGTTGAAAATATTTACACACAACATAAACCCCTCTTGCATGAAACCATCGACTGTTTACTCAAAGGTCGTTTAAAAGAAAATTTATATCCATACACAAATCAATATCAAATTAATGGAAGACCTCAGAAAGTTATTATTTTTGTAGTTGGTGGTGTCACATATGAAGAATCTTTGACAGTTCATACTTTTAATAAAAACTTTCCTGGAACACAAATTATTCTAGGGGGAACCACAGTGCACAATTCCAAAAGCTTTTTGGAAGAAGTCGAACACAGTTTGAGGGGTCATAATAAAAATTAATTGTCACATTCCTAAATGAAAATTACGAAAAAATAATTTTAAATTTATAATTGTATTTATTTATAACTATTTTTATTTATGTGAAAAACAATGTAGCCAAAATAAAATATCAATGTAGAAATATTTTGTTTTAATTGTATTAATTCTAATTCATCAGGGTGTGAATACCGTTGTGTAAATGAAGTTTTCATTTATTGATAAACTAAAAATTCAAAACCTGTAAAAAGAAAGGAGCATTAATGTGATTCAAATGACATTCCTCACTTGTCCATTCCTCGAATTAAACATGATTAAAAAAAAATATGAAGAAATAGATATGATGGACATTAGGGTTGAGCGAAATATTTTTTTTCTAATAGTGAAAAATCGGTGCCTTTAAGACTTAAATTAATCCATGCAAAATATTATTTGATTTGAATTATAGTAATAGCCTCCGCAACGTCATTGAATTTTTCAAGAAATATGGTTTTTAGACTAATTGAAATTTTAATGAACAGACGTATTTTATTTTATTCCCAGAAATTATTATAACAACAGTTTGTTTCCTATACAAAATCAAAAAAATGATCTTTAGTTTATATTATAAAATAAGGGGAGTGAGGGAGCGCAGGAGGGGACAATTTGAACACTTGTCGCGTCGTCAGTGGACTATTGGTTTTGGCTTGAATTAGACTTGCGCTAGTTATTTAACAAGTAACCTAACGCAATTTTGTTTCGTAAAGAACATGCAAAGAACACGAAGTGTCTTTAAATGTCTCTTTTTGATGATATTTGTGAGATAAAAGACAATATTCTACCTACTTACGAAGATGTAATAAAATACTATGAATGGATAAGACATCAACTAAAGTTGCAACGGGAACTGCAAAAGAGCCCAGATTTTCAGAAATAGCAGATATAGTGACATCCAGAATTGAAAATATATGGCAAACTGCATCTATTCCGATAGTAACACCAACAAGGGTCGTACAGATGTTAAAAGCATACCATTTAAAATGCAAAAACCTACTCAAGTGTGTCAAAAGGCTGTCTCCGGTAAAGTTAGAAAGTTTTCGACAAAGTAGTAAGGTACTTTTTGATATTGCATGCAAGTGTAAAGATTTCCCTCAATGTATCTGTCGCTAGGATAAAAACGTTTCCAAACAAGAACATACTTTTTTAATTGATCAAAGAACCTCTCGAAGTATGATAATAGATGGAATCGACCTAAGTGTTACGAAGAAGTTGCAAAAGACCCTAAAGAGAAAACAGGAATGAGAAAACCGTCCAACTAGAGCCGTAAATACTTCGTTATCTGTTATAGAATTTAGTACTTCTCCGGTATCGTCAGCGTCCGTAAGTCGTAGTAGCTCAGATAATTCCACAAACACCATAAACAAAAGCTTTCCGAAAAAAGTATGCGTCGATTTTCCAACTTTATCAAAGACCTGTATGTATGTTGTATCAGATAGAGCAGCTGCAGCGATTGCGTCGTCTGTAGTGCCGCCTATACATTTCAATGCTTTAACATATATTGATTTAATATATTGGCAAGAAATATTAAGTGAACCACCGATTATGAAAAACTTGCCTGACCAAGAAATTCAGTCTATCGTTTAATCAGGTGGTGAGAGTGAAGTGTTGTTTTAAGGCTTCCATGCCACTTCCATATTCCATAAAATTGACGACGATGGCTGCTAGTTCTCAATGCATAAAAAAATCACGATTCGGTGCAATAAGAGCCAAATTGGAATCACGAAATGCAATGCCTAAAATTTGAGACAAAAAGAGTTTTTTTATTGATTTTTTTTAAATAAAATTTTTATGAATGTTGTATTTTTGATTAAAGGTGATTAATATATCGCGGGCTTAATGAGAAACTGACGTAACTACAATTTTTATGATTTCCTGATTATTGGCTATTTCTCTTCCTTTGGGTATTATAGATGAGTGTGAAACTAACGTATATGAAAAAATATTAGGGAACATCATGTTCCCTAATATTTTTTCATATACGTTAGTTTCACACTCATCTATAATACCCAAAGGAAGAGAAATAGCCAATAATCAGGAAATCATAAAAATTGTAGTTACGTCAGTTTCTCATTAAGCCCGCGATAAATCTGAATTATATTTTACGTTTCATTTATCACCCATTTATCATTAAATTAAGCTTAATATGTGGCCATAACTGTACTAGACTTTTATCATTAAATTAAAAGTTTGGAGGTCAGTGCGGAGGCAGAAGATATTCATCAAATTAATTCAAAAATTATATTTATTTTAACTTTAATATAATGCACCAACCCCCCCAACCAAATTCGTAGGACTAAAACCCGGCCGTCCATTGTAATAGACGGACTTGTAACTATACTCGTAACGGCGTGAAAATGCAGCTGCACTGCGCCGAGGTATCAGGGGCAAGTTACGCGTCGAGGTACGTGCAGGTTATTTTGAGTTAGGAAATATGCGTCAGTTTTTCAAACACGGACAACTAAACACCGCGCATATAATGTATGCCTAACATACTATGCCTAAAGTGACCATACGTCCCGATTTGGGCGACAGTCCCGCTTTCAGGCTGTCTGTCCCGCTGTCCGCAGCGAGGGCAAAAACTTTTTTTTTTGGGTCGTAGTAAGCACCTCAGGGTTAACTTAGCTAGTGGACCCTCCGGAATATCACAAGAATATTGGGACCGCTTTTCGCATAACTTTCAAGATGTTGCTGCATAGTGTTGCCCTTATATCCCCCCTCCACTTACAGTGATTAGGGGTTCAGGTACTAACATTTTTTATCTTTTCGGCTTCTTACCTTTCCGCTCGTCTAGAATTTTTATTGTCCTGATGTCTTGGATCATGCTTTTGATGTATCTGCCCATAAGTCCTCCGTCGAGATCATTTGTTTAACCATAGTTGATGGGTCTAGTGTTTGTCCAGTCTTATTTTATCCCTTTCAGGTACCCACCTGTCGCACTAAAAAACGGTATGCGCCGCGCTGTCTGTGAGTCCACAGTAAATACAGAGGAAATCTGTGGCCCTACCGATGCTATGGAGAAAGTTCCTGAAACAGCCATTTCCGCTCAAAACTTGAGTGACGTAAAAATTTGTTTCGCCGTGTTATGGTAGGTGGGTATCTACTTACTAATGCTGCATTTACTCAGTGAACAACCAGACGTGGAGCTTGTGGAGCAAGTCCTAAGTTGCCATTGTACCATAACAAAAATGCCTAAATGCCAGTATACAGTGTACCTTTAATATTATTTTGCAAAATAAGTATCCGTTTATAAAACAAAGAAGTGGTACATCTACAGAAAACGTTACATGCGAAAAGTGTCGTACTGATTTTAGTATTAGCCAACGATATCGAGAAACATTTATAATCGGAAAAAAATCGGGCTTTCCGATCAAGCCACGGCGTCAAGTTCGTCAATGCTTGCGTTTTTTAAAAGAAACAATTTGCCTACTTCTAAAGATTTGCATATATAGCTGCAGCGGAGGGTGCGTGGGCGTTTCATACAGTGCAAGAAAATAACAGGTTTCGCCCAAATGACTGTGCTTCTTATTTAATTCAAACATGTTTTGAGCAAAAATTTAGATGTGCTCGTAAAAAATCTCAGGCCATTATTGTAAATGTGTTGGCCTCTATGGCAAACGATGAAATGAAAGACCTTCGCGAAGCCACACTGCGTTAGTTTATTAAAAGATGCTTCAAAAATTGGCTCGATAAAATTATTCCCAGTTTTAATCCGCTATTTTTTACCATAAGAAGGCGTCAAGGTTTTAGAGTTTCGAGAATAGTCAGGAAAAACATTATTTAATGGAAGTATTGTCTTGCAATGATATGAAGAAGAAAATTTTTGAATTTTGTAGAGATAATACAAACTGCAATTTTGGAGGAAAGAATAGAAAGAGGATTAATAATGTTTACGCATAATTGAACAAATCATTCGGAAGACAGCTCATTGCGATAGGATGTGGAGCCCACATAGTTCACAATGCGATCAAGAGAGCCGCATAAGTCAACGGAGAACTTCGAATCCATCATGAAAATTTATTATTTTTTCTACATCTACAGCGTTCGAGTAGAAGCTTTGAAAGAGTTCTGTGATTCAAGTGACACAGAGTATCACAAACTGCAGGGCTACAATAAAACACGAGAGCTTGCGTTGATGCCCGCGCTTGAGAGAGTTCCAAAAATGTTCCAGCCTTTGAAAAGCTATTTTATGAGCATTCTCTGAATTGTGGTTACATTTTTTTGCATGCACACGCACCGACTTTCCATTAAGCCATATTGAAAATCGAGGGACAATACGTGTCTGAAATTGATTCTGCGAAAGAAATCGGCACCTGGAGAAATCGCTTTTTATTTCTCACACTGTCCAAAATGTTTTTGTAAACTTGCAAGAAACCGACACTGCTGTTGACCAGCTGAATATAAAAACTGAGGCGGCTGAGTTTTATTTATTTTTATTTATTACAAGCAGGTAAAGAATACTTAGCAGGAATACGGAGCAGTGGTGTCAATTTAACGCAGAACTAGTGAAGTGTTAGAATAGGTAAATTTGTAAAAAAATCCCACATGGGAAGAAATACAGAATGTTATGGATTAGTGTTTTCGCTTATTTCAAACTACGTTACAGATGAAAAAATCACTAGCTGGAATGCTGATAATGTTCCTGCTGAAAACCGGTGGGTGGAAGCCTCAACTGTACGAACTTTCGTATAATTATTGAGTACACTATGTGTCTACCGGGAAGTAACGCAACAGTCGAAAGAGTTTTTTCTCTAATGAATAAAATATGGACAAGTGACAAAACGCAGTTATTATTTCGATTACCAAGACTAAGATCAACAAATCATCTAATGAGCTTCATTGATACTTGAAAACTAGACCCGATATTTTGAAACTGATTTATTCCTCAAAAAAATACAAAACAACTGCTTAGGCATTAGAAGTCATGTGACTAAGGTTTAGTAACTGAACTAATAAATGTACTCAACTAATATATGTACCTACTAAAAAAACTTTGTGTTATTCATTTTTTTCCTAATAAACTAAATTTTTTTAAAATAATTCTGCGGGTGTCCCGCTCTGATGAAAAAAATAAATGGTCACGTAAGGTATGCCCAGAACAACGATAAACTCGTTGAGACGAGATGCATTCCCTCGCCGGTTCGAGTATTACTTTTTAGTTTAGTTTAGTAGTAGTATAGTAGAAATTCAAAAGCAAATCTTTCGATGTATAGGCAGAAAGGTTTAATCTCACTGTTACAATGTATTTCCACTCATTTAACAACAATTTACATACAGTATTGCTACAGACAGAATTAATTAATAAAATTAATTAATTAATTAAATTACACATTATTTTCCTAACCGATATCGAGGTATACTAGTCAATGAAAGTAATTCAGAAAATGATTACATGACATTTTTAAAATAATGAAAATTTTGCTGAAGATGAACAACCTGAAGAAGGTCCAGAAGCCAGTAGCGTCGCTAGCGTCGGTCAATCGGGCGAATGCCCGGGGCGCACGGGCTAGGGGGGCCCCCACCGAGCCACCTCATTTTAATACAATATAAATACAGACGATTGGAAACAGTTAGCAAACGTCAAAGATGCGCAATAATAAATGAGGAAGTAACTTTTAAATTGCATTATTTAACTCTTATTTTAATTTTATTTTTCAATTTAGATTTCTTAATGTTGCGTCATTCTACCACAATTGCATGTTGGTATATAAGAAATTAAATATTCGAATTAATAACGTAAGGGCAAGGATTTACAGAAAAAACAGGTTTTTGTCAAATACTGCGTTTTGAAAGTTGCCTCTTCGAATGTATTAAATCAAGCGAGTATGCAAAAATTATTTATTTAATATCAATATGCAAGCAGAATACGCAGAAATCGCTGCAAAAGAAACTGCTTCTACGAACAGACCTTTTAAAAAATAGACTCGTCTTGTCTAGTATTATAGTCTGTCTAGCAACTCATTCTCTGGCGGAACTCATCATTACGAAAATCCATAAAACTCGATTTCGAACTCCTTAAGTATTGGCTGGCTGTACCAATAAAAAAAAATTACATCAAGCATAATTTTCCCGCAAATTTAAAAAATACGTCTGAATCTGTGGTTTGAAAATTGGCTTCATGCAGCGCATTACAGTTTTACTAATATTGCCATAGGTGGATACGCACCGCCTAGCTACGCTCATGTGCAACTGAAATTTGTAAAAAAATTCGGTCTCTTTTTAAAGCTTTTCATGTTTGTGGTGAACGTCTGAGGTTATTAAAGTGGGCAATCATTATAATCCAGAAATTAATAAATTCATCTAAAAATTTCACTTTTTTCACTTAAAATTGTCATAAATTGTTAAATACAAATAAATTTCTGTTGCAGTATTAATGCAACAATAAATTATTTTGAATTCGAGTCGCATCACATCAAAGGCGGCAATATCTGTGTGTTATGGGACATTGAACCGTATGAACGAGTAGATAGGAAGCGAATTCGGCTTAATCTTCCACAACAAAAATAATGAATATTGCCGTTTTGAAACTATACTTTACTATACTTGATACTATACTTTCATACATGTAATTTCATTATTATAAGTATCAGGTATATTTATTAATTGATATTTTAATTTGTGCAGGTAAAATGTCTAAAAAACGTCCAAACTATACTATTGAAAAATTTTTCATAAAAAAACCAAAAACTTTGACAGTTGATAAGAAGGATGATGAACAAATTGTAAACAAAACAAGCAAAATTGCAGAAACAATTGACTCACCAACGACATCAACAATTCAAAATAGGGAGATTGAAGAAGTGGATAATTCTCCCAAAGATATTGGAAATTTTATTAATCAACCCATAAGTAAATATTTGAAAAAGGAACTGCTACAAAATTCTTTTACACCTCTAAATAATTATGTGTTCCCATACTCAGAACATACAAAAAAGGGAAAAATTGAAAAACGCTATTTGAAACAAAGCCATTTAACAAAATATCCTTGCTTAGTGTATTCACCAAAACTGCAAGGAATATTCTGCAAATATTGCTTCATACAACGTCCAACATCTGTAGGTAGTGAAAAATGCAATGTGGAAGCAGGTGCTTTAATCACTAAACCTGTGACAAAGTTTGCTAAACTGCTGGGAGCAGAAGGATATTTGGAGAAACATCAACGTGCAAGCTATCATAAAAATGCCATTGAAATTTGCAATATGTTTTTGCAGAATTATGATAAGCCGGAAAATCAAATTGAAAATATGTTATCATCTCAACGTTTGATTCAAATTCAGAATAACCGGAATCGACTAGCTCATATTTTAGACGTAATCATAAAAATCGGCCGACAAAACATTGCATTTAGGGGTCATCGAGATGACGGCTCGTTAGATGACTTTCCTAATAAACCTTCTGGATGTATTACGAACGAGGGCAATTTTAGGGCAATTTTGAAATTGTTAGCAAGATCCGGCGATACAACATTGAAGGAGCATCTACAAAATGCATCTGCGAACGCAACTTATATATCCAAAACAACTCAAAATAGTTTAATTAAATTTTGCGGTGATGAAATTGTGAGTAAAATTAAATTTAATGTAAACAAAGCCGGTTTATATTCCATAATGTTTGACGAGACGACTGACGTATCCACAATATCTCAACTAAGCATCGTGATAAGATATGTGGTAGAAGATGAAATAAGAGAAGACTTTGTGGGATTCTTTGATTTGCATCAATTAAACTTTGGAGAAGATTCTAATGCTGAACCGGTTTTAAGTGGAAAAGTACTTGGAGATTCGGTTAAGAAAATTCTGTAGAAACATGAATTTAATTTGAAAAATTGTGTCGGCATCTGTACAGATACCTGTAATATAATGTCATCTAAGCAACGTGGAGCGGTTGCAGAAATTATGAAATATACTGAATGTGCAGTCTGGGTACCATGTCATAACCATTCTCTTAATTTAACCATATCAAAATGCATAGATGTCAAAAGTATTAGGAACTGTTTTGGAATAATTCGCGAAGTGCTTTCATTTTTTAATGCGTCTGCAAAACGGTCTTTTGTACTAAAAAAATCTATGGCTAAAACATCATTGGGTACTTTATGTGATACTCGGTGGGTTGAAAGACACACAACAACGCTAGCGTTTGACCAAGATTTTGCGGCAATTTTAGAATCATTGAACAATATTAGTGTATGGGACGATGCCACATCATCATCGAAAGCTAACATATTGAATACCTCATTATTGACACTTGAGTTCATTGTTTCATTAAAATGTATCAATCACATTTTTGCCTTAACGTTACCATTCAGTAGAATATTTCAAAAAGAGATATTTGATATAAGTACAGCCGCTACGGGTATAAATAATCTTATCTTAGTACTCACTTCTGAAAGAAATAATGTGGAAAATATTTTCAATAACATTTGGAAAAACATTGAGAAATTAGCAAGTGAACAAAATATAACCATTACTCTGCCCAGAATTGCACGAAAACAAACAAATAGGGACAATCAACCAGCAAGTAGCGCCGAAGAATATTTCAGAAGATGTATTTTTATTCCTTTGTTAGATTTTATTTTAAATGATGTGAGTACTAGGTTTTCTTCAGATACTATTGATGCTTTTCATTTGAGTAAATTACTACCTCAAAACTTAATCAAATTGGACAATGAAAACTTTAAAAATTTATCTGAAGTTTTATGGAAGAAATATGAGACTATATTTCAGAAAGTTCAAAATTTAAATTCGAAGTCAATATTTGGAGCCGAGTTAAACTTATGGCGCGCTAAATGTTTTCGTTTAGTAGAACTCGGAGGAAATAATTTTCTTCAACCTGTTCGTGAATATTATGAACATTGCGATCGCGAATGTTATCCGAATTGTAGCATTCTATTAAAAATTTGACTTACGTTGCCAGTTAGTGTAGCTACTGCAGAACGAAGTTTTTCAGCCCTTCGTAGGTTATAAACCTGGATTCGAAATAGGATTGCTGAGGATAGATTGACGGGATTGGCGTTATTACACGTTCATCAAGATATTTCTATAGACATTGAAAACGTTATTGATAAGTTTGCAAATTCGCAAAAGCGAAAACTTGAATTTATTATTTAAATTTAAACGCTAAACTTGATAAATTTTTAATTTCTCAATTTATTATTTGTTATCAAAATTACTTGATTCTATTTAATGGAGATTTCCTTTTGAAAAAATGTGCTGCTTTATTTTCCTTGCGACCGCCCCCCCCCCTTGCGTATTTTCTGGATCCGCCACTGAACTCATTTCACCAGTCTGCTGTTTACATAGACGGTGCCATATATCAAAATTTTCTAACTATAAACGACAAATAAGTATTGAGCGTTTATTATAAAGTGACCACACGTCTCGATTTTGGCGGGACAGTCCCGCTTTTTAGAGAACAGTCCCGCGTCCCGCCGATTTTTAAAAATGTCCCGTTTTTTTATTTCTTATTTTAAATGTGCTGTAATATATAACATAAAATTTTTCCAAATATTGCCATAAAATCTTCTTTTTTAATGCCACCCAATGAAAAACTTTAATATGGCAGTTATTATACAAATTTCTGACTTCTTTCAGAAAATCCGGTCGTTTAATAACACCTTGTTCTGAATTTTTTTATTGGGTGACATTAAAAAAGGAGATTTATGGGAATATGTGAAAAAATCTTTTGAATATATTAGTAACCATTTTCCGAAAAATAATATTTGCGAAAATGATCTTTTTGGTGAAGTGTTATTGGTATAAAGATATGTTACTGATTGCTGAAATTAAAGCAAGGAAAATAAAGTTCAATTAATTTTGTTTTCCTTTTATATTAATATATTATATTTCTTCAATGCTGGATTCAATGTTCCTTTCTTGTATGTATTAAAAAATAAATTATTTATTTGTTTATTCACTTTTTTTAATTACTGGGGGCCCCACCTCAATATTTATGCCCGGGGCCTCAAAATCCAAACCACGGCGCTGGTTGAAGCATTTACCGACTCAAGTTCGCATTCCGATCCAGAATTTAACAATCCTCACATTAATTTGAAAGCTCGTTATGGACGAAACTGCTGGAAAATATCTAACAGAATTAATAGTCCACAATTTGATACATCAGCCCCTACTGATAGACACTTGGAGCGAAAAGACTGGAAAATCTTATACTACATCGCAATGTATCTTGACGATTCTGATGTGGAAAATATTGCGCCTGTACCAATTTCAAATATTTTTTGGAGCACGATAAACCCCTCAATTTGTCGACATATGAAGTCTGTAAATTCCTTGGAATTTCCATCTTGATGTCGTGTCTCAAGTTTCCTCAGATTATAATATATTGGACCGCCTCCACGCGAGTGGAGCGTATCGTCACCAGTATGGCTCGTTTTAAAGTTGTCGGAGATAATGACATCCCGGAGGATACAAAAAAGGATAAACTGTGGAAGATCACCATATATTTAACTGCAGAAAAACTAATTACAAAATTTCATAAAAAAGGTTTAACTGAACAAATTATTAGGAACGACGAAAAAGTCGAACATCGTGCTTGTTTTGGTCAAAATAATAAATAAATAATGGTTTGATCAAAAACCAAAATTTTAATAGACTCCATAGGCTTAGGGTAGCAACCTGCGGATCAATGCAAGAGATGGTCTAAAAAAGACTCTAAGTATGTGCAGCTACCTCGCCCTAACAGAACAAAGAGTTACAATGACACCATGGTAGGAATTGATTTGATAGACAGGATAATAGAGCCTTCCGCTCTTGCCTCTCGATTTCCTTACTCGCGTATCCATTTCTTCAGTAGTATTCCTCTTTTCCATTCATTTCTGTATTCATTTTTTTTCTTTCCAGCATTCAGTCAATAACCTGCAGTCTTCCCTTCTGTTCATTCTCTCTCAGTTTGCACCTGTTACATTCCTCTTACACTATGTTTCCTGGAGTTTCTGTCTATCCCTAACACCCATCTCAGGTATTTCCATCCCCAGATTTCTGCTTCATACATCAATATACTCTATATAAATCTTTCAAAATTCATCCTTTTCCTGCGCAAGTCGTTTCCCCATTTTCTTGCTCCTATCCCTTGTTTACTTTCCTGCCCTCTCATTCATAAGGTAGCCTAGGTACTTAAACTCTTTTACTTGCTCAATTGTTCGCCCTTCCCACTTTTAACCCTTCTCCTCGTTCTTCCTCTTTCTCTCACTAAACACCATCAAATTCTCCACATTCACTTCTATGTCTTTCTTCCTCACATACCTTCCTAGACTTTCTTTTTTCGACTTTTCTGATTTCTTTGACTTTCGATCATTTCATTCATGTGCCCTTCGCTCTTTGCCACCGATACATCATCCGCGAGCGCCAGGCTTTATACTTTCTCTCTAATTATCACAAACCCTCCCGCAGCACCCTCTTAAACATTCTTTCTATATCTGCCACAAATATCGTAAATAATAAGGGACTGAGGTGACAACCTTTTCTTACTCATTTTGTCGTCTCGAATCAATCGCCTCTCTCTCCCACTCTCATTTGCTTATTGTTCTTGCATATACCTCTTCCACCCTCTCTAACAACCACATGTCTACTCCAAATTCTCCCATACATTAAAACATTTTTTTCTATATCCAGTCTGTCAAACGCTCCTTGAAATCTAAGAATAATGCACACACCCTTCCTTCTTTTTTTTAGTTAATTCTTCGTTAAGAGATTGTCTAGTCTCCAAGAAACTTTTCCAAGAAGCATTAAACGCAAACGAAGGTATTAAGATAAATGGCGAAAACATCAATAACATACAATACGCTGATGATATCATCATAGTAGCAAACACCTTGTAGAGCCTACAGTGTTTAATGAACAAAGTCAAAACAACAAGCGAACGGTATGGACTGAGATTAAACACCTCAAAGACAAAATTCATGGTCATATCTAAAAAAACCGGCCAAGTGCGAGTTGTGACTCGCGCACCAAGGGTTCCGTACAAACTTGTAAGTAATGTATCTTTTTTTTGTGGAGGACATAGCAAGCACATTCAGTTAACTTGACAAGTGGCCCTCCTGAAATCACGACCATCTTAGTACCGCTGCAAGCATAACCTCAAGATGTCGCTGTCGTACGATGGAATTCTACCCTATATTTTATTACCATACATCCCCATTCACTATGAGTGTTTAGGGGTTCTGGAACTTCACTATTTGTTTTTACTGCTCAATTTTGCCTGTATACCTATATAAAGGTATACAGGGTTATTTTTTTAAATAACGCGAATATTTTTAAACTTATAAAAAGAAAACTTTATTTTAGTATTACACTTATTCACTAACTTAAGATCTAACTATTTTTAGATCTAATATAAACTAATATATTAACTATTTCTAGATCTATTTCGATACTCTTAACATTCAGTTGTTCAATTGACAGCTTTTGGGCAATTGACTACCAAAAAATATAGGGCGTACGTGAATTAAGTATAAGTAGATTATAAAGAAAAATTAGACGAAATGTAATATATACAGGATGTTACGGGACTTGAGTATGTCGCATGTCGGTTATAAACATGCAAAATTTAGACATAATAAATACCCTGTATATATTATGTATAAAGAGCGTACGTGATGAAATGCATAACGAATATAAACAAAGAAAATTCAGAATAAACAGCTTGGTGCCAACACATACCTTTTAACCTTCGGACCTAACCGAGGAGGACCTAACTGTATGCAACCCATATGCTTCTGGAGCCTAACAATACTACTACGACAACATTAGTGTATTTTCATAAGTTTCTAATAGTAAATTCGCATTTTTCTTGTAATTAAACTACATATTTACGGTTTTCAGATTTTTCCCTTTACATGTGCTATAAGACACCGCTTCTTGCCAAATTTCATGATTCTAGGTCAACGGGAAAGGGTACTTCCCGTTAGGTTTGGATTCCCTCGTGAAATTGCAAAATATGCGACATAAACGGTCATATCTTTTGATGGCGTTGACTTACAACTTTGATTTTTTCACAGCTGAAAGAGACCCGAGTATTGGATACAAATTTCAAATTGTTACCCCTACGCGTCCCTGAGAAAAATGGTCTTGACAGACAGACAGACAGACAGACGGACAACAAAGTGATCCTATAAGGGTTCCGTTTTCGGTACGGAACCCTAACAACGAGGGTCCACAGAAAGATACTTCCACACTAATACTTGGCCATGAACGCGTTGAGAGAGTAGAGAAATATGTCTACCTTGGTACCTTCACAAATGACGACTGGGATCACTCCAAACAAATTCGTGCAAGAATAGAACAGGCCAGATCTTCTTTCTACAAACTAAAGAAAATGTTCTTCTCCAGCGACTTTTCACTTCCCCTTAAAATCTGAATGGTAAGGTGCTATATCATGCCTGTTGGTGTGGAGGTCCGGACATTAACACAGGCGATGCAAAATGGACAGGAGGCTTTCGAGTTTTGGATATATAGACGCATCTTGTGCATATCATGGATCCGTCATATCACAAATGAAGAAGTACTCCAACAAATCAGTAAAAAGTAAAGACATAGTCAACATCGTCAGTTAGGGTATATAATGTGAAATGACAAATATTGCATATTATAACTAGTCATGCAAGGAAGATTAGATGGGTGAAGAGGACCAGGCAGACGACGTAACTCCTGGCTTAAGAACTTACACCAGTGGTTTGGCCCTTCATCAATTCAACTGTTTCGTCAAGAAGTTGATAAAGCCAAGATTGCCATGCTAATCGACAACATCCACAATGGATAGGGCACTCTAAGAAGAAGATATTAAAAAACAAAACTAGAAATAACGTGAATTAGTCTATCTAGCTTAGTCACATGGGGGAAATTGTAAAATATAAAACTAAACAAGATAAAGCAGCTTAAAAAACAAGGCAAATGCAACAAAGTATAAAATAAATCGACTTGAAAAATAGAAACAAAATTTTCATAAAAACTTTTAATATTCAACTTTTTTTAGTATCTTATTTTATTTTCCTAATAATTTACATCATAATCTGTCATTTTCTTTGCTAACATCCACCAGGTATCTAAAAATCCAACATCAATAATCCTACTAAGTATTTGAGAATATTTTAATTGTAAATAAGAACATTGATTTTCAAATGCTGCACACTTATTACTAGTATTATCTAACCATACAAAAGATAAAACTCCTAAACTTGTGTGTCGTATTAATTGGCTATTGTAAGACTTTTCTATGTATTTAAGGTGTTCTGCGACATCACTTCGAACTAGACTAGGATGAACTAAAGAAACATCATTTGCAGCTCTAACGTAGGCATCACGGAAGTGTGTAGAGCTAGGATTGTGTTTTGCAAAATAAACTATGAGTCCCGTGGTAGAGCCAATAAGTATCGCTTTTGATGGTTTATCTCTCACATCTTTTAGGACGTCGATCGCAACATCTTTGTAGTCTTTACAAACATTTTTCCAATATTTCAGCCAATTTTCTGCCATTGTGCCTTCCACTTTCTTCTCAAATTTGGTGATTTTTTCATTCACATTTTCGACGATTTTACTTTTCCTCTGTTTTATTGAACTAAATAAACCAACACTTTTTTTTAATTTAAACATTATCTCGTTAATTTTGAAGAGCTGAGAATCAAATTGAGGTTAGGGCACTGGTTATGACATTTCTTGTCTCTGAATGTTTACAGATTCTTAACCTAGAACTTTACAGAACCCCAAAATATACTAAGCAATATTAAATAAAAATGTTTCTATTAAGAGTAAAATCAATCTCGACAATTCGTCTTTATTGCACTAAACCAAACAAAAATAAATATTCCAGTACTGTTTTGCTTCCACAAACCAAATTTCCGCTTCGATTGGAAAATCAAAAATTGGTGGAACGGGACACAAAATTAACTGTAAAAAACTCAATAACTATAACTATAACATCTAATAAAAGTTTACATCTACTTATAGGAATCTTATAAGTCCTTATATTCATGGCAAAGTGAGAATTTATCTGGCACCGATTTTGTCTTACATGATGGGCCACCCTATGCCAATGGTGTACCACACATGGGGCATCTTATAAATAAAGTAAAATTTAACGAAGCAGAAGGTATTTCTAATTCTATTTATTCATTTTTATGTGTTGTAGGTGTTAAAAGATATTATAGTCAGATCAAAAATAATGGCAAAACAACGAGTTCATTATGTACCAGGATGGGATTGCCATGGTTTACCAATAGAATTAAAAGCAGTTACAGATTCTGGGAATGAAATTACTCCAATGCAAATTAGGCATAAAGGTATTTTTTTAGCTGTTGTCTGCTCGTTGGGCATAAGCCTCTCTCTTGCTCTTCCACTTAGTCCTGTTATGGGTCGCTTGGTACCAGTTAATGCCTTCCGTTCATTTGAGATCATCGTTCCATCACATCTGTGGTCTTCCTACTCTTCTTCTGTTGTTCCATGGTCTCCATCTTGATTTGATGATTTTTAATTAATGATTTTTTCGCTCCATTTGTCTTCATTTCTTGCGACATGGCCAGCCCAACTTCATTTCTGCTATAGTATTTCATTTGGTACATGCCTTACTTTTGTCTTCTCTCTGATCCAATTGTTTCTTTTCTTGTGTCTCAGTGATATTCCTAGTATGTGTCTTTCAATTGCTCTTTGATTTACCCTTAGCTTTTCCATTATTGTTTTGGTAATTGCCCAGGTTTGCGATCTATAAGTGGTAACTGGTAGTATACACTGATTGTATAGGGCGCTTTTTAACTTCAGGGGGATGGAATAAACGGATGATATATTTTATTTACTGAACAAATATAATTCTAATAACAATATTTACAAAAAATAATGTAGGTATAGACACTTTGACAGAATATATAACATATAAAAAACAATAACTTAAACTAACATAAATAAAACAAAAAAATTAAAAATTTACTCTTCTGGCTTTCTCCTTTGCAAAATTATTAATGATGTCATCGTAGTTTATTTTCTCTGTTATCTCATGTTCTATGGCTAATATAGATAAATTTTTTAATCTTTGTTGGGACATCGAAGATCGCAAATATTTTTAAATTATTTATAATTTAGAGAACAGATGTTCTCCATTGGCAATGGTAATAGGTAAATATTCTTAAGCAAATAATAATATTAGGAAAATTTTCAGATAAATTATTTCTGTCTATATAACTCACTGCATCCAGAGGTGTCATACCTGTTGTTAATATATATATATATATATCACACAATTTGTAATTCGTTAGACAAATTTAAAGGTTCTATTATATTATATTATTATACAGTATTCTGCCTAGTGGCAGGTCCTTGTCTTTGTATGGAGAATTTCTGCCTCCAATGTTCCCTGTCCTCAGCTTCTTCCTTTAGCCTGCTGTATCTCCTCCTTTCTTTCATGTCATCCAGATGTTGTATTCTTCTTCTTCCTCGACCTGCAGTTCCTTTAATCTTCCCTTCAATGACGTCATGTATGAGCCCCTCATGTCTAATTATATGTCCGATCCAGTTGGCCTTCCTCTGGAGAATTGTATTTAGAATAATTCTCTTTTCTCCTACCCTTCTTAGTACCTCCTCGTTTGTCACCCTATCTGTCCACTTGATCTTTCCTATTCTCCTCCAACACCACATTTCAAAACTTTCGAGGTATTTTTTCTCCCTTTTCCTCATGGTCTACATCTCTGCTCCATACAGTGCAATGCTCCAGATGTAGCACTTCACCAGTTTCTTCCTTAGTTCCAAGCTCAACTTGCTGGTCAGTAGAGTCCTCTTCTTGTTGAATGCAGCTTTGGCCATGGCGATTCTTGCACGAATTTCATTTGTGCAGTATGCATCCTTTGTCAGCAGGCTTCCCAAGTACTTGCACTGTTTTACATTCTCCAGTTCTTGATTGTCGACTGTTATCTTCAAAGGTTTTTCCCTTTTTGATATCCTCATCACTTTACACTTTTTTCCTTGTTAATTTCCATGCCATATTTCCTTCCAGTTTCCACCAGCCGGTTCATCATGAGTTGTAGTTGTCTTTGGTTCTTGGTGAGTACTACCAGGTCATCTGCATATTTGATGGTGTTGATGAGGCGTCCCCCTATCTTGAAATTTCCACATCCTTTCAAAGCTTCTCTCGCCAGCCATTCACCATACAAATTGAAGTGACTCAGCGATAGACAACATCCTTGTCTGACTCCTCTTCCTATTTCTACCCTGTTTGTTTCTCCATAATTCAATTGTACTTTTACTCTTTGTCTCATGTACAGATTGAAAATTAGTCTCCGGTATCTCCAGTTGACACCAATCTCCTTAAGAATATTCATCAATTTTGTCCAGTTAACTCTATCGAAGGCCTTCTGCCAATCTACAAAACACACGCAGACTTCTTCGTTAACAATCAAAACTCTCTCCGACAATATCCTCATCATGCCTATGGCGTCCCTGGTTCCTTTTCTTTTCCTAAATCCAAACTGATCATCTTCCATTACTTCTTTGATTTTATATTCTATCTGTCCATTGAGTATTTTTGCAATGATCTTCGCCACGTGTGAGATCAAACTAATTGTTCTGTAATCACTACATTTCTTGGCTTACTGTTTCTTTTCTAGAGCAACCATAGTGACATCTAAAAAGTCTTTAGGCCATTCCCCAGTTTCGTAGATTTTGTTGATGAGTTGTGTCAATGCTTTCAAACCTCCATCTCCGATTTCCTTCAGCAAATCCACTGGTATGTCGTCTTCTCCTGTAGCTTTACTCCTCTTCATGTCCTTAATTGCCTTCTCTACTTCTGTTTTCAATATGCTGGGCCCTTTTTCGTCTTCATCAACCGCCTCCTCTGTCTCTATTTTAATTACTTGCGGGCGGTGTTTCTTATCGTAGAGTTCTTTTACGTATTCCTCCCATATTTTCAGCATCTCCCCTTGTTCTGTCTCCATTTGTCCTTTAGAGTTTTCTATTCCGAAGTTCCTTACTCCTTTATTCTCACTCCCTCCCAACTCCTTCGTTTTCTGATGCATCAGGTCGTACCTCCTCTCCTTTGTAGTTCCTCTATTTCTTCACACATTTCTTCTAGGTATTTTTTCTTCGCTTTGTCTGTTTCTCTCCTGAGTGCATTGTTAAGTCTTTTGTATTCTGCTTTGTTCACATTTTTACATTTCCTCCATCTTCTCCAGGATCTCATTGGTGATCCAGAGTTTCCTCGCTCTTTTTGCTTCCCTCCGGACTTTACTCTCTACAAGGCAAGTATTCAACAAGGCCTGTTTAATATTTCTCCACTGTTCTTCTGCACTTTCACTTACATTTTCCTCTCTTAATTCACTAAAGACATTCTCTAAGGATTCTCTTACTGCCTCATTCTTCTCTTTGCTTTTCCAAATCCCATCTCTGCTTTCTCTTCCCACACTGTCTGATCCTCTTCAACCTTGTACTGATGTCTGCAACCAGAAGGTTGTGATCCGAATCTATATCGGCAGCTGGCATAGTCTTGGTGTCTTTCACATTGCCCCTAAACCTCTGCTTTACAAGTATGAAATCTATCTGATATCTACAAATGTCACCTGGGCTCTTCCATGTTTTATATCGTCTGTTCGTCTGTTTATATCGTCTGTATCGTCTTATCGTTTTTATATCGTCAGGTACATGTGCAAATCCTGACAATTTTTAAGAATTTCGTCTGATTTTGATAAATTTTATTATGATTTTCCAATTGTGTAAATCTTTCTGTTCTTACAGAATTAGTACATATATTTAAGAGATAATTAAAAACTTCAACAGTTTTTTCAGACATTCTCTATTGGTTTATCTGTTCCTTCGTAAATAAATAACTTCTCCTTCGTAAATAAATAGCTTTTAAGTCTAATTCTAATGGAAAGACTGCTTTCAAAATCTGCATTTATTTCCATTTCCTTAGTTATTTCTTTAGCTGTACAAATTATTTGCTCAAAACTATTTATATGAAATTCCATCAGAAACAAATTTACGCAATTTAATATTTTAACTAGGGACAAAAAACTGAAAGAAAACGAAATTAACCGTAATATTTGAATGAACGAAAATGGAAACGAAAACAATTTTTTTTATTTTACGTTCATGATTGAAAACGAAATAATTAATTTCGGTGTAAACCGGTTTTATTTTTGAATCGTTTAAATATAAATTTTAAATTTTGAAATCAAAAGCATTTGAAACATGCATTCATTTCAACTGAAGGTGAAATAAAATGTAATCTGTGATTTCCCATAAAGATCAAAAGTAAAGGCAAAAATTGTTTATTATTAAAAACTTTTTTTCTGGTTCTTTGCAGATCTTTATTTATTTAACTGGTTAATTATCTTATTATAATGCACGAATATGTTTCATTAAAATCTGATACCGACGCTTCTACCTTAATGTAAGGGAGATTTATTTCCCAACAGTCTGGTTGCTGAATGTGGTCCAAAGCATTTGTTACCCAATTTAGTGACATTCTGTTGTTGGTATCGGCCTGTATTTTTTTTTCTTCTGTTTGTATTCTTAAGATACTGTCCAAATTTTGTGAAGTCGTTATTATACACAGAAAAAAGGAAAACTTACGAAATAATAATATAACTTATACTTTTGTAAGTCGACTTAGGGGGAAGAAATAAAAATATTCCATTCCAAAAATTTTTGTATATGACTCAGTTACATATAAATCAACTTACAAGGTTGAAGGCTGCGATAAAGGGAAATTATGCAGAGACAACATATCTGCAGGTCCGTCACATGCACCCTCGTCCAATTCATCACCACCAGTTAAAAAGAAGCGCCTAAATATTCAAACCACTTTAGATGGTGTTGTTATCAAACGAAATACCATTTTTTCAGTCAACATTACTACTGATTTGTTGAAGGAAGCGTGTACAGAACTGGTAACAGTTAACGAGGGCCATTCAGTAAATTAATAATTCGATAATAAATGGCGAGGACAATAAAATTAATCCAGAAAAATATTTTAAAAAGACCATCGGAAGCTTCAAATTTAAAAGAAAAAATAAAGAAAGAATTGATGGGGAAATTATTATCTTTAAAAGTTGATGTCGCCAGTAGATTTGATAGAAGTATATTAGGAATCAACGCTCAATTTGTCGGAAATAATAACTGTTTAATTTTAAGAACTTTGGCGATGAGGGACTTGAAGGAAAGGCAGGCTTCCTCATACCTTTTAAAAATAATATTAGCAGTCTTAGAAGAATATGATGTTTGTTTGAAGCAAGTCTTTAGTATAACAACAGGCAATGGGGCAAATATACTTAAAGCGGTACGTTAGTTAGGAGAGCAACAAAGTAATATTAGTGGTGTAATGAAGAAGATGATGTGAAATGAAGGTGTGATAGTATTCTATGTAGTAAAATTTGCAAAACCAATTTTAACCGATATTTAATTTCGGCACACGATAACGAAAACGATATTTTTTGGATGAGAATGTAACGAAATTTACTGTTTTCGTTCTGATCAGAAACGAACGAAATATTTTTCGTTTTTAGTCCCTGATTTTAATACAATCTGATAAAATCATATTTGGGCTTATAATATGCCGCCCTAAAAATGTGGCGCAGTAAGGCGATCGCCTGTCCGACCAGGCGCACGTGCCGGCTTATATATCTTATATATCTTTTATATATTTGCTGTAGGCTGCCCAGATTTGTCTGATCCTCTCATTTGCCTCTAGTTCTTGATTTGCCTTAGCTATTTTTAGTGTTCGCCCAAGATACTTATATGTTTGTACTTTCTCAATTAAGTTGCCTTCAGCAACAGATCTTCATTTTTTTCGAGGCGGCGCAAAAACTGAAAAATGTCGCCCCCGCCCGCCTATATTTTTACCTTTATCATCTTCATTTCAGCCATCAGAAGCCCACTGAAAAACATAGCTCACCGGGAAAGAATGCCACAAGAACCTATCTAGCGTTGCTCTTTCTATGTTAAGCCTATTTATGTACAAATACACGAACGTCATATATATTATTTAGGATAGCACAGGATAGGGTCTGAAATAAAACGTAGGAATAAAAATAAAAAACTATTAAGTATGTTATTGTATTGAAAATTGAAATTACAATTTTACTCTTCGAGCGTTTTGTTCTGCAAACAAATCCATGGCCATGTCATAATTAATCTCATGTGCAATTCGATTTTCTATCGTTAAGATTGCGAGACTCGATGAACGTTCCTGGCTCATAGAGATAGAGGATCGCAAAAAAAAATTTAGTTTGCTAGAACTTCGCTCACAGCTTGCGGATGTAGTAGGGAGCGTAGAGTAAATTCGCAGAGCAATACAAATATTAGGAAAGGCATTCTGAAAATGCTGTAAGATCTGTTGTAAGAAATAGAAACCGTTAGCCTTTTCTATATCACCAAATAAAAGTGGAGCTTGCTCTTTAAAAACGTAGAGTTCTCGGCAGAGTTCAACAGCGTTTAAATCTCGTTCGAATTTTCGAGCCAGATCTGCTCCATGCTTTTGCAGAACTTCAGTTGACATAATACAAATTTCTGTACCATTGAGAAATGGGAAATTCAAATTCAGCATGGTAGCACAATCAAACCTCTTTTTAATTTCGGATATGATTCGATCAAATACCATTATTATTTCTTTAGAAAAGAGCTGAGCAGGTTGAAGTATTCGTAATTCGTCATCACTAATTTCATCATATCGTCATTCTCTCATCTCGTCATCACCGCAAGCTGTGAGTGAAGTTCTAGCAAACTAAATTCAAACTGTTTTCTGCATTTCGGAATTCGTTTGTTATGTATTGTTTGTTTATGTATTTTAAAACCTTATTATAAATAAGAAATAAGAAAAAGTTAAAAAAGTAAATTTTCAATTCAATTTTCATTATAAACAATTTAAAAGTGATAAAATTTTGAAAATAATCACGTGACTCCAAACGCGCCATAATTTGCTTGTGACGTCGAAAGGGTGAAACTTCATTCTAACATTCAAACATAAACATTCTTTATAAAATCCTCGTTTTAGGATTTTTTCGGCGCACTGTTTAAAACCATTGGTTTCGACATTTAAAAACATTTTTTGAGGAGTTCTTTTTGTAGTACTCCTACACGATGGTACGAAACAAGCACGGCAACTTTTAATATTTGACTTTAAGATTTTACATATTTGACATGTCTACTACAGCTACTGTATCAACAAAGTCAGGCGCGGGTAGAAATTACCCATTTCACGTCACAACGCGACCGGCCTGTTTTCGGTACCGAGTTTAAAAATATATTTTCAATTTGTTATAACTTTTTAATTACAACGAAAAAAAGAAAAAAAAAATAGTTTTGTTATAAAACTTATATATGAGCGTTCGATTTATGACAAAAAAAATTGATTGAAGATTGATTGATGAAGGACCCAATTGAATTTTGACTCATTTTTGAGCAGGCCATTCATTAAAGCGACGTATCGCGCTATATCTTCGCTATATCTAAGGATATCTTCTTTTTGAATATCTATATTTACTCGATTGATTTCGCGGAGAATATTTACCCAAATCGCCAAATTCATAACAAGTTTAAAATTCTTTATAGCAATTAAGAGATGACCTGCCTTGAACTTAGGCTTCCAAGGCTTCCACTACTTTTGCCAAATTGTTTAACAGAGCATTCACAGCAACATGCTTCGCCATCTCGTCTGGCTGCTTCCTTTTAAATTGGTAAACATATTTTTTCATATTATTCCACCGAGCAGTGGAGCCGACAAAAAGGCAATACACTTTTTGCATGGACAACTACAGGATTTAGAAATCATTGTATTTGTCTACAATGTTTGAATTTGCCGCCCGGGGCATGGACCCCGGCTTGCCCCCCCCCCCCCCCCTAGATCCGGGGCTGGTTGCCTTCGATGGAAATTTGTTCTTCATCTTCTCAATCTAACGTCACGTACTTGGTTTTTCCAAAGTTAATTTCCAATCCTATGCGTTTCGTAGCTTTGTAGATATCGTCAATGAATGTGATTAGTTCCTTGATGAGGCTTGGGACTAGGAGCAGTTACCAACCTCAATCAAGGAAGGACTAATTATTAAACTACCAAGGAAGGGATATGTGACTCAATGCGAGAATTGGCGTGGAATAACCCTATTAAACATTACATCAAAAATAAACAAAATCATAATGACGGTCATCAAGCTCAGAGTGGTGGGCGTGATTGATCCAATACGTATGCAACAACAGCCAGGGTTTCGTCAAAACCGCGGGTGTACCGACCACATCAACGTATTGAGAATCATAATCGAGCAGCCAAATGAATTCCAAACTCCTTTGTATCTAACATTCTTTGACTTCAAACAAGCCTTTGACACCCTGAAACACCAAGCTCTCTGGCATATAATGGAAGAGATCCCTCAAGAACTCATAAATATGACCAACGCGCTTTATACCGGCGCTGTATGCACAGACTTACAGTAGGATCAATATAAGAAACGGAGTGAATCAGGGCTGCATCTTGTCCCCGTTTCTCTTTATTCTGGCATTGGACTTTGTTCTCAAAGCATTAAAACGAACAAGGGCATACAATGGGGTATTCACAGCCGCTTAGAGGAAGTGGCGTGGCATACGCGGATGATATATGTGTGCTTAGTCACATACATGCCGAAAGCCGTAAACGTGGAAGGTGAAGATCAACTTGGCGAAGAACCGCCAGAAAAGAGTCGGAAGCTGCAGGAAAAAACGTGGACTGAAGTTAGACGCTTTAATATATATATATATATATATATATATATATATATATATATATATATATATATATATATACAAACTTTGATTAAAAGTTTTCTTTTTATCTTTTCACTAAAACGGTTAACAGAGAAAATTAATTCATCGGACAGTATCAGTGCGGCTTTCGACCCAACAAATCAACCACTGACCAGCTGTTTACGCTACGACAGATACTAGAGAAAACGCATGAATGGAGCATTGACACATATCACACATTTATCGACTTTAAGGCAGCATACGATAACGTTAACAGATCGAAGCTAATCGAAGCTATGCAAGAATTTAAGATACCCCAAAAGCTAGTAGAACTGACTCAGATGACATTAACAAACATCCGGTGTGCAGTCAAAATACAAAGTGACACATCAGAGCAATTTAGCACACAAATAGGACTGCGGCAAGGCGATGCACTGGCATGCCTGCTGTTTAACATAGCACTATGGAAAGTAATTAGGGACTATAAGGTACAAACTACAGGCACAATTTTTAACAAATCGACCCAAATACTGGCAGATGCAGAAGACATAGACATAATATATCGCATCGGCCAAGGAGTCATTTATAAAAATAGAGGAAGCCGGCAGAACAATGAGTCTGCAAGTAAACGAAAGCAAGAGGAAACACATTATAGGAACCGCGAATAGGATTGGGTAAAACCTGACCATCGGAGAATACAACATCGAAGTGGTACAGGAATTCATATATCTTGACTCACTAGTAAATAGGCAAAACAACGTGAAGGAAGAAATTAGAAGAAGACTAGTCTTAGCAAGTAAATGTTACTACGCCCTCAAGCAACACTTTATATTCAGGACACTTACTCGAACATCCAAGATAACTCTATACAAAACACTCATTATACCAGTTCTGAAATACGGTTCGGAGGCGTGGGTGATAACAGAAGAACGATGAAAAACTAATTGCCCCCTTCGAAAGAAAAATATTACGAAGAATATACGGAGCCATAAATGTAGACAACCAATGGAGAAGAAGATACAACGCAGAACTATATGAATTATATGGGGACAACGACATCATAACAAAAATTAAAGTGAGTAGACTGCAATGGGCTGTACACGTAATAAGGGCAGATAAAAAATGACCATTAAATAAACATATACAGTAGAACCCCTCTAATCCGCCCTCGGCTGGTCCGACGCTCCGGTTAATCCGACCATGCTCGAGCTGGTGAGCTTGTGCCGACTTGTCGCATCATTGTTTACGGTTTGTTATCGCTTGTCCGCTTTAGTGTTGTGCCATCGTGTGTTTCAACTATATATATATATATGTACTGTGCAGTTTTATGCTTTGTTTATTTTAAAACACTGTTTTTCTTTGTTCGCTTTTTTCTGTGTTTGCCATAGTAGTGTATGTACATAGTTTGCTAGATGCATTGTGTGAACAGTTGTTTGTTTTTCATGCCAGGAGGAAAACGAAAACACATGACTCTATCGCTAAATGAAAAAATAGCAGTTCTACAAAGACTAGATAAAGGAAAATCGCTCCAAAAAATTTCAAAGAAACTCAATGTAGGCGTTACAACAATTAAGGATTGGAGAAAAATCGGAAATACATTGAAACATATAAAACTACAATTGATGGTGAAAACGCTCTTAAGAATCGCAAAACACTAAAAAAGCCTAAACTTGAACTGGTCGATAGCGCATTGTGGATGTGGTTCTATCAAGAAAGGAGGAAATGAACTCCAATATCTGGGCCTAATATTAAAAGAAAAGGCAGTAGTTTTGCACAAGAAACTGGAAGCCGGAAGTGAGTTCGCAGCTAGTGAGGGCTGGATTGATCGCTGGAAAACCCGTCATAGTGTCCGGTTTGTATCAATTTCAGGTGAAAAACTATCTGCTAATGCCGAAGCTGCTAAGGAGTTTTCTGCAAAGTTCCAAGAAATTGTAAAAGAAAACGAACTGTTGCCTTGCCAAGTTTACAACACCGACGAGACAGGGCTAAACTTTACCAAACACTCGCAGCTTCAAATGAATCCGTGGCAGGAACGAAACTTATAAAAGATACTATCTTTTATAAGTTTCGTTTTAACAGTCATTTCTTGTAGCAACGCAGATGGTATGTACAAGCTTCCCCTGTTCATTATTGGCAAATCCAAGAAGCCTAGGGCTGTCAAAAACATAAACCCATCTTCTTTCAGTTTATTACCGCAATAAAAAATCTGCTTGGATGGACTGCAACCTTTTCAAATCGTGGTTTTTCGATGAGTTTGTCCCATCGGCCGAAAAAGACTTGAAACTAAAGAAGCTGCCTATTCGTGCTCTACTGCTGTTGGATAACGCACCATCACATCCATCTTAAGCAGATTTAGTGAAAGGAGACATAAAAGCTATTTTTCTGCCTCCAAATGTGACTTCACTGAATCAACCAATCAGAGAGTGATCGAATGGTTAAATTGCGATAATCGAAATAATAAATGGCGATATCGCAGAAAGTACATAAGCACAATCTTAGAAGGTTGCACAAGAAAGTTGTAACATATGAGGCTATGAAATCCCTGAACATCAAAGATGCTATCTATACAATCGTGACACACTTCGAAAATCATGGCGTAAGATTTGGCCGAAAGTTATGACTGAAATTGAGTAGACTGAAGATGTGAAGAACGACACACAGGAAAACGTTCAAAAGATCTACAAACTCTAGAGCCAAACGTTTCAGCCAAAGTTGAAAAGTGGATTACCGAATGTGACTAAGACTGTGAAACCTATGAAGAGCTCAATGACGATAATATTGTTGCCGCTGTTATGGAAAACGATGTTGAGGAAACTGTGAACGAGGACTCAGATGGCGAGGAAGACGAGCCCCTTACCCGGATTTCACACACCGATGCCAAGAACGCTTTCGATGTCGCCCTTCAATACATCGAGCAAAACCCAACCTCAACTCCAATGGACATTTTGTAGATAAAAAAATGGGGGGAGACTGCAGCTAAGTCTAGAATTTCATCAGCTAAACAAAAATCTATAAACTGACTTTTTCTCTAAGTAATTTTTTTAATTTGAAATTTTTTGTTCCACGTACTGTACTGTAATTTGTTTGTTGTTTTTACTACGTATGTACTGTTTTTTTTTGTTTGTTTTTGTAAAAACAATGCATATATACGTTCATATATCGCTAAATTAACTGTAAAAATGTCTCTTTATATGATATGTAATAAATATTGCATTTTTCGGATAATCCGATTTTTTCTGCGTTCCGACCATTCCCACAGTCCCAAAGGTGACGGATTAGAGGGGTTCTACTGTACAAGCAAACCAAAAGGGCGGAGAAAGCAGGGAAGACCCAGACTCAGATGGAACGACAGGATAGACCAAGATGCACGAGCAATTAAGGTGCCAAACTGGAGAACAGGCGCCAGAGACCGAGACCGGTGGAGAAAAATACTAGAGGAGGCCAAGACTCAACCCGGGTTGTCGTGCCAATGATGATGATGATGAATATTTGGGATTTCGGATTTTAAATAATTATTAGTTGCCCATTCTTAAAAGAACTTAAAAGTTTTAGTAAAAGTTTTAGTTTCGTAAAAGTTTTAGTATAAATACAAAAAGAAAGAGAACAAAAATATTTTGATAAAAAAAGGACATGTTCTCTTTAAAGGAGACCAGTTGGCAACCCTATTGTGAGATAATTAAATTTAAATCTAAACGAAGAGGATTTTGTTAGTTTCATTACTAGACATTCAGCGAAAATAAGCAACGATATATTGATAGAAGTGGATGACGGCCAAAAAAAATTTTTTTCAAAAGAAGAGGAATTAATTGAACAACCAAGCAATTGGGTATTTGAATTCATTTTTTTTTGTCATAAATCGAAAGCTCATATATAAGTTTTATAACAAAACTATTTTTTGTTTTCTTTTTTTTGTTGTAATTAAAAAGTTATAACAAATTGAAAATATATTTTTAAACTCGGTACCGAAAACAGGCCTGTCGCATTGTGACATAAAATGGGTAATTTCTACCCGCGCCTGACTTTGTTGATACAGTAGCTGTAGTAGACATGTCAAATATTGAAAGTCAAATATTTTTAGTTATCGTGCTTGTATCGTACCATCGTGTAGGACTACTACAAAAAGAACTCCTCAAAGAATGTTTTTAAATGTCCCACATTTTAAAACATCGAAACCAATGGTTTTAAACAGTGCGCTGAAAAAATCCTAAAACGACTATTTTATAAAGAATGTTTATGTTTGAATGTTGTTTCACCCTTTCAACGTCACAAACAAATTATGGCGCGTTTGGAGTCACGTGATTATTTTCAAAATTTTATCACTTTTAAATTGTTTATAATTAATTGATATATTTTTTTCACTTTTTCGCATCATACATCCGAATTATTTATAATATGGTTTTAAAATACATAAAAAAAATCGATAATTTTTTTGTTATTCAACAACCCAATTTGCAATTGCGAGGATGGGTGAAGATTTAAATATGGTCCGGGATGGATTAGCTGGTGTCGAAGCTCAAGGTCTTGATCCTGAACGATCTGCGACATATGCGAACCAAGACATTTTTTTGTCTAAATGCTAAATTTTGTGCTTTCCTCGACTTGTACTGTCCGCGATTTTTCGACTTACACGATATCCTTTGGAACTGATTAATCGCGTAATTCGAGGACTTACTGTACTTCATTCCACGTAATTGTACAATGTTCAAATTTTATATTTTTATTTGTTTATTTCGATAAGCTACTTTGTAAACTAAAGGATTTCTTTTCTAGCTAGAAACTTTGCAAAACAAACTATTGCCAAACAAAGAACAGCTTTTGAATCCTGGGGTGTAGTTGGTGATTGGCACAATTCGTACATGACTTTCAATAAAGATTATGTTAAAAACCAAATGTGGCAATTTTATAATCTATATGAAAAGGGATTAATTTATAGAGATTACAAGCCTGTATATTGGTCACCATCTTCGAAGTAAGAAATGGAATTGTTTTTGTATGAGAATATTACAACAAAATGTTTTAGAACTGCTTTAGCAGAAGCCGAGTTAGAATACAAATCTGACCATATAAGTGTAGCAGCAACCATGAAATTGCAAACATCAGCTTTACCAGACCTGTTAAAAAAATATAAAAAGTAAATTTTCTATATAAGTAAATCTTTTAAAATTAATGAATGAATTATTTTAGAGTATTTTTATTAATTTGGACAACAACTCCATGGACATTACCATCAAACCAAGCGGTTTGCTATAACTCAAATTTATCGTATAGTTTAATACAACAAGAGAGTTCTGATGATAAGTTGATAATAGCAAATTTTATAGGAACTGATCCTCGAAAGTTGTATCCAAATTTTGGGGAGGACGGTGAAAGTGCAGAAAAAGATAAGTTTATAATAGCCACAAATTTAATAGAAGCACTTTCGAAAAAGTTGAATAAGAAATTTCAGATATTAGAAACATTTTCAGGTAAATTATTAAAAAAAATTGAATTTGAATTTATTTTTAAAAATATAAATTTTTAGGGGGGTTGTTAGAATCAGCCACATATATCCATCCATTGTATAATAATATTTTACCAATGTTAGATGCTAGTCATGCTACTGATTCTAAAGGTACTGGATTAGTACACATTGCCCCAGCCCATGGACCTGAAGATTACCTACTTTCTTTAAATAATAATATTAATATTGTAATAATGTTTATATTTAGAGCACATGTTTAGGTCATCCTTATGAAATCATTTATTTTCAGAAATGTTTAGTTGACGAGTCAGGTTGTTTCACAGCAGAAGTAGGACATCGGCTTGAAGGGTTGGAAGTTATTAAGGAGGGATCAATGAGAGTATTACTTCTCTTAGAAGATTATATTGTGTTTTTGGAGCATTTTGAGCATAGTTATCCATATGATTGGAGGACGAAGCAACCAGTGATTTTGAGAGCCAGTAAACAATGGTTTATTGATACTAATGCTATTAAGGACAGAGCTGTGGTAAGAATTTTATTATTATATATATATATATATATATATATATATATATATATATATATATATATATATATATATATATATATATAAAACATATAAAACTGAGGTTGGAAAAGTCTTGTCTGTCTATTATGGTTCTTTGTCTTGTTGGTTTGTCTAGTTATGCATGTCTAGTGTCTATCTTGTTTGTATAGTCTGGTCTGTCTAATCATGTGAATAACATGGAGCTTATATCTAGTTTAGTTTATTACATTTTTGGCATTTTGTTCATTTAATCCATCCAATAACTTTCCAAAAACAAATCAAAAGAAAAAAGAAACACGCAAAAGAAATACTTAAAATACGAAAAAGCAAACTTTAAAACGCAAGCAAACGTTTGAATTACTTCGCGAAGGCAAAGTACAATAATTCAAACAAAAAATACTTATAATATATGTATCTCAAATAATCATTTTAAAATAAAATCATTCGCACAAACTTTTCCTATTACCTAGCCCAGGGGTGGACTTTTAATGAACGCGTGCCATTTTTCTTAAGTTTCTACATTATGAAATGCTGACGTGCCTGATAACTTTGCCTGAATATCAGCTAATCTAATATCGGTCCAAAATCGGAAAGTAAATTAAAGAAGTGGGTAGTACCCCCGACGCTCTCTAATAGGACCAACTCTATTCTTGATATTTGTTAATGATCTGCAACTCAGCAAAAATCTTTAATAATCGAGCACACAAATTTTAACCGATGCGAAATGGTTGGAATAATTATGTGCTTTGCAAATATGAATGAACTGCAAACAAATAATGTTGCAATTGTATTTTGTACATTGACGATACCAACATTTTTATATCTAACCTAGACATACACGATTTAATCAAAAGTAGCAATTTAAAATCAGAAACGTTTAGAAGACGATTTATACATCTTTCAACATACTTCATGATTATTGTTTAGATTATAGTTTCTGCAAATATTTTACCACGCCATCGTTGATCGAGTCCAGCTTACCATATGGTCTGCTATTTTGGGATTAGCAGCTAATATTGATGCCGTATTTAACATGCAAAAAAATATTACGAGCGATGTTCAATCAAGACGTCAAGATTGAAGAGGGTGTACCTCTTCAATCTTGACGTTCTTTGTTCATCAAGCACAACATAGTGTTAAAATGTTGTGCTTGATGAACAAAGACCTTCTTCCCCTTCTTCCTTCTCCCGCGTTCAAATAAAAAAATTCAAAGTGTCAGCTGTGACACGCGTGCCATCTCTCTCTTTCCACTATCACTCCATTCTGTTAAAAAAAATTCCGCATTATTGACCATTTACTCCCCGACTTGTCCATGCAAGACTCTCAGTATCTAAACTTCTTCTTTTCCTGTATTACTCCTGTATGTCCTTTGCATTCTTGTAGCCAATGTACCTAGCGCGGCGCCTATTCTTGGCAGCGCACAGTGGGACGAAATCCAAAAAAGCTGGCCAAAAGTCGAAAACGTTATAAATTTGGCTAAAAGTCAGTACTTGGGGTTTTTGGAGTCGCTGATTATGAATCTGAAGTCAAAATTTGAAATTAAAACAAAATGGTGGATTTTACATAAATCACTTTTATTGAGAAAGTACAAAATATATCCCAATGTTGTATAGTACAATAATGCATATAATTTCTTAAAGTTCATGGATCGTCCTCCGAAGAATAATTTGATTCACAATCAGTTGATTCCATTTCTAAATTGCTGTAGCTTCCTGTACTCGTTGGTATACATGGCGCAACTAACAATAAAACTGTTTCGCAAACTTGAAATAAATGGATCCGAAATTAATAATAACCGTGAAATAATGTCTTCCATTGTTTTGGCTCGGGAACAATTTCTTGCAAAATCTTCACGAAACTTTTTATTATACTTATTAGTAGACTCTTGAGCGTATTCAGACATCTGCTCTATCGACAATTCTTCACTTCTGCGCCATGAATCAATTATTCATGTACCGAAGTTGGCATGCAGAAAATGACTTCCTTGTCTAGAATTGCATCGATATTGTTAGTCTTGAATAGATTGTTCTCTTACTGTTTAATATACTCCATTTCCTCACGAGTGGCTTCAGGACTCTCGTGAAAAAAATGGATCCTAATTGGTTGTCAAAAACGGGAATATCACGGCCTCGGATTTTTCCATGCAACCAATTTAGCGTTTGTTTCTTGATCGTCTGTTACAAGTTACAGTGTAACGATTGAGGTAAAGGAAATATTAACATCGAACTTAATTACATCATCATTGGTGAACTTTTCCTTGTACGTACTTTGGTCAGAACTGCCATCGCACAAAAAGTAAATTCAAGTTGCAAATATTTTCAGGAGACAAACTTTTGACAACATCCAATTGTGTTAATAATATTCTATCAGCTGTGTGATTCAGTAAAGCCTGCAATTTAACTTCGGCACTACATTCATTGACAGAAATATCTGACTTAGGCAGATAACATTTGTGCTTGGCTTGATATGGCAATGTATACGGTGGAAATAAATTAGATATGTTCTCTTTGCTTCTATTGCGAAGTCCCTGATATTGTGATTTCGATAATTTTAGTTCCACTATCAGCGACAGGGCATCATTGGCAGATAGAATCGTTTCGCGATTCGTACCTATGGACTCCTTATACTTCGCTTTACATTCGCTTCCTAATCCCACATCGCACACAATTTTCGTAGCATCTGATTGCTCAGATGATCGAAGGCTGATTTGAGTGGCATACGCCAATTATTCTGTCCTTCGTTTTGTTCGATCACTACATTCTGTAAATACTGAAGAAGGCCGATCTAAATTAGGGGATTTTTCTGAATATTTTTTAGTTTCTTCGAAAGACGCAAACACGCTCAACCATTCAGAATATTTTTGCTGAAATTTGCCTTAATTTCTTTATACTTGGTGAGACTTTTTTCAGGTCATGCAACAATTTGCGCAGGACAGGTTTTACATTGTCTGGTAGAGCAAAGGGGCGTTGCAATTTAGCAGAGATGAAATTTTCGTTCACTGCATATGTTTCAGTCTCTTTGTATTATTGTATGTCCTTACGTATGTCCATAATTGTTATGTCCTTATTGCGATATAATTCCCGGTACAATACTTACCTCGGCATCGTATCTTATCCCGGTAATTGAGGCTGGCAGTGTCGTTTACTATTAAATTTAAAGTATGGCTAGCGCACGGTACATAGAAAGCGCGAGGATTTAGATTTAGCAACCTTTTTGCAAGACCATTGTTCTTACCACGTATATTTGATCCATAATCATAACCCTGCCCCCTTAAATTGTTTATCTCCAAATTAATTTGGTCTAGTGCTCTTCTATTATAAATGATGTTAAGCCAGCGTCAGTTGTATCTATAATTGGATAGAAAGCTAACAAGTGCTCCCTTATTTCCAGCTTTCTGGTTTCTGTTTGGAATTTCTACGAAAAAACCCTTGTTCACTTAAACCACTTGTAATTCTATTAAAATGACGAAAAGTATGAATGAAAAAGATGAACTATTAATTAAATTACAAGAAAATGTAAATTGAAAAGAAATGAGAATTAAAAAAAATAATAGATCTACCAAATTTGGTTCTCGGTAATTTTTCATTAATCCTGTTACTTACAACAATCAGATATAAATGCACGCAACAACCATAAGAACAGCGAGAAAATCTTGTACGTTGCGACCGAAAAACGCAGCATCCTGCATTGGTGTGTGCACAGAACAGCTGTAGAATCACGAACTGCAGGGGTTTGAATCGCAACGCACAGCCGCATTGCTGTGAGTGGATCTTAAAGTCGAGTCGATTCCTGAACGCACCTTCCACCCTACGATAAACAATATAGCGACATCCGCGGTTTTTTTTAATTTTAACGATGAGCTCATAATGTAAACTAAAACCCGAAACGTAAACATAGGCTCAGTTCAATTAATGTAAACTTAAACCACAGAAATAAATATTGTCATGGAGGTTTGTACTTATCGATTTTTTCTATTCACTTACGGGGCAGTTGCGTCGGGCAGTAGCACCAAGCTGGTCTCTATGAAGAAGCGGCTTGAGAAGATTCAAAGACCGGCGTGTGTCTGCATAACAGGGGCGATGGGGCCATGCCCGACAGCGGCAATGGAACTGCTGCTGGATCTGACTCCGTTGCAACTTGTCGTGGAAGGGCGGCCAGATTGGCGATTATGAGGTTAAGCAAGGAAGGAATAGGCAGAGGTAAAGTAATCGGGAGCAGAGACCAGAACAGCTCTCTGCCAAGATCGCCTGGCTGGGAATACCAAAAGACGAAATGATATGCAAGTATCATTTCCAGATAAACTACACAGCAATGTGTGGCAGTAAAGCCGATTCAAACGACGAATCCTCAGCACACCACACAGAGCAAAGTGCTATCAAGTGGTATTCAGATGGTTCCTCATTTGGACCTTACCAAATACTTTGAATCCATGGGAATCTACCCAAGTATCTTCCAAGCAGAGATACATACAATCGAAAGATGCGCCATTAATGCCATTAGCTCATACATGATTAGAACCAAACCTTGTAAGGGACTGTGTGGGAAAGCTAAACAAGCCTGGCAGAGAAAATAAATTAACGTTATGCTGGTACCAGGACAAAGTGGTATAGGTGGAAACGAAGAAGCAGACCACATAGCAAACAAAGGATACAGTAATTCCTTCATAGATCTAGAACCTTCTTGCGGTATGAGCATGAACACCATCCACAAAAGTTGAGATGAAGAAATAAGAGAACAATGGATAAAAACGTTCTTGGAAAGAACTTCTAGGGCTAAGATAATCCAAAGTAATGCTGGGATCTTTTAACCAGAAAAGAACACAAACTTACCTGAAACTAAACAGGAACAAGCTTAGAATTCTGACAGGAGTCCTGACGAGACACTGCAGTCTTGACCTCCTGACGGGACACTGCAGAAAATACCTCAGGGCCCTGGGCCTAGAAGATGACAGATGCAGATTCTGTGACTCAGCAGACGAAACCCTCATACATCTGTTCAAAGACTGTGGGGCACCTATCCTGAGACAGATGTACCTTGGGGCCCACTGCTTGAACACAGAGGAGTTGCAATCCTTGAATCCTTCTCAGATCCTGAAATTCTTAAAGCAATAAGGACTAGAAGAGACACTCTAAATGGGTAAGTATACCAACGATTAGTGAAAGAGGGTGGGGTACAATAGATCTATGAAGGTCACAGTACAAGTTACCACCAAAACCTTAAAAATCTACATCTACATGATAAATGTTATTGTTAAAAAATAATTTCAATAATTGGCAATTTATTATGTCTGAAGGGCGAGGCGCCACTAGTACGCTGGCGTTTGTGTGCGGCGTACACTGCGCTGTGTGTGAACTGTGTGTGAACTCTCTTTTTCTCCAGTACCTTTCCTCTTTTCTTTGATGTGGCACTAAACCCTTTTTTCTTTTGCTATTGAGCAACCTTGTATATTGTAACTAATTTATATGATTTTTCTAATTTTTATTTTGTTGCATTTACTCCTCCTTAAGCACTTGTTTCTTTTCAGGAACATTTGAAGAATGTAAAAATTTTTCCAAAAATGAATAGTGAAATATACAAAAGAAATTTAATTGGACAGTTAAAGAAACGACCTTATTGGTGCATATCAAGACAAAGATCTTGGGGTGCACCAATCCCAGTTTTTTATGAGAAACAAACAGATAAACCTTTAATAAACAAGTAATTAACAAAAAATATTTAATAGAAAAATATATTTTAATTTAATTTATATATGATTTTTCAGATCAATTATTCAGAACTTAACTAAACAATTGGACACACATGGTCCTGACTATTGGTGGAAACTAGAAAACCATGAAATATTACCTGAAAATGTTTTAAAAGAAAATAATTTGAACATAAATAAAATTATAAAGGGCCAAGTAAGAATATCGTTTCAAGTATATTGACAATCAAGACTAAAATTTAATTTTAGGATATTTTGGATATTTGGTTTGATAGTGGAGTTTCATGGTCAAATGCTCTAGAAGGTGAGCAAGTTGCAGACTTATACTTAGAAGGTGTGGATCAATTCACTGGATGGTTTCAATCGTCATTAACAACTTCAGTGGCCATAAGAGACAAAGCACCATATAAAACGATATTTGTACATGGTTTTGCTTTGGATGAAAATGGTTTGAAAATGTCGAAATCTCTAGGCAATGTTGTTGATCCCCAGGAAATATTGAAGGGCAGTAAGTCACAGAAACCTTATGGTATTGATACTTTACGATGGTGGGTGGCTTGTCATGCAAATCAAGACAGCACCACAAAGATTAGTAAAAATATTCTACAAATTAGTGCAGAAGAAGTTCAAAAGGTTAGGAGTGTTATGAGGTTCGCACTTGGAGCTTTGAATGACTATCAAATTCACGAAATGGATTATCAAGCTTTGAATATTATTGATAAATATTTATTACATGTTTTATACAACTTTAAAAAAGAGGTAACTTAAACTATATCCTTATTGATCAAATGTGGAATGTCTTCCACAAAAGTTCAGTAAAATATTTTATCTACCACCACAATTGTAAATGCTCATTATTGTACAGTTCGTGGACTATGTAAATACATCATACCACACACATATGTAACAATCCGCGATTAATGTTATGTAATAATTCAAAATCACCCTTGCTTGTTTGGTTTACGATTCGTTGATTCGTTGAGAGCTGCACGTTGATATTATTTTTAAATATAGTACTCCGTGATTTCCAAATAATCATTAAACGTCACATCTTTCTTTTTTTCACGTTTAAATCTAACGAAAACTACAAAGTACTAAATTAAAAGGTGTAATCATGTAATCATTATGAATGTATTTCTTTTCATTTCTATCAAGTTAAATAAGGTCGAAGGTGTTACATCAAACATATTTTTCTTATTAAACAGAAACAAATTAGTGTGGTCGTAGATAAAGTATAGTACATAATTTGAGTTGTAAGGCAATTACGTACAGGTTTTTCCGCATGAACGTAATATGCTTCTTATAAACTCTCATTACGTATTATACTATTAATTGACGTTTTTTATAACAAGAAATTTATTATTGAAAATTGACTGAACAGCTAACATAAACTAGAAACTTATATAAAACAGAGTATGTAATCCATTACGATTTAATCCTTCTAAAAAATTAATTGTTACAGGTTGATAGTTGCATTTTGGATTATCAATTCAATAAAATTTGTACCTCAATCATCAATTTAATCACAAATCAAATATCAGCACTGTATTATACATCAATTAAGGACCGTTTATATTGTGATTCAATTGATAGTGTTCCAAGGCAATCAGCTCAGTTTGTATTATTTCAAGTATTTAACATCTTTACCCAAACTTTAGCACCAATTGTTCCACATTTATCTGAAGAACTACATTCACATTTAACACAAAAAAGTCAAGCATCGATATTTCAAGAAAACTTGGTAAAATTTGATGAAAGGTGGAATAATATGGAAGTCAATGAATTAATGGATTTCATATTGGATATTAAACAAGAAGTGAATAAATTTAGTAGAAACAATATTGGAAATGTTGTTAATATTTGTGTTTCAAATGAATTTAATAAATATAAGGTATATGTTGTATTCATATTTCTAAATAATTTTTAAAAACATCTTTAATGTCTTCTAGGATGTGTGTAATCTTGCTGAAGAGTTATGTGATATTCTCCAAGTAGCTAAAGTAAATATAAAAATGGTGGAAGGACAAGAACAGCCATTCAAACTACAAATTGAAAAAAGTAATAATTTTATTTGTGAACGGTGTCGAAAAGTAACAGCAACAATTGAAGGTGAACTTTGTAAGCGTTGTAACTTAATTATGGAAAATATAAATAACAAAAACATTTTGGAAAATTAAATAAAAAACAACATGTACAACTTAACTGTGGCAAAAATTATATGAAATATTTAAGGTATTTTTCTTAAATGGAAATCTGGAAGGATTTTTTTCTATTGTGTGAATCTTTTCCTTTTATCCTGAAATAAAATGTAAAGTTTTAAATACACATTGACAACACATTGAGAAAGATGAAACGAAAAATGGATGATTTTCAAGTAAAATACTTTTAAACAACTTTTTCTTACCATGAATATTATCAATGTTATTGATAAGTTGCCTATCCATGTTTTACATAGTTTTTAGCAATAAATTGTGTAGGAAATATGTAATATATGTAATAAAATATGTATCAGATCTGGCAGAACATTGTTTAAAGAATACATACTTTAGGTACGATGGTCAAATATACAAACAAGTCCTAGGAGAACCAATGGGTTCACCTCTATCCCCAGTAATAGCTAACATATTTCTTACAGATTTTGAGGAAAAGGCAATCTCATCCGCCACACTTAAACCTACACTCTGGTTAAGATATGTTGAACACATCTGTAATCTGGCCCCACAGCAGACCAGAGCTGGACAAATTCCTTACGCATCTTAACTCCCAACATGACCAAATCAAATTTACAATGGAGATAGAAAAGCATCAACGACTTCCTTTCTTGGATGTTTTAGTACAGAAGAAACCAGACGGCACCTTAAGTCACACTGTCTACAGGACCAACGCATACAGACAGATATCTGAACGCAAATAACTAGCATCTGTAGTCAACACTCTTATCACCCGTTCCAAAAGACTAGCCGACCAGCTTAACTTACCAAAAGAATTGAAGAACTTACGAGAAGCTCTTTCTTGAAATGGATATCCAAACTGATTAATATCCATAGCTTTCCGTCGTACAGAGAACAGTAACGAAAGAACTGAAGAACGCCAGAAACCCGTTAGCACAGCATACCTACCATATGTGCATGGATCAACTGACAAAATCGCCAGAATCCTAAAAAGACAAACATCGACACTATTTTCAAACCTAACCAGAAAATATCCTCCATGCTGCGCAGCTTTAAAGACACCATCCCGTTAGAATCCCAAGGAATTTACGAAATACCTTGCAAACATGTGAACGAACTTACATTGGACGTACCAAAATAGAAAAATATCGGCTAGGATTCAAGAACATGTAGTTTCAGTCAGACACAAAGACAAACTTTCATCCGCTCTTGTCCAACACACCAACACTGGTCACTGGATGGACTTCAGAAATACAAGGACTCTTGCACAGATTAGCCACGAAATGTCAAGAGTATACAGAGAAGCCAGAGAGAGATAGAAAAACGAGACTACTGCATCAACACGAGAGACGACTCTTTGAGACTCCCCCCACCATGGCGACCGATCATATCCACCCCCAAAATGCAATCCCAGAAACCCAAGACACATATACGACAAACAAGACAAACAAACAACGGAACCGAAGCACCGCACACAACGCGCATGACCCGAAGCCAGACAGCTATAAATAGTCGCATCCCACGAACGAGCTCTCGAACAGCTGAGCGGAAGGCTCAATGACCGTCGAAAAGCAAAGGACACATGACGGACGAGCTCTCACCATCAACCAGTGACCGCCGCAGCTGCAAGATGACAACTTCTACACCGAGAACACTCAACGAAGCCGCGCAAAAGTATCTCGACCCAGGCTACCTGGACACCCTAGAGGACAGCGTCATAGAGAAAATGATTCTATACATCATGAAAAGGAAGAAGAACACCGAAACCGCCGCCGAAAAAATCACCGTAACCGCCCCCGAAGATTCCACCGAAACCGACGCCGAAGACTCCACCGAAGCCGCCGCCGAAGATTCCACCGAAACCGCCGCCCAAGATTCCACCGAAACCGCCGCCGAAGATTCCACCGAAACCGCCGCCGAAGATTCCACCGAAACCGCCGCCGAAGATTCCACCGAAACCGCCGCCGAATATTCCACCGAAACCGCCGCCGAAGATCCCACCGAAACCGCCGCCGAAGATTCCACCGAAACCGCCGCCGAAGATTCCACCGAAACCGCCGCCGAATACCCCACTGAAACCGCCGCCGAAAAGCCCACTGAAACCGCCGACAAAAAGAACACCGTAACCGCCGCCGAAATGACAACCGTAGCCGCCCCCGGAGAGACAACTGACGCCGCCCTGGAAAAGAAAACTGAAGCCGCCGCCGAGAAGTTAACCGAAGCCTCACCAAGGAAAACCACCGATGCCGCCCCCCAAAAGTACAACCACCGATGCCGCCCCCAAAAGTACGACCGAAGCCGCCGCCAAGAAAAGAACCGAAGCCCCCAAAAGAAACCGCCCGATGCGCAACCAGACCAAGAGGAAGAGAAAACTACCAACACAAATAAAACCAAGAAAGAAAGCCAAAGGGCCAAGAATCAACCAAGAAAGCAGGACCCACCCGCAGCCAAGCAGAACCTAACACAGCCCACCGAAGGAAACCAAGGAGGAAACGAAATGAGAAAAAAAAAACCGAGACAAACAAAAACAGACGACAACAACAGAAATAACAAAACAACAACAGAAAAACAAAACCAACGACGGCGGAAGGACGGGCTCACGCCCAAAACCGCCATTGAACAAAGGATCCCATATATAACGAGCTCTCAGTATGCGTCTAACAGTTAACCCGCACGGACGCACATATTGTCTCTTGAGGATGGCGAATGTTAGTTCGCCGAAACGTCGAGAATCCGGTTCTTTTCAGAAGCAACATAAACGCCGAATCGCCGAGAAAACAAACCATCCAACATATATATATATATATATATATATATATAAATGTTTCATAAATGTCCGGCAGAAATTCTGGGTGTGTTCTACAGCAAAACAAGAAGAAAAATCCCTAGAAAGATGATTTCGAAAATGCTTCCTAACTGAGGTACAGCACTTAAAAGGGGCTGGCCTAACATTTTTGTTAATATCTCAGACGCAACTAATGATAATTGATTCTAATTTTGTGTACTCGTTACTGCTGCGGAACTACCGCTTACGCTTAATTTCGTCTTGATAACCAACCAATGACGGTACATACGGGGAACGACCTTTGTATTTTTGCAAATATATTTCCCATCTGTACATTTAGTAAATACTTGACCAGATGAAATATTATATTCAATTTATTATATATTTAGAAGACCGGTACAGAAGTCAAGTAATAACATCTATTATTAGTATAAATATATATATATATATATATATATATATATATATATATATATATATATATATATATATATATAGATATATATATATATATATATATATATATATATATATATAGATATATATATATATATATATATATATATATATATATAATAAAGTCTGTGAAAATACATAATTCCATAAGTTACAGACAGTTTTTCCTCTCCTCGTCTAGCCTCCATACCCCCTTAAGGGCCTCAAGTGTAAGGGCGTCAAATCTGTAATAAAAAAGTGGCAGGCGCGCGAAAAGAAGATTAATTAATTTCGAGAAACGGAAGATTATTATTCAAGATGCATTTAAAAAATATTTATCTTTAAAGATTGAGAAACCAAAAGCTGGGTGTGGCAGCACAAACGATAGCAATACTGCGAGACGATTCTTCCAAAATACATCGGTATCGGCTAGAATTTTGGGTATTGATGAAAACTTAATGAACAAATGTCATGTAATACTGCAAGTTATGTCAAGTGGATTCGCTGTAAATGTAGCTGGTTTCAAAAAAATCACACTGTACTCGTGGTATTTGCCATCAACCATACATAAAGTCTTAATTCTTGGTCCTCTGATTATTGAATGGGCTCCGTTGCTCATTGGACAAATGTCGGAAGATGCACAAGAAGCGCGGAACAAAGACATCAATAAGAACATCATACCGCGAGAATTTCTCACGAAAATCATCCAGAGAGAAGACAACGACATGTTTTCAATCGTGTTCTTGTTACGTCAGATCCATTCAGAACAAACATGGGAAAAAACTATCCAAAGAAAAGCAAAAGTTTGTCACTTGAAGCCACGTAATTTGTATTGACGATTCTGTTAGACTTTCCTCTGATTTAAGCGATTCAGATGTAACTTCTGAAGACGACAATGGTTCAGACTGGAATCAGCGACTTCAAAATCAACAAAAATTCCAATTTTGGAAATAAATAGTAAGCATAACATAAACTTTTACCATCTTGTATTCTCAATTTTGTTTTACAAATAATTTAATTCATATTCGTGACTGGTAACCTCGAAAAACATCTTATACTACTTTGAAGAAAATCAATCACATTTTTGGAGAAGTCATCCACCATTTTCGCCATCAGCCATTTTGTTTTTGAAAAAATTAAATATCAGATTAGTGATTAGCGACCTCAAAAAACCCAATATAGTACTTTGGAGAAACTTTCTCATTTTTTAGGGAAGTTATTCGCCATTTTGGATCAGCCATTTTGTTTTTGAAAAAAATGATATCGGATTTGTTATTAGTGTCCTCAAAAAACCCCATATACCAAATTTCTTGAAGTTGGACATCAACTTCTATTTATGATCAGGTTTTTAGGATTCTGGCCTACTGTGTGTAGTAGAAAACTGTTAGTGTCGCACTTATCTGTAATTTTCCAAGAAATGTACCCTGATAGAAGAATACCCGATAGAAAAACTTTTGAGGCCATCGATAGGCGTTTGAGGTGAGGTGTGAACCCGCAATCCTGATGTTGAAGAGCAGACCTGGAGATTGTTGAAGAGAATCCAGCAAGTATTCGAAAAATTGCTGCTTCTATAGGAGTACCCCATACGATAGTTTGGCGGGTTCTCCACGAACAGCAGTTGCATCCGTACCGCAATCAAAAAGTGCAGGCATTGACTCCTGTAGATTTTTCTAATCGACAAAAAATGTAGTCGATGTTGTACCCAAAATCTTTTGTTTGCGAGTCGGGTGCTCTTCAGAGATGAAGCAACCTTTGCTCGAGGTGGAATTATAAATTCCCATAACATGCACTGCTGGGCCGACGAAAATCCTCATACTGCACATGGTGAGAGCTCATCAGCAACGATTCTCTTTAATGTCTGGTGTGGTAATTGTTGGTGATGTATTAATCTGTCCCCATATTCTACCAGGGCAATTGATCGCAGAAGTTTATCGACATTTTTTAACAGAAATTTTGCCAGGGTTGCTGGATAAAGTGCCTCTTTTTACTAGACGCCATATAAGGTTCATGCACGAAGGTGTACCTGCACATTTTTGCGGGTTAGCGAGAGCTCAGCTACATAACACCTATCCATTGAGGTGGAAAGGTCGAGGCGGTCCAGTTGCTTGGCCAGCAAGGTCACCGGACATGAACACGACTACTTTTTTTGAGGTCACTTAACTTCTAAAAAGACTGTCTTAAAAGTTTGTTTGTTTTCTTTCACTGAATTTTTTTTATTATTATTAAGTATTTCATTTAAAAAAATATACGTTTTAATTTTTTTCTCGAAAACAGATATCTTGAACGGCCGAAACAAAGAGTATCTTTTCAGTGTTGTTTTTGATTGCAAATAATTTCCTCTAGTCGAGAATTTGTTAAATGTGCAGATGGAAAAAATATTGTGATATTTAAAAATATATCCCCCGTATGTACCGCCACTGGTTGGATTTTAAGAGGAAAATAAGCACAAACGGTAGTTCGACACCAGTAACGAGTACACACAAAATTGGAATTAATTATAATTAGTTGCGTCTGAGATATTACCAAAAATTTTGTGTGATGCCACCGATTTTTAATGGCTGTACTTCAAATATATGAACATTTATGAAATACCCTGTATATATATATATATATATATATATATATATATATATATATATATATATATATATATATATATATATATATATATATATATATATATATATATATATATATATATATATATATATATATATATATATATATATAAATATGTATTTTTGATTCTACGTACCATAATCAATAGTTTTTTCTTTTTTATATTCATTTTCCTCTTAAGCACATCTGCAATAGTTTCTCCATCAGTGCTACTCTCATTATCACTGACGGCATTCGATGACATTTTAGGCTGTTTAACAGGCGGAGACATAGAATGTTTCGTCAACGTTGAAACATTTTTCTTTTCCATTTCGATTACATTTTTACGCGAATTTATTTTTCTAGTCAGGACAGCGCATTCCAAGTTCGCACCGGAAATGTCAGCCTCAATATTTTTAATATCAAGAGTCGATTGTTCAATGCAAGCTTGTTTTTCTGAATTCATGTTCGTTAGACTTTCTGCTTCATCGGTATAGAATTTATTTATTGCATTAATCTCATCTTCTTGTTGTTGCTTAATTGAGAGAAATTCGTTGTTTAAAGTTTCTATCAAATGTGTGTTGTGTTGTTCATTGTCTTCAAATTTTTTTATTATCTCATTTTTTTCTAGTTCAAGGTCAGCCTGAGTTGGTAATTTGCTTATTAGATCATTTTCTTTTGCGATATCATCTTCGACTTGTTTTATTTGTTCTTCCAAGTTATTTATCTCCATTTCACATAATTTTATGTTATCTGTGAATTCATTTCTTGGTTTGGTCTCTGAATTAATTTCATGTTCAATACTTATAAACTCCATTTCTATTTTCGTTTTGGATGCAAGTATATTATTCAAAGCCTGAAATTTAAAGTTACCTTAATTAAATAAATTTCTAGATAATCGTACTTACTTGTTGAATATTCATTTCCACTTCTCTGTATTTTTGGAAATCAGTGTTTGCTTCGTTTAATCTAGCAGTTTTTTCTGATAGAGCAGCAGATATTTTTTCGGAATAAACGTTAATTTCCTGCAATGTGTTACACTCGATCTGCTCCAATTCTTTTCTTTTCGCGTTTAATTTAGAATTGCTTTCAGTTAATTCTTTTTTCACTTCCTGTATTTGTACATTTTCTTTTTCCAAATCTTCTAGTTTCACATTTAGAATATTTACTTCACTTTCTTTCTCTTGTATTCTAAAAGCAAATTACAAAACTAGTATTTTAAATCTATAGATAAGCGTTATATACTTTGATAATACAGCTTCCATCCTTTCTTGTAATATAAGTTTTTCGTTTTCGAAACTTTGTTGGAACACATTTATCTCTTCATTAATTTTGCTTTCATCTTCGTACTTGTTCTTTAAATCATCATTAAGATTACACTCTAACAAATTCGTTTCACTTATCTTTTCTTCTAAGACATTCTTTTCCTGTTCTAGTTCAGAAATAGTTTTAACACAATTTTCTAATCGTTGCTTTAAATTATCATTTTCTTCATTGAAATTTAATATTTTTGCAGCAAATTCTTTTTCAAATTGCTTGTAGTGTCTCTCAATAATTTCGATTTGTTCTTGAATTCTTGACAGATAATTCATTTTATCCTGGATATTTTGGTTTAGTTTACTACTAATCTTATTCAAATTATTATTATTAACTTGTTCTTCATTATGAATTACATTTTGTTGTTGTTCCATTATAGATAACATGACTTGAATATGTTGAAAATCGTCCCCCATTGAGGTATAAGAGACTTGCAAGTTTCGTATTGTTGTAATAATTTCATCTCTATATTTATTTGATAAGTCAATTTCGTGTCGAGTTGAACCATTGCGCTTTGTTATTTCTTCTATTATATTTTCATATTGTTTTGTACTTTCTTGTTCTTTTGATTGTTGTGAAATTGAATAATTTAATTTTATTTCACTTTTTGCCTTAAAAATATGTATTATAATGATTATTTGTTACGAATATTTAGTACATTAATTTCATCAATTACAGTATTTTGGAACAATAAATATGCGTCGTATTTAAAATTACAATATAAATGCTTAGACGTTAAACATGATAAATTAGGATGTCGTGTTTGCTGAAAGCGTATTATGTATAGTATTATACCATGCGAGGTTTGCTGTATTTATATTTGTCCTATTAATATATTTGTATACCTGCATCAATAAAAAATACTAGAATGGCGGACAGTGGCGGATAGTGCCCAACAAAGTCGTGTACAAAGAGCTAGAACCCGGGTTCAGTAATGGCCATTACTGACACTATGCGTAGAAGGAGACTGGGGTTCTTTGGGCACATAATGAGAATGCCAGATTCGAGAGTTCTGAAACAACTGGTACAATACAATCTCAACTCCAAATATACCTCAACAGGGTGCAGATTGATCAGAGAGTAAGAGAGGATCTGAAAGAAATTGGGCTTACATCAGAAGACACCACAGACAAGATAAAATTAAACCAAAAAATCAAGGACACGAAGGTATTTTCAATTAAAGAACGGACACGAAGATCAGAACGTATGAAAAACTACTGGGAGAACCGCAAGAACAAAGAAAACCAAACCAAACTCGAACAATCCCCTAGAAAAAAAAAGAAGAAGAAGAAGATTTGTATACCTATAAAAGTATGATGTAATCATGTACGTGATGTAATCAAAAGTATTTTATATTAGACGTGGTAGAAGGAAGGCCTATATACTATATAGGCTGTGCAGTGGAAAATAAATAAGGCTGTGGTCACAGTGTAAACGATATCGGTTGTTTCGACCCAACTTTTCCGTTCTCGTTGACACACTCTCGTGATTCCTTTAGGAAATGCAAGATCTGCGTGGGATTCAAGGATTGCAACTCCTCTTCGTTCAAGCAGTGGACCCTAAGATACATTTGTCTCTTACGGAGCAATGCTCCTCAGTCTTTGAGCAGATGAATGGGGGTTTCCTCTGCTGAGCTGTAGAATCTGCAACTGTCATCTTCCTCTAGACCTAAGGTCTGGAGGTCTTTTCTAAGTTTGAACCGTCCAGGATTCCTGACAGAATTTAAAACTTGTTATTGTTCAGTTTCAGGCAAGCTTTTGTTCTTTTCTGGTTCAAAGATCCTAGCATTACTTTGGATTATCTTAGCCCTGGAAGTTCTTTACGGGTTTTCATTAATTGTTTTCACATTTCTTCACCTATACTTTTGTGGATGGTGTTCATATACTCATACCACAAAGGGTTCCAGACCTATAAAGGGATTACTAGATTCATTGTTTGCTAGGTGATCGGCTCTTCATTTCCCTCTATACCGCAGTGTGTCTTGGTACCCAGTATAGCGGTACTTCGTTTTCTCTGCCAAGCTTGTTTAGCTTTTCTACACAGTCCCACACCAGTTTGGATCTGTTGGGGTATGAGCTAATAGCCTTGATGGCTGCTTGACTAGCTGACAGGATAGAAATTCGTTTCTATCGTAAATTAGATCGTTTTTTGCGATAGTTCTTGATAAGGTATACTATCTATATTATGAGATAGTTACATCCTATGAGATAGTTCTTGATGAGGCTGTAGTATATTATATTATGAGGTGGTGTTATAGTTACGATAGTTCTTGATAAATTGTGCGCATCTTTCGATTGCATGTACTTCTGCTTCGAAGATACTTGGGTATATTCCCTTCCTTCGTATTTAAACCATCTGTATACCACTTGATAGCACTTTGCTCAATGTGGTTTGCTGAGGATTCGTCGCTCTAATCGGTTTTGCACATTGCTGTGTAGTTTTTCGACGTTTATGATAAACGTTTTTCCTTTTTATTGTTCCTGTTTAGTTTTAGGCAAGCTTTTGTTCTTTTCTGGTTAAAAGATCCCAGCATTACTTTGGATTATGTTAGTCCTGAAAGTTTCAGGTTTTCATTGTTTTCTTATTTCTTCATCTAAACTTGTGTGGATAGTGTTCATACTCATACCACAAACGGTTCCGGACCTATAGAGGGATTACAATTTAATCCCTTTTAATCCCAATTAAAAAGAGAATAGTTCCTTTTCTAACAATTGTCTGGAATGTAATCATAAATTTCCGAAAATAGACAATCCGGAAGAAAGGCCTGAAACTTAATCTTCTGGACTCATTAAAAATTTTCAAACGGAGAGCCGTAACCCATCCGTTAATATCCTAAACGCGCAAACCGACTTAAGTTTTTTCGCAACTCTTTAATCTTGCACAATCGTCTTCAGGTAAATCTCTAATTGCAGAAAGGCATCTCCCCCTTCACACACACACACATCTTTCGTAGGACCCAAAGGACCAAAGTAGGGCACCAGCACCAGGGTCGTCTTTATCTCAATAGGACAACTGAATAGGATTCAGGAGCCTGAATAGGATTCCTGTTCAGGATATCTGAATAGGATTCAGGAAATCAGGATTCCTGAATAGGATTCAGGAAAAAACCTAACCTAACGTATAGGAGGCGCACATTAGGATAAGGGTATATTGTTAGAATAGACAAATAAAGTAGATAAGCAAAGTTCTTGATGTAGGTGCCCTGCTTAAACAATCTTATTGGGAAAGGTAAGTTCAATGGAAAAATTGCATCGGAAATTTCCTATTGAATCCTATTGAAGGTTTATTTTCCTATAGAAATCTCCTGAATCCTATTCAGTTGTCCTATTGAGATACGCTAAATCCTATTCGATTTCCCAATAGGATTTAATACTATTCCATAGGAATATTGTGGTCTGAGAATTTCCTATAGCATAATCCAGAATCCTATTCGATTCTTCAATAGGATTTTAGTAAATTGAATAGGACGTCCCATATTATAATTCTCCTATTGAATAGAGGCCCTTTTATATGCTCCAATAGGATTTGATACTATTCAATGGGAATATTGCAGTCTCAGAATTTCTTATAGAATAATCCAGAATCCTATTCGATTCTTCAGTGGGATTTTAATAACTTGAATAGAACTTCTCAGATTATAATTTTCGCATTGAATCAAGCTGTATAAAAGGTCAAACTGTATATATTAATTTAGGGAATTTTTAATGATCATAAACTACTCGTAAGTTGAAATTTGGATGTTGTCCAGATGTTTTAGATGTTGGTAAAACCAAACTTGAATATCAAGGAATCATAATAATAAAAATAATTTCTAAGTCGTATTTCCCTATTGACATCTATTCATCTCCTATTGGACTTTGGAGGAGTCAAACCTATTGAATAATGCTAAATCCTTTTGAGGATCATTATAAAATAAAAATAATTTCTAAGTCGTATTTCCCTATTCACACTATTCATCTCCTATTGGACATTGGTGAAGCCAAACTTATTGAATAATGCAGAATCCCATTGCGAAATTTAAAAATAAAGATAAATTTTCTAAGTCGCATTATCTTATTGAATCACTTGGTTTCTTATTTAGATCTCTACTTTCATTTCCTATAAAAACTCTTCATTTCCTATAGAATCGCTAACTTCTTTTAGAATCATCATAATCCTATTCAGTTGTGTCAATAGGAAATCTCTAAATCCTATAGGTTAACGATCATCATTTTATTTTCTATTCAGATTTGTATAATCCTATTAGGCATTTTCCGGTTGCCAGAAATTTCTTAACTTTTCCTATTCAAATATGATGTTTCCTATTCAAATTCTGAAAAAGCCTATAGGATTTAACCTTTCCCAATAGGAATGTTTAAGCAGGGATGTGACAACGTTTTGGTGAAACCACCTGTCAACCAAGTCCAATTCTTCTATTTTAGGCAAAAAAAAGTCGGTAATCACCACACGGTACTTTGCTCCATTGACTCCAACTTTGCGATTTTCCTGGATCTTGAAAAAGTCCAATCATGCCGCCGGTCCACAAACCGCACCAAACAATGCATCTTTCAACGTGCATTGGCAGCTCTTGAATTAGATTTGGCTGCTCTTCACACAAAATTCGGCAATTCTGTATGTTGACGTACCCATTGAGCCAAACATCGTCGCTGAAGACAATTTTTCGATAGAAAAATGGATCTTCATCCAACTTTTCTAAGGCCAATTCACCTAACAAACGGCGTTGTGGTACGTCACCTGGCATCAGTTCTTGCAGCAGATGTATATTGTATGGTTTCATACCGAGGTCCCTACGTAAAATCTTCCAGGTGGTCGAAAAGCACAAGTCCAATTGTTGACAAGCAGCAATATTTTGGTGGATTAATATCCAATAAAGTGAAACTGGTGCGCAATTTGGTTACAACAGCTGAATAGCCTGTTCGGTGAGTCGATTATGACGACCATAAAATGGACGTAATTTACGAAATACATGTCTCACACAGCACGAATTTTGATAATAAAATTGAATGATTTGCAAGCGTTGTTCATTTATTAGTCTATTCATGATGAAATGTCAAACCTTACTGAGCATTTTTGACATTGCCATATGTCATGAATCTTTTATTTCACACTGAAAAATCAAAAAGCAAATAAATTACACTATATAATCCACAAAACTAACTCTTAGAATTCACAGGTTAAAGCTTAAAAACATATGTTGATTGAAAAGTTATCCCTCTAGATTTGAGAAGGGCAAAATCGGTAATCACTTAAAATCTATGTTTTTGACCATATAACATTCTATTGACATCAGCGATAAACATACTTTATTCTTTTCAATTTGGAGAAGGAACGTTCCCGATTGTAGTTGGTTACCAACATGTTTAAAAAGATTATCAATGCGATTTCTACATTTGAAAATTTTATTTTCTTTCAAAAGATGATATATTTCCAATATACTGTTAGTTCCTTCATTTTCAATATGAACAATTTTCAAGTATTCTGGTAAATGTAAACTTTCCATTTCCAACTCTTTCTCATTAACTTCCTCATAATAGATTTTTCAATAATGCTTTGCAACTTTGTCTTAACTCGTCGGAATTCAGAGTTGTCAAACGAAAAAATAAACAAAAACGTTGACTAATGTTCTTATACGGACTTAAACGCTGTTTTAGATGAACGCTCAAGATATCAAATATGGGAAGAAAGGTTTAGACCAGGGATGGAGAACCTATGACCCGCGGGTCAGACACTGACCCACACAGGCTTTTCAAGTGACCCAGGCATTTATTTAGGAACTTTTATTATTTTCTTATTAAAGTCTCTCAACCACAAAAGGATGAATATTAAATATATCAAAGAGAAATTTCTTCTGCAATTATTGTATTTTAAATATGTTTATCTACTCGCACAACCAAAATGAACACATTACTAAGCAAATTATTCTATGTGAATCCAAATCGTGCGTAAAAGTCCAATGTAAATCAAATTTCATTATTAAACGGTTTCTGTTTGTTGTTACTATGGCAACAACTCGCGTCACTAAACAAACAACATAGACTGGTAGTGAAAATAAAATTTCTGACGGATATTAAAATTGAATTAATTTTTGAATCAAAAAGTCTCGGCCCTTCAGTCTGGATTTGTCTGGCACTAACATAACTCAATCTAACCACAATTTAATTAGATTAAATCTATGTTTACCTAGATTAAATCGACAACGACCAAATAGTGTTCCCCCCTGCTTAAACAATCCTATTGGGAGAGGTAAGTTCAATGGGAAAATTGCATCGGAAATTTCCTATTGAATCCTATTTTAAGGTTTATTTTCCTATAGAAATCTCCTGTATCCTATTCAGTTGTCCTATTGAGATACGCTAAATCCTATTCGATTTCCCAATAGGATTTAATACTATTCAATAAGAATATTGTGGTCTGAGATTTTCCTATAGTATAATCCAGAATCCTATTCGATTCTTCAATAGGATTTTAGTAAATTGAATAGGACTTCTCAGATTATAATTACCCTATTGAAAAGAGGCAACTCCTTTTAGATGCTCTAATAGGATTTGATACTATTCAATGGGAATATTGCAGTCTCAGAATTTCCTATAGAATAATACAGAATCCTATTCGATGCTTCAGTAGGATTTTAATAACTTCAATAGGACTTCTCAGATTATAATTTTCCCATTGAATAAGGTCAAGCTGTATGTATTAATTTATAGAATTTTTAATGATCATAAACTACTAGTAAGTTGAAATTTGGATGTTGTCCAGATGTTTTAGATGTTGGTAAAACCAAACCTATGGAATATCAAAGAATCCTATTGAGGTTTATTTAAAAATAAAAATAATTTCTAAGTCGTATTTCCCTATTGACAACTATTCATCTCCTATTGGACATTGGTGAAGCCAAACCTATTGAATAATGCAGAATCCCATTGCGAAATTTAGAAATAAAGATAAATTTTCTAAGTTGCATTATCCTATTGAATCACTTGGTTTCCTATTTAGATCTCTGTTTACATTTCCTATAAAAAACTTCATTTCCTATAGAATCGCTAACTTCCTTTTAGAATCATAATCATCATAATCCTATTCAGTTGTGTCAATAGGAAAGCTCTAAATCCTATAGGTTAACGATCATCATTTTATTTCCTATTCAGATTTGTATAATCCTATTAGGCATTTTCCGGTTGCCAGAAATTTCTTAACTTTTCCTATTCAAATATGATGTTTCCTATACAAATTCTGAAAAAGTCTATAGGATTTAACCTTTCCCATTAGGAATATTTAAGCAGGGGTCACTGTGCGTTTTGACTAGTTAGCAATTTTTGCCACGGAGGCGCTGTACATTCTAAGAAACATTGGTTTTATTCAATATCTTAAGCAGAATATTCCACATCCTCTAATTGGATATCATTGTATAATACATCACGAATTTTTATAGACTTATTCATTGACATTTTTTGACTTCGATCTTTATTTTTTGCTCTCCACTTCCAAAGTAGAAGTTGTAAAACAAGAAGGAAACTTTGTAAAAGCCTTTAAAAATGAGAACAAAAAAAAATGACTTTGACCTCCCTCCTCTTTTCCAAGTGATGCAACTGGCTTGGTGACCCAACGAGCTAGTACAAAAAATATAATGAACAAAATGTAACCCACTACTCAAAAAGGTTCGCCATCCCTGGTTTAGACATTGAATTTCTCTTTTCCATTCAGTTGGGCTGACGGGGCAGAGCCATAAAAAACTCTGGCATGAGCTTCTACTTTTTGTTCTAAGAGATATGTCCTTGCAGTCAGATTCATTATCGTTTATTTTTTTTCGATATAAATTTGCTAATTTTTTGCTAATTGCTAATAAATATCGGTTATCGGTAGGTGATCTGGTAGGAACTATCGAGGCCCTATCGATCGCCGGGCCCTGGGCACGTGCCCCAAGTGCACAGTGGAAAAGAGGGGCCTAACCAAGACTAGCCCAGCAAAGCACCCCAAGGACAAGAACAACCATCAGAAGAAAAAAATTAAAAAAAACAAAGCAAGGAAAAAAAACAAAGTAAGCAAAAAAAAAAAAAGAGATTTTGTATATTTTATAATTTTCGAAAAAAAATATCAATAACATAATATTAAATCAAAATTAATTTAATTCCAATAAATAAAATGTCTATGGAGGTGTGAAAACACCTGTATAAAGAACTGGAATAATAGAAAATATATACATACAAGATAGCATGTTTTTTTTTTCTCTTAAAAAAGAAAGAGATTTTGTATATTTTATAATTTTCGAAACAAAAACTACAAAACAGGCAAGAAAAATGGGCGCACCCTGAAAACGGCGAAAAGAAAAAGGACCCCATACTAATTTGTAATTTTATTGAAAATAACCAGTTGAAACTCGAGTCGTGTTATGTGTTTAAATTTATATAACTGTGAATAAGAAGTTATTGGAAGTGAAGAGAATAAGATATTTTTACATATTAAAACATAGTGAATTTTTCAATTCAGTGTAACATTCGAATTGAGAGATTAATTCAAATACTGTAGAAGAATGAATTGAAACGAATTGAAGTAAAGTCCCATACACACAGGACCGGATTTAGAGACCCAGGGCCCCTAGGCACTTTTGGGCGCGCCCCCCACTATCTCGAAAATATTTATTATGATATTATTTTTGATAAAACTTTTTGGCAAGCCAGGTTTTTGAGCTTATGTAAAGATTCCGCCACCGGGGCCCCTAGGCTGGCTGGGCCCCTAGGCCGGGGCCTTGTAGGCCTAGGCAGAAATCCGGCACTGCATACACACAAACGTGAGTTTGTGAGATTGAGTTTGTCAGTTATCAGATATTTTTATAAACAAAATTCCTTGATTCACAAGCGGAATTAGAGGAATTGGAGGAATTTCAATATAAAAACGAATAAACGAATTCTACTGACAGCTGACAAACTCGCAGACAAAAAATGTCCGTGTGTTTGGCTCTTTAGATTTGATAAAAATATCAATGAAATAAATAATTTGAGATAGGAATGAAATAAATCATTGAAAATATCGATCATTTCAATATCAGTTAGTATTTAATAAAATTTTCCATAAGCATGAGGTGATATCTACAATACGAACGTGACAAGTGACGATTATTTATATTGTTTACATATTTTACCAATTTGTCGATAACAGCTATTATAAAATTTATAGAAGTAAATCAGTTTTATTATAATTTTATATAATTTCTTATTTGGAAATTAATTATATATTTATGAAAATCTTACTTCTAATTCTAGAAGGGCATGAGACTCTGGTCCAATGTTGCACAAATCTTCAATACTTCCATCATAAGAATGATAAACGTTATTTTCCTCTGATATTGTTACCCTTTGTGACTTTTTCAAACCTTGGGAATTATCCATTTTATTTTGATGTTCAAATGTAACAAATCTTGTTCGAACTTTCAAATCAAAAGATGTCAAGAATTTCTGAATAGAATGAACTTCGTCATTGTTCAATATTTTGTAATGCACATAAATTATAATTTAAATTAAGATTAACATTCAAATTATAGAAAATAAATAAATACTCTTTAAATATTTAAATTATTAAACAATTCCAATAAGTTATTTTGGTCTTTGATTAGTACTTAAAATATAATTAATTTTACATTTTAGTCGCTACTAAAGTTGGTACACACGGATATACTGTTGCTAGCTTCAGAAGGTTATTCCGTGGATTATTTATTTTAAAAATTCATTAAAAAAAACTTAAATATTAACAAAAATGTTGCGACAATTTAGCTGTAAAATGCTGCAACGATATAATCATGTCACCAGTTCAGTAATTTTGGTAAGTTATCGTTTAATAGATGTATTTTATATAAAATTAGGTTAGATTTTTTATAATATACTTGTAATAATATTTATATCTATTATATTTTAGACTAAACTATCATTCAGTAGTGGTTCTGGAAATGTTGTCGAAGGAGAACCAAAAAAGGAGATTAGTAAAGCAATGAAAGCATATTTGGAACGTGCTCAAGAGCATGATGAATTTATGCAATATCAAAATAGGGAATACCAAATTGGGAAACGGCATCTTGCAAATATGATGGGAGAAAATCCTGAAACTTTTACACAAGAAGATGTAGATGTAAGTTAAAAATGTAGTGTATATTCAATCTTATATAGTTTCTGTTTAATTATAAAGTTAAAACACATATTTCAATGGTCAAGTGCCAAAATGTACTAAACCTGGTTAACCCTACAATGTCAAGCATGATGTTTTCATAACATTTAATTAAAACATATTTCGTAATGCAAATATAAAGTTTTTGGAGCCAACGACCATGTTGATCACAGTTTGCTAGTTAGTGCATACAAATGCAACCCACTAGTCACGCATATTTTGACATAATATTAAATCAAAATTAATTCCAATAAATAAAATGTCTATGGAGGTGTGAAAACACCTGTATAAAGAACTGGAATAATAGAAAATATAGGTTTTTAACTTCAAATTAAACCTTTTCAATATCAAATTTAAGTTCAAATTAAACTTTTTTAAATTCAAATTGAACTTTTATTAAATTTAGTTAAATATTAATAATATAGAAACAACAAATTAATTATCAAATATAAAGAAAACAATTATGAAAAATTATAAAAATAATGTATCGGTTGTCCTGCTACAACCAATGGTAATTTCATCGACATATCTACATAATATTTATTACAATCAGCAGAAGCACTGTTACTGGATTCCTCAATAATATTAAACAAATTTAGATTATTTTCTGGTTCAGCCAGCTAATTTTTTTGCAGCTAATTTAACTTTTGAAAAAACTTTTTGAAGATTTTTGCAGATGAATTACCTGTTAGTCGTGAAAGAAAACGTAGAGGAAATTATTCTTAAACAAGTTTAGACAAAAAGGATATTTTTATAAAATGTTATGAAGAAGGTAAAACAATTGCAAAATCAGCAGAAATAGCAGGTATTAATAAAAACATTGCTAAATATATAATTAGACGTTATAAGAAGGATGGATATGAAATGGTTAGACGAAATCGTGGTAGAAAAATGAATAGTAAATTATCTCATGAGATTTTAAATTATGTAGAACAAATTATTGAAGAACATCCATCGATTACTTTAAAAAAATATGAAATTGAAGATATTTGAAAATAAAAATGACATCTTGACCACAACATCTGTATTTAATGCATTAATAGCTTTAAAAACAACATTAAAAACTTTTGCAATTTGTCTGGACCGTTTAAACTCTACATCAACAATTAAACAACACAAAAATAATGCAATTTTATTTTCACAAAATGCTCAACAAACATGGGACAATATAATTTTTATTGATGAATACGGTTTCAATTACCATCTCCGGCGAAATAAAGCTCGATCAAAGATAAATACTTACTAATAGTTACAGTAAGATAGAATAGTTTACAGTAAGAGGCAGAAATGTTTCAGCCATTGCAGCCATGAATTTACATGGTATTATTCATTTTGAAATTATTTCTAATTCATCAGTAAATTCAAACATTTTTATTACATTTCTTGATGGTTTATTTAATAAAATGGCTGAAAGTAACATCGTAGAAGCTTGGCTGGTTCTGGACAACGCCAAAATCCATAAAACTCAGGAAGTTCGTGTTAAAATAAATGGAACAAGCCATAGACTATTTTTTCTTCCAGCATATTCACCAATGTTAAATCCCATAGAAAAAGTTTTTTTCGAAAGTTAAATATGCTGCAAGAAATTTGCTGGCTGAATCAGAAAATAATCCAAATTTGGTTAATATTATTGAGGTATCTGTGGCCACTGTTACTTCTGCTGATTGTAATAATTATTATGTAGATATGTCGATGAAATTATCATTGGCTGAGGCAGGTTAACCGTTACATTAAGATTATTTTTTAATTTTCCATAATTGTTTTTTAAATTTAAATTATAATTTTTGATAATTAATTTGTTTTTTTTCTATATAAATTAATATTTAACTATATTTAATTAAAGTTTAATTTGAATTTAAAAAAGTTTAATTTGAATATAAAAAAGGTTAATTTGAATTTAAAAAGGTTTAATTTGAATTTAAAAAGGTTTAATTTGAAATTGAAAATGTTTAATTTGAAGTTAAAAACCTATATATTCATACAAGATAGCACGTTTTTTTTCTCTTAAAATAAAAATTCACGCTCATGGCATATCTTGAAAATTCACAAAAGATTGAATATAATCTCTAAACAAAGCTTCAGTAACTAATAATTCATCATTGAATATTTTCAATAATAATTAATAAAACGATATTAAAAACCAGATTTTACTAAATTTACCCAAAGATTTACTTTAATTTAACTATTCTTCTTCTACTTTAACTGTCTTGTTTTCTATGTTTAGTTTTGTGTGTCAAATCTTGTCTGTCTAGTTTTATCTGTCCAGCCTTGTTTGTCTAGTCTTATCTGTCTAGTCTTGTCTATCTACTCTTGTCTGAATAGTTTTGTCTGTCTAATCTTGTTGGTTTAGTCTTGTATGTCTAGTCTAGTCTAGTCTTGTCTGTCTAGTCTAGTCTGTCTAGTCTAGTCTATCTAGTCTTGTCTGTCTAGTCTTGTCTGTCTAGTCTTGTCTGTCTAGTCTTGTCTGTCTAGTCTTGTCTGTCTATTCTTGTCTGTTTAGTCTTGTCTGTCTAGTCTTGTCTCTTTAGTCTTGTCTCTCTAATCTTGTTTCTCTAGTCTTGACTGTCTAGTCTTGCATGACTAGTCTTGTCTGTCTAGTCTTGTCTGCCCAGTCTTGTCTATCTAGTCTTGTCTGTCCCCCTCCTCGGTGGAGTAGTTGACAACATACCTACCTTTCAATGTGGGAGATCCTGGTTCGAATCCTGGTCTGGGAGACAACAACTAGGGCGGTTTTCACTAACCGTCTGGGCTGCCTACCCAGAATGAATGCATAAAATTGCGATACTGTGGTGGCGCATACTAAAAGCCAAGGTGGAAAAGGGAGTTTAGTGAGAGCTTCTCCCGAAACACTTTAGTCTTATCTGTCTACACTCCTCAGTACTGTAGTTTTTTTGACAACATACTCACTTTGCAAGCGGGAGACAACAACTAGGGCGGTTTTCAATAACCGTTCAGGGTGCTCGCCCTGAATGAATGCGAAATATGCGATACCGGGGTGCCGCATACTAAAAGCCAAAGTGGAATAGGGGGTGCAGTGAGAGCTTCCCCCAAATCACTTAAAAAGAAAATCTTGCCTAATTTCAGGAGCTCACTAATCATACATTAACCGAAAGGTGCCATCTACACCCCATATCCACCCCAAGTCTTGTCTGTCTAGTCTTGTGTTGTCTAGTTTTGTCTGTCTAGCCTTGTCTGTCTAGTCTTGTCTGTCTAGTCTTGTCTGTCTAGTCTTGTCTGTCTAGTCTTGTCTGTCTAGTCTTGTCTGTCCAGTCTTGTCTGTCCAGTCTTGTCTGTCCAGTCTTGTCTGTCGAGTCTTGTCTGTCGAGTCTTGTCTGTCTAGTCTTGTCTGTCTAGTCTTCTCTGTCTAGTCTTGTCTGTCTAGACTTGTCTGTCTAGTCTTGTCTGTCTAGTCTTGTCTGTCTAGTCTTGTCTGTCTAGTCTTGTCTGTCTAGTCTTGTCTGTCTAGTCTGTCTAGTCTTGTCTGTCTAGTCTTGTCTGTCTAGTCTTGTCTGTCTAGTCTTGTCTGTCTAGTCTTGTCTGTCTAGTCTTGTCTGTCTAGTCTTGTCTGTCTAGTCTTGTCTGTCTAGTCTTGTCTGTCTAGTCTTGTCTGTCTAGTCTTGTCTGTCTAGTCTTGTCTGTCTAGTCTTGTCTGTCTAGTCTTGTCTGTCTAGTCTGTCTAGTCTTGTCTGTCTAGTCTTGTCTGTCTTGTCTTGTCTGTCTAGTCTTGTCTGTCTAGTCTTGTCTGTCTAGTCTTGTCTGTTTAGTCTTGTCTGTCTAGTCTTGTCTGTCTGTCCTCCTCGGTGGTGTAGTTGACAACATACCCGCCTTTCAATGCGGGAGACCCGGGTTCGATTCCTGGTCGGGGAGACAACAACTAGGGCGGTTTTTCAATAAAACCGTCTGGGCTGCCCACCCTGAATGAATGCAGAATATGCGATACCAGGGTGGCGCATACTAAAGCCAAGGTGGAATAGGGGGTTTAGTGAGAGCTTCCCCCGAACCACTTTTTTAAAAAAGTCTTGTCTGTCTAGTCTTGTCTGTCCAGTCTTGTCTGTCCAGTCTTGTCTGTCCAGTCTTGTCTGTCCAGTCTTGTCTGTCCAGTCTTGTCTGTCCAGTCTTGTCTGTCTAGTCTTGTCTGTCTAGTCTTGTCTGTCTAATCTTGTCTGTCTAGTCTTGTCTGTCTAGTCTTGTCTGTCTAGTCTTGTCTGAAAGAAAATTTTCTTAAATATTTCTTAAATTGTCTTAAATAGAAAGATCTGATCTTAAAAACAATGTTATTTATCTAGTCCTTCTACTTCCATTCCTTCTTCTCGTTCTTCCTCTTTCTCTTACTAAACACCATAATTTTCGTTTTCTCCACATTCACTTTTATGTTTTTCTTCCTCACAATCCTTCGTTCTTTGCCACCAATACCACATCATCAGCGAACGCCAGGCTCCATACTTTCTCTCTACCTACAACAAACAACATATCCTCCTGCTTGCGCCCTCTTCACATTCTTTCCATATGTGCCACATCCCACATATATCGTAAATAATAATGATAGTGATATCCACTGGATCAGAGTTGATTATAAATTTTCTTTTGTTAAAACTGCATTGGATCCAATTTTTTCTAGCACAATTGGTATCTCTAGAACTGTTAATGTCCTTCAAATATTTGAATGCCTTCATACCAATTCAGCTTAAAGAAAAACCATTAGATTTTCCAATTGATTTGCAGGGTAATTGTAAAGTTTTAATTCGATATCGTTTAGTTACTGATAAATTACACTTACAACATCTACACAGTTGACTATCAAGAATTTTTAAACAATGCTTTTATTAAACTTGACAACATTTCATTGCACAGTTTAATTTTTTCACAAAAGTAAAAATTCATAGTATTGATATTCATAAGCAATTTATTCTATGATAAATTCATTGATGTATATGTATAATAATAAATAAATTAATTTAATAATAAATTATTTTAGAATGCAATTGCATACCTATTCCCCTCTGGGCTTTATGAAAAGAAAGCTAGGCCGATGATGAAACCACCAGAGGAGGTTTTTCCACAGAGAAAGGCTGCAGAGTTTGATGTTATGGGAAGACCATATCACTTTCTATTTTACACTGGAAAACCCAATTTTTACAAACTTTTATATGTAAGTATCTATTTTTAGTTTATCAAGTATTTTCAAAACCTTTTTTCATCTTGAATTTTTTATTTTTTGAACGTTCTTATGAGATTGTTTCAATATTTTGCAAGTGGTTTAGGTATATTTTGCTTCTTTTGTAGATGATAGATTGATGAAAATTATATATGTATAATGAAATATTGAAATGAAAAATATACACTTTTGAAAAGCTGCAATTTTTGGTCGAGACGCGCACACGTTTCGGCGTATTTATAAGTCTGTAAATGAGAACGAAACAGGGGTGTTTAGAGCACTATCTGCTCTCAACTAATGATCTCAAATGATGCTAGGGGTATCACTGTAATTATTTAAATCTTAGAAAACCGAAAAAAAACTTTTTTTTTGCACTATGGTCAGCTTTTTCGGAGTTTTGCCCACAATGGGCCTGTAAGAACAGCTATATAAGTGTCGATAGGTTTAAAGTTAATGGAATTACAAATTTCACAGAAGCTGTTTGACTAGAGGTCAATAACTATGCTAAAACGTATACTCTAGCAATTTATAAATTTAATTTTTTCTTCCATTTCAATTCACTGAATTTATTAGTTGATCTGCTTAATTTTCTATGGCTTTATCTTTATCTTCTGCATTTAAACTTATATAATAATTAATTATTTTTTAGATTTTTTCGAATTCTAAATAATTTACATATATTAGTATGATTGTTTTAAATTCACACAGAGTTATAATTTTCTTTTATTTATAAATCTTAGCTGTGAATACACAGAATAGCAGATGAAGACCATGCGACTATTGGTGTTTTAATGTTTTTGCACGTAACATAGTGTATGTAATCTAATCTAATAGTGCGTACATATTTGAGCACGTACGTATATGGTTATAAGCGGGATACAAGTCTGAAAGTGTGGACGGCCGAAATAAGCGCAGCGCACGATCGCCGAACGTGCTTGGTGATCGAAACGTTGACCGTTCTGAGCGGTGCCGATCCGCTTATCTATGTAAACGGATATGAACGTACTCAAATATCTACCTGTCGATAGTTCTGCAGAATTTTTACAAAACGAAACTTGCGTGCATAGAAATCGGCTCACTGTAAACTTTGGACTACAACTATTTTTTTTAGAACTATTTATGAGATGAAATAAAGAAGTCTATAAAAAGTTTTACGAATGGGGTGCAACTTATTGTCAAGCTAGCACCCACTCATCTGAAAAATTAGTATACCGATATCAAATAAGCACTATAATTATGTGCTCTTTTAGTGCTTTTCAAGTACCATGGAGCGAATACGCTCAACCCCTTGTGCGAGAAATTCACCCCGAACCGAATGAGCCACAAGAGGTTAAATCTATAATGATATATTGCACAAATTTTAACCGAAGCGAAAACGTTTTAATATTTATATGCTCTTGAGATATCCTATTTGCGATTTTTGTGCTCGCATCCTTGCGCGAAAAATTTTAGAAATATTAAAGTTAGTCCCTAAAATTTATTGAATTACCGGTAAATTATAACATTTTGTCCGGTTTAACCGTTTACAGGTTTTGCGTGCCCTATCTTTCAGCTTGTCTAGCGTATTAGTAAAATAGTCGATTAGGGTTTAACATATTTTTTTATTTGTAGGATATTGTAGAAAAAATCAAAGATTGTGAGAGATTTGAAGATGCAATGAATAGAAAAAATAGTCACCCAGATCCCAATTTAACATTGTATGCTTATTGCAACCACTCATACCTTCTTCAATATACTATTTTTTTATTTACAGGGAAATGTCTGGTTATCAGTGGTTAGACAAAATTACACTAGAAAAACAATTAGTTGAATTAATAAGCGACAAGGAATATAACAATTTTGTCAGTGCCATGGAAAGGCTATGCACATTACCATTTTCTTATAAAGTTCAAGAATTCATTATCAATTACAGGAGGCCATTGATGAGTCAAACGAAAACTTATGATATACCTAAATTACAATATGATAAAGAGGGAAGAGCTTATATAACTACTTATGGTAAATAAATAGAGATTTCATTTTAACCAATGCCGATTTATATATATATTTTTTTTTTTACAGAATGTCTTAGAAAAAGGGCAAGGGGAGATGTTACTATTAAGAGTCCTGGAATTGGTAAAGTTACTATAAATGGGGAGGATATTGGTTATTTTAAAGATATTCATTGCAGAGAACAGGTTAGTGATTATAGTTTTATTATATCACATTAAGATTTGAATTTGTTAAAATAATTTAGCAAAGATTATATTTTGCTTAACACAAAATAATCACCAAGAATTCATTAAGTTCAAATTGGGAATAAATAATAATCAATTGAGAATTATCGATTTTGAATTTTGATTTCGAAATAGACATGGTTGAGAATGTATTCTCATATAAGAATCCAAAATTGTGGTACATTAGTCCTCTCAAATGATAACTTTAGCCGTGAGCTAAATTTTATTAGTTCCTCATGTTCCATACAAGTCAGTTTATTATTCTCATGCTCAACTAAACATAAATTAATTAATAATACACAAATTTCCTGTTCTAATATGTTCTCCTGGTGAATAATATTGATCAATGAATTTCGAAATTGGTTTCTTGTAGTCGCTTAAGCTGTGGTTTAAGTATCTTTTACCTGAAGCTAAAAACTTTGAATTCTATTCGATATTTTTTATTATTTGGATGATAATTTTGATTTATTATCTGGATACTGGAAAAGTTTTCGAGCAAATTAAGATTATTTTGGCTTAATTATGTTAATACACTACGATTTTACGGATGTTAAAAACTCTTTTGCTGACCAGTAAAAAATTACCATGGACCAGTGGTGTTCCGCGAACCACCGGTTGAGAAGCACTCGCGCAGAATACAATGTAGTGTTGTATACGATCGCGACCTTATTTTGAGGCCGGAGAATCTGAGACAATCCATTACTTGTTCAATTCCTTTCTTTTTACTCCATTCGTTTTATTCTCTTCCATAATCTGTATCCGAAACTATATAAATCGTAAATAAATAATCCTGCTTTTTCTATTTTAAGTCTAAAACGGAGTCATTAAAGCAGTCATAAAGCAGTTCGTTAATGGCTCGTTAATGAGTGCTTTAATAATTTATTTTTTCAAGGTTGGCACGGTTGCGGACGTGATTTGTTCGGCAACAAATTGCTCACTATATTTGCAGGTGGGAAACGAGTTTTTTATACTATTTTTTCTCTTTTATGCCATTTCTTAATAAAAAAATCAACCGTACACATTTAGAAAATTGTGTGGTGGTTGGTTACACAACCTTGAAAAATTAATTTATTGAAGCACTCGGCGAGCCATTAATGAACCCATATGAGTGCTTTAATGACTACGTTTTAGACGTAAAATAGAAAAAAACAGCATTAGAAAAAATCGCGCTTATTGAACTCGTTCTTTAATATACTATTATTCAATTTTGAATTATAAAGTCATGTTTAATTCCATGGATACGGATCAATAAAGCAGTGATTTATTTATTCACTAGTGCAAAAAAAAAATATTCACTAGTGCAATAAAAATTTTATTCACTTGTGCAATCAAAAAATTATTGCAGTACTATCCATGGCAATGCATCAAAATAACTCACTTACTGGCTACTTATACATAACCCTAAATGTATACATAACCCCAATTATGACATTTTAAACGTCACAATTCATTTATAAAAATCTAGCACTGATATTTGAGAAGGTTATTAATAAGGGTTCCAGGAAAATTGTTCGAAACCAATTTATTCAAAAGTAATTTGTTACTGTAAAATTTGTTAACGGTAACTTGTTGGAAAGGAAATTTGTTCTATTGGAAATTTATTCATTCAGTTATTAATTATAATTTATAGGTATAATACACTGCCGAGCATAAAATTAGGGTCACTCCGTAATTTGAAGTTATTTTAGAAATCCTTAGTTTTTTACGTTGTAACAGTTTACAAACTGATTGCTTGAATAAAACAAAAGGTTTTTGTTGTTCAAAGTTTATTAAACGTAATGAAAATGAACAATTTGAATTTGATATGCTACGTAATGAAAATGAACAAGATTACTTTCATAAGCTTCTGTTGAAACAAAAGAAAGTTTAAGGACTTCAGTAGCGAGTATTCCCTCCTCTGGCAGTGACAACAGTTTGCAAACGAGGAGGCATGCTCTGGATCAGATTTTGGATCACATTCTGCGAAAGATTGTGCCATTCTTGAACCACTATGTCGCGAAGCTCTCTAGAATTTCTGGGAGCCGGCACACGTCTCCGTAAACGTTTTCCCATCTCATCCCAAATATGCTAAATTGGATTTAAATCTATACTGCGAGTTGGTCAAACAAATCGCGTGATTTCACACTCGTCAAGATACTCAGTAACTATCCGAGCAGTGTGGGGCAGTGTTGGGCATAATTCAATTAATTTTTTATTTGTAGAATCAAACAATTACAATTTTAATTGCAATTAAATCAATTGCAATTAATTTAATTGAATTAACTGTTTAATTGTGAGATGCAATTGAAATCAATTGCAATTAAATCCATTAATTGTGGTTTTTTTAAATTTTAATTGTTAGTTACAATTAACTTAATCATCAATTGTTTATTATTACAATTAACAATTAATACTATTTGATGAATATAAAAACTTTTCCCTCTTGTCACCGTGTATCCCCCCCTTGAAACCGTGCTTTCCCGCATTGTGCCAAATAAAATAATTTCCAATATTGTAAATAATCTAAATAGTTGGGAAAGATGGTTCGTTCTGGACCCTTCACCTCCACTTCCGCCCCCCCACCTCGCTCCCACTTGCGGTTAACACCCCACTTCCGGTTCCCACCTCCACTTCCGGTTCACACTCACACTTCCGGTTCCTACTTACGCTTCCGGTTCCCACCACACTTCCAGAACCGGAAGTGAGAACCGGAACTGTGAAAATTTTTGCAACCGGAAATGGGGAGTTGGAACCGGAAGTGGTGAAAATTTTGAAACCGGAAGTGGAGCTGGGAACCGGAAGTGGGTGAGAAATAGAAGTTGGGGTGGAAACCAGAAGTGGGTGGGAACCGGAAGTGGGGGGCGAGGGTAGGGGACCGGAAGGTCTATTGGTCTATTTCCCTACGTCCGGTTCCCGCCCCCATTTCCGGTTCCAAAAATTTCCCTACTTCCGGTTCCTACTTTTGGTTCGTAAACTGGAAGTGGGGTGGGTACCGGACGTGTGAGTGGGAACCGGAAGTGTGAGTGGGAACCGGAAGTGGGGGTGGGAACCGGAAGTGTGGTAGGAACCGGAAGTGGGAGCCAGGTTGAGTGCCGGAAGTGGAGGTGGAGGGTCCCGAACGAACCATCTTTCCCAACTATTTAGATTATTTACAACATTGGAAATTATTTTATTTGGCACAATGCGGGAAAGTACGGCTACAATGCGGGAAAGTGACTTTACCGCATTATAGCCGGACTTTGCTACATAGGGAGTAAAATTCTAGTTTCGCTTGATGTATACACGATGTCAAAGCTAGCTTTACGATTCAGGAGGCCAAAAAATAATTTCCAATGTTGTAAATAATCTAAATAGTTGGGAAAGATGGTTCGTTCTGGACCCTCCACTTCCGGCCCCCAACCTCGCTCCCACTTCCGATTCCCACACCACTTCCGGTTCTCACCCCACTTATGGTTCACACTCACACTTCCGGTTCCCACTCAAACTTCCGGTTCCCACTCAAACTTCCGGTTCCCACACTACTTCTGGTTCCGGAACCGGAAATGGGGGCGGGAACCGGAAGCAGGGTGTGGACCGGAAGTTTAGGCGGAGGGTCTATTTGTTTCTTAAATAATAATTGTCAAAAAAATTATACAAATTTCGTGCGGAAACGATTTTACAGCGCTCCAGCTAATGCGGAACTCGCCCTTCGGGCTCGTTTCCCAAACGAGCTGTCGCGTTGTAAAATCAAACTTTCCACACTCTAATGTAAATAACTATTTCAGTTACGCATTATGGCAAGTGATACATTGGAGTATAATAAACATCTTCTAACCAACATTTATTAATTGTTAATTGTAATTGTAAAAGTGCATCAATCAATTAACAATTAATCAATTGTAATTGCAAAATTTTACAATTAACAATTAATTAATTGTTAATTGTGATATATTGCAATTACAATTAATTATTTTAATTGTTAGTTGCAATTAAATCTCGCAATTTAATTGTTAATTGTTTTCACAATTAATTTTTGCCCAACTATGGTGTGGGGCTGTGCGTTATCATGCATATATGTTGCATCGTCTCCAAGAATAACCATGAACGGTAAAACATGGTCTTCTATAACCTCTATCAGATACCTTTTTTTTGCGGGAGGAAGAGGAAACCTCAAAGACACCTGGTCTACCAGGTAGTGTTGGATTCAGGACCTCTTGGCCGAGCCTACCAACTAAAACCCCTCCCTCATGTTGTGTGAACCCAACGGGACTGCTCTTCGCATAACTTAATTGGATCAGCCGCTAAGATCTTTCTTATATCAACATTTGCCTGCCTGCTTCTCTTTCTTCTGGCGGGCCTTTTCAACCTTCTCTTTCTGGATTAGGACTACACTCTCTACTATTTTCCAGTTCTTTTCTGTCTCAATCATTTTGTCTATGAAGTCATTTGGGTTTATTGTTTCTGATAGCTCTTTTCTGGCCTCTTCCCAATGTATACATTCAAATACGATATGAATCACGTTGTCCTGGGCTCCGCAGTATTCGCACATAGCGTCCGTGGCTTTTCTAATCCTATGTAGGTAGTTTCGGAAACACCCGTGTCCAGTGAATACTTGTGTGACGTAATAATTCACCTCTCCGTGTTTTCTGCTGACCCATTTCTGTACGTCTGGTATTATGCTCCTTGTCCACTTTTCTTTTTCTCTGTTGTCCCATTCGCCCTGTCAGGTCTTATACACCGTATCGGTCGATCTGTTTCTAGCTTCATTCTTAGACATCGTTCCTAGGAGTTTCGCCATATACGTGTTTGTTCTCTCCGTTACCAGATGTTCGATGGGCAGCATGCCAGAGGTTACAAGAATGGCTTCCCTTGATACCGTCCTGTACGCGCTACTGACTCTTCGAGCCAGTTTCCGTTGTACTTTTGCCTGTTTGTTCTTTATTGTTTGCCTCCGCATACTGCCGCTCCTTAGAGCATCACTGAGTGGCCCACCAAACACAGCAGCCTTCTTTTGCTCGCAGTGGGACCCCTACGTTCGGCATTAGCCGCTCCAGCGCTTTTTCTGCGCTTTCTCCGCCGCTTTAGAGACTTGGTCGCTGAACGATAGACTTTTATCGATGATTACTCCTAGGTACTTCACCGCGTTTTTTGGGCGTTATTATGACATCTTTAATCTTTAGGACTATCGGGCACAACTGTCTCTTGCCTGCAATTACGACAGCGTCAGTCTTTTCGGGGTCTAGTTTCAGCCTTTTTCTCTCCAGCCACTCATCTACCAGCTTCATTGCTTCGTTAGCCTTGCACGAAACTATATTTTGAGTTTTATCGCTGATTATTATAGCCAGGTCGTCTGCAAAACCAACCATCTCGGTTCCTTTACCTCTGTCCCATTCTCAATAAAGACTAACTCCGTGCGAGTGTCAAAAGATATGCCTCCTCATGCCATAACTGATCTACCACCAAATGGTAGTCGCTCGGCAATACACGCTTGAGCATATCTCTCGCCTTGTCGTCGCCAAACTCTTACATCTTTATCTGAGCCTGTAAGACAGAATCGCGATTCATCGGAAAACAATACGCGAGTCCAATCTGCTATTGTCCAAGGAAGTGTTCTCGTGCAAAATTCAACCTCGCAAACCGGTGTGCACGGGAAAGCACTAGTAGCTCTAGTTCGAGAAGATAATCCAGCACTTCTTACATTTCTCACTTCTTGCAGATGATTTCTTAGGGAAACTGCCGTGACCTTTCGGTTTCTCAAAGCACTAGAAACGAGAAAACGGTCATTCAGATGACTTTAAACATATCTATATTTTTAGAAAGAAACTGCAAGTCATTAAAAAATTCAGCAAATTAGCGAATTAAATCATGTAAATCACTAATTGATGCTTGTGCAATAAAAATATATAATACAATTTTGGACGCTTCCAGATTCAAAGTTGATAAACTTCACTCCATCACGAGCTGCAATCTCTTTTTGTGAAGAGAAAGTTATTGTAGACGTACTTGGCATATTGTCAAGTATGGTGTAGGACGAAGGGGACATATTGAACTTGTCATCTGATATTTTGTTTAAAGGTTTTTCCCCTGAAATCTTAAAGACTTTAACTTTTAGAAATCTATATTAACATTAAAAAAATCAACATCAACACTTTCCAATATCGATGTTTTCAAAAGCTTTTAAGCACGCCTTTAATATTTAACAATAACTCTTGATAATAATAAACTGTTGATGGTTTCATCATTTTATTCAGCTCCAAAATTTAATTCAATATAATAGTCAGAGGTAACTTAGCTGATATTCTTCCTTATTCTCCATTTTTAGGGTTCCGTTTTTACCAACAAGGAACCCTTATAGTTTCGATATGTCCGTCCGTCCGTCTGTCCGCAGTTTAGCTCAGAGACTATTAGAAATATAAAGCTGTAATTTGGCATGGATATACGACAAAGTGGTAAAATAAAATCTTGAAAAAATTATTTTAGTGGTAAAGTGGGGATGTTTTTTTTTCTCGTATACCCCATGGCGTCGGATGTCGTTGGGGTCTTTAAAAAATATTATAGGTTTGTGAAAACAATATTTCGATTAAGAGATCCGTTTATGAAATATTATGCTTTAAATTGAAATGTGAAATATGAAATATTATGCTAATTTTTGTTCTAAGCTAAGTTTTGTGAGTCAAGTATACCACACCTCCGCCATTTGTAACATATAGAGCGGCAGCCGTATAGCAGCATTACATTATTAGTTATGTTGAACGTCAAACTCGACAACATCAATGTCAGCTGATTAAGTTATTGGTTATGGATTTTTTTAGACATTTGAGCCTTAAGTCATAAGAGTAAGAATGCCAACTACGCAACCCTACCTTGCGCGTGACCCGATACCCACTTGGCCGTTTTATTAAATAATAATACACAAATTAATAGGCCTTTTCATAGTTGAAATTTTGTTGTGCGCATGTGTCAATTGCCACCATGTTATACGTCAAAAAGTGCCCAAACTTTTTGACATATAACTAAATATGTGCCCGAAAGTTTCATATTTCCGCCTTTCAAAATTGGCGGATGCGCATGCGCGTAATTAACCGTAAAAAGGTCTATTAAACACAACTTATAAATAAAATTTTGACGTACGAATCAACAATTTTATCGTTGTCATGGCAACAACACAAACGTAGCCGGACGACTTGTTTCGTAAAAAAAAACACGGAAAATTTTCTTTGAATTTAACATGTTAAAAGCAAAATTGAATAAAGCTTGAATTACACTCGCGGATAAAATTAAGGTTTAACACGCGAATTTAAATCCTTCCTCGCGTTTTAACGATCCGCGCGGTTAAACCGCAATTTTATCCACTTGTATAATAAATAACTATTATCTACATAACAAGAAACATTTATACAAATAAAACTTACGTATATATTTTATATGATTTAATATCAGATTATAATTTATTTTAAATATTTTAATAAAACAATCTCTGACAATAACTGATAATATGAATGACGTTGTTGGATTTCGCAAAATAACTGTAATGAAAATCTTTTTCCAACACTTTTTTTTATCTTATTTGCAAACTTATCTATGTTAACCTTGTATTGTGTCCAAATTACCGGATTTTTTTTCATGCTTAATAAACCATCTATTTTTGATATCCGTTTTTGCTACTATTTTTAACAAATGGCATCGGAAATTCTAAAACATGCTTCAATTAATAAAAATTTTGTTTTTTAGAAAATGTTATGCTTTAAGGAAAACATTGAAAATAATGAACATAAACAGTTAATTACAATAATAATAAATTCAAATGTTGTTGCAATTTGATACGTTTGTATAAAATTAGTGTTTTCCTAATGAAATCATACTTATATTTATATAATTTGTTTGAATATATGTATAATATTTAGGTAAAAAAATCACGTTTAGAAAGACTAATAATTTTATTGAAGATTGATGTTGATTTTTTAAGTATTCCGAAAGAAGAATGTTGTTTTTATTCATATTTTCAAATAAAGTGGCTGCAACTGACCGCAAACGGTTCCGCATTGAATAAATTCGATTAATGATTCAATTCTATCCAATTAAAACCTATGAAATCATTTTATTTATCCCCCACTAGTTATAGTAATAAATATTCTTCTTCTACGAAATAGAAATAATTTAACGAATCTACTTTTATATGAATAATATATTTACTTTAAAATGGTATGTTTTTACCTTCTGTTAAATAAATTGAAAATACGTTTTATTTCAATTTCTAAACAAATATTATTTTTACACACATTGAAAATTTGAATTTCAATTAGTACAATATATATTTAATAGAACAAGAATTTGTTTTGTACGTTTATGTATATTAACTACATCCTTGTTTCTGTAGCTTACTATTATAATATTGTAAATTCTCAGTGGGTTTGAGTTAGATAAATTAAGTAATACAATCAATTTCTTTGTATGTAAAGTTCTTTCCTGAAAGTAGTTCTTATAAAACTTGGTTATATCCTTAAATCCTAAACGAAAAGTAATGTTATGAACTATGTCATTTGGCGTTGAGACATCATTTAGATTTTCATCTTTTCATCTGAATAATTAAGTGTTCATTCTATAATTGTCCAATATATGTCCAAAATGGAGTTATTTAATTTGTTTAAGGAAAATTCTTGTAATTCTCTGCGAAATCCATATAACCCTTGCAAATTCCTTTTCCGAATTATCTATTCTAACTATTTTTATGACCATATAAATGACAAAATAAATATCAAACTTCTCCTAGATTCTCAAACTGGGTCTCTGTCCATATTGATATAATTTATTGTTGGCATTCAGTGAAAATACAAAAAGTTATAATATTATAGAATTCAATATGTTTATATTATTATACACCATTTAGAATGATACACGATGCATGGATGGATACAATTTCAAATTAGAAAATAAATGTAAAGTGAGTCAATTGCACTGTAACGTTTTTAATTAAAAAAAAAACGATTTGATACTATAAAGAATATTAAAAAATTAAGAATTAAAACTTATATGTGCACGAATATTAATAACATTAATGAAAAATATGTTATACATATTTAATCTAAACACTTTTAATGGTGGTTGCAACATTATTCAAGGGGTGTTTATAATTTAAAGCAAAAGCGATTATGGTTCAAAAATTGAGCCTTCTTTGTGTATTTTTTTGCGTACTTATTCAACGATTCTTATCTAATAAAATTTATACAATCGGCTTTAGCGACGTAAGAGAGAGTTGAGCGGAGATGTTCATCTCTGGTGTCGTCATAAATTTTAGGTATTTGTGTAATGTTAATTAATATTGTCTCGATTTTATATTGTTTTTTTTTTATAAATATGAAAGTAATAATTAAATAAAAACTTATACATATATACACTTAATGTAACAAAACTTATACTATCCATAAAATTCAGCGGGAAATTACATGCAAATAAAATTAAGAACGTCATGAAGACGCTCTATTTAATTGTTAAAGGGCTAGTAAGTCCTTGTTCAGGAAGTCTGAGAATATTGTCTCGGCATGAGCAACAAATGGATCCCATGTTGAAGTCCATTAATGTTAAAAAAAAACTTGAAAGTACTCTGTTTTATTGTACGTACTCGTTGATGTAGTTTTTCATTATCTTCAACATTAAATTTATACTTAAAACAAGGGAGTTCTTCTTCAACACACTTTACATACTTTGTATAATAAAAACATGGACCAAGTTTTGTTATCGTTTTTATTTAAGAAAGGGGAAATTACATAAAATTAAGAACATCTGAAAGACGCTCTATTTAATTGTTAAAGGGCTGGGAAGTCCTTGTTCAGATCAATATACAGGCGAAAATGTTTGCAACTGACTGACAGTTTGATTTAAGTTAGGTGAAAATGAGGCATCTCAACGAAGTAATCTTAATTTCATACAAAATCCGACTTACGAGGCTTTCCAAATTTATGAACAAATTACTTTAAGTAAGATGATTTTTTAAACAGAATTTGCAAGAAATTTTAAGAGGAAATGTTTTTAATTCAATAAACGTTAATTAACATATTTCTCTTATATTTTTTATAATTAATAATTATTTCTTACTAATTATATTTTTGGAAAATTATTGATTGGCGATCGTTTAAATGATGGCTAATCAATAACTTCTTTGTCGCTTAGCTCTTAGATTTGTAACTACACTGCTCAAAACAATTAGCGGGTCACTAATTTGTGCCTCCATAAAATTCAAACGTGAAATTACATGCAAATAAAATTAAGAACATCTGAAAGACCCTCTATTTAATTGTTTTAATTGACAGGGAATTATCAGCATCGCATACTTCCGGAGTATCCGTAATAATTAACAAAACTAAAACTCAAGTTTCAAGAAACTTCAACGTAAGCCTGTTTGTTATTCAGCGATTGTGGAACAGGTACATGAATACAGGTCAATATACCAGGCGCGGTGGGCAAGGTTGCAAAAGATAAGGAACTCAAAAATGAGACCGATTTTTACAGATTTCGATATATCTTCACAATAGAGTTCTTCGCAAAAGACCTCTTAATTTTACTCAGGACGACGCATGGGGTCACTGTATCAGACCAGACAATTAGGAACAAGTTGAGGTAATCAAATTTGAGGGCAAGACGACCCGTCCAACCCGTCCACGACACGACCCCACAAAATAGAAAGGATGAATTTTGCTTAAAAACATGTCGCATGGCAACTTCGACAATGGAAGTCTGTGCTCTTCATTGACCCGCTAATTGTTTTGAGCAGTGTATATCTAATTGTACCTTGGTACAAAAAGGGCCAAAGGGCAAAGCCATTTTCTACTATAGCAGGACATTGGCCATTTCTCTACTTACACAATTGATTATTCCAAGTTCAATGGTAAACTTAACCAGTAGTGTGCTGGGAAACTGTTAACAATGGGCTCGCTACCGAAGACCGCGACCTGGGGGAGGGGAGCATTTTTTTTAAATTCCAAGGTCTTTCATATTCCTGACACTTCTGCAACATTGGCTAGACGCCTAGAGACGACACACGACCAATAAGGGCCTTTCTGCTCTTATTTGGTTGTATCTTGTACACACTGTGTATGTAATGCCCGACATACACGCTACGGTCTACCGGATAGGTTACATGTGCAGGTTTGCCTGCGCAGGTCAACCGTACGCAAGAAACTGCACAGGTCTATTCCCACACACGCTCCGGTGTACCTGCGCAGGCAAACCTGCACAGGTACACCTCTCCGGTGGACCGTTGTGTGCCATATATGCACTATGTACAGTGCGTTTGAAAATGAAACTCTCTAGTTTTACCACTCCCTAGTAGTGTGAGTGAGCTCCACTCACACTACTGGACTTAACACAAAATCCTAATAATGGGCAATGCACATTTTTTTTTTGTCTAAAAGCAAAATTGGGATTTCAAAACAAATATTTTGCTTTATTCAACTCTTTTTTTTTAGAACAGACGACCTGTGGTAGCGATTGTACGCCCAAGAAATGACGTAGAAACCGGTTTTGGTCTTCAAACCACAGTTTTTTTGGCGTCAAAATTAGTAAAAGAAGTAAAAAAACCCATTAAAAATTCTATATGTTATAAAGAATGTTAATTATAATTTAAGACAGGACGGACACATGACCTGGTTGTATATATATATATATACATATATATATATATATATATATATATATATATATATATATATATATATATATATATATATATATATATATATATATATATATATATATATATATATATATATATATATATATTATATATATATATATATATATATATATATATATATATATATATATATCTAAAAAATATTTCTTGGAATTATTTTTAAAGATATTAAATGAATTATTTTTAATATCATATTATATTGATTAAAAAAAAAAAAAAAAACAATTTATAAATACTCCAAATAGCCATCAAGTCGGGTTTTTATTTTATTTTCTGTCTACTTTTAATTCTTTAGGAATATTTTTATTTATTTTTTTTTGTTAAATTTATACTTTTGTTGTTTCCAACAATAGTTTAACTTTAGTTAATCCTTATGCGTAACTCGTCCTTATGCTTATTAAGGGTATCTCACCATCACAGGCAAGCATTTTGAAAATTAAGGTCCCTTTATATATTTTCTGAAAAGCGATTATCAGCAAATATTTTGGGCCAGTTCAACAGTATGAGTAGCAGTAAGTCTACTTTTGAAAGCGAGGTGTTGAAATCTTGTTTGTGTATATCAAATTTTGAAATCTTGCAAATGATTTTGTTTAAAGCGAAGATAGGTGAAATATCTTAGAATCCAATAGGTTCTAAGATATTTCGCCAACCTCGTTAAGTACCGTCAGGAGTTCTTTAGAAAACTCTGGATTAGATTGCATGAATTTGCAAAAATAAAAAAGACTGTTCAAATAATGGTAATAAATGAATTAGAAAGTTTCAGAGAATGTCAAAGCAATTGAATGCAATTTTTTATTAACGCCCCAAATATCTATCCGATTTAGAGTGACGAAAACATGTCAAATGATAATTTGATTGATTTCGAAGGGCTGAGATAGTAGAGAAAAATTCATTTTGGTCAGGTCATACTTTTTGTGTTCTCTTAAGTCGTCAGTGGTTTTTCAAATGGGATTTTTTTTATTTATTATTTATTTTAAAATACACCTGTAAAATCTGGATATTGTGATGGTATTGGCAATAAGAATATCCGAATAATGTAATTGCATTGTGTTTTATGCAGACAATTTATTGTAAGAGATGATGCAAGTGATGAGGCCGTTAACTTAGATACATTTTAGAAGACGTCGGATGAATGATTCTCTTGACCTTCGAATATTTTCTGGTGTGATAGCGGCGTAGGCTTTTGTAATGTCGCATATTCTCCGGCGTCGGAACATCATAGTAAACACGTTTTGTGAAGTGGCAATTGTGAACAGATTAAAGTGGCGTAAATCAGGCAAACGAGCAGGCCAAGGGATTACTGCATCTCGGCCGATTCAGCGTTCGACAAATTTTCGGCTTTGTCACTTTTGCGGCTTTTCGACCATAACTGCTCAATGAGCTGTATAGTTATCATGTTGATATTACATTCGGCATCGTTGAGTTAACGGGTCATCTTGTAAAAATTGCCCCAAATCAACGTATTTTGGTTCATTCAAATTGCCGTCTATAATGGTCCTCATTTATGTCACATCACACATTAACAGTCCAAGAACGCCAAGAATTCAGTGCTTGTTTTACGTGTTCAACTTTCCATGATTAGTAAAAGTTGATTCACCAGTAAACAAAACGTCGTCGAAAAATCCGGATTCAGCTGTAACAGGCGCTGAGGCCATTTACACAACTCAATCCTATTTCCAAAATCGGCACCGTGAAGATCTTGATTCAAGGAAATTGGTACCGATGAAATTTATCACTCCTTAATAATCTTAAAACACTCGCCTTGGAAATTCCGAAATGGTGCTCCATTTGTCGACTGCTTAATTGTGGATCATGAACTACTGCAGCCAGAAACTCTTCTCTTGAGCCGATAATCTCTTCTTCTTAATTTTTTTTAGTCTTGCGACATTTCCGTTTGAGTGGATTGAGGCCCGTTTCACGGAATGAATGAATAATTCGATCGAAATATGGACGGGAAGGATGATTTCTGCCAGGATAACGCTCTGAATAAAGTTTTTGCACAGCGTTTATGCCTGTATCATCATAAATCAGAATCATTTCCACGTTCTCTGCTTGATTGTACAATACCATTTTCGACACACGGTTATTACATTTTACTTTGGATGGTTACATATGTCAAATCATTTCAAGGTCATGATATCATAGGTCGTTGGATTCGTCTGAATATCAGCTACAACGTTTTAATAAGAAATAACCTATTTTGTTCCTATTTGAAAAAACATTGATAACCTTCAAAAATCCTAAAAGTCAAATCGTAAAAGCTATGGCATTGACAAAAATGAATTTTTCATCACTGTATCAATTCTTCAAAAATTATCAAAATACCTCTTGAAATATTTTCGTCACTCTAAAGACAACGTAGAATTGTTGGGTGGTCATGTTAAATGGTTCACCCTGTATATATATATATACTTATGAGCATGTATTATCCTTGCATTGGGTTGTCCGGAAAGTTTGTGCAGTTTTTCAAAGAATAATTAAACGTAAAAGTATATTTCTTCTTCTCGCGGATGGGTCACTTAGGACGACGCGGAATCAACGTCTCCACCTACGTTGATTCCGCGTCGTCCTAAGTGACCCATAAAAAACCTTCCTCCTTGTTCAATAGCTCTTCATATGCATGGTTTGTTGTAGTTTCTGTTCCTCCGACCATGCACGTCGTGTTGTTTTCTTCTGATCTTCCTCAAATGCCCTTGTGTGAACAATATTCCTGATCACATTTCTATTCATCAGATCTGGCGATCCTATCTCGTTTGTTCTGTAATTGTTTGTTTCTAAAATTTGTGGAATCGGTAAGTAAGTCTCGTATGATTCATTTTTACCAAATAACCCAAAAATTGAATACGTCTCATTCTCATGGTATCGGCAAGTTTAGAAATTTTCCTATATATTTCAGGGTTGGGTTTGGGAGAGTGTATGCCATTTTTAATTCTGGGCCCTGATCTGGGCCCAGATCTTTCGCATAATTTTCCTTTCCTTAATCTCTAATATTTTCTTTAATGTTTTAAGTTGCAAATCGGGCGTTTCTGAAGTATATTTATATATTGACATACATTTATTAAATGATATTGATATTTTATTCCACCATCCTTCTCCTACTTTTACGCAAATTGAATATTCCATCATTCCAGAACCCTTCCGAATTTTCTGCGAAAATCTTTTCAATATAATTGTGTAAGTCGAGCAAAAAGTGTTTGCTGTCATTAAGAGAATTTTATAATGATTTAAATACAGGGTGTTTCAAAAAGATTATACGTATTACAAAGTATTATTTTATTCAAACTATCGATCGCTGCGCTTCGGCTCGGCTATTGGAGAAACGAATACATAGTCCAGTTTATATTAACAGCAAGTTACAGCTGTTACAAATTCTGCGTCCTGATGACAAACGCAGACGAGTGGCATTTTGTAAAGAGATTTATTATGCTATTGACAATGATAACACTTACGCAAAACGCATCGTGTTCAGTGATGAAGCGACTTTCCATGTTAGTGGTCAAGTAAACGAACACAGTGTTCGAATTTTGGGCCTATAGAACCCACATGCAGTCATTGAACATGTTCGAGATTCTCGATATCCCGATCATCTGTTTACGACCCATTCTTCTGTGATGGAAACACGGTTAAGAGTCAGCAGTATCTCGCTATGTTAAAAAACTCGTTGTTTCCGAGGCTGCACGAAGACAACTTTATGTTTCAACAAGAGTTGCTCGAGTCTGGGAGGAATTTGAGTATCAGTGTTATATTGCACGTGTTGCTAATGTAGGACTTATTGAATATCTATAATCTAGACTTGAGAGGTTCGTAAATATGTGTGTAAAGTTTCATGTATGTCTTAAAGTTTAATAAATATATTTATGCGAAATCCGTATATTCTTTTTGAAACACCCTGTAATTGAATATCTGAGGGTGCTACGTTGCTACGTCTGATGAATATGGTGGTTGGGGTAGCACGTCCCAAACAAGCTCCAACAGCTTTTGTGGGCTAGTTAAAGACACACGTGGCCGCGCAATATTCTGATGGAAAACGACGCAATACTGATACGTTAGTTCTGGACGTTTTTGTTCAATTGCTCTTTTTAATTCCGAATTCTCTTGTCTGGTAATTTGGTTCTTCGGATGAAGATCAGTTTTTGGGGAAGTGATCCATTTTTCATCGCCTGTCATTACTTGGTCACAAATGGTGTCTCCACATTGCGTTTCTACCCAGGCGTTCTTGATCTTCAAGGATGAAATTTCTAGATTTAAACCACCTCTGCACAGTTTTTACCTTTCCGTTTAACCCTTTCGCTACGGGAATCGGATAAAGCCGTAAAATAAAAATAAATAAAATAAATAAATAAAATGGGAAATCAACTCATCCGCTGTATTATAATTATCATACTAATAAACTACTACTAAATATATATACTACTAAAAATGTTATAGACATATCAAAACCTGATTTCAGCGTAATCAATTTTTACGGCCCAAACTACGGGAACCGTACTAATCGATGCAACGTGGGAGAATTGGTGTGCAAATTTTGCATCTGACGCTGTTGTAATTTCTCAGAAGGTGCACTAGTGTGTCATGTGCGTCATACGTAAGTCATGTTTTCTGATTCTGATAGCGAGTTTGAGGATGATTTATTGAGTTTACTATTTTTAAATGAGTATATCCGCGCCACAAAAATAAAAACTAAAGTTAAGAAGAGAAGATATTGGGTTCATGAGATAAATAAACAAAGAGAAAAAGTTTGAGAATACCATACATTCATGCAGAAACTGAAATCTGATGAACAATTCTTTATGTACTTTCGCATGTCTAAAATACAGTTTGAGGAGAACGCTTGCGTCAAAGGTCTATTTGTTAATGACGTGCTACACAGTTCTAGAAACACACTGATCACAGGCGTGGATAGCGTATGAACATCCACTCCACCTTCCTACGCCGATCTGGACATCAGAGATCGACGTTGCATGTGAGGCGTGTGATTGCGTTGCATACGATAAGTGTGTTTCTATGGCATAGTTTTTCATCTAAAAGCAAGAGTCCAGATATCGTAATGCGTTGCATACGTTGCGTACGTAGGACCAGTGTGTCTCTATATTAAGCCTACCAAGAACTGCGTTGCATATAATCTTGGTTACCCATTGAAATAAGAAAATAAATGAATTTATAACTACAACCAACTTCGGGAATCGTATTTAAACGCAAAGAGTATCTAACTGCGGGAATCACATGAATCCGCACACCCTCGGCATGGTACACAGGACACGACTTGCAGAAAAGCACGCCGTAACGAAAAGATTAAAGAAATGTATGAAATGTCTATATTCAGACTACCTACCGAAAGGCACAAACTTTACGGACAACACTATAATACAGTTTTTAAATTGAATGATATTTAGAATAGATTACTAAATTCTTCGTGATTATGTTGATGCTAAGATTGATAGTTTTCTCTCTGATTAGTAAACTTTTCTCTAATATTTCAAATAGTAAACATATTTATCTAATTAAAGAATACATTTTCTGGATAATGAATTATTGAATAAAATGTTTATTAAACATAATAGATCTCGTTAGATAAATAAAATGAACTCGGTCTAAATAAAAAACTAAATAAAATGAACTCAATCGCGTGTGAATTTTTAAAATAATTAATAAATAATAAAATCTCTAAATACATTATTTGATATATTTTCACATTTTTTGTCAATTTAATACACTGTAATTATTTGGTAATAAATCATTATTACCAAATAATTACATTAATTATTTGGTTATATAATAATAAGATGTTTTTCTTTACGAAATATAAAAAATCTCATTAAAAATTAATTTACTCTTGGCGGGTTTTCATCGACTATAATTAAATTATTGTTGAAATAATGTTAGTCATAATTAATTTATTTTTTTTTAAATAATTTCATCTCTAGAATGTACGCAATAATTTTCAAGGGTACACATTCAAGAAGCGCTATAAATAAGATTGGAAACAAAACAATCTCGTCGTATAAAAAGCAAAAAGACATAACTCAATTCTAACTTTAACTAGGAGAAAAAAATATACAAGATAGCATAACTTATTGAATTTCCTTAATTATTTCCAAAGTATTATATAATCTGTAAGGACTGTTAACTAAATATAAATTTAACAGTTAACTAAAATAAAACAGTTTTTTATTCCTATTCAAAAGTTTGCAAGAAATGAGTTACTTTCAAAGCTTGAAAAGCAAATCTTATTTGTTATCATTACATAAAATGTCCTGTCACTCGGATAGAATTTCCTATAAAATCCCAACGCGTGATTCATAAAATTGCGCTTGTTCTACTTTTGTTTTCGTTCTACTTACAATTTCTTTCTCGTATCAATGAGAGTAAATTAGAAAATGAATTTGGATTCATTTAAACCCGTTTAAGATAACATTGTCTTAAATTGAAGTTTGCACAAATATTTTTTTTACATTGTTAAGGAAAATATAAGTGACCTCATGCTTGTTATTTTGTTTTTTTTTTTACGTCTACCACCTTTAATTTGTTTATTAGTTACTTACTTAAATCCTAAAAAAATATTGCATTGCATACAACAGAGGAATCACTTTTCGATTATCGATGACCTTTAAAGTATTAATTTTCCTTAAATTTAGCTATTTTTTCAAAATTAATAGGGGGTATGATGAAACATTTCGGTATACCAAAAGTTGAAATAATGATTTCAATTTGTTTAATTAATTCTTTGAAAATTGGAAATACCTAATATATTAGGTTTTTATATTATATATAATAAGTAAATTGGGATTATTTAATAAGAAATTGGGATTATTTTTATATAATAAGTAAATATATATTATATATAATAAGTAAATTGGGATTATTTTATATAATACTTATATGTTTTCTAAATAAACTGATAAAATATTTTGCGAAAGTGAAAATGATTATTAAACTCTGCTTTCGATCTGAAGTATCTGAGGTGGTTTCACTATTTCTTCAATTACAGACGAACTATTTGACTTACAATTAGTCCAGATTAGTTTTCGTATCCTTAAAACTAGCGACACAGTTACAACTACGATTTATGGGACTATTCTACCTAGTCTGGTTCTTAAGGTATGACCAATCTTACAGTTTTGGGAGTAGTTACACTAATTATGCAATTACAGACGAAATAGTGGACGAGATAGTCCTGATTATCGTTTTTCTATCGAACGATTTGAAACGAGTTGTTTAACAGGAGAAATGGTAAATTAATATGGGAATACATATTTCTATTTTTTGTACACAGATGTGTACTTATTTAGATTTACATATTTAGAATTAGACTAGATTACCATTTTCAAGTTGTTTCATTTAAATGGCTTCAGTTTATAATTAATAATCATGTGAAATTTGCAATCTGGGTAAAGCCCTAAATAATTATTAATAATTAATTATAAATATGTAAATAGATTAAATTCCGTGATATATGTAAATAACATTGTTTTGTATTTAATGTAAACTTTTTATATTATAAGCATTAACAGTAATTTGTAACTCAATTAAAAATCAATTTATTTTATAATGGCTAATTAAAACCTGAACTGAAAAGTCACGAGAAAACAGGATGCGGGTCAAGTGACGGTGAATTTATATATAGATTAGATTTTTATTTTCTGAAAATCTTATAAATACCTTTTAATTAAATTTTATCTACAAGGATTAAACTATTTAATTCTATTTATTTATAATTTAAATTCTCGTTAGTCTAGTACAGTGTTTTTCAACCTTTTTCATGCCGCGACCCTCTTAGTGTGCAAACAAATTTCGCGACCCCCTACCCTACCCTCCACTGTTTCTAGCTTGTATTTTTTTATGACACAAATATCGAATTTTTACTTATTTTTATTTACTTATTTTTTATTATAATCATTTTTACTTATTTCTATAATTAGGTATCGGCTAAATACGTAATTACTTACACATAACAGACATTCGTGATCAAGTCAAATAAAAAATAAAAGAAAGTACTTTTGTATCCCTGCATTTTGATGAATCTTCTGATATTGCGGGTTGTGCGCAGTTTGTTGCTTTAGTGCGTTTTGAATCCAATGAGAAATTAATGGAAGAAATACTGTTTTGTAAAGCTCTACCTACGAATACAACAGGTCCGTGCTTATATAACATGTACCTTGAAGCTACACAAGACTTCCATATCGATTGGGCGAAGAAATGCATAGCTATTTGTAGTGACGGAGCAAAAGCTATGACTGGTACGAAAAGCGACTTTATTACCAGACTTAAAGCACTGATGCCAAACGCTTGTTGGATGCATTGCTTTCTTCATCGCCAAGCTCTTGCGTCCAAAACCTTGCCACAGGAATACAATGACGTTTTTATTATAATTATAAATTATAACTAGTATTATAATTAGTAAATTCTATTAAAGGAAAAGCAGACACTTTTATTTCGAAACATTTGTGAATATATGGGGTCACTGCACCAAAGTTTGCTTTACCATACAGAGGTAAGGTGGTTATCGAAAGGCAACAGTACTTGCCGTGTACGGTACGGTGCCGTTCGATAACCACCACAAGAGTTTTGGAACTTTGAGCTGAACGTTTGGTGTATTTACAGCAGGCCAAGTCCGAATATAGCAAATTTATTTGTGACCCGATATTCCTTTTGAAACTGGCTTTTCTTTCGAACCTATTCAAGCATTTAAACACTTTGAATAAAAGCCTTCAAGCCTTCAAATATAACATTTTGAAATAGAATGATTTTTTTTTACTTTGAATGCCTCTTTAAGGTAGTTCTCTCATAAAACAGCTTTGCTTGATAATTCAACTATAGACCACTCAATATAAGACGATGTTTTTGTTTACTACTGTCACAAGTGAACTACCTTAAGGGCTCTTAATTTAAAATAACTTCGATCCCTTTAAAGAGCCTTCACTACCCCCTTAAAAAAGGCTTCGCGACCCCCACGTTGAAAAACACTGGTCTAGTATATTTTGACTATAGTTTTATTATGTAAAATAAATTTGCCTGTTTCAGTCTAGATTGGTCTGCTCTTGTCAGTTTAGGTCTGCCTTGATTTGTCTGCCTGCTCCTGTTTCTTTGATCTTATCTCTCTGGTACTGTCTATTTAGTTTTGTCTGTCAGGTTTTGCCTGTTCGGCCTTGTCTGTCTGGTCTGGTTTATCCGGTCTTCTCTTCTGGTCTTGTTGGGTCTGGTGTTGTCTGTCTGTCTTGTTTGTCTGGTCTTATCTGTCTGGTCATGTCTGTCTGGTCTTGTCTCTCTGGTCATGCCTGTCTGGTCATGCCTGTCTAGTCTTGTCTGTGTGGTCTGGTCTGTCTGGTCTTGTCCGTCTGGTCTTATCCGTCTGGTCTTGTCTGTCTGGTTTTGTCTGCCTGACTTGTGTGTCTGGTCTTATCTGTTTGGTCTTGTCTATCTGGTCTTCTCTGTGTGGTCTTGTCTTTCTGGTCTTTTTCTGTCTAGTGCTGTCTGTCTGGTCTTGTCTGTTTGGGCTTGTCTGTTAGGTCTTGTCTGTCAGGTCTTGTCTGTCAGGTCTTGTCTGTCTGGTCTTGTCTGTATGGTTTTGTCTGTCTGGTCTTGCCGGTCTGGTCTTGTCCGTCTGGTTTTGTCTGTCTGTTGTTGTCTGTAGAGTCTTGTCTGACTGGTCTTGTCTGTCTAGTCTTGTCTGTGTGGTCTTGTCTGTGTGGTGTTGTCTGTCTGGTCTTGTCTGTCTCGTTGGTCTTGTATGTATATTTGGTCTTGTCTGTCTGGTTGGCCTTGTCTGCTGGTTGGTCTTATCTGTCTGGTTGATTTTGTTCGTCTGTGTGGTTGGTCTTGACTGTCTGACCCTATTTGTTTGGATTTGTCTATCTAGTTCCTTACTGAATTATATACTAAATACATTGTTTAAAAAAATTATGAATTGCAATAATAAAATTAGCAACGTTTTGACATTTTGAACGTTAATAAAATTTTCACGTGTTTTTCTTTATGCATTCAACAATTTCTGTTTACAAATTATCCAGATATTACGTCTAATTTTGTCTGGCAATTGTACTTTTGTCTATTTAGTGTCTTTCTATATGGTCTCTCAATATAGTTTTATACTGTAAATGTTAAAGTATAAATAAATTTCACTAATTTCCTTGCAATTTGACCTGTTGAACATTAAAAGTTTAAGTTTTTTCTATGATTGTTACATGATTTTATACCTATTTACAAGAATTATTTAATGTAAATAATTCATTTAGATTGGTATTTATGATGTTAAGCCAAAATATGTATTACGAAGAAATATTATTTTATGAATAGGATGGTTGCGACGTTACTACGTAGTAATTCGTACTTACATTGAATTGAAAAATTCACTATGTTTTTACCACACTTAGACTATGTAAAAATGTTATACAACTTGTTATTCACAGTAATATAAATTTCTACACATACCACGACTTAAGTTTCGACGTTTGACGGTCATTTTCAAGTGTCAATTGAAAAACTTGAAAATTACCGTCAAACGAAACTTAAGTCGTGGTATGTGTAGAAATTTATATTACTGTGAATAACAAGTTGTATAACATTTTTACATAGTCTAAGTCTGATAAAAACAGTGAATTTTTAAATTCAATGTAAATATTATTTTTGTATTTATAACTTAACTCAATTGTATTTGATTATTTACATATTGTTAAGTTTGAAGATTTTGATATTATAATAACATTTTGATATAGTAACATTTGTATCTTTTCTTCAAAGAATATAATTTCTAGGAAAACATTGTATACATATCGTCAACAAAGTTGACATCATTAATATAACTAATCTTGCTATAAAAAAACTTTCTTAAAAGCAACACTTCACTGGCAAACACCACGACTGACATTGAATTAAATTTAGAAAGTTTTTGGTTCTATATAACCCTGTAATTTTCAAAAAAAAAAATCAATATCCTGATCAAATACAAAAGATAATTATCAATTAATTAATGAATATCCATATACTCAATCTTAAAACTGTACTTGCATACTCCAAGATGAGAAACCGCAAGGTGGTCGTCACCTTTGTTGATTTTAGGAAGGACTACGATTCCATGGATAGAGAAACGCTTAACAAAGTACTCCAGGAACTAGCACTAGACAACAAAACCCGCAGACTAATCCTATAAACTTTGACCAACACCCATTCCAAGGTTAAATTTAGAGGCGAGATTTCAGAGACCTTCGAAATAAAAACTGGAGTGAGACAAGGAGATGGACTTTTCCCACTTCTCTTCAACTGTGTCCTTGAAAAGGTTATGAGAGAATGGCGCAAGGAACTGAACAATTTGGGTGCTCAGAGTGGTATCTACCTGGGACGTAAGAACGATGGACTGGTTGTAGATTACCTGGCTTTTGCAGATGACATGGCACTGTTTGCTGATTCTCTTGAGATGGCAACAATGCAGGTAAACTGCCTCAGAAAACAGGCTGCCAAAGTGGGTCTTCAAGTGTCGCTGGAGAATACAGAATTCTTCACCAACATCAGAGAAGCAAACAGAGAGATGTTACTAGAACAGGGAAACATCAAGAGGACTGAGAAATTTAAGTATTGGCGAATGGATTGAACCCAACTTATCAGAAAGAGCAACATTATCCAAGAGAGTCAGCAAGTTAGAACTAGCCTATCGGCTGACTAAGAACACTTACAATAAGAAATTCCTGTCACGCAACCTGAAACTTAAGCACTACACATCAGTCTTACGACCAGAAAGAAGCCCTGTATGTCATGGAGTGTCTTTCCTTGAAACGAAGGGGTCTAATAGAGAAATTGTAAATCAGAGAGAGGAGAATCCTCAGGAAGATTCTAGGCCCGGTAAAGGAAGATGGGGAATTCCTAAGACGGCATAACTCTGAGCTCTACGAACATATTGAGATGCTCTCTGACTGTGCAAGGAAAAGAAGTGTAGCTTTCTATGGCCACGTTGCAAGATTGCCTCCAAACCGACTAACCAACCGTCTGTTCACCTTCTGGCAAAACAAGAAGCTTCGTACCACTTGGTTGACAGAGACCGAGAAGGATATTAAAGAACTGGGAACAACAGATCTCAAAAATACACAGTCTGTGAGACGCACCGTGAAGGAAGTTCGTGGATTTCAGGAAAAAACTAGAAGGAAATGTACCCCCTGGACAGAAGAGAGAAAGGAGTTACACCGGCAAAAGATGCGACAATACTGGGCACAGGTCAAAGCCCAACAGTTGAACAAGCGTGGTCCAAAGTAGGCCTATTCGAAAGAAAAAGAAGAAGAAGAACATCCATATACGCGTTTCTGCCTTTTGGCTTCATCAGTATGGCTTTATCATTAACAACAAATAAAAATAAATAAAAATAAATAAAATGAAATACGACTACGGTATTTCATGTTCTTTAATTTATACTCTGTGACAAAGTGCACGTGCTGGAAGCGAAAACAGAATTGCAAAAAATGGAGAAGAAGAAAAAGGAGCTTTGGGAGGAGAAGGAGAAGCAGCGGGTACGAGAAATCAAGACGGAAGCTAAGCTGTGGAAATACGTGAGAGAGAATAGGAAAAGGAAGGAAAGATTACCCAAGAGCATTGCGATAGAAGAATGGCAAAACCACTTCATGAGGATGCTAGGAGGGGTGGAGATGCGGTCAGAAAGAGATGATAGTTCAGGAGATCGACAGAGAAAGCAGGAAGAGCTCGCGAGGATATCACCGTGACAGAGGTGGAGGATGTTATTGATTCCATAAAGCCAAGAAAAGCGGGAGGTTTGGATGGGCTCGGAAATGAAGCGTGGAAAGAAGCACCTGGAATCTGCAGGGAAAAGTTTACGGAGGAATTGAGAAGGATAGGGAGAGGAGAGAAAAGGATACCAGTCAGCTGGAAAGTGGGGATAATTCAACCGGTGTTTAAGAGTGGAACGTGGGACGCGCTAGAAAATTATAGAGGTATAACTTTGATGAACTCCTCATACAAAATATTTGCTAAAATCCTGGATTGTCGCTTGAGGAAGGAAATCAATGGAAGGAAGCTTTTGCCGGAAATACAAGCGGGGTTCAGAGAAGGAAGGAGCACGGTGGAACACCTGGTGACCTTGAGAGTCATCATAGACCAAGGAATAAGAAAGGGATGCCTGTTTGCTCTTTTCATTGATTTGAAATCCGCATATGACTCGGTGAACAGAAGGAGACTTGACGAGTGTTTGGGCAAGCTAGGTATCTCAGAGAGTGTAAGAAGGAACATCAGGAATTTGTATGAGGAAACGGTCTGTAAGGTAGTAGCGAATGAATGGGAATCGGACTATTTTGAGGTGAGGAAGGGCCTGAGACAAGGCTGCCCTTTGAGTCCCACGCTTTTCAATCTGTATGTGGCGGATATGGAAAAGGTTCTACAGGCCGGGCAAGCTGGAGGAGTGGTGATTGGGAAAAAGAAGGTGTGGAGCTTGGCATATGCGGATGACATGGTGGTATTTGCAAAGTCGGCTAGTGAGATGAAGGACGTGATTGAAAAGCTCGGCAGGTATTTCGAAAAGAGGGATTTAAGGGTGAATGTTGGTAAAACAAAATGGATTCGGTTTAAAAGGGGTGGGCGATATAAGAAAGAAAGGTTTGAATGGCAGGGTACTGAAATAGAGGAAGTTAGTAAATTTAAGTATTTGGGGTATGTCTTTGGGACTGGATACAGTAATAAAGAACACATAGAGTATGTTACAAAGAAGGCATGGGTGGCGGCGGGTCGTATCTGGGAGGTTTGGAAAAGGAACTTTGATGGAAACTTTAGAGCAGCAGAGACCATATGGAAGGCATGTGTGCGAAGCGTGTTACTGTATGGATGCGAGGTCTGGGGAACGAAAGAGGAAGACAAGATCGAAAGGGTGCAGCTAAAGTTTTATAAGAAAGTGTTGAAACATGATAGGTCGACGCCTGGTCACATTGTGCTTCAGGAAGTGAGTGCTTGTAAGGTGGCGGTAATAGCTGCGGAAAGAGTGATAAAGTTCGAGTATAGGGTGGATGGGTTAGGAGATGAAAGGATAATAAAGGAAATCTTTCGAGTAGTGAATGAAGAGGGGTTAAGTGGTAGAAGAGAGAGCGGTTGGGGGTTGAATAAAAGGAAACTGTATGAGAGAGGCGGGTTATCTTCCGAGGGGTTGGAAACGGAAAAAAGTGCGGGTGCTCAGTGGAAACGGATGCTAAAAGAGAGGTTATTAGAAGTGGACTTCCAAGAGCGCCAATCGAAAATAGAGGCTAGTAAATATCACCAAGGCTACAGTCAGATACAAGTGCACGGCCGTGTTCCTGGTTATTTGAGGACAAGTAAAGGGTCGGACGACCAGTCAGTTTTGGCGAGATTTAGGTGTGGCAATGAAGAGCGTGGAAGGAGACATTGGATGAAGGAGGAAAGTAGAAGGTGTTTGGTGTGTGGGTTGAAGGAAGATATGTGGAGTCATTGGTTGGAAGAATGCACGATGGCGGAGTGGAATGACCAGGAGAGAAGGCGAGGGAAGGATTGGAGGGAGTGTATGGACGAGAGCGGGAAGGGACTGTCGTTTTTACACAGAGTGAAAACATGGAAAGAGCGGATGCGACGGGGTAGTTTTTTGAGTGTTGCGGTTTAGTTTATTTTTTTTTTGTGAGCTTATGTCCGATGTACAGGTGAAGTATAGGTTTATAGGGTGGTAAAATTTCTTTTTTCTTTTTAATGGGGTTTTAGTTTCACAACTTTTTTATTATTTTTATTGTTTTATTTTGTATGTATATTTTGTATGGAAATTATTTCAATTATGCCAATAAAGGTTATTATTATTATTACTCTGTGACATAAAAAATGCAACAGCAAGAAGGGGTATGAATTTTTTAACCAAACTTGGTAGAAATGTTTTACTAGTCAAAGGTAGTAAGTAAGTAATTGATGAAAAATTCAAAGAAATTAGACAAAAGATAAAAGCATTTTTATTAATAATGTGTCGAACCACCCCTATTACTTTCACACTCCCGCACCTTTCTGGGAATGGACTCCACGAGGTTGTCGATATCTCCCTGAGGTATATGAGGCTAATTACGTCTTCTACTCATCATGTCCCACACATCTTCGATGGGCGAAAGCTCGGGAGATCTGGGTGGCCACGGCAAGATATTGACGTTAGCCTCCTCGAAGCGCTCCATACAATGCCCAGCAATGTGGAGACGGGCATTATACTGTTGGAAAATCGGGTCTCCAGCTCCCGGAGGAATGGGAGAATATGGGGTTCTACCACTTCACCAACATACCGGTGGGCATTCATATTGCCTCGGATGAATACCAACTGAGATCTGCTTTTATAAACAACATCAACCCATACCTTAACCCCCACTGTGTGCTGCATATGCCTCTCAACAGTAAACTGCACATGGTGACGTTCTCCACGTCTACGTCTGATCCTCATGCGACCATCGTGCAGTCCCAAGCAGATTCGGGATTTGTCACTAAAGACCACTCTATGCCATTCCACATCCAATAGCAAGGTACACCACTCCAAACGTTGCTGTGGATGACGAGCCGTCAGCGGAAACACAAGATGTGGTCGATAGGACTGCAAGCCAAAGATCTAATTTGTCGGTAAACTGAACGAAGGGTTACAGGACGTCTTCGTTTCCAAACCATTGATCGGCTATAGACCTTGTACTAGAGAATCGGTCTCTTAATGTCATTAATTGGAGATGGCGATCTTGGATTACATTTGTCAATCTTGGCCGTCCACTTCCTCTTTTACGACGTTCTTAACCTTCTGTAGACCATGCTTAATAACACCGTGTACTACAGAGGATTGGTTACGGTTAAGACGATTAACAATTCTTCTGAATTAAACACCTTCACGTAAGCCAATAATGCGAACTCTGCCGATTTCACTCAGTTGTCGATAATTTTCACGTTGCCGTACTCTAAGCATAATCGCAACCTCAAAACGCAAAGGAGATCACAAAAAGAAAATAATTGCAACCAAAAACAATATCGAAATAATCTTAATCTCGCAAGAAATATACCCGATAATTTCGATTGTACAACAACAAGTAAAACGTTATGTAAAGCCATGGCTACTGTATTATTTTGAATGAAATTTTAATCAACTACACCTTTGACTGGTTAAACATTTCTGCCAAGTTTGGTAAAAAAAATCCTACCCCTTCTTACTGTTGTATTTTTTATGTCACAGAGTATATTAACATAACATTAAGTACATTATTGATATTTTATTATGCTATTTTCATAAAACGAATGTCTTTTTTTAACGCGTCTTCAATTCTGGATAATGTAACAATATTAAAAACATTTTCCAAGCCTAAAAAACATTTTCCTATTTGTAATTATGAAATATAATGGGAGAGATAATGGTTTCTTTATTTATGTAAATTGAAAATTAGTATTAAAGAGTGCCAAAGACGATTAACAACAGTTGCACCAGGTAAAAAGTCCGCAACACTAAGTTTCAAAACACTAAGTTTCAAAAAGTTTCTTTACCAAGTCTTGAAAATTATATAATTCTGTTGTTTTTTTTTTCTATATATACCTACTTTCTTAAAAAAAAAAAAACAGAACACCTATTCACTTGGGGATTTTCAATTAAATTTTCAGAATTTGATCATGTAAATCATCAAATTCTGTAAATTCGATGAACAAAAAATCAATTCTTTTGGTTCATATTTAATGGTATTTTTTCTTGATTTCAACATTATGAAGAACTGCTGATTTTTAATGCAATTGCTTCTAATATCCAAGTAGCGTCTGAGTAGTTTGACGTTTCAGTTTCTAAAACTTAAAAAGATGCCTCGTGTTCGTCGTCGTGCACAATATAATCATCTAATTATAAGTGATTTTGAAAGGAATCGCATTCACTTGATTTGCGAGAAGCGGGGTTTTCGGTTCGTGCTATTGCTGAAAGGGTAGGCCGTAGTGTATCCGTGATAGTACGCTGCTGGCCTAGATGGTCCGCACCTGGAGAGAATCGACGTATACTTGAATCAGGACGCCCAAGAAGCACCACTGAGCGTGAAGATCAACAGAATTAGTCGCATTCACTTGGTTTGCGAGAAGCGGGTTTTTCGATTCGTGCTATTGCTGAAAAGGTTGGCCATAGTGTATCGGTGCTGGTATGCTGCTGGTCTAGATGGTCCGCAGCTGGGGAGAATCGACGTAGACTTGGATCAGGACGCCCAAGAAGCACCACTGAGCGTGAAGATCGAGCTCTTTGTCTTACAATTTTAAGGGACAGATTTACAACGTCGCGGGCATAGGGAAATGACTGGTTGGCTCTAAATGGACAAAGAGTGTACATGGCTACTGTTTACAGAAGAATCCGCGGTTTTAGTATTATATCCTACCTTCCACAATTGTGTCTACTGCTTACTCCGCAGCATCTCAGAGCAAGACTTGATTGGTGCAGGGAAAGTTAACATTGGACCCATGAATGGAATAACATTATCTTCAGCGATGAGTCTCGGTTCTGTTTCTGGGCTCATGATGGTCGCAGAAGAGTGAGACGTCAACACAGTGAAAACAGAATTTTACAAATTGCTGTTGAAAGACAAACGGTCCTTACACATTGAGTTATGGTTTGGGGGGGCGATAGCCTATGGTAGTCGGTCTCCTCTAGGTTTTTTAGAAGTAAGTCTTAACGCGATTCGGTATATTGACAATATTTTACAGCCAGTGTTAGTGCCCTATGCAAATGCCTTGCAGATCCCCATTTTTCAGAAATATAACGCTCGGTCTCACATAGCGGCCATTACACGACAGTTTTTTGAAAGTGCCGAAATCTATTTGTTACCTTGGCCATTTCGTTCGCCAGTTATATCGCCGATAGAACATGTTTGGGATATGATAGGTGTTAGAATAAGTAACTTACAGCGGCCCGCTAATACTATAATGATTAGAGGTCAAGTTAACGTAAAGTTTGGAATTAAATACCCCAAGTCGATATTGATAGCCTGATTTGTAGCATGCCTGGATGTGTTAGTTAGTGCTGGGGAAATCGTTTTTTTTTTGTCAAGTTGATTTTTTGATCATCGATGCAGTTCATTTACATGATCAAATTCTGTAAATTTCATTAAATTCGTCCAATAAATACTTGTTGTGTATACAATATGTTGTGTGTACAATAAATATTGTGGTTTTTTAAAGGCAGTAAAAGGCAGTTTGAAATTTAGCATAAATAATTTATTGAAACATCATTATTCATTCAAGTTTTATGTTTTCAATAGTTATTTACATTAGAGTGCGGAAAAGTTGATTTTACAACGCGACAGCTCGTTTGGGCAACGAGCCCGAAGGGCGAGTTCCCCATTAGCTGGAGCGCTGTAAAATCATTTACGCACGAAATTTGTATAAAATTTTTAATTTTTAATTCAATGCGGTAAAGTAACTTTACCGCATAGTAGCCGTACTTTGCGGTAAAGTGACTTTACCGCATAATAGCCTACTTTGTAACATTGTGTGTAAAAATCTAGTTTCGCTTGACGTATACACTATGTCAAAGCTAGCTTTACAATTCAGGAGGCCAAAAAAAACTTTTGCTGACGCAGTACTTTTTGATGAACCAATATTTTTTCTTCAATTTAGCGATTAATCATATTACAAGCAGCTGAAGTGTTTTTTGTGGCTCTTCTGTAATTCGTTAGAAAAATCTCTAGAAAATTCGTTATAAAATATTATTGTTCTAAGAGACACTTTTTTAAATGCTTAAATTATTTACAAAAAACATATTACATACATATTGCAATTAACATATTGCAATTCTATTGTGTGTTATAATATTCAAATTTTATTATTTCGTAAGGTGTTTATAAATGTGTCTAACATTGCAATAAAAATGACAAACGTTATTTATTATTATAATTTCATTATTTATTTAATTTCAAAGGTCAATTTAACATGTAAAGTGAAATGTTAATAAAGCTTTTAGAAAAAACACTTATTTTTCCATCATCTAGCAAATAATTCGTAATAGTTAACCAAATAATTATAATTTGTTTAACTGAATTAGGAAATGCTTTTAAACTTGTTAATATTGTCTGTGGCTCTTATGAACAATTAATTACTGCGACTTGTTTTGATTTAGCATATGCTTGATCTAGCATTTAATTAGTATTTTCTTTGATTTACTGCGCAACTGGTTTCTTTTCCCAATGTGTAGATCAACAAGTCAAAAAGCATAAAGTTTTATGTGACATTGGTCAAATAAATTTGGCCAGAAATTATTGGATTTACACAAAATCTTGAAGTTGTTTCTAACTGGCAACATTTATGCATGCCAACCTTTACTTTGGGCTTAACACCTCAATATAAAACGACAAATACTTTTATCATCCAGAACTCACGTGTATTTAAAGAATCTCGATCCCCACTCTTCAACTTCAATAGATCGTCTGTGTACAGTAATTTAACAATTTACTTTATTCGCAGTAGAGATAACAGTTATATTTTAACCATTTATCTCCCACAGACTTTACTGAATTCGTTAAAAAACGAGTTTGCTAGCTTCCTGTGCCAGTAGCAACAATTAGTAGAGAAGGAATCGCGCGGCTCAACGCGTGCTTCTTTAATCGCAAAATTGCCGCGGTGCGATTATTTATAACAACCTTTTATAATTAATAATTGTAGTAGTGTCAAATTTTCTGCGGACGCAACAATTTTTAAAGAAACATCAATGGATAAGAAGTTTGTTGTAGACATATTTACGAGTTCAAATTCACTTTAGCAGGTAAGTCTATTGATTATATTGTTTTAAATGTTTGTTTAACATTTCTTAAAAAACTTTTGTCAGCGTCATGTTTGTTATAAAGGGATTTGGAAAGAAATGTTAACCTTGTGATTGTTCCTTATGTAAATTAATTCTGGAGAATTATGTACTTAATGGAGAGGAAGGTCAGAACGAACACCAAATAAAGAAATACGAATGATTTATGTATTAATCGCAATAATTTCTTCCTCTTGGATAATTTAATTGTTATTAGTAATTCTCAGACAATTTTAATTAACATTTCTGCGTTTTAATACCGCACTTAATAATTTCCGGTTTTTAGATAAACAAAAATGTTCTTGCATGGTTGACTGCCTTTTAGTGATGTATTGTAAGTTGTAGTTAATTTAATTGAGAATGTTTATTGTTTGCTAAAAGACCCATTGACGCAATGAGTTTTCTTAACAGAAAATGTTAATGCATAACCATCACATTTTTGTTGCTAATGTATTATTTCGAATTAATAGTGGTTTCGCCTAATTTTGCATTATACAATGTGTTTGTTCTGATTTGCATGAGGTATTTTTCAGTGAATGTATGTAATTACAATCAAATTTTCACGTCCTTCCTATAATTCATTCAAAACGTAACGAAAACATAACAACACAATTGGCGTGTTATTCTGTTCCATACATAAAGCGGCATTCAACAATAAATTGTGCAAAAATTAGGATATATTACATAAATATAGAGTTTTGTAAATGGTCAATTAGTTCCAACCCAATCCTACGCTGCTTTAGCAAGTTTCTTAAAATTGTTAAACAAATTTTTGTACAAAACATGATCGTATAACCATTTATAAAACGAGGGCACGAGTGCAAAAGGGGTTTTGTCAGTAAACGAGAATATTTGGAATCAAAAAAGAAAGTTTGATTTCACCTTCAAAATCTAATAATTTGTATACTTTTATATTTTCCTAGGTTTATCCGATACCATGTTGTATAGTAATTTAGTAATAAAGTAAATTCCAAATTGACTTTAAACCCTTTTTGCAGACTTGCCCACGAAATAACAAAGTACATTTTTTCCATTATAAATATTTACGTATTAATTTGTGATTTTATAGGCTCCCTAAATGGTTACTGCTTCTAATGAACATTCAGCCGTAAAGATGGATAATTTGGGGTTTCAAGATACAGCAAACACGCGTAAACTGGGGCGGTCGGTTAGTGTCAACGCTGAAGTGGAAAGTTTTCCATTATACAAAACACCGACTGCGTCTATGTTAATTAAATGGAAGAGAAATCGTGGAGATCCAGAGGAAATGTTAGAAGAGGATTTCCCATCTGACGATTTTGAATATATGGAATGTGGCCCTTCTCCGCCTGCAGATCACACGCCTAATATTTACGAGAGTTTCGAAGAATTTTCTACGAACCACGAATTAACCGTCCAGATTTGTCACGATACGATTAAAATGAATCTTGCGGAACATATGAAAAGTTCTTCGGGAAGACATCAGTTATTGGACGATATCGAAAACAAAAAAATACAGCAAGAAACCTTAGAAGAAACTTTCCAGAGTGCATCGAAATCTGAAATTAATATTTGTTTTCTCTGGGCTGCTTTTATGAAACGTTGGGATTTGTTGGAGGGTTTGTTAAGTTTGGGAGCCCAGTTGCATTATTTCGAACCCAATCAAGGGTTAAGTGCTTTGCATTTAGCCGCTTTTAGTGGCTGTTTAGCCGGAACTCAATATTTAATACAACAGGGATCTGACGTAAATGCATCATATAAATGTTACACTCCTTTACATTGTTCCTCTTTTGGTGATAGTCCAGAAACGGCTATGATATTGTTAAGCAGTGGAGCCAAAGTGCATGCGTTAACAACGAATCCAAGCAATTGTCACGAAAGTGTTTTACATTGTGCTGTTAGAGCGAACGCAATTGCTTGTGTCAGATTATTCACAGCACAGGGAGCGGATGTAGGCCAAGTTGAATATTCCGGAATGTCACCAATTCACTTAGCTGCCGATTTGGGGCATTCACAGTGTCTTAAAATTATGTTGGAAATAAAGGGTAATAATGTTAATGCAAAAACTAAAGAAAAAGATCTCACCGCATTACACTTAGCTGCAGAAGGGGGTTACGTTGATTGCATTGAAATTTTATTAGAAAAAACTGCAGATGCAAATGTTCGTAACCATCGGGGACAAACTCCACTCCATTTAGCCGCTAGAGCACAAGCATTTGATTGCGTTGAATTATTGTTAAGAAAAGGAAACTGCAACCCTAATATACCAGATTTAGATAAAAGAACAGCTTTGCATGCAGCGGTTGGAAAAGCTGCAAGATCTTATGATATTATTGAAATTCTAATAAATTGGGGCGCTGATGTGAATTTTAAAGATCAATATGGTTATACTCCATTACATATTGCTGCTTTAAATGAATTGTCTCAATGCGTGGAAGTTCTCATTTACAACGGAGCGGATGTTACTGCAAAATCGAAATTTGGAATGACAGCTCTTGGGATTATAACTCGAAAAACACCAGCTTCATTAGCTATGATAACTCAGAAATTAGATTCGGCAATTACATTACATCATCACCCAGAATCGTCTAATCGGGAAGTGGAACTTCGTCTGGATTTCAGAAGTATTTTGCAACATTGTCATCCTAGAGAAATAAGTTTTTTAAATACTTTTGTTGATGAGGGACAGAAAGAAATTTTATTACACCCTCTATGTTCAGCCTTCTTATATTTAAAGTGGGAAAAAATACGGAAATATTATATAGCACGTATGTTGTTTTGTTTAATTTTCGTGTTGAGTCTATCTCTTTACGTTTTAACGGCTTTGGCTCATAACTGTTACAATCATGGGAAAAATATGAATGAGAGTCAACCTCAAAATGTCATTGAATTGTGTGAAAAAAAATCAATGATGGGTCATATGTTAAGGAACAATCCATTCGTCATTGAAATGCAATGGTTCGTTTTGGTTGGCATAACGGGTTGCGAAATATTGAGAAAGGTTTATGGAATTGCCGGGTATCCCACAGTTAAACAATATTTGTCTCACCCAGAAAACATTATTGAATGGTCAGTTATTGCTAGTGTGTTTGTTATTTCTTTTATTTACACCGGTAGAACCTATACCTGGCAAAACCACGTAGGAGCATTCGCTGTTTTGTTCGGTTGGACTAATTTAATGTTAATGATTGGTCAGTTGCCTGTTTTCGGATCATATGTAGCTATGTATACGCGAGTACAGGGTGAATTTGCTAAATTATTACTTGCTTATTCTTGTTTATTGGTTGGATTTACAATTAGTTTTTGTGTAATTTTTCCTGACTCTTCAACTTTCGCTAATCCATTTATTGGTTTAATCACAGTTTTGGTAATGATGACAGGAGAGTTAAGTTTAGATTTGTTAGTGGATGATGATCCTGAAGATCCTCCGTTCTTATTAGAAATTAGCGCACAAGTAACATTCGTATTATTCTTACTATTCGTAACTGTTATTTTAATGAACCTTCTCGTTGGTATTGCAGTCCATGACATTCAGGGTTTACAAAAAACGGCCGGGCTATCTAAATTAGTTCGTCAAACCAAGTTAATTTCGTATATGGAATTGGCTTTATTTAACGGTTATTTACCTCGCTATCTCTTAAATTTATTACATTGGACAGCTTTGGTGTCGCCAAAAGCATATAGAGTGGTATTAAACGTGAAACCTTTAAATCCTCGTGAAAAACGTCTACCAAGAGATATCTTGAAGGCCGCTCACGAAATTGCAAAGCAAAGAAAAAATTATGGACATACAATTTCTACACAGGGCACACACATCTCAACATATACGGCACATAAAAAGTGGATTAATAATAATATTGATCAAGGCAGTGAAATTATTGTGGATTATTCCGCTAATTTCACCGTGTTACAAAGTAAAGTAGAAAAAAGTGCGGAGCAAATTGAACATTTAAGTAGTGAAATCAGAGAGCTTAAAATTGCTTTAAATAACAGCCACCAAGTGATTGAACAATTGCTAAATGTATTAACACAAAAGAATATTAATAGTTCAAATTGCTGATATATAAAAGACACAAACACATTTATTTTTGCATACACTGAACAGCTTGGTACGTATTAGACGTTAAAAATTCACACTTTTATATTTCATAAAATATTCATTATAGTTTATCAAATAAAATAGAAAGTGGAAGCACATTTTAGTACGCAACCAATTGTATTTTGAATTATTGTGATATTAGTAAAGTAGTTATTGTGATGAGATATTGTAAATGTATGTAATAGAAATTATTTTGCATTATAAAAACAAAATATATGACCATTTTAGTGATATACATATGATAATTATAGTACCTAAATATTAAGCAATAAAGATTTGATTATGCATGGTATAAATTTAATCTGAATTGCCTTGTTTTTATTATTAGATTGTTTTATATTATTGTTAATTGTAATATTTTACAAATAAAAAATATAATTAAATCGAAACAACCTTCAGTAAAAACTTGCTGAGTAAAGAATAATAAAAAATAACATCTTGCATTTGCCATCTCAAAAATATAAAATTACTAATAAACATTTTATTTTCAGTTGTTATTTCCTTTAATTTTTGCTAAAATGCACAAGCATGTTGACGTAGAAGCGAATGTTGAAGGTGGGGGTCCTTCAGGTCAAGCTGGTGCGATTAGGTGGGGAATTGCTTGGGGTCTTAGGAGTTTTGTTGACCCAGAAATGGTTGAGAAAATGAGATTAGGTAAGTGTTTTATTAATATTTAACGATGTGATACTTAAGTTTTTTTTAGCTGGTCTATTAACACGTGATTATCGTACACGCGAAAGGAAGAAGCCGGGTCAAGCCGGGGCCAGGAAGAAGTTCACTTGGAAGAAACGTTAATTTCGTATTAAATCAATACATTTTTTATTGTTATAAATAAAATATTAACAACTAGGACTATTAACGATTAAGTAGACCCATCAAATTTACATGTTAGTTAAAGGTTTCAACCCAAGTATTGTCATACCCTGTCGCAATACTTCTCGTGCACTATTAAATAATAGTAGTCTTTGGGAAGCCAAAACCATATCTTGATCTTTAATTCGAATTGTTTTCAAGGCTTTGTTTATGTAATTGCTACAAGAATTATCATTTATTATCATAATTGGTTAATTAAGGTTATTCATATCATTACCAGAGGTGAAATAAGTATGTGACTAATATACACGCCTCTAGCTGTTCTTCTGCTTTGTATACAATGTCATGAAATCTTGATAATTCCCGAATCAGTAGTAATACTTCAGGTTCTGCCAGCAATTTCGGAATACATTCTTTAGCTGATATTGCTCCACTGTTTTTGTCTAAATTACATAAACGACAATGTGTGTATTGTAATTTTATGCCACTATCTCCTTGAACCTAAAATTAAATTAAATTGTTAATCAGACTTTTTAATTAATTTATTTTAAACAAGACTGAAAAGTAGACTATGTTTTTTTTAAATTTTATCTTCCCGGATTATTTATAATCTATCTGGATGACAATTAGTAAATTTTGTGTAGTTTCGTCTTTGTCTTGTAGGTATGAGGTCTGGTTATTTCACCTTTTTATACATCGACGCTCATTCTCATTTGGGTTTTAAATAATGCTATTTTTTGTTTTCGAAAGCTTTATGTATTTCTTCTACTAGTCTATGCACCTGCTCTATGGTGCCATGATTTTGTCTAAAGCCAAATTATTGGTTAGGTATGATCTTATTTTCTGCTATAACTGTGTTTAATCGCTTTAAAAAAAAGTACTTCCATAACCTTTGACAAAATGGATAGTAGGCTGATCGATCTGTAGGAAGACACATCTTGTGTAGCTTTACCAGGTTTAAGGATCATTTTTATTTGGTCAACTTTCCATTGGGGCGGGAAGATGCCTCTGATTAGTATGCAATTAAGCAGGTGTGTCAAAAAATGTACTACTATTTCAGGTATTTCACGAAGTATTTTTGCAGTAATTAGATCATATACTGATGCATTTGAGTACGTCTAGATTTCAGTGGGGTAATGTCATCGCTGTGTCATCTGCGAAAAGTTGTGGGGTCCGCGGGCAGCTCCCAGCGCTGAAGTTCTATCCTACCCGCGAAGCATTTTATAAATTACTTTACTTTTATAAATACATATGTATAAAAAAGCCATTTGAAGGCAAAATACAGGGTTTTCCAGTAAGAAGTGTTATTTTAAAGTTCACGCCATTTTTCTACTTGTAAAGATATAAATGTTATTTTTTGACAGTTGAAAATTAAAAACTATCCCATTTACGAAAATGGTACGATATACGAGAAGGATAGAGATAGTGAAAATTCACTATATATATATATATACATATATATATATATATATATATATATATATATATATATATATATATATACATATATGCGACGAGGCCCTTTTCCATTTAAGTGGCTTCGTGAAGAAACAGAACTATGGGATCTGGGGCTGCGAAAATCCTAGTTTAATTGTGGAGAAACCCCCTTTTCCTACACGAGTTATGGTTTGGTGCGGCTGTTGGGCCGTAGATGTGATGGGGCCATATTTTTTTCGAGAATGAAGGCAAAACTTCACCTTTACTAAAACAACCAATATGCGGCAGAGTCAATGCGCAGCGTTACTGTACAAAGCTTACAGACTTTTTGTGGCCAATATTGGACGAGATGACCGTAGGTGATGTATATTTTCAGCAGGGCGGGGCTACAAGCCATATAAGTGGAGAAACAATAGCACTATTCCGGACGTGTTATTTCGCGAAGAGGAGACATGAACCTGGCCGAAGATACGGCGAAAGATGTGTGTGAAGGTCCGGTGATGAGGGAAATCGAAATTGAAGGGGAATGGTGGGGGTGATGACGGTGTATAATAATAATAGATCTATGGAAATACAACAAAAAATAGAGGATTGCCTGAACGAAGAAGATCACGAAAAACTGCTGGTAGGAGGAGACTGGAATGTAAGAATTGTGGAAGGTTAGCCGATGGGAATTAGCAGTAGTGGAGGTGAAATTACGAGGAAATCTAAGGATAAAGTAAGGAATGCTCAAAGACAGAAGCTGTGGTTGGAGTGGGTGAAGAAAAACCAGTGGGAAGTGCTAAATGGGTGTTGTGTAGGAGACTGGGACGGGGAATTTACTTTTGTGGGAGGTAGTGGTGAATCCGTTATCGAAACAAGGGGAAGTGGGAAAAGAACAAAAGCACAAGAAATATATGCTACGAGGCCACTAGCAAAAGTAGATTGGAAAAACCTGAAAGATATGAAAGAAAAACGCATTGTATGTGAGCGTCATGGTGAACCTGGCTGTCTGGGTCGTATGATTTAAAGAAGTTAAAGACAAAGTTTACGGCAATAATCCTACAATAATTGAAGAGCTCAAGGATAATATTCGTGCTGTTATTCGCGAAATGGAGCAACCAATATGCGCCAGAGTGATACCGCATTTCTTCCAAAGAATGAAAATTTGTAACCGCAGCCGTGCGGCCATTATAGTGATATCCGTGTTCCACAAGTAGACGGAGAGTTTCCTGAAATTGAACTACAAATACAGTTTACGTTTTTAGTAAGAAATGTGTTTTTTTTTTTAAATAAAAATGATATTTCTTAATGAAAAGCCCTATATTACTTCAGAAAGAAGAGCCATTACAAATACTGTTTTCAAATTTATAAAATAAATCTAACTTAAAAAACACAAAATTTTACGCTGAAAAGAAAGCTACAAGATTTGCCTACCCCTGATATAGAAGGTATAATACGGTGCCAAGTATGCTTCCCTGTGGCTATTATATTGGCTTCATATTTTATTATAATGTGTGTTACTTAAGTATTTTATACAATTAATATTGAAGCTATTAACTTATCTTATATGTTAATAGCTTCAATATCTTGAGAGAAGGTGGCCTTGTAGTCAAGGTGTCGGATTACTAAGACATAAGTCGCTGGTTCAAATCTCGGGGGCACGAATATGGAAATAAGCCACCATCCTCCTGTGCATGGCTCTGGCAAGGCCATCACAGTAATATGCCATGAAAAAACCTCCCCTAAAATAGTGGCTCGCTATCCACGTTAAAAAACTGTAAGGGTTCCCTATACTTGCGTCTAAGATCTAGACACCTAACGCAAGTGTAGGCGGGGAGGAAGTCAGAGTCCACTAGGACTGTAACACCACAGGAAGAAAAAGAACTTGCTTGTGCAATGTCTAATATAGTGCTGAGTAATATCTTTTTGCTTCAAAGGTCCTAATTAATCTTTTACATTTCTTTGAATTTCTTTTATGACACCATGTTGCTGCCTGAACCTCTTATTGATGTTTAAGTTTCTGCGTATTAGAATTGGAGTTAGTCCCTTTAGTAGAAGTTTTTTAAATACTTTTGAAAGAAGGGACAGTGAGCTTCTTGGCCTCTATGCGGTAACTTCTTTTGGGCATTTACGTGGGCTACTTTCCTCTGTGCGGAAAGGCAGGCGAACTGCTGCATTGAATTGCATCTTTCCCATTTATTTATGTTGAGATCTTTACTCATGGGGAAGACGCTTATTTGATTGGGAGGCCCATCTGATTTAGTGCTTCAAGTAGTTCTTCAATATCGTTATATTTTATAATAAAAGCTCTGCAGGTAGTCGACTTTTCCTTTATTATATTCCTGGTCCATTTACCGTTTTCTTGCCCTATTGGTAAGATTTGTTGTATTTAACGAAGGATTAGTAGATTTTATTTAACTGTTAGCCTGCGTATCTTCCGCGTATTGCGTATCCGCTTTCTTGCTTTTTGCCTGCCATCACTTTGTCGTCTGCTTGGCTGGGGTGAATGACTATTTGGCTAATATTTCTGCTCATAACATATTTTAAGGGTAAATATCACCTTTCCAATTAATTTATTTTTAGCCCAAGCGATTTAGGCTCTACTCCATATAGCGCATGCGTTTTCATGATTACATTTACGTTTGTCTACTTTCTTTATTGACCAGAATTATGTTTTAGAAAAAGCTATGATGATTCACACTTAGGGATTGCAATCCGTTGTCATTTTCAATCAGGCCAGATCCGGCCGTATTTTCATCGATCCGGCCGGATCAATGGAAATTCGGTTGATCCGATCAGGATAATTTTGTGTGGACTGTTTCCAGGATAATCGAGTAGAGTGTATTCTAGTGTAGTCAATGAGTGTAGGCAATTCTATGTTGTTTTAGATTTAATTTCACGGCACGCTACGGCATTTACACCACTTTTGTAGTTCATTTTTAGATTTTCACGAGCACAGAAAAAAATAGAGAACGACGTCCTAATGAATCCTCGTCAAATTCTCCATAATCTTCACCAGATCGTCCACTCTACAACCGTGTTGATCCCCCTTCCGCCACAATCTGTAATACGTTGGCCACTTTCTTCATCTTGTCGCAGGAGACATTTTTCTTTTTTCTACGAAACCATCAGAAATTAGGTTCTCAAGAAATTGGAATTCCTGGATTAGATGGACTAGACTATATTCTGTCCGGCGAGAGAATGAAGCCCGTCTCGACGAGTTTAGCATTGTTCTGCGCATACCCTGACTTTATTTCGAGTGCGCGGTGTTTAGTTGTCCGTATTTGGAAAACACGCATATTTGTTAACTCAAACTAATCTACGCGTACCTCGGTACGTCATTTGCCCCTCGGCGCAGTACAGCATTCACTCGCCGGACAGAGTATAGACAAATAGAACAACACATATAAAGCTACTTTAAGCAAACCAGGATAGGCAAATGGCATTATCATAGAGCTAATACTAGATATATAATCTATAATATTTTTTGATTATCCTTAACACTACCGGAACCGTTACGTTTACGTTAAGTTACGTTTCAGGCCGTCTGAAGTAACTATGATACCCCATTGAATTTCTATAAGAACTTGTGTAAACTAGGCAGGATTGTTTGAAAAGTTATACAACAAAACACAAATAAATCAAATAGTTGTTTATTGTTGAAAAAACGTTTTAATTTTTTGCCTTAAATTATTGTTTCTTCTTGTTATTACCCTTCATACTTCCATTGTTGGATATAGGCCTCTTTCATTTTTGTCTATGCTTCTTTGTCATTTGCTCATCCACTGTTTTCCTGATATCGTCTTTATATCATCTATCCATCTCGTTTGGGGTCATCCCGTGCTTCTTTTTGTTTCGCGGGGTCTCCAGGAGGTAATCTTGTGGCTCCATTCTTCTGTATTATTTCTGGCCACGTGTCCTGCGCATTGTCATTTGAGATCCGCTGTTCTCTCCATGACATCTATTATTTTTGTTATTATTTCCGGATATCTGTGTTGCGCATTTTGTCTCTTAGAGTGATTCCCAGCATCGCACGTTTCATTGCTTTTTGAGTCACTCTAAGTTTTGCTGCTGATTTTTTAGTGATAGCCATCGTTTCCAGGTCATAGGTGGCAACGGGAAGGATGCAGCTTTCCAAAGGCGGCCCAGCCCATGTCAGTTGGATTCTGCGTTTGATTTCGGCAGTTTGATTTTCTTTGTCAATTTTAATTGAATATCCCAGATATGTTTATTGTTCTACTTTTTCTATTATGATGTTATCAATTGACATTTCCTGAGAGCTACTATTAATAATTTTTGTTTTTTTTAGATTCATTTTTAACCCTATTTGCTTGGACAGGTTTAATTCTTCTACCATTGTTTTTAATTCTTCGATATTAGTGCTTGTTATGTCGTCCGCAAATCTTAAGTGACTTAGATATGTCCCGTCGATCTTCATGCTTGTCTCGTTCCAGTTTAGTTGTTTGAAAAGTTTTTCTATGGCTACGGTGAATAATTTGAGGGAGATCGTATCCCCTTGCCGTACCCCTTTGTTGAAATTTATTTTCCCCGTGTGTAAGTCGTTTATTATTACGTGAAAGGTGGCCTCTTTGTAAATGTCCTCCATTAGAGCGGTATATCTCGAGTCTATTCTTGCGTCGTCCATTGCCGACAGGAAAGCCCAAGTCTCGACACTGTCGAACGCTTTGTGGTAGTCTACGAACGCTAAAATTAACTCTAAATTATTATTTGCGCGTACTCATTATTTTTACAGTCAGGACATAATAATGTATTACTTTCTTCTCTGTGTATGTTGCAAATGGATTTTTTGCATGTACTACATGATACATGTCTTTATATTCCGTGATCTGGCATGAAAACTGCATCTTCAATTTGTATAATGTTGAAGCTTTCTAGCAGGATTTTCTGGAACTGTGGCATTGCTGTTCGTCAAAAATAAATCCATTTGTCTATAAACAGTGTTTCCAGTTTTGTAAGAAAAATTGCTATTTTGTTTTCTGTTTACAACGTTTGGGAATACAACGTTTCTTGTGCAAAGTTTTGTAAAAAAAGCCTTCGCATACTTCGGTCATTACATTTTCAATCGAAACTTAGTAAGCCATTGAGTGCAGACATTTCAATAAAATAATTTCCATAAAAATCTTAAATGGCCATCTCCTAGTTGAACGAACACATGTATTTTCTGGTCATTTTATCCCTAGTGTCAACTACCCCTTTGGTTTTATTATCGTGTAAAATAATTTCAGGTTTATGTTTTGCTTTTTCATCAGATGATATTTCGTCGCTGTGAAAATTGTGATGAAAATAATATATTTTGTAACTAGGGCGGTAAGTTGTCAATTGGACACGAGAGCGAAATTGGGAGCACGAACGAAGTGAATGCGTGCTCACATTCGCTCGATAGAGCAATTGACAATACCGCCCGTGTTTCATACAATATTCTTTATTACTCATGCGAGGGAATGTATCTTGCAAGTTTGGGATCCAGGGGGCACCCAAAAAAATAGAATAAAAAATGAAGAATTTTTCAATTGTCTCCCGAGGTGTGGATTCGTAAGAAGAACTCTCCTCAGTCTCCGGTATCACCATAGAATTTACACTCATTTTTAAACGATGTGAAAGTCACTTTCACATCACTTTTTTAATATTGAGGTTCTGTTTGTGTTTATTTTAGTTATTTAATTGTTTTTTTTGTTTGTTTTGTAACCTAGCGATTTTTAATATTTGCGCATTTGGCATTTCTCGGACTAAAAAACGTGCGCCAACATAGTACTTTTAATGCACGAGTAATACAAAATAATGACTGCTTTCTTTTTTTGTAGGTACATAGCATATTAATGTGAGATCATTACAAAATCGAAAAATAGAGGATTGTTCTTGGCGCACAGAATTCGAAGCAAATTCGGGAGGAATCTTTTTTTTTGTTAGCCCTTAGAGTTCCGGTAATTGAGTTGATGTCTTAGTAGTTTTTCGGCTAGAGGAATTAAGGTGAAAAAATTGTCTGTGGTAACTCGATGCCCCAATCAAAATAAGGTCTAACCGTATCTAAAACGCCGACCGGTGACACGATGAGATATAAATTGTGCACGTAGGATTTCGATACACTGCAGACCGTGCGAAGTAACAGAAGGACCCCATTATAATTCATTTCATTTTTAATTAAATTGATTATTTTCATTAGAAAGGGGCTTGCTAATACATTTTTGAGATTACCTGGAGGGTACACATAAAACATAAAGGAAGAAAAGTTATTAAAAAAAAAAAAAACAGTATCTGGGGTACCCAAAATATCCTGTTCGGTCACGGAATGGTTAAAGAAGAAACCTTTGCATATAAGAGAAAACTGAATATAAGAGAACAGCCAAGAATATGTATAAGTTTACATGTTCAAGTTTAAACAATTTATGGGAAAAATGTTGAAACTATTTATATTGTTAAAGAAATATTACATAGTTGAGAACTTACTTGAAGCACTCTGTCCCAACTAAACTCGTAATCCTTTTGTCGTCTTTGTTTCAAATCATTAATAATCACACAGGAAATACCCAGGATATCAGATGTGTATATGTCAGTGATTGGTACTTTTGTATCTAAAATAGAAACATCAAAACTAACTATAAAACATAGTTGAAGATATGTATTTACTTGGTGATTTCATTTGTCTTTGTTGCATCAAATCTTTAGTTTCGTCTAAAATATCCTTTAAAAATACAACGTTTCCTTTCCTTGTGCTCATGCCACGAATTCTACCAAATTTAACGTGCTGTATTCTGTGAACCCATGGTAGATCCATTTGATTTAAAATATCTTTTAACGAGTTAAAGTGGTCATTTTGGCCATTATCTACTACATAGTACATTTTATCGAAATTATGTTTTTTGAATCTGTCTAAGGCAGCGGCAATATCTCTGGTTAAATATAATGTTGACCCATCGCTTTTAACAACAGCCACCTTTCTATCTTTAATTGTAGCCACCTGTTTGCCTTCGATTTCTTGGATAATTCTCATTTTGTTTAATGAATCAACGACATTTTGAATGTCTTTAGCACTATACATCGATTCATAATTATATTCGTCGAAGGTAACACCTAATCTATTATAAGTATTTCCCAGCTCCTCAATGGTATAACCCATGACTGTTCTCCAATTGTTAATATCATCAGCTGACCCATTTTCTAATTTATTGAACTCTTGTTTTGCACGTTCCAAAATTAGCGGATTAGTTTTTGCCAAAGTATTTGCGTGAACATATGATTTGTAAAGAAGGTTTAGTGGATCCTTTTTTATATCTTCTTTTGAATATTTTAATGCATCTACGCCAACCTTGATAAATCCAAATTGTGTTCCCCAATCACCTAATAAATCACCATTTTAATAAATTAGAAATAGTGGCGTGGGGTAAAATATACCTAGGTAATTAATCCGTACCACTGAATTATTTAAATATGAATTAATGTTGGAAATAAAGTTCCCGATGATTGTTGATCGTAGGTGTCCGACGTGGAACGGTTTTGCTACGTTTGGGGAACTGAATTCAACAACAATTTTTTTCTTATTTTGCTGGTTTAAGTAAGGTTGTGATACACAGTTTTCAACGATTTCCTTGGTGAATATATCTTTGTTAATTTGAAAGCAAATTCGGCTATTTGCGCGATCCTTTATGCAATGAATGTTTTGTATGATTTCGTCTGGTTGAATTTTTAAAATCTTGTTTACGTCTGCTATGCCGAATTCGTTTTCTAGAGTTAACAAAGATGCGCTCATTTCTATATTCTCAGGTTTTTTATTTGTTTCTATTTGCAGTAAAGATTTTAATTGAAGGTTTGTTACCGAACTGCCTTTTTGAACAGTATCCAATATCTGAAAAAAAAATTACAAAATTAAATTTAATTATTAATAAACTGAAACGTTTTTAATGCAACTAGATATATGGCTTGCAAAATTACAAAATAGACCGTTTTACGGTTAGTTAAGCGCAAACGCGTTCGCCGTGTTTAAAAGGCACGAAAGGTATGAAAGTTTCGGGCACATTTTGTTATTTTCACTGGTGGGGATGGGGATGACTGATGGGGATTAAACAGAACTATACGGTGGGCGATCTGGTGAAGGTTATGGAGGATTTGACGAGGATTCATTAGGATGTCTTTAAAAAGTGCCAGAAAAACTTGGCGGAAATTGACGTAGGCGCACAAAAAATTTCAACTATCAAAAGGTCTATTAATGTAATTTTTTATAGACTTGAAAATACACTGCTCAAAACAATTGAACCCGTCATTTCGAAAAGGGCATGAGTCAATGAATTAAAATGAATCACTTGAAAGGGGCATAAGTCCAGTACTCGTGCTCTTTTAATTGCTTTTTAAGTTGACTTGTGGTGTATACACATGTGCTCTTTTCGCATGGAATATGTAAAACGCTTCAATGAATAAAATGGCGTAAAAAAAGTGATATTTCAAAAAAGTGTGACTCGTGCCCTTTTCGAAATGACGGGTTCAATTAGCGGGTCGGTAATTTGTGCCTCCATAAAATTCAACCGAGAAATTACATGCAAATAAAATTAAGAATATCTGAAATACGCTCTATTTAACTGTTTTAATTGACACATATGCAAGTATCAGCATGACGTACTTTTAGTACCCGTAATAATTAACAACTAAAAACTATCTACCAAAACCAAAGTGCAAAACGAAATAAATTAATTGTTGATGTAAACTTTTGTACATAAAGTGGAAACTTAATAACGAGTAGCTGCTCCCATATCAGGAATAACGGCATTACATCGTCTTGGCATGCTTGGCGTGGTATAGCGTCTCATTCTTCAATAAGAGCCGCCGTTAGTTGCTGAATATATACAAAATCTACAATCTAGTTGTAGGATAGCCTGAGGATGCGGGCAACCACGAACACGTCTGTCGAGCATATCCCAAACATGCTCTATGGAATTTAAATCAAGACTCATGGCAGGCCACACCATCATTTGAATTTTCAGTTCTTGTAGGAAGTCTAAAGTAAATCATTAGCAAAAAATTTGGACTCATTCCGCCACAGAGACATGTTCTCCTAACACAATGTCAATATAGAGATTAGCGTCAAGATTTCCTGGAATTACAACAAGGTCGGTTCTAGTATCGATACTAATCCCACCCAAAACCATAACTGAACCACCTCCAAATCTTTCGACTTCCAGGACAGTAGTAGCTGCGTAGCGTTCTCCTGGCCGTCTGTAAACACGTGCTCCGCCATCGCAACGAGTAATACGGAACTTTGATTCATCCGTGAAGAGCACATACTTCCATTGCCGAAGTGGCATGCGACATGTTCACGAGCAAAATATTCATCCTTGCTATTGGTGGCGCCATGTCAAAGAGGGTTTTCGGATGGGTCGTCTTGCCCTCAAATTTGATTCCCTAACCCAACCTATTCCCAATTGTCTGGTCTGATGCAGTGTACATCGCCGCAGCGTACGTCCTGAGGGAAATTAAAAGGTCTTTCGCCGTAGAAACTCTATTGCTAAGACTCGAAATCAGTAAAAATCGGTCGTGATTTTGAGTTGTTTTTCTTTTGCGACCTATGCTAACCGCGCCTGGTATATTGACCTACCTGACAAGTGGACCCCCCGGAATCAGGAACATCCTGGAACCGCTCTTTACACAGCGTTAACCTCAAGAATGTCGTCGCTCTGCTCTTGGTATCTCCACTTTTTTCCGTACAACCCCCTTTCACTGGAGTTTTTAGGGGTTCGGGAATCTGGCTCTATAGTTTTGGTTTTCCTTTCTGTAGTTGATTTTTGTTTTCGTCTTTTTGTGTCAGGTGATTCGTTCGTCTTTTTGTGTCAGGATGTCACGTATCATGGTCTCCCTGTATGTCCAGTCCTCTGGTGATCTTAGCATCGCGTCTACCAGTGTTTGCACCTCTAGGTTGAGGCCTGTCTGCTTCTTCCATCTGTCCCTCTCGGATATCCACCTACTGCATTCAAACACGGTATGAAGTGCACTGTCCACGTCGCCGCAGTATACACACATTGCGTCACTTGCCCTGCCAAAACTATGTAGATACTCCCTGAAGCATATGTGGCCGCAGAGGGCCTGTGTTAGATGGTAAGTTATCTCTCCATGTTTCCGTGTTACCCAATTTTTAAGTTTTGGGATCAATAGTTTGGTCCAATGTCCTGTTTTGGACATGCTCCATGACTTTTGCCAGTCTTCAAGTATTTGGTTGTTTGCAATTTTTTGTCTTTCTGTCCTATTTGCCCAGTTCTTTGTCTTATATAATTTGACTCTCTTGGATTTTGCACTCAATCGGGGCGATGCCAGCAATCACCAACACAGTTTCCCTGGAGATAGTCCTGTATGCACTGCATACTCTGAAGGCCATTTTTCTCAGTACAGAGGTGAGCATCTGTTTAATGTACCAGATTTCAATGGCTTTAGCCCAGACCGGGGCTCTATAGAGAATGGTCGAGTGAACCACAGAGCACAGCAGCCTTCTTTTACTGCTTTTCGGACCGCCGGTGTTAATAAAGCAATAATTTTCCTAGGATGTAATTTTTAGGGCTTTTTCTGCAGTTTTCTTAAGGTGTGTTTTGAAAGACAGTTTCTGGTCAATAGTCACGCCTAGGTACCTGGTATATTGACCTGTATCCAAGTACCTGTTCCACAATCACTGAATAACAGACAGGCTTACGTTAAAGTTTCTTGAAACTTGTCGAAGGGTTTCGCCATTTTCATGTTATAGCACGAACAACTTCCGCTTCGTTGAGATGTCTCATTTTCTATTAAAGCCGAGGCGACACTACGGTTTTTTCTCGCGAGCGGTAACCGCGAAACCCTCGAGAAACACACAGTACGCTATGGGAAAAATCACTCGGGGGAAAAAACCGCTTGTATTAGCTTACTTGAGTCACAAAATTACGCGATTAAAAACCGCGGCGGTTTAGCCGTAGTGTGGCCTAGACCTAACTTAAGTCAAACTGTCAGTTGCTAACATTTTCGTCTGTATATTGATCTGAACAGGGCCTTCCTAGCTCTTTGAATCAAATTTGGGATACATTATTTTAGTTTAGTTGTGGTACTTCTTGATAATTATTACGGATACTCCGGAAGTATGTGATGCTGATAATGGGCATGATGATCATATTCTAAAGTACCCACTATTACCAAAAATATTTTTTTTCTGCAGCAAACAAAGTTTTATTAGAAAAAAAAAGCAATTGAAATTCAAATTTGAAAATGACCTTGAAAACGATTGCTGGTGTCATGGCGTCTGCTTGTGACGTCAGGTGTTAGTAAATAGACCGAAAACATTAGAGAGCCAAAGAAAGAAATCAGCTGTTTTGCGTGTTAAATATGAATTCTAAGTGTATAAGTCGTGTGCGGTCCCTCAGTGCGTTAATACGTCAATAAAAATTCCAAACAAATTACTTGTTTCTGTTCCACGTAATAAAACTAAACTAGTTTAATCTAAACTATCAAAAACTGAGGCAAGAGACACTAAGAGATAAGGCAAGAGATACTAAGGGAAACGTCCGTTGAGAGAATTTAGTATGTTAAAGCCATTTTACCACATTTTATGGCAGGCATGTCTGGGATTTTTCCTCTGATTATTAAAGCAATCAGCGTTCTGTCACTGGTTACTGTCATCATGTCCATTCCCTGTGTGTAAATTAAAACAATTAAATAGAGCGTCTTTCAGATGTTCTTAATTTTAATTGCATGTAATTTCCCGTTTGAATAGGGTAGTCCACTAAGAATAAATCGAATGGATGGATGTCAGTTTCTAATGATTAATCATTGCTTATAGATAACCAAAAACAATAAAAAAATAAAGATTATTAATATTTTTACAAAACAAAATTGGCTAATGTAGGCATTCTGTCACGTGACAGTGAACACCAATCAGAAAGCGTTGTCACGTCTTACGAAACACCATTGCACTGTGGTTCAAAAGACCAAATTAGGTGGACAAAAACAACCCTTTAATTCGTGGAATATAATTATCAATTGTGATAATTATATTCCAGGTTTTTCCTAATTACTTCTTATTGACAAACCATAAAAAATATGGCTATATAAGAAAAAGAGATTTTTTCATTGATTTAATAATATTTGCACATCTTACCATTTAATTTTATTGTGTTTTTTTCAAAAAGTTGTGCATATTATGTGTTATTGTTGTGCATATACTGTGCTATTTGTGCATTATGGAGTGCTATTTGTGCAGATTGGAGTTGAAGGTAAGCACTATATTTTAAGCATATTTTTATTAATTCAATGTAACATAAACCATTCTTTATTAAACATTGTTTCTTAAAGTACACAGATTTTTGCCTATTTTTCAACTTTGCCAGAAATAAAGTAACATACCCCTCGTCGCCCCTCTCTAGAATTAATGTATAATATAGTTGCATTCATCTACTTTATAATGATATAAAACTGGCTTGCGACGATTTGCGAAATTAATTATTTTTAATTTTTTTCCAGATGTAGTATTCGCCATACCAAAAATTGATTTATTTGAGGAATGGCTAAAACATGGTAAGGATACAAGAAATGAAGCTTTGTTTCGATTTTTCAGTACAAGACAGCATATCAGAGATGAAAATGAACAATCTTTAAAGAACACGAAGGAACATGATCGTCCAAAATTCTTGAAAAGTGGAGGAGCTGTGGAAGGAACAAAGAGCGGTTTCTACTAAAGACTCGGAGTCGTTAATGGGTTGAAATATATCTATTGAAATGTATATTGCCAAGGTGTTGCCAACTACTTCTAAAGAACGATTACCAGACCCTGGGAGGCTTATGAACGAGTTCTCGTAATCAAGCCTTAAAACAAAACGAAGACGGGTTGATCTTATCTGGATCAGAAGTTCTAGTGAGCTAACCTATGCAGCTGAGGTGTCAATGCGATTGTCAGGTAGTAGAGACATGGCAAAAGCTATCAAAATTGTGACGAACGATCCTATGCAGAGTAAGGAACTTAAATGAAGAGTTGTGCATCAAATGAGCCAAGAGCTATGACATAAATGACAGCTATGATATCAAAATCGATTGTGAGCATAAAAATTAAAATCAAAAACAAATTGCTAATTTTTTTTATACTTTTATTTATATAAACCATAATATCAAATTGCAAAATAATAGTTTTGGATATTTCTAATAAAACTTGTCTTCTGTCTTTCGTCGTAAACCATTCTTTATAAATTTCTTCGGTGTTAATTGTTTGCCCATTTGATAAATGTAATTTTATTCTCATTAGATCACCGAGGTATTCATATTCAGTACAATCCGCACTGGACTCTTGGAAGGTACCCATAATATTGTAAGGAATAGCGACATTAGAAAATTCTGAATGGGTTAAACAATCCGAGTTTACTTTTCGCCATTATTGTAAATTTCATTTAGGAATTTCATTCATTCCATATTTTATCCATGTCAATATTTTGATTTATCATAAATATAAAATATTTTTCAGAAAGATTCATTATATTCTGTTTTCCAAAAGCAATTTTTTTTCCTGAATGTATAATAATCTCATTAGTCATTATCAAGTGCTTGTTTTGATCGTCGTCGGGAAATCTTCTTTCCAGGTGCATATAGATAGTTCGAGAATAGTATAAACCCCGCATAAAAGTAATCAAAATTGTATTATATTTGATGTATCAATATAATTTTGATCTTCTGATAATATTTTTTTACATCACTGCTCCAAAACATTTTGTCTCCCAGGTATTGAGATTTTATTATTTTGGTCTTAACATACTGATGAGCATTAATAATAGTACACAACTTTTCTATAGTTATTTGCACAAAGATGAAAGCTCTTCTAATACGTCTTAGAGAGCAAAAATTGCTACCAGATATTGGGAATCCGTAAGAATTTTTGCACAATATCATTTCGTTCCATAACTTCACAATATTCAATTAGAACATCGTAATTTTTGACAAAAGCATTTATTGCGATATCTGGATACCACCTTACTTCATTGATTGGTTTAAATGACATCATGTTCAGTTACTTGAGCTAAATCTTCAAATTATGTAGATGTCACAATTTTCTATTCAACATTCAATTGACTTGATGTCACAATTTCCTAGTTTCAAAATACCATCAAATACAGTTTTGTAATTTTTATCATTATCACGATATTCAAATTACAAAATTAGTACTTTTTGTACTGAAGTATCGGTGCTTTCGTCTAAGAATTAATGTATGGAAGGTTGAATTTTTTATTTCGTTAAAAATATTTGTTTCTAGGATATTGCTTATATATTCGGTGGATTTAAAAACATAATTTTTAATTCGCCAATTTTGTAGCAACTCAATGATTTTTTCCGTAGATGTGACGTAGTGAAGAGAAAAAAATCGCGCTAAACTATTGCGCGATTTTTTCTCCTCACTACGTCACATTGGTCAATCGAGCAATAGTTTAAAAAAAGTTTTCCCTCTAGGAAACTTCATCTCCTTACACACTGTATATAGCATATTGATTAATCTAATATCCCCAATTTCAAAAGCAAAATCAACGTCTCGTAATTTAAGTGCGCAGAAAATAAATGTTTCTGCGCAAATTTTAAAATGTCACGAAAACTACTGCGCATACGCGCACCCGCGCAGCTTAAGGGGAACATTGGCTATGAACCGTACTATGTTGAAAGTAAATCAACAAGTCATGCCTACAAGCAGACTTGGAAGTGGAGTATTAAACTTGGGCATAAGGTATTTCCGTAAGTGCATAGTCTTAGGAAAGCTAAATTAGCTTGTTATAATTGAGAGGAACAGATTGTTGTGACTAAAATGCGTACCGATATCAAAGTTCAATCAGTTTTATTGGTAGATAAAACTACAGAACGTTTGTTATTGGCACAGCAAGAGGTTGCCAACAATTTGCCTCCTTGCTCCACATTTACTCTGATGAGTAAGTGGGGCTGTCATGGATGTTCCGATCATAACACATACAAACAAAAATTTACAAACAGTGAGGACACTGATGAATTTTTGTTTGTTTTTTCATTCATTCCCGTTCAATTAAAGGTTGAAAGGGGTCAATATAGTCTGGCAGAATCTTCGACCATCTTCTATTTTAGCATTGGCGTCCAATACAGTTTATCTTTTCCAAAGAAACTAAAGCCCTTACTGTGGAAGAAAGTAACAATGTTTTGGAAGAGATAAATAATTTATTGCCGACAATATGCAAAGTAAAAGAAGGTGAGGTTCCGCTCATGCATGACATGCTTCTAACCATGTTTAATGGGAAAGTCTGTAATGCGTTGACCGAAACTTCCTCATCACAGAATTGCTCATTTGTGGGGCAACCACAAAAATGACGAAAGACGAATCAAGGGAGTTTGTAGCCAACAAAGACAATCTTGTTGTTGGTTTATCTACATTCCATGACTGAATTAGGTGCTTTGAATGCTTGCTTCATATTAGCTATCGTCTTGATATTAAGAAGTGGCAAATTAGATCGGAATCTGAAAAAGTTAGTGTGAAGCAACGTTGTGATGAAATAAAAATCTGTTTAAAAGCGTTGCTTCACAATTTTTCAGATTCCGATTTTTCAAATTCTATTTCAAGGTTCATGCAAATGATGTATTTTTTTTAAATAAAATATTTTTTTGTATCAGGCGGAGGCCGCACTACGGTTTTTTTCCGCGAGCGGTAACTGTTATAACCGCGAAACTGCTCGGGAAACACACAGTACGCTATGGGAAAAATCAGTCGCGGAAAAAAACCGCAAGTGAGGCCGCTTGTATTAGATTACTTGAGTCACAAAATCAGGCGATTAAAAACCGCAGCCGTAGTGCGGCCTAGGCCTTACGTAGGTTTTAAGGTACAGTACAGGTACGAATTATTCAAATTTAGTCAACTAGCCTATTTTATGGAGGCACAAATTAGTGACCCGCTAGTTGTTTTAAGCAGTGTATATTGTCTGAAATTTTAAATCAGAGTATGTATGGTCACCTACGTTACCTATTATGAACTATCGCCACCTACGTGAAACAATCTATACTAAATATTTAAGGTTATAACAAATCCAAAAAGGGAAAATTGATTAGAAAATTACCTTTCGACTGATGTACAGTTTTAATTTCGCCGCCATTTTACCAAAAGTATCAATAAACTAATGAAATGATTCACACAAGAAATTTAAATGTATATGTTTGATGAAATTTAAATTTTTTTCTCAAAGATGACAGTGTCGACCCATTCTGACAGTTTACTACAGAAATAACCTGTCAAATAAAATTTTTATAAATTCACAAAGTAAATACAAAGAATTTGTAATTTAGTAAAAAATGTATTAGATTGAGTATTAAATTATTAGAATTTGTTAATGAACAGTTTTTAAATAAAGACGTGATAGATTTATTTAAATTTTCAGGTACAGTTCTAGTTTTTTATTAAAATATGTATTTGATAAAGTTGCCTTGTGTTAATGTTATTGTTTTTGAGATAGTATAAGTGTTTTCATAATGCTAAATTGGTTTAAACCGGTGTGAACTCAATAAATGTTGAGATTTGAATATATTTGGGATATCCCCACCATGGAAATTTGGTGGTTGATGTGAAGTTGTGATTGGTGGCGAGGTGTGTGCGCGTTTGACGCAATCCTCGGTTGTCAAGCTTGGAGTGTAGAGCTGTCAGTCTTAGTTTTGCAAGGGGCGTTAAAATTGACGGTGCTGTGTTTGTGTAAATAAATAATTTCAGTGTGTTTTGTGCTGTATTAGTGTAATATTAGTGCAATATTTCTTGTTGAAAATGGCTGGAAGATTGGCAGGACAGACATTAAACGACAGAATTTTAGCAGCCAGACATAGCATTGCCGGGCAAGGATTAGCAAAGTCAGTATGTAAAGCCACTACTGAAGAAATGATTTGCCCGAAGAAGAAACATTTGGATTGTAAGTTAACTTTTACACATTTTCCCCTTCAAACTCCCTCTTATTGTTTTATTGAAGGAAATACTTGTTGAATTATTTACGTTTTACAACGTGTTGCTATATGTACGAGTTGAAGCGAATGACACCGTGCCTACCTGTTCGTCCGATGAACAGGTGGATTTCTTTCTCACACTATCCGAAAAAAAACAAACAAAAACTTGTAAAAACCCGACCGTTAAAATCTCGCGTTTTCGTACTCAAGCTCTAACTTTAGAATTTTTTGTTACGAATTTCACAGTTATTTAATAAATTTTGATTTACTGTTTTTTTAATGAATCAAGTTTATTTACGTAATTATTTATAAATATTGGCAACATATTCAGCAACATATATAATCTTAATATAAGCGATAAACCATATATGAGCAATTGAAGAAAAATATCGAATTTTTTTTTTATCCTTGGAAAGTATAAACCTATAAGCTTTAATAAATATATTTAATAATTATTTTATATATATATATATATATATATATATATATATATATATATATATTTATATATATATATATATATATATATATATATATATATATTTATATATATATATTTATATATATATATATATATATATTGAATATATATATATTATATATATATATATATATATATATATATATATATATATATATATATATATATATATATATATATATATATATATATTTCCACACGATCTTTTAATTTGTATACAGAGTTTGGAAAGTGTGTAATATTGTGAATCTTGAATAACGTTCAATCGATTCAAATCTTTTTAACCCTTTAACTACTGAAATATTTTCTCAAATCTGTCCCACTAAACGCAAAAAAACAGAGAGTGTTGTACAAACGCTGATGTCTCCATTTCTGATCTATATGAGATGATATGTACATAAAAATTGCAAAATTAGTGGGGGTAAGGGGGGTAAATACCCCTTCTTTTTAGAGCAATTACATGTCATAAAAAACGTTTGCTGAGACTCTGAGACCCTCTAAACTTCTTGTACACATATTTTTATATATTATAATACAACCACCCTTTTATAATCGGGGATTGTGTGTCACATTTATCAATCAAGCGCATATTTTGAGTACCTATAGTCAATTATACAATCTGGTTTCCAAATATGCTTGCCAGTTCTGTGATTCGCTTTTGGTCATGATTCCTTCATGAAATCTTTAAAGCATTAACACGTCCCGTTTGTCTTTCAAAGAGCAATTACATTTCCGCTCTTTTTGCTTTCGCACATTCTGCGTGCCACCCGTTGTAAAAATTTAGAGGGTCACATATACCGGTATTCTACCGATTCAAGCAAAGTAACAGTTTAGGGCTGGTATACCAATTATCAATATATAACAGATGCCCTTTTTTCATAGTTCACCACTAGTTTTTGTATGACTGCACCTGAAACACCTAACAGGTCATTTCTAGGAATGTCAATTTCTGATCCGGTATATACTAACAACTGTAGTACAATTCCCGTCTCACAATCACACAAAACAAAAGTTTTGATTCCAAAACGATGTCTCTTTGATGGAATATATTGCTTAAAGTGCAACCTGCATTTGAATAATATCAGGGATTCATCGATGACCAGCTTTTGAAAAGGATGGAAAATTGTTGAACATCTTCTATTCCATTCTTCAAATATAGATCGTATTTTCCACGTTTTATCATTATTGTCCGGTGGCGGAGGGTTGTTATTATCAGCAAAATGTATATAATGCAACAGTTGTGTAAATCTGTCTCTGGTCATGTATTTACTAATAAAATTACTGGCAATAATAGGATCTGTTGGCCAATAATTCGAAATTTTATGTTTATTTATGTGACGTCGACAAATTTATTGCTAAAAAATTATACATTTCATTTACATCCGTGGGCACCCATGATTTTCTTTTTGGAGCAAGATCGTTTTCGGCACTGTACTGGTGGTATCTATTAGTTTCGTTCACAATTGTCGTCATCATTTGCTTATCAAAATATTTTACAAAGTATTCGTACTCGTTATCTACATTTTCAATTTCAAACGCAACCGACATGTCAGAATTTTTGTCGTCAAAATGATATCTTGTTGGATTGAAAATATCACAATTTTGCCAACATAAATCTCCTAGAACAGTTTCTTCATCAGAATTACTATTTGAGTCATTGTCTCTTTCAATACCATCACTTGCACTATCCAAGTCACTAAGTGAAAGAATTTCTTCTCCATCGCTATATATTTCATTGTCACTCAACTCTGTTCTTGAACGCTTTGAACAGCTAGTGCCACGAAATGTTGATGGTAAATCCATTTTCGATAATATATAGTGGCAAATAATAGTATATTTTACAGCAAGAGATGAAATTGGCGTTTTTTGGTGAGGTGGGAGTTTGCTCACGAGCGCCAGCGAGTTAGCAATCACACCGAACCAAAAAAAACACTTTCATCTCGAGTAGTAAATGCAATTTTTTCTACTGATTTCGGTTGTAGAATCCATAATTTGACTTAATAAGTATAATATATAATATAATAATATTAAGAGAATAAATCCAGTTCGAAGCGAACTGTCAGAACTGTCAATACAAATTTATTTGTTGGTCTGGTCGTTTCCAAAAAAATATTTTTATACTGATATATGTGAAAATGGCATTTTTTCCACGGCTTTCACTACATGAAAGTGACTTTTTTTCATTCTAGAGATGAAAATATTTTCACATCTGGAGACGAAAATGAGCACTTGATTTTCTCGATCTCTCGAATGTATGATTTTCTCGATTCAAATACTTTCTTATTAATTACATCAATTTCAATGAAATATTTTATGTACAAACGTTAAACGAGCATGAAACTATTTAAAAAATCGAAGTAAAATTAGGACATTTCATTTGAAAAGTATCACCTTCTATGAGAATGCAATATGTTACCATGGAAACGACCAAACCAACAATTAAATTTGTATTGACAGTTCTGACAGTTCGCTTCGAATTGGATTTATTAAGTCAAATTATGGATTCTACAACCGAAATCAGTAGAAAAAATTGCATTTACTACTCGAGATGAAAGTGTTTTTTTTTGGTTCGGTGTGACTGCTAACTCGCTGGCACTCGTGAGCAAACTCCCACCTCACCAAAAAAACGCCACTCTCATCTCTTGCTGTAAAATATACTATTTTAGATCAAAAAATATAAAATGCAGCTAGACACACTAAATGTTACTGCTAAAGTGGCATTTCTTATGCGCTTTCGTAAATATAGCCCCTAAACACTGAAGACGAAGGGAATGCAACAAACAAATACATGCGGTATATAAAGTGGTGTTTATTATACAACTGATACCCAACGAACGAAATATAAACATTCTACACATTTGTCCCATCGTCACGTACATGATAAATTAAATAAAAGTACATAAGCGACGCCCTTTCCAGGCAAAATTCATCAAATCGTTTATTTACGACAGCCGGATCTCACGAAAGTTTCGCACCGTCACTTTTATAAGGACATCCATTACGGAGACTCACAGAATGTCAGCATTTCTTAGATATGAGGATGTAGAGGGTACAGCTGAATGAAGAAAAATTATTTTCACTTCATCAAGTTCTTCATTCTTCTGTAAAACATATGCAAGCAACCAGTTTGTATCATACATAACAGTGATGTAACCTGATATGTCTGCTAATTTAAGCTTATCAGGAGATTTTGACACCTCCCTTTCCCAAGCTTCTGAATTTGTAGAAAAGTTTTTCACCAATATTTTGGAAGTAGTTTTGAGAATGAATGCATGGTATAGGTGCGTTCCTTCGATAGGCAGTGCTTGATCAAAACGATTTTTCAAGAAACTATGATTCAATATAGTCTTCTTGTGTTGAATATACAAAGTCTACTTTGCTAATATTTTCTACTGCCCACTCAAAAAGTTGTAGTGGGGTTTGGATTTGATTTTCATAGGGTCTTTGCAAACTGGCACGAGCTGCTAGTCTCTTTACAGAACCACCTACTCTGTCGCAAGGTCCTTTGCCATGTGCTGTGACAAAAAAGTGCCATTCTGCCTCTACTTTAAAACCCTCCGCATAAAAGCAGAGGTTTAATTTTTTTGTTTTTGTATTGGGCAGCAGACCCGTCTGAAAAATAAAAAATCATTTTGTGAATTTTTAGTTTTGTTATCAGAAAGGTTATCAAGGTTTCTTTTGAATTCAATTATGACCTCGTCCACTGGTAGCTCTGTGCTTCATCTTGTAATACTATGCTATAATATTCAGAAAAGTCACAGGTGAAAACGAACTCTGTTTCTTTCAGACTTTCTTTTGTGTTTATTAAGTAAAGATCCCTGCTGCTTGGCAATAAAGTCATGCTGAACCAAGGAAGACAACTTGCTGCAGAATAAATGAATAAATTCATCAGAATCTTCCTCTAAAAGCTGTAGATTACAACTGAAACTCACTGGCCAAATTGTACTTTTTCAATTTTCAGCACTGGATTTCTCAAAAATTTTACATATCTTAGTTTCACCTAGCCAATAAGCACATTTTCTCATGTTACAACCAATAGACGATGAGTTACAAAGCACTTTCGCGAGGCATTGCTTGTAATTTTGTATTTTTCCATTTCAATTTTACATTTTCTATCATCAGTTTTACGTTTTGGTGAGTTGTGCACACACAGAGTGTGTTCCACTTTGGCCAGCTAACACGCAATGTTTAGGTCTTAATTCTGCAAATTCAGAGGAAAACCTATTTTTATGTTAGTAAACTTGTCCTTAAACTGTTTGTGTGCTTCTTTAAGATTACACAATATAAGACTTTTCGAAATCTTTGATTTACTTCCATCTGTTTCATTAACTGTTACACAATCTTTAATACCCGGCATTGCCTGTAATTCGGTGCATTAAATTCGCGCGTTATCTTTCTAATGCTCCAAATTTCAAGTAAACAAATGTTAAAAGCGTTAGGTTTTCATCTTTTTCATCTACTCGTACAACTGGAAAACTTAATTTTTAGATTTTTGACAACTTCTGATTTCTCAATATCGTTATCATTTTCTGATGACGAACGTTCCGCAACAGCCACAAAAATTTTACTCGTTATAGTTGAGGAAATATTTCTTATTTCCGATGTGCCATATTCTTGGGCCGAGGCCGCACTACGTTTTTTTTCCGGGAGCGGTAACTGCTATAACCGCGAAACTGCTCGAGAAACACACAGTACGCTATGGAAAAAATCAGTCAAGGAAAAAAACCGCAAGTGAGGCCGCTTGTATTAATTACTTGGGTCATAAAATCACGCGGTTAAAAACCGCGGCGGTTTAGCCGTAATGCAGCCTAGGCCTTAGATTTAATTTTTCTCTTAGCAATGGGAGACTCGCCCAACTGCTCAAGAGATATATTAAGTGAATATACAAGCTCTGAATTTGTTATAAAGTCTGCATGTTTCATGTTTCTGAGTGAGAATGATCATTTTAAACATTTTTGTCACTTAGGACCTGTATATTTTTTAACACACTAATTTCCTTCCTACACCTATCGCGAATTTTTGAGCCACTAACTATTTGTGGATACAATTCAGGCATTCAAGCTGTGGTGTTTCTCAACTTTTTTCTGTCTCTGACAAAGTGATTTGTTTTCTTTAACGGATTACAAATTACAACACTGAATTCTCAATGTATCAGCTTCCATATTGAAACCTAACTTTTTGGTGAAACAATATACATAGAGAATATAAATAATAACAATGAAGCCATTGCCCAAATTTATATTTTGTCTTGTGGTTTGCAACAATACTAAGTATTCTATAACAAACTTTCTTAAAAACAACAACTTCACTGGCAAACACCACGACTGACATTGTTGACGATATGTATACAATAATTTCCTAGAAATTATAATCTTTGAAGAAAAGATACAAATGTTACTATTTAATATTCAAACTCAACAAGATATAAATAAATACTAAATATTCATGGAATTAATTTGAAAATTTTAAAATATATACTTTTTGAAAGAAAAATTAAAAACTAAAATTTAAAATTAGGTTTTGTGATTTCTTTTCATATATTAATCTATATAGTGTTGCATAGTATTCAAAAGGAAGTTAAAAATGCTGTAAAATGGCACCAATTTCAGGTCCCTAGCTCGATTAAAAAGTCTGCTACAGCGTTTAATAAAAATAGTATTCCCTCTTTTTACATCCATTGATGAGAACTTTACAGCACTATAATTCAAAAACGAGTTGACACATCTCAGAGTAAAATTTCATTTTTTTCCAAATCAATACCACGATGAAAATTGTATTTTTCTGTGTTGAATTGACATGGAATGACCCTTTTGATTTTCAACTGCAATTATCAAAAATCGAAATAAGTTGGACACTAAAGCTTAATAACAAGTTAAATGTTTAATTCAAAATTAACAATTAATACTTAAACATTACATCGATTAAATGACCGACCTTCGTTTGCTTTGATGCATGACTGAGATCGATGCAACAATAAACGCATTGCACGCTGGCACATTTCTGGCGAAATATCACCAATAGCTTGTCGAATGTTCCGTCTTAGAGGGTGTCAGGTCGGTTCTGATAAACTTAAGATTTAACATAACCCCATAAGAAATAATCCAAAGCCGACAAATCCGGAGAGCGAGGAGGGCACAACTGATCCCCACTCTGTAACACTCCCATAGACATGTTGGATACATGGGCTCGCATCATCTTGCTGATACCAAATACCGTTTATTGGTAATCGGAGTTGAGCGATGGCATCCGTTAACAACGTAGCATCTCTACATAACGTTCATTAGACAACTACTGACTTTCCTTCATCTTAAAAAAATACGGTCCCAATACTCCCAAAACCTGAAGGTCACCCTCTCCCTGAAATGTTGCAGATGTATTCGCAATTATCCTGTTTTTTGGTAATTCGAGGTACTCGAAGATATTACTAGCATATTGCGTAATAATGTCACGTAATTATCTTAATTTTTTGGTAATGCGAAGTACTCGGAAAAATCACAAGCTTAATGCGTTATAATGTCAGATAATTTTTGAAATTCTTCAAAAGGTACTGCAAAGTTATGTCACGTAAAGGAAGGAAATTTCAAATAATTTCTTCTAATAGCCCGAACGTTATGCTACGTACGTACACACGGTATAGAAAACTAACATATGGTCCTGTTATAGTTTGACTATAACTGTGTGACCGCTTCGTATAGTCCAAAACTATTCGTATAGTTGAACTATATCAAGCGGTCACACTGCTATAGTCAAACTATAGCAGGACTATACGCTAGTTTTCTATACCATGTGTTGTAAGCTTTATACGAACTACTCAGCTACAGTCTACTAAACAGCTACAGTTAAACTATTGCAGGACTATACCGTGTGTTGTTACTATGTGCAACCTATAAGATAAGAGTGCTAGAATTAGACATTACGTTCGTGGTATCGTCATAAAATAACAAGTGTTTTGAATTTGTACACATTTATTGAAATCGGATTGAAATACCACAAAATTACAACACTCCAAATGACTTTTTCACATGTTTGTATTGACGCTCTATAACCAGTTTTTCAAATCATCTCAACTGAAAAGTCCTGAACTCAGAAGCTCCACAGGGCAATAACAAATGAATTCATTTTCTATAATTGCAATATCTTCTTCTTTTGGCCAAATGAAGCTATCTAGTTCAGATATATTTTTTGAAATAATTTATAATAATTTTCTTGTTCTAATGTAATCTCGACTTATGATACTTTTATAATTCTGATTATAGAGGTGTGAAATCTATTGCAAAGTCTAATTGTAAAGACTTTTGCGTTTTCTAATTCAGTGTCACTTTTATTCGTAGTCTTCAGAACTACAAATTTCTTCTGGGTCATTATTCTTCTTTTTATTTTCTTTTAGAGATCTAATTCCTTTTACGCGATGAATTCTATCTGATGATAATCTCAGATTTAGTACTGAACAACCAACTTAGGATTGATTGTAGGATTGTCTTTGAAAAATTGCCCAAAGTTCTGTATAAGTTGTAACTGATGGGAGAGCATTGTTCATATTTGCCAGTTTCATATTCCAATCGACCAGCAGTAATGAAATGGTACAAATCCATTTTTGTCAGTTGATCCGGATATCGATTTCCTGCTTTTGATTTTTCCTTGTCACGGAATTCTTCTGCATTTCAAAAAATCATGTTATATTTTCTTTGCTAAATCATTTGAATATTTGTGTCACCAACGATATTTGGATTACTTCAAAATTCTCCAAGTCCTAGAGGTTTTGATTTAATTGCACTTTGTATTATTTCACAGATTTGAAAAAGTCTGTTATTTTATATTGCGTCAAAATTAGTTTTTACCATTGTCTATAAGAGCTTCCTCGAGAGTTTCTCTCAAACCTTCCCCAGTAAGAGTTTAGTTGAAGCTCACTGTCCTACTACAGGACGGCGCATGGCCAGGCGCATGATGAGCTCATGCGAGTATAGTATGGACGTAATATGGACGTAAAGCGAATATAATGGGTACGTAATTCAGGGAATGCAAGAGTAATGCAAGAAATCCAAGAGTACTTTGTGTAATGTGGTATAATACTTACGTAACTGCTAAGGAATGCAAAGTAATGTGCGAGTGGATGACCCCTCGACTCCAGCTGAGCATATTTCTCACCCTACAGTTACGTTTTGAGAATGCAGCTCTTCTTCGAATATAACTTGAGTGTTTTCGGCAATCAGTTACGTAAATTTTCTTTGTTCCTCTCCCCATGCAACTCGTGAGTTGAGTCTCTCGTAACTATTTTTGTTAAAGTTATCTCCTCTGTACAAAATCCATCGACTGAATTCTAAATCTGAGTTTCGGTGTATTGGAAGAAGTTTTTGGGCTTTTTGCCATTTTGAAGGCCAAAAGAGTAAATCTTTCTTTAAAACTGTTCTTACCGACTCGCATGAAATTCCTACTTGTGGGAATAATGTCGCACGGATTGATTTGAATGTTCTTTAATTTCTGTACCTAACTTGCAAAGTAACCTTAAGAGAACCTGTTTGGCGTTATTTTTCGACTCATCTTGCAAATGTCCTGTAATTTGGCGGCGCTGGGAAATTTAGGTTAGGTTAGGTTTTTAGGTCAGCTGGAGTTTAAGAGAACCTGTTTGGCGTTATTTTTCGACTCATCTTGCAAATGTCCTGCAATTTGGCGGCGCTGTGAAATTTAGGTTAGGTTAGGTTTTTAGGTCAGCTGGAGCTTAAGAGAACCTGTTTGGCGTTATTTTTCGACTCATCTTGCAAATGTCCTGTAATTTGGCGGCGAAAAAAACCACCTCCGAGCTTGAATAATGGAGTTTTAATAAAATGCCATCAAAACACAAGCCATTGTTTGTTCAACCGGCGTCTCGTATTTCTAATCTCAAAGGTACAGAGGCAGACATGAGTACAATTTTCTTCTACGATTTGAAGGTTCTATTACAAAACATAGCAATCTATATGTTCTATATCTCAACTTCTTGAGCCCCGCAGTGGTGATAACTTGCTAATTTAATGAATTTTTTTTGCAAGAGAAAACATTGTGTAGACACATCTTTGACATGAGTTCTAACACACGTGAGAATAAATTAATGAAAACGTTATATATGTAAATATTTTGAATTCATTCCTTAACACAATAAGTTACACATAATTGAATTAACAATGATATTTCGGAGCCGCTACACGTGTTCGACAAGGGTAACTTTGTACGAGCGTTGCGTGCCAGAGAAAAAATATCCCTTTTTTTTCAGAATAACAAACACCAAAGTATCCTTTACAATATTCGGTACTTATGTATTAACGCCATCGCAGCGATAGGTCGTTCTACCGCGCGATATGCGGTCTGTATTTATCTGCTTGATTATAACCTAACGTAACCAAATCAGTAGCTGCGGTGGCGTTAGTACGTAAGTACCCAATATTTAGAAATAAACTCATTCGGTGACTATAATTTTTTCGATTTTTGGCCAACTCAGATTCAGACCACCGCTCCATTTTCAAAGAAACATTACAAAACAAAAAAGGTTCACTGAATATTAGTCAGCAACTACTGACGCAAATTGGCGGCGGCCATGAAACGTTCTGTGTATACTACTGTCGCCAAATGGCGGCGGTCATGAAATGTTCCCGGTGTACTACCGTCGCTTATTGGCGGCACCCACAAAACTTTAAGCGCCAAACCTGTTTTGTTTGCCTTTCCATCTGATCCACTAATATATCGGAATATGAGATTCTGCCATTCTTTAGTGTAACCACTCTTGTGGAAAACTTCCTCGTACCACGAATGTATTCCGCACCTCCTTAACGAAAGAATTAAAATTATGGCAAATAAGTCATTATTTCTTTTTGTTTTTATTTAGTAAAAAGAAGACACTCTTAATTTGTCCCCTTCTATATTTGATTTTTTTTAATTATATAATTAAGTTCAGATGAATAAAACAACCAATTATTAGAATCGGCTAATAATTATAGTTAATTTTGAATAAGCAGTTAAGCATGTTCTGGAGTTAGTCAGAAAATTTATTTTCAGTACGTCTATGTTTTTTGTTTAGTGACGCAAGTTGTTGCCATAGTAACAACAAACAGAAATCGTGTGAAATGAAAAAAAAAAATGAAACTCCATTTGATTTATATTGGACTTTTGCGCACGATTTGGATACTTTTACACACGATTATAATAATGGCATCCTACAAATCTCTCTCTTAGTTCCTGTTTCCCCCAGTGGGGCATAGGGCTAAAGGTCGTGTATCGTAGATCCGTCCGGTTAATTATCTTGGTTGAACTTTCGGTGATAATTTGTTTTCGGATATGTAGGCTATCAACCTTCAGTACCCTAGTTCGCCGGTGGGGCTGCCACCTTTAGGCATGCGAACCTACCCTGGTTTTCTGTCGGAGTTTTCCTTCTCTTAGCCAAGTGGTTCCCGTTTTATGGTGCCGGAGATTCGCCAGGCACCCATCCTCTTGCCCATCCTTCACATACAATCATGTATTTATTAAAGTGTTTATTTTGGTGTGTGTGTAGATAATTATACTTTCTCGACATAATTACTTTCTCGACATATTTTTATAGAAATAAATAAGTTTAGAAATATCTAAAAAGTTGCAGTATTTTATGCTTATTGTTAGTAAGAATATCTAATTGTAAATAACCACGCCTAAATTTTGAAAAGGATTAGACTTGCCACATTACACACTTCCTCACTAACTGCTCAAACTTGAACTGTGGAGTAAAAACACTAACTGGAGTAAAATCTGGAGCGTGTGTAAGAACAGTTTGTAGTAGATTATCGAGCATCGATACATTCATATAATATGTCTTGCTTATTGTATTATAAATTATGGTTTAAACGTACAAAAATCTACTTGTTAGTGTCACGTTTGTGAACTCTTCCAAGTCTGGTCATGGAATTCAAAGGAATTTCTGGTCAGTGGAGTATATGTACCGGACCCTGACTCCGACTTCCAAACTAGTTATTCAGTAAAAACAAAATCTTTAATCTGGGAAGCTCTCCAAATATGCCACTCAGTCAATCGTAACTACTAGGAGACGACCATAGAATAATTTAAATTAAATGAGATTAGTTTTCTACTTGTGAATATGAACTATATTTATCTGGGTTATATGTTTATTTTAAAACAATTAGTATATAATGTTGTTGGAGTTGGAATAGAACCATTCTGTAGACAATGATAATAAAATAACAAAAGAAATTAATCATAATTGCTGTCAGATATAAAAAAGTATATAATTGAAATATTAAAAATTATAACTATTTTCCACAATACAACAAAATAAAATTGTGTTGTAGTCTGAAACCTATAAGTTAAGTCTTAAATTATTTTTCTATAGAAAATGATATGAAAAAAATTAAATATTCTTGACATGTTAATTGCAATTTACAACTTCTACGTAGGCATTACTTTTAATTAATTCGCTCGCTACTTCCGTTGGGGTAAAAACCTTCTTATTTAATATACTACGTAATAATGATTATTTAAATAATTTAAGTCTTCTTTCATTTATTTTAGAATAAATTAATGTTTTTGCTATTGAAAATGACCTCTGATAAGTTGGAGGACCAATGAGGTTTTAGGTTGTAATTTTTTTTCCCCCCGCACTTCCCATTTCCCGGGAAAATGGGGTCCCGATAACTTAACAGAATGTTAGCGGGACCCACTCTAAAAATAATTATTTTGTGGAAATAATAGGAAAGAAACAAATCCGCAACGGCACATATTAATCCGCTTTTTATACGCATATAATATAACGGTTGTAAAAAAAAATTCCCGCTCTTCCCATTTCCTGGGAAGAGAGAATTTTTCTGTTCCGCTAACTTTCTGTTAGCGGGACCCCATTTTTCGGGAAATGGAAGTGCGGGATTTTTTTCTTAAATCGTTTGTGGTTAAAAAGCGGATTATTATGTGCTGTCGCGGTTTTTTTTTTTCTTCATTGGTCCTGCCAACTTAACAGAGGTTTGAAATGCCATTCTTATTGACCTACTCGTAAAATTAAAAATAATGGTTTTTATTATGCCAATCCTTTCAAAATTCGGGCATAGTATTGATTGGCGTGAAACATTTTCAGGTGAAATATAAACAATAGGTAGTTTATTAATGATAGGTTTCAATCGATTGAACTAGCTAGATGGGAAGACCATGTAAGCCGAATTAATGAATGCTCGCGATTCATATTGTTGACTTGTATAGGTTATTCTAGTGAAACCTAATTCGTTTCTTGGCTTATACGAGTTGTTGCTAAATTGTAGATTTGTTGACAAACGCAATTCTGATTATGTAAGGTAACATAGGTTTCTACCTTTCTCCCTTTATTATGTCTACGGCATGGCCGAGAGATAGTTTCTAAGAAAATTTATCGCCCGCAATTCACCGCCATATACCGCGATATATCACTGGCAATTTAACACTTAAGTCAATACCCGGGTACCCTTTTGCATGTTCTTAGTTACATATATTTTGTATTGAACGAAAATTTATCCAATCCTTTCAGATCCTCGTTATTTGAGTCTATTGACATCGATTCATATACATTAATAATAAAATATTCCAAAAAATATATAAACTTTTTGGACTTAAAGTCAAATACCCCGTTGTTCAATACCCGGGGTACCCGGGTACCGATATATAAATAAATAATTAAACTTATTTCTAGGGATTACTTAAATATTACTTAATATATAAATAAACGGATTTATTTAACTTTTAATTTTATTATAAAAATTTGTTATAAATTATACATACATTTTTTTTTTATTCAATTTATTATTGGAAACATGCGTTACATTTTACAATTGCTTTTAAAGTGGTTTGTTACATTGTTTACACGATTTTCGCGTTTTTTCACGGTTTTTTATAGACACACTGGTAACAAATATGACATGATCCTAGAACATTTTTTCGTCCAGTGGAATCTGTATGTTCAGTAGACCCGTCTGACTCACTTGATGTTCTTGCCCTGCTTGTAGGATCTATTGGTTTTCTATAGATGCTTTCTATGGCAATCCTAGTGGTGAAATTTATAATAATTTGCATATTTTGAGATCGTTCTTGAATAGCTGGCATTCATAATTCTTCAACTAATTTTCGTAAAAATAATCGGCGCTCATTTGTCTTTTTTTATCATTTTGTTATTTAGATGATAAATGATATAGCTGGCAAGACTAGCGATATCCAAATATTAAAAAAAGCGAGAGACCATCGGTTAGTCCGTCTGTGGGTTGTGTAAAGGCCCAACATCTGATCCATTATATCCACACCAATTTTTGTTTAATTATAATACTGAACAATATCTGGTTTCTTTTTTGTCTTCAAATGTCTTGGATAATATGAATTTTCGGCGTAGCATATCAACCATATTTTGATTCCATACTTTGCCCACCCATCGGATTTATTTATAGAAATAGGGTTTTTTAGGGTTTAGGGTTTTTTGTTTAGGGGTTTTAGGTTTTTTTTTAGTGGAATAGTCTATCAGTAATCCCGAGTTGTAAAGGGAAAGTCTCCGGGTATTAAAAATATTTTATTGAATGAAAAACCCATATGGTTACCCGGGTACCCCGGGTATTGAACAACTTTGTAACGACTGGGTATTGACATAAGTGTTAACGCCGTAAGAGTTTATCGCATAAACAATTTACAGTCTATACATGATCGCTTGCATATTTGATTGCCAGGCAATACATACAATTTGTATAAATTTATCTTTTTAATTTAAAAATAAGGTTTCTAAACCCACTCATTTTCTATAGGTGTTGTTCCCGCTATGAGTTTATGGATCTTTTATGTAATTGATAATTAATTTCTTATAAGTAGAGATTTTATTCAAATTTACTAATTGTTATATTGTTTAAATAATTGTTTGTATTACTATTTTTGTGATATATGTAACTTTTATAAACCATATTATCTACCTGTGAAACCACATTCTCAACTTATTAAGTTACTTGTTTCATTACATGTGTCTTTTTTATTATTTCCGCACTATTCCCATTGCTTTTAGACGGTAAAATGTGCTATCGATTATTTGTGAGCTATGAGTTGCTTATGCGATAAACTGACGGTGAATTGCGGATTGATTATATATTTTCCGGACAGTCAAGAGAATATTTATCGCATTTCAAAATACTGTCGCCATAACTTTTCCCGAGCCGATTCAACTGCTTTCCCTTTTCTTTGTAAGCTGCTTCTTTCCTTTCTGTGTCCATTTCTCTGATTGTGATTTGTAATCCAGAATAATTAATCTGAATTAAATGCCTGCTGTATTTAGGCCGAATTGCATCCTTTAGTGCTCAGAGACGATCACGATTGATTATTTGCGTTAGTTAGCAATATGCATGATGTCTCATTGTCAAATATATTGACCCACTCTAGTTGATAGTCTTTTAACATATCTTTAAATACATTTTGGACCTGACTCTGTATTTATCTGCTGAAAATGATGGCGGCAGACGTACCCACCGTTGAATTCAATTTAGCTTTCAATCAACGAATATTTGTATTTGAATTTGTCAAATTTCATTATTGAAAAAGTTTTCAGAAATATATCGAGAAATCGTTAAACGTTCTGCAGATCTATTACCTCTTGAGTTCTATTAAATCTTCATATAGTATTAGCAACATTTAGAGCATTTTCGTTGCATTGAATCGATAAAGGTCTTTTTCAAGAGGTTTTTGAAAGTTGATAGGGCAATATTGTTTTGTTGTATTGTATTGTTCTAACGCTTAACAAAATCTGATTGTAAATAGTTATGGTGTGTTTTATTCTACAAAAGAGTTTTGTACTGCAACAAGTAACTTTGTGAGTCGAAGGCCGTGTCTCGAACAGGTATAATGAAGTCATTAAAGCACTCATATGGGTTCGTTAATGGCTCGCAGAGTGCGTACAATTTTCTCAATATGTATCGTCGATTTTTTTATTTAGAAATAGCATAAAAGGGACAAAATAGAAACAATAGTAATTAAAAAATCTAGTTCATAGGGCGTTTTTCATTCTTGTCCATTAGAAAACTTCCCGCTACACTCGTCGTTTTCTAAACATGGACGCGTGCTGAAAATTCGCGCTTATTGAATTCGTTCTTTAATATACTATTTAGTCTTTTATAAAACAACGGTTTTGTACACCACAATTCATAACAATTCGCATGTTCAATTTTATAATTTTGAGTCCGGTACCTCTCCAGGCCGCCATATGTAAACCGATCGATTTTTAGTAGGTATCTGTTAATAATATTTCTATGGTTTACAAATTATATTATTTGATTTATAGATTCGTTATGTTATTATTTAATGTGTATGTGGAATGTGATCAAATTTTGGAATTAATAATTATAGTAATTATTGAATAATTATAATTATTGTTATAACTGAAATTATAATTACACAGGCTTCAATTAATACCGCGAAATTATAATTTATTACTGATTCAGTTTATGGAGAAATACAAAAATAAGTTTTAAAAAAATGTAGACATTGGAGAATATTCATTGTAGGACATTATCTGTACCTTGAATTTTGAAGATTTCTGTATATTTAGCTTCTTTCATAGTATATCGTGCTTCATTGAAACTTTTTTATTTTTTTGCTATTTCTTTTCATAACTCAAAGAAACACTCATTATTAAGTATAATTTATGTGTTTAATCTTTACAACATTCACTGAGAAATTTGCTGCGGTATTTCTATTAAATTAACTTTTTTCATCACAATCAAATCTTTTATGTAATTTATTCTTTAATGTGTCAATTATTATTTTTATGTAACTTCATACACCCATTATGGCGCAATAATAAATTAAACAAAAAATATAAAAAATACACGATTTTTAATTAAAAATATTGTAATAATGTTCATTTTAATATCAATGCAAAGTAATTATTTGAAACTGGAATTACTTGCTTGTTTTATATAGAGCATTTTATTTTAAATTTATGTTTTAATATTGACATTAAATTTAAAATTAAAAAAATATTAAAATTTTCAACAGTTGGTTCAAAATGTTTTATAAGCCATTTCGAGTTTTAACCGAGAGAATCGAGAGTTTTAACCGATAGATTTAAACAGGAGAATTAAAGAAAACTTATTATATAAATGGTAAAAATAACGTGAGTCCCAAAAGTCTTGGAATCCACTCTTGCCATGAATTTGAAGAAGTAGGTCATTTCTTAATTCACACATAAAATTAAACAAATTTTCAAATGTCATTTTAAAGTAGCTGTCAGTCGTCTGGAGGTTATGTCATTGTTTTTAGTGTTAAGTTCAACATTTTCATTATTTATAATTAAAACGCCTTCTCATAAATTTAACACTGATTTATTTTATAATGTTGTGAATTATAAAATTAACAAAGAATAACAAACATTACAACATATGTTGAATGTGTTGTCCATTTTCAAGAACACACAAATTTATTTGCCGTTTTATGTCATTTCTAATTCTTCTAATTTAAAAGTATTTACAAAAGTGCAGAATACTTTTATTGTCGAAAGTTATTTTCGGAATGGTAGACGCCTGGAAAATGGTGAATGGGAATACAGTATCTACCCGTGCATTGAAGAATTTAGGCAACGTTTTCCTATGGCTGTAGTTAATAGGAATCAGTTTAGAAGGCAGGTATTACGATCAGTTGATTGCTTTCGAAGTACTGGTAACTTTAATAACAAGTCAAGAAGTGGGAAGGCCTCGTATTAATAATGAGAATATTATAAACAACATCAGAAATGCAGTCCAAGACGAACCTACCACTTTAGGAGACTAGGTCAACAGTTGAATTTAAGTCGTACTACTTACTCACAGGATTATTCTTTAAGATCTTCACATGAAACCATATAAGTTGCAAATGTATCAAGAATTTTTACCACTCGATTATAATAAAAGACTGGCCAGTGGTTCAATGAAAATATGAACGACGAAGTGTTAAATTTAACTTTTTTCACTGACGAAGCCTGGTTTCATCTAAACGGATACATTCATTCCCAAAACATGCGCATGTGGAGTGTTGACAACCCACATTTTTTTAGAGAGACCCCACTGCATCCAATCAAAGTTGGTGTGTGGTTAGCAATGTCAAGACGCAGAATTATCGGTCCAATATTTTTCGATGGTAATTTAAACGCTGCCACTTATAGAGCCATTATTTTGCAACAATTTATTAACGAACTTGCTGATGAACTCCAAAATGGCTCCTTCCAGCAAGATTCTGCTAGACCGCACATTGCTCGTGAAACATTAAATTAAATCTTAATGAATTCTTCGACAGGCTAATAAGCAAAGACCGATTGACACTACGTTCTTGTGATCTAACTCCTCTGGACTTTTTTCTTTTTCCATATTTCAAAAAATCAGTATTCAGCAGTCCAGTGCATACAGTAGAAGATCTGCGAAACAATGTAATTAGAAAATGTGTAGAGATAGACAACACAGTATTACAAAATGTGTTCGATAACATAAAACGGCGAATTAATGTGTGTATTCGTGAAAATGTACAACACATTCAACATCTGTTGTAATGTTGGTTATTCTTTGTTAATTTTATAATTCACAATACTATAAAATAAATCAGTGTTAAATTTATGAAAAGGCGTTTTATTTATAACTAATGAAATTGTTGAACTTAAAACACTAAAAGCAATGCGACATAACCTCAAGAACACTGACAGCCACTTAAAAATTTCATTTGATAATTTGTTTAATTTTATGTGTGTGAATTAAGAAATAACTTACTTCTTCAAATTCATGGCAAGAGTGAATTCCAAGACTTTTGGGACTCACGTTACTTTATTACAAAAGAATTTGGATTATGTTGAATTGTGAAAATTAATTTTATTTTGAAAATATAACTTTTTGAAATGCTTTGCATTTGAAATTTTCATATAATCTTGATAATCCTGATAATAAATCCTAAATATTGATAATATGTTCGGATTATCAGGATTTAAAGAAGATAATAACAATTTTACATATTTTATGTACAATTGTATTTCAGAAAGAATAATATATATATATATATATATATATATATATATATATATATATATATATATATATATATATATATATATATATATATATATATATATATATATATACATATATACATATATATATATATATATATATATATATACATATATATATATATATATATATACATATATATATATATATATATATATACATATATATATATATATATATATATATATATATATATATATATATATATATATATATATATATATATATATATATATATATATATATATATATATATATATATATATATATATATATATATATATATATATATATATATATATATATATATATATATATATATATATATATATATATATATATATATATATATATATATATATATATATATATATATATATATATATATATATATATATATATATATATATATATATATATATATATATATATATATATATATATATATATATATATATATATATATATATATATATATATATATATATATATATATATATATATAGGTAAACGTGTATATACAAAAAAGTATGTACAAACTTAGAACAGATAGTAAGACAATTATAAAGTGAAGTTAGCTTGCTCAGAATTGTCAATCAAGTTTTCAGAGTTAAAAGCAGGGTATGTTGACCAGACCTTTTTCTACGAACACTGGAAGTTGTTGTTTTTTGCTTTATTTCTTCTGTGCGCGAGGTTTATATCCGGCGCGGGGCAGCGCAGAGAAAAGACACATATTTCACCAGATCGCCGGATTACTGAATGTACCGGATTAAACAACCACCGGATTATCAAGATTATACCGTAACAGGAAGTTTACGGAGAAATGTATTATTATGTTTTTTGTTAGCCCCTTTTTATTTCAAGATTTCTTTGTCGATATGAACCAATATATGATGATGATAACAATGACATAATTTTATAACGAAATCAAAGCAATAGCTCGAGTTACATAATTAATTCTATTTTGTAATGTTATAAAAATAACTTCTGTTCTGATTCGGTCAGAATATCAAGGTAAATGCGACAATAGTTTACCCAGTTTTAAAAGTGGTAATTTTATCAGCTTAGACATAAAAGTTTTTTAAAAAGACCTTTTCTAGTGAAAACCGGCGAGTAATAAAATGATGTATTTTTTGAAAACAATATTTATCTAAAATCAAATAATTTTGGTATACTACGTTTGATATTATAATAACGTATCAATAGTCTGTATATTATCCGGTCTCGCCATACAAATTGCTAATATGTACAAATATTTAAATTTTAAGTACTTTGTATATAACTCTGTCATATTTAATATCGTATCTCTTATATTAATGGATGAATCATAAGCTTTATTAATAAAATAAATCTAAATTCTTGAATAATTAGAGCTATATAAAGGACAATTTATACTTATTGCGAGAATTGGAATTAATTTAAGAGAATTTCATTAAATGAATTCCTTGTTATTTGTTTTGCAAAGAAAATCCCTGGGCCAATATTAAGTTTGTTCTTCAAAAATAACTTGATCAATTTATAATGGAATCTGGTGTACAAAGAGATTTAGATTTTCTATTAGATGCTCAAGTAGATCCTCCAATCTTTTTTATCGCAGATCTAGTTTCATTAAATTGTTATAGTGGAGGGAGCAAAGTTCCAGCTAATTTCCAGCAAATGCTATCTTATTCACTGAACTTGTAGTAAGTCATTTAAGAATAATCAAGGTAACCATTTAATAAATAAACTTTCCGTTTAAAAATCATGTTTTGTTTTATTTTACGGCAGTCTGTAAATGCTGTTCATCTATCTCGTTACAAGAACGTTTTTCATCAATATGCATTGGATATTGCATGCATTGGATGTACTGATTAAGGGGGGACATCACAGTAGAGCACGGTAAAGGAGCTTTATTTTCGGGATTTTTTTTTGTCTCAATGAAAAGATCAATCGAAAAACGGTAAAGTAAGTTTAATAATATTATTAAAAAACTACAAAAAATATTTTTTTCAATTTTTTTTTGACACAAAATGGCGGCTGTGTGGCACTTGTCCGGAGACGCCTATTTTTGGAAGGAGGTTAATTTTTTACCTCTAACAAAAAATCTAAGTTTTTTAGTTTCTATATATCCACAGCTATGGAGCCACTTGGGATTATTTCGATATATTGATTTTTGGCGAAATGGTGCACGTTTTGAAAAAGAAGTTGAAAATTTAACCAAAAAAAAAAAAATGAAATTGTTCATAAAAAAAACCAAGTAGTATAAAAAAAAATCCTACGTGGCTCGATAGAGTTAGGTCTTTGGAATATACTACCGAAATTTCAGATCGATCGGTGAAGATTTACCCGAGCAATGTGTCCGCCCAGTTAAGAAAAACTGGTTTGGAGAAAAACGCGTTTAAAGTTTTAAGTCTAATCTGCGATGCCTGAGAGGCATTGCGGCAGAATGGAAAATTTGGGCATTTAGACATTTTTTCCGCATTCCATTTTTAAAAACCTAAAGCAACTTTTAAGCGAATAACAAAAAATCGATTTTTTCTAAATTTTACTGTCATGTCCCCCCTTAATTGTAAATATAAAATAAATATTAAATTTTCAACGAAAAAGCAGATGCAGAGTTAGCTAAAAACTTAATAAACACATACAATTCTACGCTGTAAGAATAATGTTAAAAAAAGCAAAGAAGAAGAAAGTATATTAAGGGCATGCTAATAAAAATAGCAGCAGAAGTATGTAGAACCAACAAATCTATCGAATTTAAGAAGCAAACGAATTGGTGGAATGATGACTACTTAGGAAACATATAAAAACCAAATATTAAAAGCAAAGCCGGAAGCGTACTGGGAGACAAAGAAGGAATAGCGAGGAGATGACAGGAATACTTTGGAGAGGTATTAACGATAGAACACTAGAATTAACAGAATCAGAAAGCGAAGAAAGAAAAAAACTAGACGATATAAAGATAGAAGAAGTAGTAGAAGTAAAGCAGCTGGCCACGATAGAATAACTACAGATATAGTTAAGAGTTTGGAACCGAAGGTTTGGAAATATTAACTAGTTTGTTTAGAAAGATGAAAAAATACCAGAAGATTGGGATCTAGGGATCCACTCCACACTCCACAAAAGGGTGACAGAAGAAAATATAACAACTATAGAGGCATTACTATGGTATTCATAATATCGAAAATATACGAAAGGTTACTAGAAGGAAGGCTACTGAGAGAAACTGAAGAACAATTATAGGACACACAGCGCGGGCTCAGGAAAGGCAGAGGAGTGCAAGATCATATATTCTTTATAAAACAATTGATAGAGAAATATCCCAATGAGAACATATTCGTGACTTTCATAGACTTTGAAAGAGCATTCGACAGCGTCTCAAGGAAAATAGTGTGGAACAGATTAAAAAGGAGAAGAGTGAACGGAAAATTACAACGATGCATACAAAGTATTTATGGGAATACAAGGAATGATATAAGAACAGGAAACCTACAATCGGAGGAGTTTATAACTAATGAAAGTTTAAGACAAGGAACAGACCTCGGCCCAGTTCGTTCAATTTAGTTATGAATGATATAATAAAAGAAGTAAAGAGTAAAGCAAGGAAACTAAAGGTAGGATATAAGAATATAAAAATGGTGGAAATATCAGAAAGCACATTTGCTGCCGAACTAGTAATATATGCGAAAAATGAATAAGACAGTAAATATAACAATAAAAATGTTCTGTTGAACAGATACTCAATCTTAGAATTGAACTTGCATACTCCAAGATGAGAAACCACAAGGCGGTCGTCACCTTTGTTGATTTTAGGAAGGCCTACGATTCCATTGATAGAGAAACGCTTAATAAAGTACTCCAGGAACTAGCACTAACAAAACAACAAAACCCGCAGACTAATCCTAGAAACTTTGACCAGCACCCATTCCAAGATTAAATTTAGAGGCGAGATTTCAGAAAGCTTCGAAATAAAAACTGGAGTGAGACAAGCAGATGAACTTTCCCCACTTCTCTCCAACTGTGTTCTTGAAAAGGTTATGAGAGAAAGGCGCAAGGAACTGAACAATTTGGGTGCTCAGAGTGGTATCTACCTGGGACGTAAGAACGATCGACTGGTTGTAGATTGCCTGGCCTTTGCAGATGACATGGCACTGTTTGCTGATTCTCTTGAGATGGCAACAATGCAGGTAAACTGCCTCAGAAAACAGGCTGCCAAAGTGGGTCTTCAAGTGTGTCACTGGAGCAAACAGAATTCTTCACCAACATCAGAGAAGCAAACAGAGAGATGTTACTACAACAGGGAAACATCAAGAGGACTGAGAAATTTAAGTATCTCGGCGAATGGATTGACGCCAACTTATCAGAAAGAGCATCATTATCCAAGAGAGTCAGCAAGTTAGAACTAGCCTATCGGCTGACTAAGAACACTTACAATAAGAAATGCTTGTCACGCAACCTGAATCTTTAGCACTACACATCAGTCTTACGACCAGAAGCCCTGTATGCCATGGAGTGTCTTTCCTTGAACCGAAGGGGTCTAATAGAGAAATTGGAAATCAGAGAGAGGAGAATCCTCAGGAAGATCCTAGGTCCGGTAAAGGACGATGGGGAATTCCGAAGACGGCATAACTCTGAGCTCTACGAACATATTGAGATGCTCTCTGACTGTGCAAGGAAAAGAAAGGTAGCTGTCTATGGTCACATTGCAAGATTGCCTGCAAACCGACTAACCAAGCGTCTGTTCACCTTCTAGCAAAACAAGAAGCTTCGTACCACTTGACAGAGACCGAGAAGGATATTAGAGAACTGGGAATAAGAGATCTCAAAAACAGACAGTCTGTGAGACGCACCCTGAAGGAAGTCCGTGGATTTCAGGAAAAACCTCGAAGGAAAGGTACCCCCTGGACAGAAGAGAGAAAGGAGTTACACCGGCAGAAGATGCGACAATACTGGCCTAATTAGGTCAAAGGCCAACAGTTGAACAAGCGTGGTCCAAAGTAGGCCTATTCGAAAGATGAAGAAGAATAAGACGTGCAATATAACCTGAATATATGGAAAAAATGCTTTACTAGATAGATATCGGAGAATGAATGCAGGATAATGAAATTATTAATGATATTAATTGAAACTAAGGTAATAGCGATAGGAAAGGGAAACATAGGCATATCAATAAAATTACAGGAAAACAGATAGAGCAAGTGCAAACATTTTAATATTTGGGGGTGAAGATTTACAAAAATGGAATGATCGATGTAGAACAAAATGATGACTGGAAAGTGTTGCTAGGTTATATAATTCATTAAGGAACGCCTATAAGGAAACATGTAATATGCAGAAAATCAATTATAGTATTCAAAATCATTTTTAAACCCATACTAACTTGCGGAAGCGAGAGCTGGGCGTGGTGCAAGCAATCAGAAAATAAAATTTAAACCATGGAAATGAGATACTTACGAGGAGTGAAGGGTTAGAATCAGAAACGACCTAGTAAGAGAAGAACTGGAAACCTATCATGCATCAAAAGACAAGGAAAGCATCAAAGGACAATAGCTATAATAGTTTGGTCACTTAGTGAGCACGAAGGAGCAACGATTAACAAAACGACTATGTTAGGCGAGACCTCGCAAGCGCAAAGCAAGGGACACACAAAGAAAATCATGGGATGAAGCTGTGAGAGAAAGTTTAAGAGCGAAGGGATTGTAATTGAATGAGGGGACGAGGATGAGTAATGTCCGAAAGGAATGGGCTAGACTAGTCACAACTAATAGTAGTTTTTCGAATTTCTAAATTCTGTACTTTCTCGTTTATGTAGGTTTTATACCTTAACACCTGACGGTATACTAAGGTTTGGACTAAAATCATATTTTTAGCATGAACTCTTCAACTTTTAGTTGGGTCTTAATTGCTCATATTATGAAATAAAGTAATAAGATTCATATTAAATGTTATTGCATAGTCTGTGAAATGTGTATATTTGTAAGAGAAGATAATACCTGCTACAAAGTATCAAATAACTTGTTATTGGGATATAAAATATACTTTCTTTTGTTGGTTTAATAGATTTTTATCTTTTTGTTCCTTTTATCTCTTTTTATTACAATTTTGTTTGATGTATTGATTGTTGTTTTGCCATATTGTATTTATACAATTATGGTATTTTGTAATATGTATAGCCTTAAGCGTAATAAAGTAAGAATATACAAATATATTTATATTATTAACTTATGTTTGGTCCATTTAATATCCATGCAGATATTAAATGAACCAAAATGGTTTAGGTTTAATATTGTATGTGTATTTTACTAGATATTAGTCAGGCAGAAAGAAATAATTATAGATATTTTTATTATCGATTTTAATTAGTTTCCGCTTGAGTCATTATCTAGTTCGAAGTTAATAATAAAGGGAAAATGAAAACTAACAAACACTCATTTATGCGTTGTCAATATCCCTCACTGTATGACCTTATTTAGATTAAACTATTTTTTTAACTGAATGTATTGTACCAATATTTTTGTAAAAACTAATATTCAAAAGGCATTTATTTCTATAATTATTATTTGTATTATTTATGTGTGTCGGGTTTTTATTATTACAAAAAATTACATAACAAATATTGAATCAATTATAATTGATTATATATTTTTTGTAGCTCATGACCTAATTAAAAATTATTTAACAGATAGATTTCAGAAAATTAAGGATGTTAAAAGTAAAAAATTTAAAATTAAAATTAGTGTACCACAAGGAACTGTCTTAGGACCCCTACTTTTTATTGCATAAAACTATATAAGGTACTATATAAAACTATATGTTTAATATAGTACCTCTAAATGCAATAGCAGCTTTTGCTGATGGCACAGTGGTTAAAGGTATAGGTAAAACATGGTTTGAAGTAGAGATGAGCATGGGATCCCATCGACCCATCCCGTCCCATCCCATCGTCCCATGGGATGGGATGAGTGTTATGAACATTGCGTGGGATGGGATGGGATGGGACGACAAATTTCTTTTGGACGGAGTGGAACAAGTTTTGATAATCTAGTAAATCTAGTTCGGGTATAAATAATTGCTTATCGTATCAATACGCAAATTTTCCAAAATATATCCTGCCCAGAAGATTTCTGTGATAACGAGGTAGTTCCGTCTTACGAGTTCACTGTCAGCTAAATTACTGAAAATTAAATTTGAAGGAATTATCGTTAAGAAAGTCTGAACCGAAAATAAAGTCTGCTTTATGGGAAAAATGGGATGAATGGGACGGGCCACGCAACCGTGATGGGATGGGACGAAAATTTTAGTTTTTTCGAATGGGACTAAAATGTGATGGGATGGGGCAAGGACAGGGATCCATCCCATGGGATGGGATCTGAAACGAGAAACTCGTCCCATGCTCATCTCTAGTCTGAAGCACAATCCAATATATGTGGTATGTGGTTACAAAATAATTATTTAACCTTAAATGTTGATAAAACCACATGCATGACTTTTGGCTGTTACAAAGACAGCGTTCCTGAATATTTTGAATTATCTATATATAATGAGAAAATTAAAAGAGTCAATAGTTGTAAATATTTAGGGTTAATGTTTGACTGTTACATGAAGTGGTATTCATATATTAAATCTTATAAGCAAAACTAGATACTTTTATTTATCTTTCATGAATTAAAAAAAATAATGAACAAACAATCAATGAAGATATTATATACCATTCTCTTTTTGAGAGTATTGTGAATTATGGAATTATTACTTGGGGGCGGAAGTTACAAAACCAACACTAATATCTTAGCTAGAATTCAATCTAAACTCATTAACATATTTTCTGATGGAAAACGTGTTCTAGGAATAAGTAATACATTTATCCTATAGTCATTGTGTTATCATTTCAATAGTTGTAAGGGAAGTCTAGAAATAGAAGTATTCCTTAACCCAATGTCAGTAAATCAGCATATAGCATAAATGAACGATTGTGATCTATTGTGGCAATAAAACACTTATACACTACCTGATTTACTAAAAATAGTACCGAAAAGTAATACCATAACAGTAAGAATAAAACTGATAAATTGGCTTGCAAATATTTCCCTTAGACTTTTTGTTCTATTTCAAATAGATATTTTGTTATATCAAACCTCTTCCAATATTTTGTTATGTTACTTTTTACTTTTTAATATTATAATCTTTGACGCTTCATAAACCTTATTATGTTGTTAATTGCTTATGTTTTTGTATCTTATTTATACCTATAATAGTTTAATGTTATCGACAAAGCTTATTTATGTGGATAAATTACTTCTCAGGCCTATGTACAGGTGTAACTCACCTCTATAGGGGCATCTTCATGTTTTATGTTATTTATGTATTATGTAAGTGTGTATATATTGTATATCCTGATAATAAATAATACATTTATAACATTTAGATATATTTAAAATGATCAATTATAAACCTTTTGTATGCGGGAGACTTCAAATCACACCCGGATTAATTTAATTTGCGTATTTTAGCTATGATCACATCAATACCAAGCTATGCGTTAAGATATAATATCTGTTCAAAATATTTTATATTATTATTATCTTACACAATCTTCGGCTTGTAAACATTTCATTAGATATGTCAAGCATTATTTGGAATCATGTCGGCTTCATATTGACCATTATTGTGATCCCCCTTGCTTACAAAACCAATAATATTGATTACTATTTTGTCACTATTCGTTTTCATCATTTCCCCAAAAATTTTCTTGTATTGATTCAATTTGCTTTTCTTTTTGGCAAGTTATCTAACTGCTTACTAGGGCTTCACACGAGAACGATATTTTTCTCGTCTCGTCTCGTCTCGTAAAAGCGAGACAAGAACGAGACGAGACCGCATGTGATCTCACTCTCGCGAGAGCGAGAACCTATGTGGTCTCGCTCTCGCGAGAGCGAGAACGTATGTGGTCTCGCTCTCGCGAGTGCGAAAACGTATGTGGTCTCGCTCTCGCGAGTGCGAGAACGTGAACGTATCTGGTCTCGCTCTCGTGAGACACGAGAGTCTCAGCCTTTTCTTGCATAAATCTTCCATTTTCTTGCATAAATTTGAACTACGAGCTCGGACAAGTTACATTTCATTATATAACAATTAAAAGAGTAGATTTCGTAATATGAAATAGATGTCGTAGACAATTTCAAATTATGTTCGTTTTTATTATTAATTTTAAATCGTCAACAAAATAGAAGGTTTATATAAACACACATTTATGGTGTGTTATCACTACATTTTGATGTGGATGGAACAAAGCGAAATTAGAAGATATTAATAGTAACCAAATAGAAAATTTAAGTAAAGAGACAGTGATTAGTTAACAATAAAATGAATGATTACCTCGTTTTAGACTATCTTAACAATAAGTTCTAGCAAGAACGATATTTGGCGAGATTAGACGAGACGAGACAAACGGTAACGAGAGCGAGACGAGACAAACGGTTACGAGAGCGAGAGCGCGTCGAGACTAACGGTTACGAGAGCGAGAAGAGAGTAACGGTTACGAGAGCGAGACGAGACTAAAGGTTCCGAGAGCGGGAGCGAGACTGAGACGAGAGTAATTTTTTACACAGCAAACGTGAGCGACACGAGATTTTTGAAACTCTTGCCCTATCTCGTCTCGTGTGAAGCCCCACTGCTTACGACTTTAATATTAAAGCAAATAGGAAAAATATTTGCTACCAGGTTGAATCTTCCTGTTATTATTAGCCTCTGGAATATTGACCTCGATATTAACCTCTGGAAACATATTTATTTTGTATATACATAGTATATTTTGTACAGAAATATTCAATGCGTATTATTGCATGGATTTATTTGTCACACACGGAAATTAATTATTATTTATTATCATTAATTATAATTTATATCCGCCTGAGTCACTTTCTCGTTTGATATATAATTTATTAATAATAATACAGAAAAAAATAAGATTATATATCTTATATAACTTCTTTAATCACTATATGATATTATGCGGCTGATGACTTTGTTTTCTGTGAATTGAGGCTTTATGCATTTAAATATACTAATTGTATTTGGTGTTAATAATAATTGTAAAGTACCATAAAAATAGTATTATTCAGTATCACTAATAATAATTTATCCATATTCAAAAGGCATATACCTGTAACTATATTTCGGTTTTTTATCTATTTTTGTTTTCTACATTTTTTTCAAAAATTGCTTTCTTTTTAATTACATTGTTTATCTACGACCACCATTATAATTGCCCAATATTGTACAGTTCGTGGATTATGTAAATACATCTTACAACACAAGTATGTAACAGTCCGCGATTAATGTTACTTAATGATTCAATAACACACTAGTGCCTTTGGTTTACGATTCGTTGATTGGTTGAGAGCTGCTACTATCGTTTAATATAGGCAACCCAATACATTCCGTTATTTGTCAAAAAAATATTAAACGTCAAACTAATATATAAACACTATATTTTTTTCAATTAAAACAATTAAAATAATGTCCAGTGATAGCGAAATAGAAAATGCTACTCCGCCCTAAATTGTTGAAAATCGAAACAAGCTGCCCATAATTTGCTACCGATTAAATCTGGGGATTGATAGAGGATGCATATAGAAAATTTATGGACTGGAGAATGAAACATAAAGTTAAATCGTTTTCAGAAAATTTTATTTAATTTTATTATTATATATATTTTTTTATTATTATACTTTGATGAGTTATCTCAAACAATGAAACCATCTTCACTTTGATGAATTTATTCAATGGTTCGGACAACAATTAATATAAAGCACGACATCGACATTTCAAAACATTCAAAGTTAATAGCTTTACTAAGGAGAAAATCTGATGGATTTAAAAGCAAGAAATCAAAAATTTTAACCATTCAAGAAATTATGTTTCCTCAACAATTCGCCAGATAACAAATATTTATTGATGAAGGTATTCATTACTTTCTTTTCTTATAATGCTCTCTAATGGGAACGACATATTTTTTATATAATGTTAGGTTATTCTTATCATTTGCATTAGTGGTGCTTGCAGAAAACAAGAACTACGAAATATCAAACCCTGTCATATAGAAGACACCGGAACATCTCTGCATTTTTTTCTAAATTATCAAAATGAGAAATGCACTAAGCAATGTGTTGGATAAATAAAATTGGCTCTATTCCTAAACAAATTGCCAATTATCTTCATTTGCCGGAAGCAAATCTTTATACAGTACATTGTTTCAGACGTTCGTCAGCCACCATCCTTGTGGATTCCGGTGGTGATTTATTGTCACTAAAAAGTGGCTGGCGTTCGTCTGCAGTAGCAGAAGACAATATACACTGCTCCATGAAAAATCAAAATAATACTGCTACAAAAATTTCTACTGCGATAAACATTATTTTAACTTCCACAAATGAAAGTACATCATGCGACTTACTTCATGCGAATATGCTATAATATCATGCGACTTCAAGTACTCGTACTTCAACCAATCTTATCACTCACTAATGATATCGATAACAATCCGACACTAATATTCAACAATTGTTCAGTTATTATAAACTATAATCAAAAAAAAATATTATAAATATATCTTATCATTTTTATTATAGCGTAGTTTATTATTGGGAAAAGGAATTTATTTTAATAAAACAATTGATGTCGATATTTTGCCAACGTCTTTTTTATTCTGACCTTCTTTAGCGCATATCTATTTAGTAGGTATTAATGAAATTAAACATAGAAAATATATAAGTTATTAAGTAAATATAAATTATTTCATTTGAAATAGACACTGCGTACATTGTGTTGCTTATATAGATGAATCACTATATCAGTTATATCAGCCATACTCAAACTGCGGCCCTCGGGCCGCATGCGGCCCGACAAGCTATAGAGATAAGTTGCCCACCCGTTGTAGCTTCATATTCTGTTAATAACGTTACTAAGCCATTACCTATTTAAAATTCTGCGGGAATAATAAGCGCAGGGAAGGGGTTGCACACTGCGACATATGATTCAACGGGCGGCGAGAGAAGACGTTTCTTTCAAAGACATTTCAAAGTTAGTCACTTATGAGTAGGGCCCGGATTTATATGTAAATACAGATTTTTTATTAAAATTATTTTCGTTCTTATTTTGATTTCCACACAAATTATGACATTCTGAACGAGAAAATGTAATCTTTATTTCCAAATATCATAATTTGTGTAGAAAACTAATTAAAAACCGAAAATAATTTGAATTAAAAATATGTATTTACATATAAATCCGGGCCCTACTTATAAGAAATGAGAAATTGGCTTTTTTGAAAAGATCTTTGCAACAACAACAAAATGTTATGCCGGTGGCATTATCGCAAGATGCAGTGGTAACGAAAGCATAGTATGATATTTGTTATATTCTTGCTAAAAATATGAAACCGTTTACCGACGCAGATATTGTAATAGAATGTTTCGTGAATGGTGAAAAAACAGATATTTTTGGAAATTACAAAATACTGCTCTCTGATTCTACATGTGTGATACGTATTGAAGATATCGCCAAAGATATTCGTAATAACGTAATTGGCCATTTGAAGAAGTTAGAAGCAACATCACAATGTTCGGTTTTTGTTAGATATCGCACTGAACAGAATGCAAATATTCGAAGATTTTTTTAAATTCCTTACAATGAAAGGCCAAACCAGAGGTACAGATTATCTCAATATTATTGGCAGTTTTACACAGAAATAGAAGTTGTGATGAAAACAGTTATAAGGATTGTGAATTATATCCGAGCACGAGAACTAAACCACAGAAGATTTAAAAATCTTTTGGAAGAAGTAGGTAGCCAATATAGCGATATTGTGGAAGAGAAGAGAGGAAAAGGAAGAGCGGAAAAGTTTTGGAACTTAGTTTGGTTTTCTATACGTCAAATTCTGTTTTACAGCTAAATGATAAAAATGGTCCCAAACTGCAAAATAACACATGGTAGTGTCTTTTATATATGACATTACTGGGAAACTCGACAGCTTTAATCGAAGTGAAAACAAAATAATTGGAAAATACAAACTTATAAGTTATTTAGAAGATAGAGGAGTACGTTGAATTTTGGATAATAGTGCCCGATCAATGTAAGACTTAAAAAATGTGCCCCAATTCTGCTTATGTGCTTATGCAAATGTTTGCATCCATATATCTTTATGAATCATCCTATTCCAAGATGTATATGCAAAGAACATATACAGAAACCGGCTTACAGATTTTCATCTCGATAACGTATTGGGAGTAGCGTGCAACAATTACAAGCCTGATCTAAATGAAATTGTTTAAACATGTTCCCAATATCATCGTTCTCATTAAAATTTAAATAAACAATTAAACGTAATAGTAAGTCAGCAGCAAATATTGATGTTGTATTTAAAATGCACAAAAAGATATTACGAGCGATGTTCAATGTACAACCTCTTCCTGACGGTCTTTGCTCATCAAGCACAACATTTTAATGCTACCCTCCTGCTCCCGCGTGTCATTAAAAATTTATAACGTGTCAGCTGTGACACGCGTGCCATAGGTTCGCCACCGCTGTGTTATAATGTAGACCGCAGAATTAAAACAATATTTATTTTTCCATTCATTTGAATTATTTATTGAAAATTTTGTTATGTGACCGCACCTTATTGGTAATTAATTTACTCTCCTATTCACAAAAAATTGTATATCCAATGATACCAAAAACGACCCATGATGTCTTGAAAAAACGTATGTGGCGCCACCACACGGAAACAATTGTTACTAACAAATTAAAAATATAGTCAACATATGCACTGATGGATACTGTATGCAACCTTAAAATATCAAGTCTTAAATCGCACGCGTATTGATTCTACATCGCTTGGTGCAAAACTTTTGGCGGACCCTGTATAATGGAAAAAACACTCTGTTTTAATCTGACAGTAAATGCAGACATTTAAATTAGTTGTAGTACAAAATTGGATAATCGCTTTATCATGAAACATGTTAGGCGCTCCGCAGTTAGAGCAACTTTAGTTGGAGAAACTATGAACTTAGTTGAAGAAACTATAAAAAAAAGCAGCAGATATGCCCAGTTTACAGTTGCCGCGATTCTAAATGAACGATTGGACTTGAGTGACTATGGATCTCGAAGAAGCAGCACTTGTACTTTTAATACATCGCCACCGCCGACGGCGTCAACAACAACAGCGACAAATTATTAGTAATAATCGTCGGTTTTGGATTCACCCATTCTTTCAAAATCGAACAACACTTTTCATTAAAATCGGTCGACGCGTTGCGATAGCCGATTGGGGAAACCAGCAACTTGATACAACTAAAGTCCATTTTTTTTAAAGAATGCAGTAACTAGAAACCTTATTTACACTATGACAAATGTTCAATCTAGTTACAAACTTTGGCGCTAAATTCAAATATAGTTACTTGAATATAAAATTGGTAATTTATTAATGGTTTGATCGAATATCTATTAAATACACCAAATGGCATTAACAGTAAACAAATACAAATAAATAAATGGATAAAAACGCAAAAAATCTAAATGATACAAACAGATCAGATGACAATTGTGAATTGACACGGCAACCATTGACAACTAACAGCTCAACATGCATTGGCGTTCGAAAAAAATATACTTGGAGTTAATTATTTTTTTTATCTTTAGATTTAAAATTAAATATAAAACATTGTTGTATACTATAGTACTTTAGTTATTTATTAGCCATTTATTAGTTATTAGTCGTAGTATAATATTACGTTCTATTATATTTAGAAATGATTCCTAGTATTATATTCATTTAATTACATATCTCCAAATTCTACGCCAGTGACTACAAATGTATATGAAGAGAGAGATGAGTAGAGAAAAGGTTGAGAAATATCGTCGGTGTGAACTTCTCCTCGATTCAAGCCAATCAGAGAACAAGGTCAAATAAGTACTATCTTCTCTGTACTGCATTCTTAAAAAAATTGGCTATAGTACAAATCTAACGGTTTCTGGTTGCGTCAATTTGAAACTGATTCTGTCATCGAGTGCAGCATCGAGAGCAGCACAGTTTCCAGCTGTTGTCGCTCATCGAAACTCGGAACTAGAATTGATATGTTACTTTCTCTATGTTATATGTAAACAGCTAGTTACGAGTTGCCTGTTGTCGAAATATGGAGATCAAAGTTGCTCTGTCTGCTTTTCGCCGAAAACACCTAATTAACAGATAGAAAAAATAGAATAAATAGAAAAAAAAATAGTGTGGTCGTAGATAAAGTATAGTACATAATTCGAGTTGTAGGGCAATTACGTACTCCCGAAATTACGCTTTAATTGGTACGCTCGTACGTAATATGCCTCTTACTCTCATTACGTAATATACTAATAAATTGATTTTTTTCCAAAGAAATGTGACTTACACCAATATTGGCCTGAAATTGTTTTGGAAAATAAACATTGAAATATTGATATTATCATTGAAATGTATTCAAATATTGATTTAATTATTAAAATGTTAATCATTTCAATATCTGTTACTATCTGTTTTTTTTTGTCTGTCAATATCTGTTTTCTTTCCCGTTTTTTTTCCTCTTGTACCTTCTGGTACGAATGAGTTCGCAGTTGTGTAGGTAAACTTTTATAAAATGCGCGATAGATCTAAAGATCTATGGTAAGAGATCCGTGGTAAATCTATCAAGTCTCTATTTTTCTGATAGGTTACAGTTCTTCTTATTGAATATAAACGGTCTTGAGCAGGTAAGGTGACTTGTTTTTAACCTTTCTTGTATTTTTTCAAACAAATTTCATAAAAAACTGTTCCATTTAGAGTCTCCTTGTATTTAAAACTTAATTGAGTGCTCTTTTCTAATCTAAACCATATATGTAATGTTTAGCTAACTAAAATCACCCCTTAATTTTTTTGTGATTTGTTATTGCATTTTAGTTTTGAAGATAAAAATTCGCTTCTTTTCATTTCAATAACTGCAAATGCATTTTGCATTGCTGTTCTTACAATTCTTATCCAATCTTCTGGGCAGTAGATATAGCTATGTTTTTGCTAGCTTCTATTACTCCAATATCGGCATAATTTGGCAAATACGAATAACTGGAACAAGAAATTTTAAATCTACGATTTCTAAATCTTGCACAAATTTGAGCAGACTTAAAATTACTTTTATGTTCCGGTTTCGGCCTATACATGAATCAGAATATAAAATTATATGTTTATAGTTTTTGGCATGTTCTTTAAGGCGCTTAATGGTGTAAGGTGCAACTTGCTACATCTTGGGATCCCCGACCTTCAATTTCATCCAACATATACATGAACCCATTGTCTGAATTAAAAGAGTGAATCCCAAAATTGTATTTACATATCTCTTTTGTAGTAGGCCACGGATGTACTCAATTTTGGAATTGGTAGTGCCTTCTGCAAATGAAATGTTGAAACATAGTTATTTTATTTATGCTATTTTTTATAATATTCACGAGCATCTCTTGCTGGATCTGCTTTTTCCAAATGCAAATTTAGTTTTATTTTTATTTCTTTGTTTTCTGAATTATTTTCGGTTTTTAACTTTAAATTTAAGTCATCATTAAAATGTAAATTGCATTTAAAACGTTATAGTAAAAAAAATCTTTTGCTGCAACTTTACCATCTTGTCTAGATTTTTCTTTGTACATATCGTACATTTTATGAATGTTTAACACCTAACCACCTGACATACGTCTCTCAGACCCAAAGTAGCAGTAATTTTCTCACCTGAGACGTTTGGCAGGTGGTTAAGGGTTAAATCAGAATTTAGGAACTTCTTTTCAGGATTATCCTTCCTACTGTAATGGCTTTACTAAACAGGAAAACTTCGAATATGTTCCAATACATCATCACTTATATGTTTTCCTTCGTTTATTAGCTCCTTGTGCAATGTTATGTTTTGCAAGAAGTCTGTAAAGTGTTCCAACGCATATGCAAAAGGTTTGTAAAATGTATTGCTAACAACCTTTGATTCTTTTGGGAGCCTTTAAGATGTTGCGTGCCCGCCTATGGTGTATTGTTGTGGATTTAACAATACTGTAAATAAAAGCATTTTGTTTTGAGAAGTCTCCTAATTTCCAGAAAGACTCGTGTAATATTCTCCTACAATTATTTTATTACTACATTTCCTTTTGCACCCACATTCGTTGTTCGCCAATACTTTTTCAGAAATTAATTGACCTTTTACTGAGATTTTATTCCATTCCTGTGTTTCTATTCTGCTAACATACTTTTTCCTTGATCACTCTTAGTTCTCTTTCTGCTACTCGTTACTTGATTTGCTACTTTTCTTTTTTCTATATTTCTACCCTGCTGATCCCTTACTGGTGCTTGTCCCGCCAGACCCTCTCTTGAAAGAATAGTTATTTACATATAGAGGGCCGGAGGTATAAGATTACGCCCGCAGACGAAGTTTGAGGCCCAACGGCCTAGGGCCTTTATGATGCGAAGGGTGTAATCTTCCTCCGGCCTGAGGCATATACAACGTTTTACACACAACTGCAACCTACAAAAAAACCTACAAAATTTATAAAATGGTTAAAAACGATGAAAAAATATGACGGTGATTTAAATTCACCGCTCGTCACTTAGGTTATTTGTTGCTAAGAAAGAAAAAAAAATATTGTAAAAAAAAAATTCCATAATTTTGAAAAGGAAGTAAACGCTGAGTAAATTCCCGCCGAAATATTAGTGGAAGCTGATGTAGCTGTGTTGGGATTGATCCCAAGCAAGTCTAAAGACCGTTATGAAACGGAGTTTTCATCTTGATTTTATAAGCCGGTAAAATTTTGACGGGTGTAATGTCAAATTTTCGGTCGTGGTAACTAAGATGTAAAGGAAAAAATTCGAGTTTATTTTTATAGTAGTAGTTATTTTTATAGTACGCAGTTGTGCGTAATAGTATATTTTACAAGGAGATATGAAAGGCGTTTTTTTGGTGAGGTGAGAGTTTGCAATCACACCGAACCAAAAAAAAAAAACGCTTTTAAAAGTAGTAAATGCATTTTTTTCTACTGATATTCAGTTGTAGAATCTAGTGTCCATCCAATCCAATCCATTCGACTTTAATAAAACTAATTCGAAGCGAAGTATTGAAACTGTCAATATAAATTTAATGGTTAGTTTGTTGGTTTCCATGGTAATATTGTTACATTCTCATAGAAAGTGATACTTTTCAAGTAAAATATCCTAATTTTATTTCGGTTTTTTAAATAGTTTTGTATATAAGATATTCCACTGAAATTGATGTATTTAATAAGAAAGTCCATGCAAATTTGTTTAGTTTAATGTTTTTATCGAGAAAATCATAAATTTAAAATGCTCATTTTCATCTCTAGATGTGAAAATATTTTCATCTCTAGAATGAAAAAATGTCACTTTCATGTAGGGTAAGCCGTGGCATTTTCACATATATCAGTAGAAAAAAACTATTTGTTTTCTCTATAACTCATCTTTAGTTAGTTTATAGGTAGAAAAATAGTTTTAGCTTACTACAAATCAAAACAAAGTCCGTAAAATACTTACACCACTATTGCTCAGATTATTTCAATTGAAACTGACAAAGCTAAAGTAAAGTTACTCCAACTATGTAAATCTTAATTAATGACTATCACCACTCAAACAATGAAAATATGTTACATTTGGATAATTATGAAGTCGCTACAATAAATTTCTAAAAAAATAGCTTACACTACTTTATATACTTTTTCGTCGAGGACTTTGAGTCTTAGGTCGTAATTTAAATGAAAGATTGATTATTATAGGTATTTATGGTATGTTGTATAATATAATCTTAATAATTCGCCGGTTAGTTAATCGGGCACGTCCGGTATTCCGGCGTTCTGCTGAAACATGTGTCTTTTCTTTACTTTGCCCCGCGCCGTATATAAACCTCGTGCATAGAAGAAATAAAGTCAAAAACAAAACCATCCAGTGTTCTTGGAAAAACTTCTGGCTAACACACCCAGCTTTTAACTCTGAAAACTTGATTGACGATTCAGACTTGTCTAACTATCTGTTCTAACTTTGTACATATTTTTTTGTATGTTCACGCTTACCTATATAGCTACATATTTTAATCTTTCTGAAATAGAATTGTACATAAAATAGTTAAAATTGTTATTGTTTTCTTTTTATCCTTGGTTGTCTGCTCCCATATGTGTCGGATTATCAAGATTATACTGTATTTCTAATTAATTGTTATAATAGTACATAATCACTGTGAATATATTTTTGAACTACGATGTCAGACGTAACATTCTAAAAATAATTCCAAATATTCATAGAACAATGAATGGAAAATGTATTTATTGGCTTAATATTTGTTTTATCTATATTGTGTGTAAATTATTTTTAATTAAAATTGATTATCATTTATAACAATTCCTGTCTGATCGATTTCCCCTTGTCAATGTTATAAAAGTTGATAATAATAATTTGCTTTAATAGCTTTAAATTTCTTAAAAAGGTTAATATTATATTAAAAACTATGTTCCTTTAACTACTAGAAGGATATGAAAGATTAAATGTTGCGAATACATTATTAACTTAATAGCACTTTAAATCTAATTAACCACATCTTGCAATTTAGCCTTCGAATAGGGTAATTTGCAACATTAACAATTTTATGCTCAAAAATTAATTAACCTGAATAATCTGTTGCATTTTGTAATGATTACTGCAACAGTCTACAACCATGAAATATGGAATATAGTTAGTACACTATAAAATACTAATAAAACCAGTTTTTATTTCATGACTAATCAGTTCAGACAATATGCCTCTTTCTTTCTTCTTCGAAAGAAAATATCTCATTCTTATGATTTCCTGTTTGGGTACATTACTTTTCTCTACCCTACAATAGCGGAGGGACATAAAATCAGTGTTGCATTCATTCAATATGATGAAACTTTCAAGCGCCCAAAAGATCATAATGTAAGCCTATCCACAATTTTGACAAGGACCGTAAAAAAAAAAAAATAACCACGGTCCCAGTATAGACCGCTTGCACATGCACATGAATTTTAACTGTAAAAAATCAAAAGTTTAAGTGAATTTTCTTATTTTTATGTTCATACCTCTAATTTTAATTCCCTTCTGGTAAGCCTGATTGAGATGAATATGTGTAACTACAACTATGTAAAATTAGTACTTCACTTAAGAGGGGATGTATCAACAAACGATTTAACTCGTAGTTAGCCCCCACAAGCTACGCTACGAGTTTATTCGTTTCTTTAGGCACATTAACTACGAATAGTCCAGTCATCTTAGTCAAAAAAGGGAAAATTCTCGGAATCTAACGGAGGAAGTTGAATTTTTGTATAGACTTTTATTTTAGCATTACAAATGTTGTCTCAAAAGTCACATATGCCAACATGTGAGCGTCCTTATATATTCAAGGTCAAAGGTCGCAAAAATCAGTTAATGGAGAATATCTCGTTTTCTCTGTCTCCTATTGTGTTTGCATTTACTATGAAAGTTGTAGAGAATAAAATTCTCTACAAATTTCATCTGAAACCTATTTTTATACGTAGAACTGTTTTTGAGATTGAGCACAGTTTGGAGCGCTCATGATCAGCCATACGTACCTTAGCGCAAGGTAAATCCTGAATCCCAATGTATTATACCGTTTTTTACTTAATTATTAAATATTACTTAAAGAACTATTTAATACCTTATACTTATATTTCTTTTAAATCAAATAGTCATCAAATATTCCTTACCTTTGACATACAAATATTTAAATAATGAAGTAAATCAATCTAAATATATTTTAATGTTATTCTAATTCAACCCCAGCAATAGGGTTGGGTACAGCAAAATGAAACTGTTCAGTATTGTAATTGTTGCGCGTGCGCCACCCCTACATTATGCATTTAGGGAGTGGCGCACGCGCAACAATTACAATACTGAACATACACCCCCCTTGAATGAATTGCTTTCAACAAGATTAATATAAAGATTACATGAAGAACTAAAATATACAATACCTTAGACTAACAATAATAAATATTCAAGAAAATAAATGCTTAAAAATAATGAAATACTTAATATATACACTAAATTACTGGTAATATAATCAAATTTACTACGGACCTCTTAAAGAGTCCAGATGCCGTTTTTACGGTTACCACTCGCACTACATTGTCATGACAATGTAGTGGATGCACCTTCACAATTCTTCCTAAAGGCCACAATAGCGGTGCTTCCTTAATAATACTAAAGTATTAACTTCAATATTGGGTCTCGACTTACACCAATTTCTTCTTTGCTGCAATGTGCTGATGTATTCCGTCGACCATCTCTTCCAGAAATGTTGAATCATCTGGTTTAACCTCTGGTAATGGTTTAATCTATTTTCTGGGGTGTGGAATACGTCCTATTGCGGTACACAATTTAGAGCATCACCAATAAGGAAATGTCCGGGCATGAACGCAAGTAAATCATTAGGGTCATTGGAAAAAGGAGTAATAGGTCTGGAATTGAAGATTGACTCTATTTGTACAAATACTGTTGTTAGTTGTTCATATGTTAGAAAGGCGTTTCCAATTGCCTTTTTCAAAATGTTTTTTTTGCTGACTTTACAGCAGCCTCACAAAGCCCATTAAAATGAGTCCGTGATAAACTTCCAATCAATGGAATTCGACTTGGAATTCGACAGAATAATTAGAAGATATGGTGTCAGATAACAACCTAATAATTCGCTTTAATTCGTTATTAGCACCAACAAAATTTATACCGTTATCGGAATACAACAATTTACAAATTCCTCTTCTACCCCAGAATCTTTTAAATGCATTTAAAAAATGATGATGTGGATAAATCTGCTACCTCCAAATGCACTGCCTTGGTAGCAAAACAAACAAATATACATAAATAGGATTTGACAATTTTACGGTTGTGAGTTGTTCCATCCTTGATTAAAAGGCAAAGATTATGTACTAATTGGTTTTCGCCACAATCATTTTAGTAGCGAATGCAAGGCAATAAATTGTCAGAAATGCCATAAAAAACATAATGCTTCATAAAGATTATGTAAAAACATCGCCGCCGATTATTAAAAACGCCGCCATTTGCAGCAGTAGTGCCCCTCATATTAGCGAAGACGTAGAAATAGATTTGGCTACTAATCAAGGCTCTGAATTTAGTTGCAGCTCATTGTTTGAACAAAGAAAAAATTGTTATTTTATCAACAGCACAAATTTATATGTTAGATTCAGATGGTAATTACGTGCGTTGTAGAGCATTGTTAGATTCGGGATCGCAATCAAATTTTATTATGCAAAACTTATTGGATAAGTTAAAGTTAGAGGTGACAAATATAAACGTCCCCGTAGCAGGTATAAGCCAAGCACCAATTCAAATAAAAAGGCAAGTTAAAGCTGAAATGTATTCATTATTAAATAACTATAATGCAACAGCATCATTTTTAGTATTAAAGGATATTACGGGGATATCAATAGCAGATTGAACACATGCAATTTTAGGATTCCATATGATATTAATTTGGCCGATGAAGATTTTAATATACCTAGCAAAATAGATGTTTTATTAGGATTAGGCGTATTTTGGGATTTAATATGCATGGATCGAAAATAAAATTGATAATGATAGTGTTATATTACAAAACACCAAATTAGTTTGGATTTTTGCAGGTATGATGTCACATTCATCAAAATATTTAAATTCATTTCTTTCCACAAACAACGACGTCCAAGCTCAATTAGAGAGGTTTTGGAAATTAGAAGAATGTGGAGCCAAACGTGAGCTAGGTAAAGAAGAGTTATATTGCGAGGAACATTTTATTAAAAACTATAAACGCGATGTAAATGGAAGGTTTATTGTTCGACTACCTACTAGAGATGAAAATTTTTATTTCCCTAGTTGGATGGATAACACTATTAATAGGATGCATTCGTTAGAAAAACGGTTTTTGTGTGAACCGGTATTTAAGAAAAAATATTGTGAATATATTTATGAATATCAGTCTCTTGGCCATATGACTGAAGTTACCAACACATTAGAACAAAATTGTAATGATTTTTATCTACCTCATCACGGAGTAATGAAGGAATAAAGCCTTACAACTAAATTGAGAGTGGTATTTGATGCCTCCTGCAAATCCATTTCTGGATCATCTTTAAATGATAAATTATGTGTAGGTCCGTGTATTCAGGATGATCTGATTTCTATTATATTTAGATTTAGGAAACATAATCATGTTTTTACAGAGGACATAACAAAGATGTACCAACAAATTACTATAGATGAGGATCAAAGAGATCTTCAACGCATTGTGTGGCGAGGCGATCCGTCAAAACCTTTTAAACATTTTAGATTAAATACCGTAACATATGGTACAGCGCCGGCATCGTTCCTAGCAACCCGATGTTTACGGCAATTAGGACTAGATAGCGTAGACAGTTTTCCCAAAGCAAGTGATGTAATTATAAGTGATTTCTTATATCAGGTGCTCAAACAACAGAAAATACAGTTCAATTAAAAAATAATATTAGCGCGTTATTAGAAGGAGCAGGATTTGAATTAAGATTTCGTATTTCACAAGAGTTGTCTACAGTTCATCATATCAGTATTGTATTATTAACATCTTATTAAGTTTATTAAATATTTCTAAGGAATACAATTCGTGTTATTATAAACAAAATACAGTCCATAACCTTATAACATTATTCAGAAACCCTAACGCGGGTAACAACACCTTTTACTACCTGCACCGATGAACTACTCACTACAATATTCTGCAACTGCAGAAATGGTTGTGGTTCGCGTTGTGGATGCCGTAAGTTATGGATGGAATGTTCTTTAGCTTGTGGTCAATGTAATGGAAATGCATGCCTCAATGCATCATCATAACCATCTGATGTTCACGAAGACAATGCATATGATTCTGAAATTTTTGAAGATATGAGTAGGGAAAGATAGTTGTTTCGATTGCTGAAAAGAGAGAATGTTTAAAGCTGTTTAAAACAGATTGAAAGCTGTTTAAAGCTGATTAAAAGCTGTTTAAAGCTGATTAAAAGCTGTTTAAAGCTGATTGAAAGCTGTATAAAATACGATATGATAGGTAGAAATGTTCAGCATAGACCTATCGATGTTCAAAGATCTATTCGTGAAAATTTGTTAGCTATGAAACTGAATAGAGTCGAAGAAGATGAATTATTAAATAAAACTTATAAACCACTAATCGAACTTTTGAAGAATTTAATAGACACATAGCAGCAATGGCAACAGAATATTTTTAGAAGTTATAAGCAAGGGGGTTGTCCCTCTAATTGTAAGATTATCTCCATACAAAAACAAACAAGAAAGTGATGGTGAAGTTGGAAGTGAACGAGAAGCAGCTAATTTCTTACATAAACCTAAGCGAGCATGCAATCAAGAAATTCCATATGACAATCTAGCCCAAGACGATGAAGATGTATTTAACAGTTCAAATGCATGTGAAACGTTTGTCGAAGACCTTCAAACTATGGGTTCTTTACCGAGACGATATGTGGAAATGCTAATAAAAGATGCAGATGGTGAATTTGATACGCAAATAGGTATTCATTTCAATCTGAAAACTGACAAATGGGCCATTGGAAACTCAGATGTAGAGGTTATCTGGGAAGATTTAAAAATAGAAGGAATCAAATACATTGGTACTCCCGGTCTCTATGAATTACTTTTCAAGAAGAAACCCGTTGGTTATAATGAGGAAGATAAGCGCAATTATAAAGATATTTTGGAGAGAACTAACGTGCTGCGGAGAAATTATGATCCAAATTCGCAGATTCAAGGATATAGGACGTATAAATATAGAAACATATTTAAACCGCTTTTTGAAGAACCCGCTGCTCGCACACATACTGGAACAGACCCCTCCTCATCATCTGGAAGAGGGCTTTTCATTTTCAATTTGATTCATCTTTACATATTCCTAATAATATAGCAAGAGTGCAATATCGATATTGGGATAGTCTTGAAGAGTTAATAGACCGTTTATGTCTTTTACATGCTTCTAAGAAGGCTGTAAATACATCTCATCAGAATGAAATTGTGGCTATCGAGGAGTATCTATCGAGGAGGAATATAATAGAATAAATTGTGTATTCATAGCTCACAACAATGATGAGCATCGATAAGTTCGGACGTCATTTAAATCTTTAAAGTGGTTAAACACGAGGCCCTCCTGGACCAGGATTTCTTTTTACTCGTACCAGTGATTTTAATGTTGAGAATAAAAGAATTTGCAACATAAGTGAACCTCAGGATCAGTCAGACGCCGCTACTAAAGATTTTGTTGATAGTTCTATTGGTGTTATTAAACAGCAATTTGCGGAAACAGAAGTGGGGGGTGAGAGTTAAGGTTAAGGTCAGAGGGGGAGGTGGTTCCAGAAACAACTATCTTTCCCTACTGAGATGAGAATGAGTCTGAAACTGCTGGTCAACCTGAAGAAGACTAATAATAATAAAAAAACAATAATATTAATATCAATAAAAACAACATTAAAAGAAAATATTTTCTTTATCTTTTCCTACTCTAAATTCATTTATCCTTCTTTCGAATTAGATTAAGGTATAAGATATATTTATGATAAAATATATTTAGAATGATTTACTTCATTATTTAATTATTTGTATGTCAAATATCAGTAATATTTGTTGACTATTTGATTTAAAAGAAATATAAGTATAAGGTATTAAAGTGTTATTTAAGTAATATTTAATAAGTAATTAAGAAAAAAAATGGTATAATACATTGGGATTCAGGATTTACCTTGCGCTAAGGTACGTATGGCTGAGGAGCGCTCCACACTCTGCGCCCTCTATGTCAAAAACTGTTCGACGTATAAAATGAGGTTCCAGATGAAATTAGTAGAGAATTTTATTCTCTACAACTTTCATAATAAATGCAAATACGATAGTTGGCGAAAAAACGATATATTCTCAAAAAAACTGATTTTTGCGACCTTTGACCTTGAATATCTATGGACGCTCACATGTTGGCATACGTGACTTTCGACACAACATTTATAATGCTAAAATTAAGATCTATACAAAAATGCAGCTTCTTCCGTTGGATTCCGGGGTGATATGCCTAGATGACTGGACTAGAAAGCACTCCTAGTTAGTTACCTAGTTAGTTAGTTAGCTTTTTCCTACCAAGTAAATATGTTAATCGTCAAGTATAAAATTATAAAAGCACTCAGCTCAGAACGCAGCAGCAAACCACAGACGTTTACTGCTCTCATAATTAGAATGGATGTTTGCTATTAACATAAAGTTGCCATAATAAACAAACAATAATAATATAAATGTTAATTAGAAATATACTACTAACCTCCGTTCCATAATAAGTGACCTATTTAACCTTTTTAGAAATTCCAAAAAAAGTGAGCTATTAAAAAAAAATAAGAACTTCAACAGTGGAAACATTTTTAATGAATTATTCTGATACAACACATTAATGAAGCACAATTATTATGAACAGAACAAATTTACTAGTGGTTAAAAGTGAATTCTGCAATTCTTTGGCAGTATTAATGATATCGGTGTTGCAATTGATACTAAGCAGAAACTGCACTTCTCTACGAAGTTTTTCTTTAGACATATGTTTTAAATTAGATTTTGACATTTTTTTGCCAACCCCAACTCTTTCAAGAATTTTTAAACAAAAACTGTGATTGTAGCTGGTGTCAAAAATCAAGTCAAACTGATTATCACTAGTACTACTATTAGCAAACGTCAACTTAATAACAAAAACATCCTATGTTCGTAGCGTAGTACGAAATACTATTTGTTTATCGTTAAAATTAAAAAAAAAAATTTCTTACAGTTCAATAAATTTCAATAAAAATTTAAATAGCTCACTTATTATGGAACGGAGGTAGTACTATTTATTATTATTTATAATACAGCTATTTAATAACTGATAAAATTTAATTTTTTTATAAATGTTTAATACAACAAATCGAAAAAGAAATAATGTTTAAATTACATTGACATCAAAAACACATTCCATATGTTGGTAACAGATATTTTTAACTGAAATTTTTCTAAAATGTTTCATGAAATTCATTTTGCCTATTGCATTTGAAAAAACTTATTCTATAAATTAAAATTGTTATATTTTGTGCTCCAACAACCATTATATTTTCCATTATAAGTGAATTATAAAAATGCTTATGCAATAGAGATTTGTTTATAGCTCGAAAGATATTTACAGAGAAAGTTTGATTTAAACTACGTAGTTTATAATTTTCGAAGGACTAATTTAAAATTTCTCCCAGAATAATTTTCAATGTCATCCGAACTTCTCCTTTAAAAAAACTTTAAAAGAGAAAGTTTTGAATGTTATCCAACATTATCACCAATTAATTCTCTGAAATTGATATTACACATTTAAACATTTTTTAAATGTTTATCGAAGAAATAATTTTTAACAAAATATTTCGATAGAAATATTATTTTGTAATTATATAGTTTCAGAAGGTTTTTTCTTAGAAGTAAGGAATTTAAAAAATTACATTATAACCTTTTGTATAATAAGTATTGTTTATTGGTTTAATTTATTCGGGAAAAATAAATACGAATTCATGCAGAATAGATTAACTTCAGTATTTATTTATGAGGTAATTAATATAAAAATTTTTTCGTGACTTTTGATATTAAAATACATTTATATAAAAATATTCCTATTTTCGTAATGTATATTCAAGTGTATGTATATGTTTTAAATAAATCGATAATTTTTAATAATTTTAGTAGGTCGGGTCAAAGATCAATGGGAATAATTAGTTGCTGGACGATAAATAAAAAAATCACCAATGAGATTCAAGTACACATTATTGATATTTATGCATCCGAAATCTATAACGATTATAATGATTATTAAGTTTACAACAAGCAGCAAAAATAATAATCGTTTTATGTTATTATAAGGAACATTTAATTCTAAATAGATTTTTTGATAACCAAGTAAATTTTGGTAAAATAATTCTGGGATGAGACATGTTACTTGATTTTATCTTATCTTTTTTTTAATGTAAATCTAAGATAGATATTTTTAGGTTTAGCGTTTATGATTTCTCAATTTGATGTTTAATTTTCGACATTTTGGAACATTAAACATCTAATCTTAAATATAGTTTATCAGAACTTTGCCAAAGCGTCGAACTACAAAGGCACAAACGTAAACAAATGTACAATACCAACATACCGACTTGTGTCTGTATACAAACAAACGTCATTTATTTATTATTTATACTAATATGCATTTATTTTTTATGGCTAAAGTTGTTTGACGTTGATAAAATCATTTCTAGTCTTCGCGTGTAATAAAATATTGACAGTTTGAAATCGTACTGAAAATTCAAATACAATTCAACTCTTGGGAATATTATCTGAAATTTATTCCCAGATGGCCTGGCTTGTACAAGAATAGTTGTAGATATTTGTAACTTTATGAGATTATACCTGTCATTCATAATCATGTGATTCTAACAATTGTTTCTTTTGACGTATTTTTTACGTTCCTTTGACAATGGCCAAAGCTTGTAAAGCTTGTAAAAAGTTTGTATGGTGTCCCATTTAGTATTAGCAGGTTAGTATATTAGATTGATAGAAAGAACTTTTCAGAACTGTTAATTATTTCGACCAGTTTTTTGGACCTGCTATTTTGAAAAGCTTATGTGAATTTCGTAAATGTCCACCTTATGTTCACCAGTTCCAAAAAGAACGATCGTTCAATAACATAGAGATCGGTTCGTACAGTTCTCTTTACTAACTAATTAATTTTAATCGACACATCATTATTTAAAGTGTTACATGAATGTTTTTTCGCTTAAAATATAATTAAAATTGAATAATCTCTATAATTCGTTAAAAAGCGTATGGTAGAGTAAAAAATTAAAGCATGAGCATTTGTTTATTTATATTTTTAATAGGTAATATTATAGAATGTATATAATAATATTGAATTTAATTGTATCTACAATAGGTACATTTGGTACATTAAAAACTTATTTACGCACTGAATGTTGGTCGTATATTGGCTTAAGTTTAAAATGGAAATAAATTTTGCAACAAAAAAATCCTACTTCCGTCATAAATTCTAATTCCTATCATATGTCTGCTACGATAATTCCACATTCTAATGACGTTTATTTATTTTTTATTACTCATGCGTTAAAAGTACTATTTTGGCGCACGTTTATTAGTGCGAGAAATGCCATTTTTTGTTGTTTCACCACATAACTTGGGTAACGCACTCAAATATTCAATATTTATTTATTTATTTATTTATTTTATTTATTTAACCAGAATAAGATTATACAGTAATTTACATAGACCGTATCCCATAGAGGTAAGTAAACTAGTTACCTATACATGAGCTGGTAGGTTTTACATTAAAAAAAATAATTAAATAAATAAAATAAACACAATCAAGACTTGAATGTCAATGTTAAAAAAGTGACGTGAAAGTAACACAATTTTTTTTTCATTACAAAATAAAAATGAAAGAAAACGTTTTATACTGAGTGTAAATTCTATAGTTATACTGGAGACTGATGAGAGTTCTTATGATGAATCCGCATCACCGGAGACAATTGAAAAAGCAAATTCCTTACTTTTTATTCAATTTTTGTTGTGATCCCTGGATCCCAAACTTGTAAGATACATCCCCTCGCATGAGTAATAAAAAATATTATTTGCAACATTGGCGGTATTGTCAATTGCCCTCTCGAGCGAATTACACTCTCGTCACCAATTAACTTACCGCCCTAGTTGCAAAATATACTATTATATCTTACTATATGACGTTTTGAAATAAATGCCATTGATTTGGATTCAGACGTTTTACTTATTACCTAATTGACCAGCATTTTTTAAAAATTGAAATGAGATTAACGTCACTCTTCATATTATTTCTGACATTAGGTAATCCCTCACCAAGCTTTCCCTTCTAAAGTCCAGGAATATGAACCAGGGATCCCAAATCTTATAGATCGTTCAAGAATTTATAGTCGTTTCATACCTCTTTACTTACATGTACTCATTATAATAGGACAATCAAACATGTTGCCTAATTATTAACTTTCGTTAAGATCATACTATACCCCCATTAGGACAACTCCGCCTGCCCCATAATAATTCTGTTAAAATTAAGATGACTGAAATCATTTTCTATCATATATGTACTTGTTTGGAAATGTAGGCAAGAATATTATACCAAGAGATATTTAGATATTTATTATATTAGTGGTTTTCAATTAACTTTTTTCCATCAATTCCCAAGCTCAAATCGATCGCTAACAGTGCCATACCGATATCCACTACGTTCCACTATAGATAGATCCAGGGCATTTCAGAGGGGGTGGCAGAAGAGGCAGTTGCCATGGGCCTCATAATCCTCACTTTCTAAGATTCCAACTGAATTATAACCGAATTTGCTGATTTCGCTAAAGCGCGAAAAGCATTTGTTAAGTAAATCTACTTATTGAATAAATATTTAATACCATAACAAAAACTATAATTTTTCGTTCCCCTAAGTTTTTACTTTCCACGGATGTGGGAGGGGGCCTCCAAATATGAATTTCCCCGGGCCTCGAATTTTCTCTGAGAGGCTCTTGATAGATCCACTAGAATTTCTTTCATAAGGGTAAATAGGTTTCCATCTTAGAAATATAGAGAGATGAGATAGAGAATTCCACTACCGCAGTTTCTTTCATAAGGGTCAATGTGTCTTTAGTTTTAACCTAACCTAACATGTCATACCGATATCTACTACGTTCCCCTGATATAGATCCATTAGGACTTCCTTCAACATTGTAAATTGTTTTCCATCTTTGAAATATAGAGAGATGAGATAGAGATTACACTACCACAGTTCCTTTTGTAAGGGTCATTGTATTTTTTGTTTTCATTTTGTATTGGCTTGCTAAACAAATATTTTTTTTGACTTATTTATTAAACGAATAACGTAATAAAAATACATGTTTTAATCGAAAACTACTATTTAGAAAATTAACTCGAAAATGTTTAATTGACCGAAATTGGAGAATGTCGACTTTCACCGGCGAATGTCAACATATACCAAATACGTCGGTGCAAGATCGAATATTTCATTACTTTGTTGTACGTTCGGACCCTCACCGGTGTATGTTGACAATCACAGATAGAATTTATAGCTCCGGTGGAGGTCCAAAATGGAGATGCCGACAGAGAGGCGACTTGCTCTTTCCCGCTAAATCCTTTGTTCTGCTGGGAGTCAATCAGCTTTATCAGTCTTATGTTGCAATAAATAAGATTTGAATCACATAATTAAGTAATTTTTTATTACCATTATTTTCCTTTCTCATTTAGAATGTACTGAGGGTTTTTAATTATTGGTCACTCCTCTCAGAAGGAGCGGCGAAAAAGTTACGTCACCCTTGTGACGTTTTGAAAATGACGAAAAGAAAATATAAATCTCCGACATGTTCAAAATTCACCATTAGTGCATGTCGATATTCACCGATGTAAGTCAGAAATAAGGGTATTTAGCAAATATTTCGGACATACACCAAACGACTATGTGAATGTTGACATTCACCGGTGAAAGTCGACATTCCTCAAATTTCGGTCTTTCACGGTAATATATACACTATTTCATAATTATAACAGTAATACAATGATATTAAATTTAAATGTTTTGTTTATACTCGCCAGCCCTTTATATTCTATGCAATATGTTTAAACGCATCATTGATAAACACTAAATAATAATTAATTGTCCTTTAATAGTATTTATATGAAATGCTTTTGTTAAGTTATGTAAATATGTATATGGTATGCGATACATTGTCTAAAAAATATGCTGTAATTCTTGGTGTTTTTGCATACTAGTTATTGTACATTTATTGGTAAATATAATTTTACTAGTAAGTGTACTTATATTATTTGTTTAATGAATTAATATTTAATTTTTTTCTATTGTTAATTTAAATTTTATTTAGTTTTAATATACCTTGGAGGTTTAAATTTGAAATAAATATTATAAATGGACCAAAGACGTAACTGTAAGTTTCTGTGATACATTATATTTTTCTCGAAAATGAACTTTTTGACCTTTGGTCACGCTTTTGAAAATTGTTTATAATAGGTTTACAAGATAATATACCTCTACATAATATAAAACACAGTCTTAAATATTATGCTTATATAAATTCTACGGAAATATAAACGTAATCATTTTTCTCTCCTAGAATAGTTGCCTTCAGCGGGTCACCAATAAAATATGTAGGTAATTCTAAACTTAATAAAGTCGGAAAACAGACTGAATATATAAAATATATATTCAACTTTTCCGTAGCTCTATAACATTATTGAGTCTTTTTAGGACTAGCACAACAAATCTCATGTGATATTTGTCAGTTATTTAATAGTTTTCAGTCCATCTTCGTGGCACTCAACAAAAAATCAGAAAAATAACTGTTTTTCAAGATCATGTCTTTCCGATAACTTAAGTGATATAGCCATCTGCGGACGCGTTTAGAGATTTATCTCTCATCAGTGCAGCTTTGCTTTTATGAATAAAAATTTGTAAAATACTTACTTGAAACCCACATGGATAACTGGGGGATAGATATTTTTAATTTGACATTTCGTGAGAGAGAAATGAACTTAGCAGGTTATTGATTTAAATTAAACCAACCTAAATTAGGTTTGTTTTACTAATTCTATATAATTTAAAATTTTCTTATTTATCGTCGAACCGATCAAATGTATTTTCGTTATAACGTTAGTGTTACCGGCGCGACGGGTAAATAAATAACGTTTGATCGTGCACATTTAATTCAAAATAAGTTTTAGATTATTATTTTTATGCAATTATTTTTTCAATGTATTCAATGTGTAGGTGGAAATACTAAATTATTATAATTTTATCAACAAGTGAAAATTATTTTAAAATAAACAATACATTTAGTAATACACTGCTCAAAACAATTAGCGGGTCATTAATTTGTGACTCCATAAAATTCTAACGGGAAATTACATGCAAATAAAATTAAGAACATCTGAAAGACGCTCTATTTAATAGGCATGATGACAGTAACTAAAAATCACAACAATATTGCTTTTATCCAATGAGATGGGAATAATAGATTGTGAAAAATGTATTAATTTTCATATTTAGTACGAGATTGATAATATGTATAATAAAACAAAACTACAAAATAAAGCAGGGTGAATTGCGTCACGCGTTTGTAAACCTCGTACGAACTTCGACGATCTCTGCACTTTTTAACTATTTTTACCTGCGTTTATAAAATATTTAGTGATTTCCATTGATCAGTTGCCTAGTTTTGTGTTCTCAAAACGTGGAACAAGATTTTACCAAGGCAAATAGCTCTAATTTGCCTAGAGTTGATTTGTTGATTTCGGGGGAGTTTTTGACTTTTGTTCAGAGTTTAGAAATGCCAAAACAGCACACCACCTATATACAATTAAAATTCATAACACTCAAAGCAGCTGATTTCTTTCTTTGGCTCCCTAATTTCTCTGTTGATTTACAAACATCTGACGTCACCAGCAGATGCCATGACACCAGCGATCGTTTCCTAGCGGATTTTAAACTTGGTATTTCAATAATTTTTTTTCTAATAAAACTTTATTTCCTGCAGAAATAATACATATTTTTGGAAAAGTAGATAGGTACGTTAGAATATCATAACACATTTTAAAAATCTGTCAATGGGCATGATCTATTGTTTTAATTGACACATAGAGAATTATCGGCATCGCATACTTCCGGAGTTTCCATAATAATTAAAAGAACTACCAAAACTAAAGTGAAATAATGTATCCCAAATTTAATTCAAAGAGCTAGGAAGACCTTGTTCAGATCAATATACAGACGAAAATGTTTGCAACTAACATGGCGAAGGCCTTCGACAAGTTTCAATCAACTTAAACGTAAGCCTGTCTGTTATTCAGCGATTGTGGAACAGGTACTTGGATACAGGTCAATATACCAGGCGCGGTGGGCAAGGTCGCAAAAGAAAAAACATCTCGATTTTTACCGATTTCGAGTCTTCGCAATAGAGTTTCTACGGCGAAAGACCCTTTAATTTATCTCAGGGCAATGCATGGGGTCACTGTATTAGACCAATTAGGAGTAGGTTGAGGGAATCAAATTTGAAAGCAAGACGACCCGTCTCCGAGAACCCTCTTTGAAATGACTCAACAGAATAGCACAGACGAATCAAGGATGAATCTATGGAGAACGTTAGAGGAGAACGCTATGCAGCTGCTACTGTCCAGGAAGATTTGGAGGTGGTTCAATTATGGTTTGGGGTGGAGTTAGTATCGACAGTAGAACCAACCTTGTTGTAATTCCAGGAAATCTTAATTCTAATCTCTATGTTGACATTGTGTTAGGAGAACATGTTGCTCCTGTGGCGTATGGAATATGTCCAATTTTTTTCTTAATGCAGGAAAACGTAAGACCACATACTGCGCGAATCACTTTAGACTTCCTACAAGAGCTGGAAACTCAAACAATGGTGTGGCCTGCGTTAAGTCCTGGTTTAAATCCCAAAGAGCATGTTTGGGATATGTTCGACAGACGTGTCAGACAATTCAGCAACTAATCGGGGGCTCTTATTGAAGAAACGGACGCTATACCACAAGAAGGCATTCAAAGACTTTTGCGAAGCATACCAAGACGATGTAATACCGTTATTCGAGCTATGGGAGCACATAGTCGTTATCAAGTTACCGCTTTATGTACAAAAGTTTACATTAACAATTATTTTAAATTCGTCTTGCACTTTGGTTTTGGTAGTTATTGTTAATTATTACGGGTATTTTAAAGAGCGTGATGAGGAGTTACTAATTAGTGACCCGCTAATTGTTTTGAGCAGTGTAACTAGTAAATATAAAGTTTAGTAGTAAGTATATAACGCGTGTCCCAAAAGTCTTGGAATCCACTCTTGCCATGAATTTGAAGAAGTAGGTCATTTCTTAATTCAAACACATAAAATTAAACAAATTATCAAATGTCATTTTTAAGTAGCTGTCAGTGGCCTTGAGGTTATGTCGTATTGTTTTAGTGTTAAGTTCAACAATTTTATTAGTTATAAATAAAACGCTTTCTCATAAATTAAACACTGATTTATTTTATAGTGTTATGAATTATAAAATTAACAAAGAAGAACAAACATTACAACAGATGTTGAATGTGTTGTCCATTTTCACGAATAGACAAATTAATACTTTACAACTTTATTGATATTTTAAACTTCAAAAAGAAGTGGTAAAAAGAGTTTTTGTTTTCGTTTTATAAAGTTTAAAATATTAATAAAGCCGTAATATTAGAATCAAAGTAATTTTAGTAAAAGTAACAATTTCGCCACTCGTTTATTAATACTAGTGATTAATTTTGTGCTTATTATTTGTGTAATGAGACTATGCACGGCTGTTAATTAGAATCTCGCGTATATAATTCTGCAATTAAATTTTTTTAAGTTTGACGTTATTGCAGTAGCTCATGATACTATTTAATGTTTTTCTTAACAGACAAAAAAAATTGGAAATTGAAACATTTATGAAAATTATATGCAAACAGGTTTGAATCAGTATAGGCGTAGTTTTTGCTTAGAATAGGTTAGGTTAGGTTAGGTAAATTCAGCAAGTCCACTACTCATTGTTAATTCCTTTAAAAAAATCGAAAACTGCAAAGTTGTAAGTTGATAAAATGTTAAATACGTAATTTTCGGACAGTAAACACAATGTGTAAATTGAGTAATGTATTAAATAACAAAAAATATTATACGCAGCATTAACCTCGCATGCATGTATTCGTGTACGTTGAATTAGGGTAAGTCGAGAATTCACTGCACGTAAATTTAATGAAAGAGAATATGTGATATCAGTCGTGTATGCATGAGTTCGCGTAAGTTGACGACTTATTGTACTTGCTATTGTTATTTACGGAAAGTTTGTAAATAAACTATTTCTTAAAAATCATCCTTTTCTTTTTGATAAATACTAATTGTAAATTAACGTTAACTAGTTCGTATATTTTCATAAGTAAGGGAACATTTAAAATATATGTGTCAGACCAAAAAGTTCTTCTTCTTCTTTCGATAGGCCTACTTTGGATCACGCTTGTTCAACTGTTGGGCTTTGATCTTTGCCCAGTATTGTCGCATCTTCTGCCGGTGAAACTCCTTTCTCTCTTCTGTCCAGGGGGTGCCTTTCCTTAGGGGTTTTTCCTGAAATCCACGGACTTCCTTTAGGGTGCGTCTCACAGACTGTCTGTTTTGGAGATCTGTTATTCCCAGTTCTTTAATATCCTTCTCGGTTTCTGTCAACCAAGTGGTGGGAACCTTCTTGTTTTGCCAGAAGGTGAACAGACGGTTGGTTAGTCGGTTTGGAGGCAATCTTGCAACGTGGTCATAGAAAGCTACCCTTCTTTTCCTTGCACAGTCAGAGAGCATCTCAATATGTTCGTAGAGCTCAGAGTTATGCCGCCTTCGGAATTCCCCATCTTCCTTTACCGGGCCTAGGATCTTCCTGAGGATTCTCCTCTCTCGGACTTCCAATTTCTCTACCAGACCTCCTCGGTTCAAGGAGAGACACTCTATGGTATACAGGGCTTCTGGTCGTAAGACTGATGTGTAGTGCTTAAGTTTCAGGTTGCGTGACAGGCATTTCTTGTTGTGAGTGTTCTTAGTCAGTCGATAGGCTAGTTCTAACTTGTTGACTCTCTTGGATAATGGTGCTCTTTCTGATAAGTTGGGTTCAATCCATTCGCCGAGATACTTGAATTTCTCAGTCCTCTTGATGTTTCCCTCCTATAGTAGGATCACTCTGTTTGCTTCTCTGATGTTGGTGAAGAATTCTGTTTCTAAAGCGACACTTGAAGACCCACTTTGGCAGTCTGTTTTCTGAGGCAATTTACCTGCATTGCTGCCATCTCAAGAGAATCAGCAAACAGTGCCATGCCCTCTGCAAAGGCCTTCAATCTACAACCAGTCCATCGTTCTTACGTCCCAGGTGGATACCACTCTGAGCACTCAAATTGATCAGTTCCTTGCGCCATTCTCTCATAACCTTTCCATGGACACAGCTGAAGAGAAGTGGGGAAAGTCCATCTCCTTGTCTCACGCCAGTTTTTATCTCGAAGCTTTCTGAAATCTCGCCTCTACATTTAACCTTGGAATGGGTGTTGGTCAATGTTTCTAGGATGAGTCTGCGGGTTTTGTTGACTAGCTCTAGTTCCTGGAGTACATTGTTAAGCGTTTCTCTATCAGTGGAATCGTAGGCCTTCCTAAAATCAGCAATGGTGACGACCACCTTGCGGTTTCTCATCTTGGAGTATGCAAGTACAGTTTTAAAATTGAGGATCTGTTCAACTGTCTTCCTGAAAAAGTTCATTTAAAAAATATTTATTCCAATATTTACTTACATTAATATAATTGCGCGACCTCTATATAATGGTCAATATTTACTTCTGTTTTGTAAACCAATAATTAATATTTTTTCTAAGTAGTTTGAACTATTTACAAAATATATTATTTAATTTATTAATATCTTCTTCATCCTATATATTACCTCTATATATTTATTAATATCTACTTATTATTAATATCTACTTTGTTTTCAGTAAACTTTCTCTTCGATGTAGTTTTGCATATTTACTGTGATAATTTATATATTTTTAGGGTTCCGTACCGAAAACGGAACAATTATAAGATCACTTTGTTGTCCGTCTGTCTGTTTGTCCGTCTGTCTGTCCGTACGTCTGTCTGTCTGTCAAGACTATTTTTCTCAGGAATGCGTAGAGGTAACAAGTTGAAATTTGTATCAAATACTCGGGTCTTAGGTCTCTTTCAGCTGTGAAAAAATCAAACTTGTAAGTCAACGCGATAAAAAGATATGACCGTTTCATACCGTCATGACCGTCGCTTATTTTGCGATTTCACAGGGGCATCAAAACCTATAGGGTACTTCCCGTTGACCTAGAATCATGAAATTTGGCAAGAAGCGGTGTCTTACAGCATATGTAAAGGGAAAAATCTGAAAACCGTAAATATGTAGTTTAATTACAAGAAAAATGCGAATTTACTATTAGAAACTTATGAAAATACACTAATGTGTTGCGTGGTGTTGTCAGGCACCAGAAGCATATGGGTTGCATACAGTTAGGTCCTCCTAAAGGTACCTTACTTACAAGTTTGTACGGAACCCTCGGTGCGCGAGTCACAACTCGCACTTGGCCGGTTATTTTTTCTCAAAAATTAACTTATTGAACATACATCACGTTTGGAAAATTGTTTATAGAGTCTACAAATAAATCTCAATCCAATTACAGTCGAAAGACATTCCTAAATTCTTTAGGTGGCTATTCAGTCTCATAAATATTAATTCAATTAATATTTCCTGGAGATTTGTGAATATAAATTAAATACTTAAAGGCACTTAAATATTTAACTTTATAAACTTCGTTTATTAATGGAAAAATTTACAATTATTACTATTTATTGCTGTGTGTTTTACCTGAATTGTATTTTAAATGACCTACGGTGTTGAATTTTGACAAGTCCTACTAAATTGCTTGTAAAAATACGGAAACTGATAAAACTAAACTTTCAAATGTAATTTAAAATTTTTAATCATATGAATATAAAATTATTACTAACAATAAGTATAAATTTTACAGTTTTACATGTGTAATTGTATACAAAAATAGTACGAAATAAATATAGGGTGAAACTAAACTAATTACAAATACAATCATGCCAACTTATTACAGCGAAACACAGCTTGAATATATAAATATATTGAACCTTTCCGCATCTCTATAATATTCGAGTATTTTTAATGAGGTTTGTTTTATTGTCTTAAAAAGACTTATGAATATTATAGAGATTCGGAAAGGTTGAATATATTTATAAATTCAAGCTGTAATAGTACAAAATCGTATATCTAAATATGGGTTCACATTATTCATTTATTCTGTATCTGAAGCTAATATCTGAGGAGACTATTGTACTCGAGGAAACTCGACGAATCTCGAAATATTTATTTTGTATTTAATTGTAATTTTCATGTGGTATGTATATTAAAAATTTGCAATAAAAAATTACAATGCAAATGTTATTTTTAAAACATGCTTTGTATGAGGGAAGCATTCATATACTGAAGATTAAATTACCTATTTTAAATGAAAGGAAAATTATGTAGATTGGAAAAATACACCAGAAAAGAGTTCATAAAAGTATTGCTTTGCGACATTTAATTACCGAATTTTGTCTAAATGCTAATTTGTTTTTTCTTCTTCCTGAACTTGAATACAAGGTTCAAAATATTCCTGTTTAATACTACTATTAGTGGCATTAAAACTCGCCGTGCTTGTTTGTTCCATCGATCGTTTACACGTTTTTCAATAATTTATGTTTAGCTAGAACCGTTATTATACCATGAAAAATATCGTTTGTTAGAAAAGCAGTAATATATTGTGTTAGAGTCCAACTAGACAGACGTGAAATATGAATAATTCCACAAAAGTATTATTTAAGCTAGGTTTTTTATTAGTGATATTTTTTTTGGTAGTAAATTATGCCATTAAAATGTATGAAGGCATTTTTGCCAAAATTCTCAGGTTTTAATAAATATGTAAATTGAAACACGAAGCGATTCCGTAATAAAATATATGACTCTCCTCATTCCATTTAATCTTGGCAAAATTAGTTTGAAAGAGGATTACCGACATTATCTTGTGGACAAGCTATATTTTATAACAATGACAAGACTCCAAGGTTGTTGAAAATCGCCAGAGTTTTCGATATACTTCTGAAATTATTTTCTTAATAAAAAATTCTTTCTATATAAGAATGTATCGAGGTAAAAACATTGTTTTTGGAATATTGAAAAATTTAATTATTATAATTTTTTTAATATAAAGAAACTAAGAAGAAAATTTACAAATACAAGGTGGGCCCTTGAAAACGAAACAGAGATTTTAGGATAGTTAAATATAGTTTCTCAAAAAATGCTTGAACTCACGTCAATTTTGTTTGTCAGCGTTGCCATGGATAGTTTTATTTCACAAGTGAAATAAAATTTTTATTTCACTTGTGAATAAACCACTGTTTTATTGATCCGTATCTAAGGAATTAAACATGACTTTATAAAGCAAAATTGAATAAAATTAATTTTTGTTTTTTACAAAAAACAAAAAAGAAAGACGATCGACGTAACAAATTTGAAAATTGAAATTTTTTATTTTCATATTTATTTGTTCATATTTACCTTGAAGATGGCTAATTTTTAATAAACCCGAAACTAGTAGGTAATAATAGTTATTATTATTTCTTGAAGAAAATAAGTATAAAATAACAAACAAAAAAAATAATATCAAACTTCAAGATTTATTAATATAAATAAATTTATTAATAAAATTTATAAATACATACATAAATTTGACGACTTATATAAATACAAGTAATACTAGGTGGGCCATTGAAAACGAAACAGAGGGATTTTGGGATAGTTAAAGATTAATATTGAAAAAACTCTCGGACACGTCAACTTTGTTTGTGAGGGGGACACCTTTTACAAGAAAATTTGTAGCCAAATCACTTAACCCCTTCGCGCAGGGACCACAACCCCTAAAATTTTAAATGACACGACGGGGTAAGTTATACCTCATTTGAAAGCCTGTTTAGCCGTGAATACTAAACGGCTAACATTTTCAAAATCTATCGACTTGTTTTCGAGATTATTTAATTTGTATTTAATTTAATTCTGATTTCTGCTGATGTTTCTGATCACAAAACTTATTATATATATTTTTTCTATATATCTCTTGATTTCTGCGGGAGTAATCTTTCGCAATTGCATCACCATATAACAATAATTCTACCGATGTATCCATTAGTGATTAATAAAACAAATTAATTAAACACAATACCCTAAACAACGAAAACACAATACCCTTTTGACCTACGAATCAACAATTTTATCTTTGTCATGACAACACAATCATGGCCGGACGACATTCTTCTCGTCAAAAAAATAACACAGAAAATGAACGTTTCCTCGAATTTAACTTATTGAATCTGAATTTGAATAAAAGCTTATATTACACTCGCGAATAAATTTAAGGTTTAACCTTAATTCGCTAAAATCCGCCTGTATAATAAATAACTTAAATGTTTTCTTAAACTACGTTCTAAATATTTATTTACTTTTACAGTTTAATTTTGCCAATTTTCTGGTGCGATTAGAATCTAGTCACTAGATCAACAGGAAATATTCAACTTTTATTTACCTACTTAAAGTTCTAAAATAGCTAAATTTTAGCTAGCAATAAGTTTTAATAAGTTTTGTATTAAAGATAAAAACATAGATTGTATTTAAGTTCCAAATTTATTGTATAAATACAACATATCTTTGACCAACATTGTGGCTTCTTCGGGTAGTGATATACAAATTCAATTTGCAAAGTTTTATATTTAAACAGAAATATTTTCCTAGACTTTCTAGATTTAGTAGTACTTGAAGGTCTTGAACTATAAATTATAATTGTGTATAAAATGTTTTGAACTATAAAAATATTGTGGCAAATTTTACTTTTATTTTTAAGTTAAGCATCGGTGATAAACATGTGGCCAATTTAAACTTTCCAAATTAAATGACGCCAATGTTGTGCACGCAAGGTATTTTGTTTACGTACTTTATTGCATTTACTTTTCATTATTTTTGGTTAAATTTAGGTCAAACATAAAGTGGTTATTAATACCAATTTTAAGGTTTCTCCCTTATTTAATAATATGGGGGATAATAATAATAATGTTTATAATAATGGGATATCTTTAAGCAATCCAGTGCATTTTTGCATTTCTTCTGTAAATTTTCAATTCCCCACAAAAGACGGGTATCAACACATCACATTGATAGTTCTTGAACATTAATAACTAGGGCAACCAAAAATATGCTCTTAGAAAAACTACTTTAAGCGCTTAAAATATGCCCTTAGAAAAACTACTTTAAACGCTTAAAATATGCTCTATAAAAATGAAAATATGCTCTATAAAAATGAAAATATGCTCTATAAAAATAAAAATATGCATTCAAAAAATATATGTTTCTGAAATAAATTATATGAAAAAATGTTAAATTCAAGGCACGAAAAAAAGGACAAAAAATATCAAAAGAAAAACTTCAAAATAAGTTATTTTAATTTTTTATTGCAATAAATGACAAACATCCTGATCGTATGGCATTTTTGTATTTTGATAAACTTCGTTCCACATCAATCGAAGTTATAGACGCAAATGTAAATGCCTTGCAAATGTAAATTGCGTCAATAATACTATATTTATTATTTATTGTTGTAGAACCTCTAGACCTAGACACATTTATTGAAATTTCCTTTATAATAGGAAAAAAAAAACAATTTTTTTAAATAACCGTTACAAGTTTTTTTTTTTACAAAGTTAGCTGCTTGACCGTTAACGCTATTAATTACATCCTGAGAATGTTCTATTACCTCAATCTTGAAATGTTGATTGATGCGGCCTCTTCTTCGTCCAGTACACAACACTTTCACAATTATTTCGAAGTTGGTGGCATAGTACACTGCGGCATCAATCCATGTTCCCATCTAGTAGTTATTGGTTGCGGAGGAAGTGCGACAACAGGTACCAAATCATTAAAAATCGTTACCCTTCACGGTGATTTCAAAAATACTTGTTTTACATTGGCTAGTAGACGATCCACGTTAGTATAAATTCTTCGAATTTGTTCCCAAACTCCATGTGCAAGACAAGTCAGATGTGTCACATTTGGATAAATTATTTGTATGGCCTGAGCTGCTTTTACCATGTATCTTATATAAAGAGTAAAATCGAATCTCGATTGAAAATTTCACGCAGAATTTTGATTGAATCATCAAAAAGTCTTGCAATAGTGATTTTCCATATCTAGCACTGCAGTATTTAATACAAATTTTTGCTGACCTATCAGTTCATCGTGCCCCAAAATTCCAATGACGACGTTTGCTACGCATCTCCCAGTCATATCAGTAATTTCATCAATTGAGATCCATAAAAAAATATTTTTGTCGCAATTTTTTATAAAGATAATACCTACCTTGGCCGACGTCACGCGTCTTGAGATTTCCGTCAAAAAGCAGATAAATGAATATAAATATTTTAACCAAATTGAGCATAATATGCACTAACAATTTGCAGTTATTTCGAAATATGTCTTATCGTAGCCAATATGCAATTTATGCTCTTATTGGTGAAATATGCAAAAATATGCCCTTACGAATAGGGGTCTAAATTCATAGTTTAGTCAGAAACACATTTTTGGCTAGTCTATTCTTCTATAAGTAGAATGAGAAAATATATGCATTTGCATATATTTTCTACACTTAGAATGGCATTACTTTTACTTATACGATAAGATTTTAACGAACGCGACAGCTTGAAAAAATATATTTTGGTAATAGGGCGCAAAAGGGGGGCGCGTCCCACAGGTTGGAAACCACTGAATTATGTCATCTCCTGTTACAGTGTTATTGTTGTTTATATAATAATAATATTAATAATAAATGCCTTTATTCGTAATTAACAAAAAAATATCAATAAAATATACAATCCGTTGGGCGAGGTTCAATTCGCCCTGTCTACAATGACAGTAGACTAACCCGAACTAATACTTAGAATTTTTTTTTTTTTTAAATTTTAACATACTTGTGAAGATTTTATTATATGGACTCCAATAATAATGTTTGAAATAGTTTAATAGCAAAATTAGGATTATAGCACACAAATTTGTTTCAATTATATTCGACAACAATTTATCGTGTGTTGTGGATGACTAACTTTTATTTGTAGAATTAAACTATACCTGGGGTCGCCATACTTAGAATTAAGAAGAGCTAAGTTGTCAAGAAAATGGAATAAAAAAGTGTCAGAGAGAATATATTTCCTTTTTTAGACGCTACCTAGTTTAAAAAATCAATATTGTTTAGCTTATATCTCAATTAATTCGAACGCAATTTTATTTTATAATATCTTATTTTGTAGATAATTTAATCTAGTTTAAGCACATTATTAACTAATTTCAATATTGGTAATGTTTTCAGAGATATAAGGAATTCCCGAAATCAGCGCCGTCGTTTGGATTTTGAGGCCCCGGGCATATATATTTAGGTGGGGCCCCCAGTTAATAAAAAAGTGAATAAACAAATAAATTCATTAATTTTTAATACATGCAAGAAAGGAACATATGTATAGAAGAAATAAAATTTAATAATATATTAATATAAAAGAAAATTAATTGAACTTTGATTAATTTCCCTTGCTTCAATTTCAGCAAATTTATCTATTATCTCACTTGCTTTTATCTCACATGTCCCCACATAATTAATTTTCTATTGAAAGCAACGCTAGGTTGGATAGTGTTTCTTGTGTCATTGTGGATCTAACATAGTTTTTTATTATATTAAGTTTTGAAAAAGTACTACTTTGACCACTTAATTTTCGAACGTCAATTGTTACCCATGTATGTTAGTACTACTTAGACATATTAGTAAATCATTTAAAGCTAATTTAATCTAATTTATGGATTGTATTAACTTATCAATTCTTTTTTTAATTTCAACAATATTGCCATTTTTCTGACACTATCTAAATTAGTTTTTTTTTAGTTTGTATTATCTCAGATGGTTACCAATTCAATATTAACGTGTAATATCTCATTTTTTAGATAATTTAATTAATATTTGTTTTTTTTTTAATTACAAATTTACGAATTATGACCAATTTTTACTAACCATTTTTTATGTATTGACGTTTTATTTTTATTAGGAAGAACTCGTTAAACTCATTATGTAAAAGCACGATTACGCGCAAAAGCACGGGTGGGTTTAAACCCTTTTTTACTCGTTTATTAAAAAAAATAACGATTAAAAATCGCTAAAAAAAACTCGAAGCTCAACTGCTCGAACGAAGAACGATGGGTTGTTTCATGTTTGAAGAACCGCAGATGCAAACAAATTAGGGCAATGTTTTGGAAATTCTAGTAAAAATGTTGGGAAGCTGTGTCTGTCCATAAATTAAAAACTTAAGCAATTATATTGGAGAATCTTGCATTAGTTTGTCCGCTCAAATTTTGTCTATAATATCTTATATATCTTATACCTATATCTTTGTTTGTCGACCCCTGAACTATGAAACATACTGACACATAGAAAATATTGTTTATACAAGAACATATCACAATTAAGTATAGTTATTTACTATACTTTAATTGAAATATAGAAAATAGAGTTTATACAAGAAGAACAAGAAGAAGAACAAACCACAAAAAGTTTATACAAGAATATATCACAATTGCTTATGTGTTTTATTATTATGTATATTTTAGAATTCAAATAGGCAAAGGCCCGAAGCTTAATTTTCATTAGAAATTAACGGACGTAAATCGCCGTAATCCATCAGTAAATCTACTTAACAAGCAATCTGACTTAATATTTTCGCAACTCTTTAATTTCACGCAATCGTCTCTAGATAATTCGCTGACTATAGACAAGCACCTCCCTTTCCCACAAAAACTCTTAGTATAAATTCAATCAATTTTTTTCAATTCAATTCTGATGAATTTTTAATCCACTTGAAAATGACCTGAACCAGTCGTAACTCGAGTTCATAAGTGTTTAGATTTATATTTATATATCTTCACAACTTATATTTTCACAAAATTTGTAAAAGCATAGTGATTTTTTCAATTCAGAGTAAGTATGGGTTACCACTTAGTAATGGTCACAACCATCCAAATTAATATTACATATTAATTTAAATAATACATTTGTCTATAATGCATTTATATTTATATATAACAATGAGAAATTTAACAAAACTAAAGGAATTCTTATAAATATTCACTTCCTTGTTAAACACATGGATGCACAAAGTGTAATTTAAAAAAAATTATGTTGAAGAAGTTAACGGAACCTAAAAGTAATATCGAGGTAAATTTGGTGTTACTTTTGAAACTAATTTCAATCGATTTTAATAATTAATTAAAGAACGGAACACGGCACTTAATTTAATAAAGCTACTCACACACGGTAACCAAAACTAGCGTATAAGCCCTGCTATAGTTTGACTATAGCTGCAACTGATTCACGATATATCGCCGTCGGCACTTTTCGCAAGTCTACTCAACGCCGATATATCGTTGTTCGGTACTATAAGGGTTAATTTAGTACAGTTATTATACAAATAATCTTCTCTTTTCTCATTCCACTCCACACTCCATCTTTACAGTTCAAAGGCAGCTAATTAAAAAAATACTAACTTCTAATAAGAATTTTGATATAATTTTCAACAAATATTGAAATATCCTAATCATACATTTCTTCTCTTTTTTGTTCCTTTTTGAATTTTGTAATTACCTATCTTTGAAAATATGTTTTTTTTATCAAACTTTCCCTAAAACTCAAATAATAAAAATAAAAACATAAATTATACTCCTATAAATTTGGCTCGGTTTCTTACGCACAACTTTCGCCCGGTAATGGCTCGCGTACTATAATGGATCGCGTACACCTAAACCGTCATCGGCAGAAGTTTGCTCAGGCGACGACAGCGATTGAATCAAACACTTGTAAAAGAATGAGAGCGTGTACACAAACACGACTGCCATCGTCCAATGACGCCCGAAAACGGCCGATCATCACGATGATCCGAACTTGTTGGGATTTCTAGCCAGATTGCCGGCGTCTACAGTGCAAATTGAGTGTATTTATAGCTAAATTTTGTTGTTATCTACCTACACGACTATGAATATTGAAAAATTAATAAGTTGTGTTTATAATAGGGGTTGGTTATTATAAACACAACTTTTGTGGGATAAACTTAAAAAAAATTACAACAATCGACAGGTTAGCACTGTTGGTGACACTGGTGGTAACACTGTTGCAGTGTAAGCACATACACGTCCGATTAACTCGTCCGGGTAGTTCTGTCCGCCATCGGTCGACAAAATCGTTTTGGTGTACGCTTAGCATAAGGGTTAAAATATTTTCAGTTGTGTATTAATGTTTTTGCCATATCTTCATTACATATTTAACATTCCATGTTTTTATTATACATATATACTATATATAAATACAAATAACTATAGAAAATACAATTATTCAATAGATTATTCTAGTCAATATATTTTTACTCAATACAATTTTGATGCGTAGAAATCAATGGCCTCAAAACATGCTTATATTTTTATATAAATTGTCCTAATATGAATTGTTATTACTGTGCATTATTTTTATATTACTATATTTTTTTGCATTTAGTGCATAAATATATATCCTTGAAATTGTCACATATGATATTTTATGGCGTATTTAACTAACTTTTACTTATCTATAGTAAAGATTGAGCAGGAATAATTGATATAATGATTTCAACTGAAACATATAATAGTAGATTTTGTAACTAGGGCGAAAGGTTGTCAATATTACTCGAGAGAGAAAATATGCGCAAGAACGAAGTGAGGGCGTGCATTTGCTCGATAGTAAAATTGACAATTTCGCCCGTGTTACAAACAATATTTTTTATTACTAATGCGAGGGGAGCTATCTTACAAGTTTATGATCAAAGTGCCATAAAAAAAAATTAATAAAAAAATAAGAATTTGCTTTTTCAATTGTCTGCGGTTGTGTGGATTCGTCATAAGAATTCACAAGTATTCGTCATTCGAAACTCTCGTCTGTCTCCGGTATCACCATAGAATTTATACTTTAAACTTTAAAACATTTTCATTCTTTTTTATTTTTATTTTGTAATGAAAAAAAAAATGTCTTGATTGTATTCATTTTATTTTTATTTTATTGTTTATTTTAATGTAACTTAGCGATATTGAATATTTGCGTGCGTTATTCAAGTTATGTAATATACAACTAATATTGACAATTTATCGCACTAAAAACGTGCACCAAGATAGTACTATTGTGCATGAATGATAAAATAATATATTGGTGTACTGCAATGATATATCGTTGGTCCAGATGAACAGGGTACCATCTCAAAAAAGCCTATTTTTCAGGAGAGCGATTTAAAGTTTTCAAATCAATATATTTCCATTTCTGTAAATAATTGGTTAACCTCACCTATAATATCTTTTATCTACGACCACTATTGTAAATGCCCATTATTATAGTGTTCGTGGACTATGTAAATATGATTGATAACACACACGTACTTTTGGCTTACGATTCGTTGATTGGTTGAGAGCTGCTACTACGTGCTCATACGTTCAGCGCCCCCGTGCCACATTTCTAAGTAACGAAAACAGACTTTGCGTACATTGGTTTGCCTATATATATGAACACTTATTCCAGTTTAACCCAAATAAGGACTAAATAATAAGGTATGTAACCATTAAGAATGTATTTCTTTTCATTTCTATCAAGTTAAATAATGTCGAGTAACAGTTATATATGAAAATACCACTGTTAAAACTTTATTATAATTTTATATTATAATGTTATTATAATTTTATATATTTTTTATATAGTTTATTATAATGTTAAATAATGTAACTAATAAGAAATAAATTTGTTGCATCATACATATTTTTCTTATTAAACAGAAACAAATTATTGTGGTCGTAGATAAATTATAGTACATAACTCGAGTTGTAAGGCAATTACGTGCTCGCGGAATTACGCACTCCACGCTACACGAGTCGTTCGTAATTGTTCCGCTCGTACGTAATATGCTTCTTACAACTCTCTATACGTAATATACTATTAAACTAACTTTATTGATAACGTTTTTGTTCATTTCATGACTTTGTCAATTTTGCTGTTACTGAGGAAAAAAACTGAGAAAAAAATGGAAATTCTACAGGCAAGAACATAATAATAGCTTTTTACACAAAAAATACTTATACCAGAGTAAATAAACCAGAGTACTAACTAGAAAATTATATTTTCTTAAAAATGTAATTTTACGGGTCTATGTTCCAACTTTCGATTATTTTTTTAAGACATTATTTTAACATAATGTTAATTTTGCTATGCCATCCTATTTTTCATGATTTGTCAATTCATTTAGTTATGTTTAAGTTTTTAAGCATTCATTATACTACCATGTTCCACAAATATTAGGAATAAGTTTTCAAAATAATACAAAAAAAAAACAGAATTTTAAAATGAATGTTAAAACTTGAATGTCTATCACAAACGAACGACGTCCTTTATCCAGTGTTGTTCAAACGGACTTTCAAAAAAGTGCGAAAGGACGAAGATACACACCCCCGCCAATCTGTCGTTATATCGTTATCTGTCGTTATACCACGTCCGTTAGAAAGATCGCATGATTTTTAGTAGGACTGTATTTTTAGGCTAAAAATCGTAAATCTAACCTAGTTGTACCTTGCACCAATTAAAATATTAATTCTTGCAAATTTGCAAATCTTGTTTATTTTATGTTCTTTTAGAAACATTATTATTTTTTCTTAATTCAACAGTTCTCCTAAAGATGTACCGTTTATCTTACGGATTACTTGAGTGCTACTTGTGAGTTTGGGCATTTCTTGAGAGGGTGCATGAGGATTTATTTAAAAATTTGTATTTCGATGGGTTTTGACAGATTTTTTGAGTCTGCGGTGTCTATTTAGCAACCATTTTTTCATCTGCATTGCTGCAAATAAAGCATTAACTTCCATTATCGTTTAATTGATCTTAGCCATATAAGATAGTTCTTTGATTTGGTTCATTCATTTCTTTACTAAATATTTCGCGGAATGAGTTCCTTCCCATCTGAATTTATGGAGGTGATTGCAGATTTTCATAGTTGTCGGCTTCTTGAGTTCCAACATATAGTGTTTATAATAACTTTACTGTTTATAATATAAGATGAACTAAGAATTGATGATGTGGTTTCTTGCTTGATAGAATATTATTTATTTTGCAGTATTTTCTGTAAAACTTTAAACTTTTAAAAATGCCACGATATACTTATGGATTCGGAACATTTTGATACCAGATCCCATGTACATTACTGGTTTGCTATATTACATAGTTCGTTTTAAAACTAAATGTCCATGTATAGTACGTGGAAAAAATAGCTTAAGATGTGTTTGTACATTTACATACAACAAATTTCGTTTCTAAATGTTTATTCGTTATTTTTAAACTGTAAAATAGTGGTTAGTATCTATATGACCCTCGTATTCTCGCAATTATTTTTTAATTTAAAGAATGAATAAATACTAAACTTCTAATACTAAATACAACTTTCTAAATACAACTTTTATACTAAATTTTGTTCGAAATTATTAGGAATTCTTTTCTAATTGTTCTCAACATATCTCAAATTTCATAATTCCCCAACATATTTATTCCATTAATTTCCATTTATTCTCCAACACACCGAATTTATTCCATTTTTAAACGCCTTTAACATCATTTTTTAATTAAACTACTATACTTTACACTTGCGATAAATGAATTTCATTTGGAACATTTTTTTAGGGGACCGTAAAAACTTTTGTAAATACCTGGTATATAAATTTCATTTCATTTACATATGGTAATGGCATAAACAATATAAATGCGTTTGTAATCGGAGAGGAAGCTCTATACGGACTGTACGTTGTCTATGTGATTGATTCATTTCCTCTATGAACTTATCATAAATCTGGCTATTGACATCAATTTCCACGTATAAATTATTAACACGTATATAGCCATTCCATGCCCTATTTTAACAAATGTAATAATTTCGATCAAATAATTGTAATATTTTTATAATTACTAGCTTCCATAAAAAAAAAAACGAATATGATTATTAAAATGATAAATGTCAATTATCTAATTGTATTTAAAAATTATTTTAAATTTGCAGTTCTATTGTCTCTATTTGTATTATTTAACGTTGTTTAAATCAATGTACGTACAAGTATAAATAATTCTGGTAACTGGTGTAATGGTATATAAATAATTACATATAATAAAAATAATCAATACATTACCTTTACAAAATCTAGGTTAGTTCTGCCTTCGGACAATACATGTCTTCTGAACAGTAACTTCTCATTATTTTTTTTAAATAAAATAAATTGTCGTAAATTGTTCTTACTAGGTAATATTTAAATCTTATAAATAATATACTTTATATATCCTTGAATTTGTCATTATTGTAATATTTTATTGCGGACGTATTTGTCTTTTATCATAGACAAAAATGTGATTGTGGAATATTTTATTACTAATTTCGTTTTTAAATATAATATAAAATAACTCATGCAAGTGGATTAAATAATTGAATATTAAATATTTTCACCTTCCTCCAAAAGATCTTTTCATATTGGAATTTTTTTTATGCGCGTTCGTTAATTTCCGCCATATTTTCGGGCACTTGTTTGACGTATAACCAGTGAAAATAACAAAATGTGCCCGAAACTTTCGTATTCCCGCCTTTGAAACAAGGCGGACGTGCATGCGCTTAACTAAACGTAAAAAGGTCTATTTAATTACCATTTGAGGTTTCATATAAACTGCGTTTTTATTCTTTTTCTGTTCTCAACATATTTTTTTTATAATTAATAAAGAGATTTTTCCTTCGAAAAAGCTTTTTATTTTTATTTTGAATGTTATCACCTAACACTCACCTTATTGAATATTGTTGATGTTTTTTAACTTTCTCCTTTGATTGATTTTTCTCTAGCAATTAAAACCTTTTTTCATGTCATGATAGGCTTTCACAAAATATGTTCATATGGTCAATTCGGAAAATGAATTAATTTTTTTATCATAATTTTTAACAATTACAAAATTATTACAAAATTATAATATTTTTTATGGGTCATTGAAATATTTGTGTGTTACTGAGTTGTGAATTTTTTAAACAACCCTTCAATATAGGGGAATATTTCCCCTTGGTTGTTTAAAAAATTCACAACTCAGTAACACACAAATATTTCAATGACCCATAAAAAATATTATAATTTTCTAATAATTTTGTAATTGTTACAAATTATGATAAAAAAATAAATTAATTTTCCGAATTGACATTTTTTTAATTAAGTCCATGGCTAAATACGTAGTACTATTTGAATGTAATAATTGATGTCAATGAATAATTTATAATATATTTAGAAAAAAAAATTAATCGATCAAATAAATAAGCAGCAGCAGAAACATTCATGTTGTGTATAAGATTACAACGTAAAAAAATGGTATAATAGCATCATTTGCATCGAAATATTGTTTATATAAAATTAACAAAAAAAAAAAAAACGTTTGCTGTCGTCTAAAAAGTTATTAATCAAACATATTTTGTGAAAGCCTATCATGACATGAAAAAAGGTTTTAATTGCTAGAGAAAAATCAATCAAAGGAGAAAGTTAAAAAACATCAACAATATTCAATAAGGTGAGTGTGAGGTGATAACAAGTGATAACAAAATAAAAATTTAAAGCTTTTTATATAGGGAAATATTGGGAATATTAATAGAGAAATATTGGTTTATAATTTCGAGTTTTTTTATTGATATATTTTGTAATAGAAACGTTAAAAGTTAACGGTCCAGGAACGGCGTCAAACTTTCAGTTTTAATCAACAAATTCTCTTTTTTTCCACAAATTTGTACACTTTTCAGTCAACCCTCATTGATTGTTTATGTTTTTACATTTTGGCGCCATATGCTTTGGTGTTAACAGCATTTTCAACGGACCCGTTTTTGTTTTATTTTTTAACAGTAGTAAGTTAGCATAGTCGTTTACAGAATAGCATTAATAATACCTATAGCCAAAAATTTCGAACCCCAAGGACCTATCGCACCTTCGACCGATATCTATCCTACCAGTCCTATCAAAAATCTTTCGAAAAAAATCGTCGATTCTCAGCTTAGATCATTTCTGAGCGACAAGAAAGTGCTCCCGTCTAGGCAATCAGGTTTCAGGAAAAACTATAGCTGTGTCACAACTTTTTTGGATATCATGGACGAAGTATCTAGAGCTCTAGATTATAATAACGCTGCAGCACTTATATTATTAGATAGCAAGGATTTTGATACCATAAATCACGAGATGTTACTCTCCATACTCCACTAAATTAGTCTTTCTAGACAGTCAATTACATTCTTCAGGAGTTACCTAACAAATAGACAGTAAATAGTACGAATGGGTGGCATATCATCTGACCCTGAATTCATCGTTTGTGGTGTCCCCCAAGGATCGGTTCTCTGCCCCTTATTATTCAGTCTACACACGATCAATTTCAATACATATTTCAAGCGGTGTAAATGCCATCAATTCGTAGATGACACTCAGTTATTACATATCTTCCCTTTTATAAATAATATAACTGTCTGAAAAAGACATCACGGACGACCTGAATAGGAAAATCGAATTCTCTAACAACCACGCATTAACCCTTTGCACTCCTATGTCCCCGTACAGGGGACATTGCATCTCTATGTTGACATTATATATTTACATTGTATGCACGTGTTCAAGCAGTTGTAGGCGTTCCTATTTGGGTTGAGCTGAAGTACCACATATTCCTGACAACTGTACAAAACCCATTGACATTTTTAGTCTTTTTTGTGAAGGAATTGATGGAGAAAATTGTAGAACAGACGAATACATATGCTCGTAATAAAATTAGAGAAAAACGCTATCAAAGCGATCCACGTGGAATTTATGGGTGGATCTTACAGTGTCAGAATTTGAGGCCTTTCTAGGAGTCATTCTAAATATGGGTACAATAACCGTTAGCCAGCTGCAGGAATATTGGTCCCAAAACTTTAATGCGAAAATTCCCTTTTTTGGTGCCATATTTAGAAGAGAGCGATTCATGCCAATTTTTTGGATGCTAATTTTGCATGAGACAGATCCAAACTGACCAAAAGGTCAGTCAATATTAAGTTTTTTTTGGAAAAAAGGTTCAAGGAACATTTTGTTCCGTCAAGGGAAATTTCCATGGATGAATCTGCAGTTGGTTTCAAAGGCAGAATATGGTTTTTGACTTGACAGTCGCTCTCGAGCGTTCAGAGTGAGTGGTTGTGCACTAGTGAGATTAAAATAAAAGTGAACACAGTTCAAATCTAAACAGTTAAGTGAAATATTCAGTTTATAGCAACATGGCTAGAGAACTTAGATCAAATATTCCCTCCGATAAATATGTGAGTCAATTTATCTCATACTTATCAGGGGATTATAAAACTATAATTAGTAATATTATAAAGGAAGAGATAACGCCTCTAAAAGAACAAATAGTCACGCTGTGTGAAGAAATAAAAATCCTGAAACAAGAAAATGGAAAATTGGCTGAAAATCAGAAGGAAACAGAAATTCAATTAAATAAATTAATTGAAAGTAAAGAACCTACTATAGAAAATAAAACCAATGTCGCAGATAAAATAGAGAATCCATCCAGTATCTCTAAACCCATCCCACAAAAAATTATAAAAAAGCCGATAGAGTTTCAAGAAATTCAAAACTCCGAGGACGAGCAAGAAATCGAGGAAGTGGCAAATAAAAACAGTGATGTTGAAAACGTGCGAGATAAAGATAATAAAAATGTAAATAAAAATATTAGAAATCGTAGAAGGTCTAATATTATAATTGGAAGTAATTCTGAAAACACCACAATAAAAGCGGCTGTAAAATACGCGCATCTTCATGTATATCGATTAGAGCCAAATTTAAATGAATCGGACGTTATAAATTTTCTATCTACAAAGAAAATAAATAAAGTTTTGTGCCAAAAACTAGTTTCGAAACACCCTGAGGAATATTCCTCATTTAAAATCTCTGTCCCTATGGAAGACCTTGAAAATTTAAAAGATCCAAAATTATGGCCAAAAAATACCTGCGTAAATCGTTTTTTTCTAAACTTGAGTGCAAGGAAACAAACACCATAATGGAAACGCTATCTCAAGGTCCATATCCCAGACGAAGACGAACCAACCATAATAATAATAAGCAACGAATTAGCCTCATAAATCAAAATGCCCAATCACTTGGAAAATCTGTTGACAGAATTGAATATATGCTTCAAGAAAATCAAGAATGTCAGTATATGATTATCACAGAGCACTGGAAAACAGTAGACCAACTAAAAGCTCACAAAATTCAGAACTTCACACTAGCCTCAAGTTTTTGCCGGAAAGAAGGGGCGCATGGTGGAGTCTCCATTTTCTGCAGAAATAACGTAAGTTATGTATCTAGACCAGACTTAGAATGGTTGTCCGAGAACTATCTATTCGAAATCGCAGCAATCGAAACAAATATAAATAAAAATATAGCCATTATTATAGGAATCTACCGTGCTCCTCAAACACATGTAGATCAATTCTTAGATAAACTACAGTTACTATTGAGCAACATTTTTGCAGAAAACAAACATTTTATTATTGCAGGAGACTTTAACATAGACGCTCTAAAAACTTCCACAAAATACAATAAATTTAAATCAGTACTTCAATCGTACCACACCTTACTCACTATGAATGAGCCTAGTCATCCAAGCTCCGGATCATGTATTGACAATATTGCGGTTAAAACAGATATGTCATTTGTCGTAAGAACTGAAGATCATCATATATCGGATCATAGCGCACAAAAGATTACATTCTTCCAAGAAAATAGATGCCAAACGGAACATATATTTACTCGAAAATTCAGTGAAGAAAATATGGAAAAACATAGACAATACCTACAAGAACACCAATGGATGGAAATATACACACAAAATCCAGAAGACGTAAATGCCCAGTGGAATATTTTTACAAATATATTTATGCAATATTTCAACGAATGCTATCCCAGAAAATGTAGAAGCGTAAATACCACAAAGAAGCCGTATAGTTTTAAGAATCCGGAAATAACAAGGGTAAAAATAGAAGTTGAAATTTTTCAAATTATATCCCATTCCAACAATAAATATATGACTCTGTATAATAGGGCCCGGAGACGATATAACTCTCTTCTCAAAAAAGAAAAAAGAAAACAATTAGAAAAAAAACTACTACAATCGGACAACCCAATGAAGACTACATGGGATTTAGTAAAACAAATCACATGTATGGCAAATGGGACAAGAATTAAATACAACAATAAAGACGAAGACCCTCAGTTAGCAGCTAACAATTTAAATAACTATTATACTGAAAATCCACAAAAATTATTAAAACAAATAGCGAATATTGAGTATAAAGATGAAATTAAAAGTGTAAATCAAACAATATTCTTAGAAGCGGTATCAACGGAAGAAGTCTTAAATATTATCCTGTCCCTAAAAAATAAAAAAAGTGCCGGTATGGACGAGGTTCCTTTATCTATAATAAATTATTTATTTTTGGAGATTGTGGAACCATTAACATACATAATTAACAATTCTCTAAATTATGGCATCTTTCCAGATAGTTTAAAACACGCACTAATAACACCGGTTTTCAAAAAAGGAAATAGGAATAATATAGAAAACTATAGACCAATAAGTACACTACCAACTTTTTCCAAAATTTTTGAAAAAATCATGTACATAAAAACAATAAATTTCCTAGAAAGATTCAATATATTAAGTAAAGAACAACATGGTTTTAGAAAAGGCAGGGGTATAGATACAGCTTGTTTCAATTTTATAGAGAACATATCTAAACAGTTAGAAGATAAGTCCATCCCATGTGGCATATTGATCGACCTCTCAAAAGCCTACGATACGGTGGACCATTGCATTCTTTTGGAGAAATTATTTAAATATGGTGTAAGGGGAATTGCCCTAAATTGGTTTAATTCATACCTATCTAACAGGAATCAACAAACTAGGATTTTTTCAAAAAGCCAGGAAGTAAAGTCAAAAACAAGTACAATAACAATAGGGATTCCGCAGGGAAGTATATTGGGACCTTTGTTATTTATATTATATATAAATGATATACCGTCAATTATATCATCACCACATAAAATGGTAATATTTGCAGATGATACCAGCATGATAATTAATAATAACATAGCAGAAGAAATAAGCATTAATGCAAACTACGTCATGTCAAAAATCATTGATTGGTTCAATATCAATAAGTTAACTATGAACACAGCAAAAACCAATATCATTATTTTTAAGACAAACAGATCGCTGATAAATTATCCGAAACAGTTGCAAATAGGACAAAACGAACTAGAAATCACTACGGACATAAAACTTCTTGGAGTAAACATAGACTGCTGCCTAAACTGGAAAACACATATCCTAACGCTAGAAGCAAAATTGAATAAAGTTACATATGCCATCCGAATTTTACAAAAATATTTAAATTTGGACATATTAAAAATAGTTTACTATGCAAATTTTCACTCTTGTCTTCGTTTTGGGATCATCTTCTGGGGTAGCGGAAAGGATATTAAGAATATATTTGTTGTACAAAAAAGAGTTATCAGAGTAATGCTAAATCTAAACTACAAACAGTCGTGTCGCGGCATGTTTAAGAAATTAAACATTTTAACGGTCACTGGAACATACCTATATGAAATAATAATTTTTACTGTGAAGCATAAACACCTTTTCGAAATTCACAAAAACTGTAATAAGAATACCAGAGGAAAAAATAAAACATTCATCTTGCCTAAACACAAGTTAACTATGACCGAGAGTTTGCCACCATATACACACCTAAAAATTTATAATACACTCCCAAGGCAGTTAAAAGCCATCACAGACATTAAAAGATTTTCTAAGCAAATACGGACTATCCTAGTTGACATGGAACCTTATAATCTACAAGAATATATTAACAATATAAACTCCTACTCAACAAATATCATTTGATGTATATAGATTTATACCATTATTGAAGCATTTTTTATTTATATTTATTGTAATTATTACTATTATTTTTATTATTACAATTATTATGTTCAATGTTGTTCCTACTATTATTATTACTATTATAATTACTTTTATTAGTAGTATTATTTTTTTTTTGTTTGTTTGACATATTTCGTTAAGTTTGTATTATAACTGCGCTTGCTGCTTGTTTCAAATGTAAACTTTATATATCGAAATAAATACTATTTGATTTGATTTGATTTGATTTGACTTATAATCCAAATAAGCCAACAAAGTGGGGAATCAGGATATATGTATTAGCAGATGCTAATACTGGGTACTTATATTCCATTTTGCCTTATTACGGAAGCTTGATATCCGAGAATTTAGTAAGGCCTGACCTTCTTATAAGTACACGAGTTGTACTGCATTTGTGCCAAAATTTACTGGAAGACAATCCTGGCATTAAATGATATCATATATTTACTGACAGGTATTATACGAGCCTGCCACTAGCACGAGAACTGCTGAAAGTAAACGTGTACCTAACTAGAACTATCCAAATTAACCGTAAATTCGTACCGGACTCCATAAAAAGACCGCAGTTTTCCGAGGATAGGACATTCGCCTGCAGATCGGGAAACTTATTATTATTGGCCTGGAAAGATAAAAGGGTCGTCAAAGGGTCGTTCAAGTTTCTGGTGTAAAGAGATATGGTATGGATGGAATTTGTTTGTTTTTAAAACTCTCCAAGCAGTGGAGCGACTTATTCCAGCATCGATTTCAATTCTTCTAGTCGAGATGTTCGGGTTTAGAGCAATTGCTGCAAGAATATCTGGTGCTCTTGCATCTTGTACACGTTTTAGTTTTTTAGTTTATTTTCGTAAATATGCAAAATATTAAGAAACATTTTAATAATAAATCTATCAAAAATGTATCAACTAATATCATACTCGACCTATGTTGCCATTTGAAATTTTAAAGTTACTTCCGGTTCCGGGTACTTCCGGATTATTCCGGTAAAAAATTAATTTATCAGTGGATTCCTTGGGTTCACTTTAGTAATAATTTTTTTGTCCCAGTCACATTCGACCAAGCGTTGTCGAAATAAAAGGCGGGTACGGGTGGTCTGAGACACCCGGTATAATGATTATGGATAGTTAAGTAGAAGAATTTACTAGAAAGAGTTGAAATAAGCATTTGAACGATATTTTTATTAGAAATTGAAATAAGCATTTGAACGATATTTTTCCAAATTTATTTTTTTTTATAGAGAATCTTCAAGCTGATATAAATCAAATTTACTTTTCCATGCGGTCATAAAAAGGTTCGCCACCCCTACCGTAGGATAATTGTCGGACAAATCTTTATTGACAACTAGTTTTTTCTGAAATACTTTTGGGGCTTTTACGAAAACTTCAGATTAAAAGCTTTTTAACTAAAATCGGGTATTAGTCGTAAATGTGTAAATTTCTTTTGACAATCATCATTTTGTAATTTTCCAAGAAAGTTTTAGGTTAATATTCCCAAAGATTATTTTTCCTAAATTATTTTATAACCTAAATTATTTTTAACTATTTTTCATGTTACCCCAAAGAGTATATTTCAGATTAAAAAAAAAAAAACAGCCGATACCCCTTAATCTCTATGTTGCTTGAAAATATTGCAATAATGTTATACTCCTATAAATATTAATTAATATGAAGCAAAAATTTATTAAAGTTCTTCCAACAAAGTTGCTAAGCTAAGCTTTACATTTACAATCAAGCCAATACATTGTTACTAAACATGTCAGAGTTTTCACATATATTAAGTTTACTATGCAAGTACACGAGAAATCAATGGCCCCAAAACATGCTCATTTTTATATTATCTGTTCTAGTATAAATTCCTATTACTGTGCAATATGTATTTTGCAATATATGCATAATTTACGTTTCCTTGAAATTGACAACATTATGATATTTTATCGACTATTTACTTATCTTTTATTAGAAGCAAAAATGTTATTAAACAATATTTACGTTGTTAATTTTATATACTGTCGCGCAAGGAATGTAAAAATATGGTGTCTATAAAGCGTGGAAAAAATCCCCATTATAGTAAATCCACACTTCCGTCAGTTTGCGCACATTGATTCATTTAGCTTTTCATTAAATCCGCCTCCAGAAACATAAGAATATCGGATCTTTAGTTTCTGGAATCTGGTAGAGGCGAAGGTATGTATCATCTTTTCGACGACCTCTTCCACTTGATTTAAATAAATTGTCATTCATCCAATCTCTTCTCATCCCTGCGTAAAACGGCAATTCCATCCTCTTGAACCCACTTAGAAAATCCTTCACCTAGCCTTTCAATTTGCGCATTAACTACTTTCTCAACAGATATGTCTTACCACTTTCAGGATCTTCAAAGAATCTTCTTCCCTTATATTCACAAAATATACCACATTAATAATCCCTATTGGGGATATCATGTTGATTAATTTCACCATTCACATGAAGCATAGCTTTGCCTCTGAACAACACACAGGCTTCGGCAAAACTGAAGATTCAATTGAAGACTTTATTAGGAAATCATTCACACATGTCGAGTCGTCTTTTAGGCTCATCCTCTGTAACATAATGTAAGACATATAACGGATAAAATGTTTACGCTTTTTGAGATACAACTGGTTGTTTTGCACACAGCTCCATGGATATCCCTCAAAGAGATTTTTTGGGGACAGCAACAAAATTTTTGTTTTTGTCTGCCAATCTGAATGTTTGTTTATCTTCACCACTGTGGAAAAGCCAATCGGGCTCCTTTTGGTAGGACGTGCATGAAAATCATCTGACATCTTTTGATATCACCATTCTTCGCGTCTATAGAGAAATATCTAAGCAATATACACTCCTTTCGACATATTAAATTTAAACACATTATATTTAATCAATGAAAGAAAAGATCCTAAAGATATATAATTATAGAGATATAAAGATTAAAAAGATATAAAGAAACATCCTAAATATGTACGATGTTACGATTAATGATATTTTCTGTATCCAGATTTGATACTTGATACCCTGTATATTTGAGTGCTTGATATATTTATTAAATTATTGTTTACATATAAATATTATCTATTTTAATACTATAGATAGTATATATGAAATAATGCATTGTATAAATATATTGGAAAGTCATGTATGAATGGCATTGTATTTACATAATTAATTTTTTTGATCTAATTTTCAATTGCTATTATAAAAAATATTGCTTTTACATAACAAACATTTATATTATTGCTTATTAATAACAATAGCAATATTGTTATTTATTTTTAATTTTTAAATTATTTATTTCTAATACATTGATATATTATCTCTGTGTATGTTTTTTTGTAAATATATGATTAAAGATGTAAATATTTAAATATGTTGAAATATGGTGATAATTATGATGTAGTTATATAATATACAAGTGTTATTTATTATGCTTGATTTAATGAATATGGTTCATTTATTACGACACGTTTGAGTACGTCGTCGATGATTCTCACCGAGATATTCTCAGTGTCTTCTAAAAATATATGCTTTGGAATTCGAGTTTAAATTTACTTTCTGCGATTGGACGATTTGTTACCTATTTGATAAAAATGTTTGGAATTAAATACAGCGGAATGCGTAAAAAATGTTGTGTTTTGTTGATTTAATTATATTCTGTTTGTTGAATTTATTTTTGTTGTTGTTGACTATTGCCTGCAGTTTCATGTTGCAAGACAATCGCATTACAACAAAAAAATGAATATTTATCCAATTAGCATTCGAGTTGTATAATGTAACATAATTAGCTTTTGTTTTGGTAGAAATGTATAAAATTTTAATAAAACTCTTTCATGCTATCTATGTGTCAACAAAATTCATGTTTTTTGCTTCTAAAATTCATGATCTTTTTGATTCATGCCTTTTAATAAATCACAGCATATTTGTTCGTACGTGCATCCGTTACGGTAAAATCAATGAAACACAAATTATATTTGAATTTATATGAAACAGGATATATTACAATTGAATTTTTGTTTTGAAAAAATAAATATGATTTATATTATTCAAATTTAAATAAAAATTATACAATCAGTAAGTAGTTCAGATTTCATAAAAACAAATGTATGTTTCGTTCTTACGTTCTTATTTATATAAGTAAACGTATTTATTTTATGACAAGCCCAATAAACTAAATCAGAGCATTTCTCACACACACATGAATGTCATACTCTTTCGGCACAGTTTAGTATTTTGTCCGTTCATGAAATATCACGGAGGTATTTTGGTCATTTAAGATTATGTGTTTATTATTAAGTTTTAAGATTATAGGGCTCGACGTTTCGGAAAACTAACATTCGCCATGATAAATTAAGACAAAGTATTTAATTTTCGATTCATTTTTAGAGGTCAGGTTAATTTGGATTATTTATTTTTAATATGAGTACCTAATACATACTTTTGTTATTGATTTTAGAATTGTTAGTAGCAATTGATGTATTTAATTAATGTATTTATTGTGTACTCAATTTACATTTGCTAAATGGGGTAGGAACAGTGTACATTTGCTAAATGGAGTTGGAACATTGCACATTTGCTAAATGTGGTGGGAGTTTAAATTTGCCAGGGAATGTATAAATTATTTGGAATTTGAATTTTTACCATAACATCTGAAAGACGCTCTATCTAATTGTTTTAATTATTGACACTTGACACACAACAGTATCCGTATCCGTAATAATTACCGTAACCACTACCAAAACTAAAGTGAAATAATGTATCCCAAATTTTATTCAAAGAGCTAGGAAGGCCTTGTTCAGATCAATATACAGACGAAAATGTTTGCAACTGACAGTTTGACTTAAGTGAAAATGAACCATCTCAACAAAGCTGTTCGTGCTATAACATTAATTGAATATGGCGAAAGCCTTCGACAAGTTTCAAGAACCTTCAACGTAAGCCTATCTGTTATTCAGCGATTGTGGAACAGGTACTTGGATACAGGATACAGGCGCTGCCCACCGCGCCACGGTCAAGGTCAAGGTCACAAAAGAAAATCAACTCCAAATCACGACCTATTCTTACTGATATCGAGTCTTTGCTATAGAGTTTCTACAGCGAAAGACCTCTTAATTTCCCTCCGGACGACGCATGGGGTCACTGTATCAGACCAGACAATTTGGAATAGGTTGAGGGATTGAAAGTTGAGGGCAAGGCAACCTGTCCGAAAACCCTCTTTGACATGACGCCACAGAATAGCAAGGCTGAATTTTGTTCGTGTACATGTCACATGGCAATGTGACGACAATGGAAGTCTGTGCGAATGCTATGCATCTGTTACTGTCCAGGAAGTGGAAAGATTTGGAGGCGCTTTATATATCGTTTGTGGTGGGATTAGTATCGACAACAGAACCAACCTAGTTGTAATTCCAAGAAATCTTAACACTAATCTCTATGTTAACATTGGGTTAGGAGAAGATGTTATACCTGTGGCATATGAAATAGGTCCAATTTTTTTGTTAATGCAAGATAACGAAGACCACATACTGCGCGAGTCACTTTAGACTTCCTACCAGAGCTATAAATTTAAGCAATGGTGTGGCCTGTTATGTCCTGGTTTAAATCCCATAGAGCATGTTTGAGATATGCTCGACAGACGTGTTCGTGGTCACCCTCATCCTCCTCACTCACCCACCATCCAGGAGCTAACGGCATCTCTTATTGAGGAATGGGACGCTGTACCACAGGAAGAAGACCACTTTCGAAGACTTTTGCGAAGCATGCCAAGAATGTGTAATGCGGTTATTAAGTTTACATTAACAATTAATTTAAATTCGTTTTGCACTTTGGTTTTGGTAGTTGTTGTTAATTATACGGTGAATTGATTTTTCTCAATTGGTAAGTGTAGTGGATTTTTGCAAGATAATTTGGTATGGGACATTTAGAGCACCGAATAAATTAAATAAGTTGATTACATATTTTACATTTTGGTGCATTCTATTGGTTAGACATAATCTCAAATAACAAAAATACGTTCGTGATATTTCTAGAACAGCCAAAATAAGAAACTGTGCCGAATGAGTATGAAATTGATGTGTGTGAGATACGCTCTGATTTAGTTTGTTGATGTTGGCATTATATAAATACGTTTTCGGTTATACAACAAAATAGTCCGAGCATTAGAATATTTTATTTATTTTAATTTTCGGTAATTTTAGACTATTGATGTACTACCTTTGTCCGTTGATTGTAATAAACATTTATTTCGAAAGAGTTATTATGATCAAATTTATCTATAATCTACACACTGCAAATATCTTTTTATTATCATCTTTTAAGTAAAATGTTAGTTACAAATTATTGCAAAGCTGAACGAAGTAGGTACGTGGTTAGTTCTTTCAAGTTCTTACTTAAAACGAATATTAATGAGATGTAATAGAAATATCTCACAATCTCACTTAAACAATCGTGAAAGCGATTCTTTCCCTACGCTCCAGGGTTAAAGAGTAAAATTGTTAGTAACGTGATTTCTCTTCAAATTTAAATATAAATTTTGTAAGAAGTCATTGTAAGTATTATAATTTTTTTTTAAATAAATTTAAAAATATTGTTAAACCTTTCTGACTAGTTTGAATGAAATTATTAAACTTTTCTGACTTCTGGCGCTACAGCACAATTTGAGCCTTGGCCTCCCCTAGCTTCCTCCTCCATTGCTCTCTTTCCTGGGCCACTTCCATCCATCTTCCTAGTTTAAGGATTCTTCTGGCGTCCTGGTCTACTTCATCCTCTCATCTTTTTCTTGGTCTTCCTATAGGCCTCTTCCCATCAATTCGGCCGTTCAGCATGCTTTTGGGCATTCTACCGTCTGGCATTCTTATAATGTGGCCTGCCCACCGGAGGCGCTGCAGTTTCACGTATATCGACACTGGTTGGTCTTTAAGGGCCTGATATACTTCCTTGTTGTATCCTTCTTAATATTTCCCTTTCAAACGCGTCGTTTTTTGCTTCGTTCTTTACGGTGAAGATCCACACCTCGCAGCCGTACGTGAGTATTGGTCGGATGACTGTTTTGTACACCTTAATTTTTGTGCCACTGTATATCACATTGGACATTCGCCAATGAGAAATACGCTTTATTTGCGATCATCACTCTGGCTTTAATTTCCGCATCTTCCAGACCTTTACTATTGATGTTTGCGCCTAAAGTCGTTCACTTGTTCCAAGTTGTCTTGTGTTTGTATTGTCTTGGTGTACCCGTTCTACTTTGTTCTAGCGTCTTTGTTTTGTCGATGTTGACTTGGAGGTCGATTGTTTGAGCTGCTGATTTTAGTGCTGTATAAGCTTCCTCCGTGGCTCGTTTTGTGTGTCCCATTATGTCAATATCATCCGCGTATGCTGTGAGTTGTACGGATTTGTTTATTAGCGTATTACATGCTCCAGGGCGAGGTTGAACAGCGTTTGTGCCAGCCCATCGCCTTGTTTCAGCCCTTGTCCACATGTAAAGCTTTCCGATAAATTTCACTGCACACGCACCTGTATAGTGTATTCTGACATGGTGAGTTGGACAAGTCTTACCAGCTTTTCCGGTATGCCCAGTTCTGTCAGTATCACGTATAGCTCGTCTCTGTTTATGGAGTCATATGCTTGTTTAAAATCAAGGAACACATTCTGTTCCCAGGCTTTGCTGAGAGTACATTTGACGTTGTGTATTTGGTCTACTGTCGATTTTCCAGGTCAAAAACCTGCTTGGTACTCTCCTATTATATTTGAGGCAAAATGCTTAAGTCTGTTCTTAATTATGGTCGTGAATATGTTGTATCCATTGCACACCCGTGATATTTCTCTGTGGTTTGAGCATGTTATCCTATCGCCTTTCTTGTATATCGGGCATACTATGCTTTCGTTCCATTCTTGCGGGATCTGTTCCTTCTTCCATATTTCTTTTAGGAGATGGTGTAGGTAGAAGGCTAGCTTTTCGACGCCCTGTTTCAGTATTTCGCTTTGTATTTCGTCGATGCCTGGAGATTTGTTAGCCTTTAGCGTGTTGATTGCTGTTACAACTTCTTCTATAGTTGGTATCATCGTGTGTTCGCTGTCTTCCTACATTGGCAGTAGCTTTGCTTGCCTTAATGGTGTTACTGGAGCTATAGTTTGCGGTCTACTATCCGTAGTGCCCGGATTTAGCAACTTTTCGAAGTACTTTTTCCAGGTATCCTCTACCTCGCTTTGATCACTTATGACTTTTCCTGATTTGTCTCTGCATAGACTTCTCTTAAACAAAAACTTCTCTTCCCGGCTCAGGTATTTGTACGCATCTCTAGCATTGTTTGCTCGAAAATCTTTTTCCATATTTAGAATTTGTTCGTTTTCGAATTTGCGCTTCTCTTGTCTGCAGAGCTTATCCGATTTTTGTCCTGCTCGTTTGAATGCCTCCCTTCGTTCTCTTGTTTCTATTTAAGGCATTAATTTATCGGCGTTGTTTCTTTGTTCAACGCTTTCTCTACATTCATCGTCATACCATTCAAGTCTCTTTTGCTTATTCTGTGTAATTCCTAGTATTTCCTGTGCCTAGTTCTTTACTATGTTCTTCACCGTGTTCCACATAGACTCAATATCTCTTCCTTCCTCTACATTTATATTTGTTATTTTTTCATCTATGCTCGTTTTTAGTTTGTGCTTGTTTGCTTCTATTCGTAACACCTCGGTATTTAGCCTCTCTGGTCTCTTAAGCCCGTTCGACACTCTCGCGAAGTAGCACGGAGGTGAGCGAGAAACGAGAGTGTAGTCAGGTTACTCGGTCCGCCTTGTGCTTCCTCACCTCGCCTTGCTTAACTTCGCTCCAGAAGCGGCTTTTCGTACCCGAGTCAAAGGGACACGAGGCTACTACCAGTTCGGTGTCGGTCATGGCACTGCGGTCCTCGCGAAGTAAGACGAGAGTGTAGATGCCTACTCCGTTTAGTTCCTCGCCTCGAACAACTTCGGCGAGGATCCTTGCCGAAGTTACTTCGCGAGAGTGTGGGGCAGGCATTTGACTTAGCGCCTGTTTGCGTTCTGATTCGGCATCGATATTTAATGCGTACTAATCAGTGGTCTGAGCCACAACAGGCCCCTCTATGTGTTCTTACGTCTAGTATATTTGTGGCCCATCGTCTGTTAATTAACACACGGTCAATTTGATTTTTTGCGTGGCCATCTACGGAGCTCCATGTTGCCTTGTGTATGTCTCGATGTGAAAACAGAGTTGAGCTGATTACCATGTTCCTGTCTGTTTCGAAGTCTATTAACAGCTCTCCAAAATTGTTAGTTAATTCATGCAGACTATGATTTCCAGTTGTTCCTCTATACTCTATTTCTTTTACGATTTTGGCGTTCATATCCCCTAAAATAATTTTAACGTCACTAGATGGCGAAGAGTCATAAACTCTTTCTAGCTCTTGATATTTACTTATCTTTGTGTTATCGTCTTGCTCCTCCATGGGGCAATGTACATTGATGATCGTTGCATTCGTGTGACGTGTATGAATTCGTAGTTTACATATTCGTTCATTGACAGGTTGGAAGTCAATGATTGCTGGTTTCATGGCTTTGTTTATGATGAATGCTATTCCCAGTTCTTTGTTCCTATCTGTTTTTCCACTATAACATATCCTATATGATTTGTAGTCTCTGATAGCTTTGCCTATCCATCTGGTCTCTTGGACAGCTATAATTTCTAGGTCGTATTTGTTGTTTTCTTCTACGAGCGCTCTTTGTCCTGGTTTATTGAGCGTTCGTACATTCCAGGTTCCAAAAGAAAATTTCTTGTCCGTTTGCTGATGTCGTTGTTTTAGGTTATGGTTGCTTCTCTTCCAGGGCATTGTTAAAGGTTTCGTAGTGTTTTTGTTTTTCCATGAGCGGGTTACTGGCCCACCAAGAGGAGGATTGGGCAACCCTTCTCTTTTACCCGGGTTTTGGACCGGCTACCTCGGAGGATTAGCTACTCAATCCACCAATCCTCCTCAGCATCCAGAGTTAAACTTTTCTGACTAGTTCAATGAATCTTGAATCAAAATAATAATTCTAATGAAGTGTAAATTATATGTATATAGATTTGTAGCCGACTTTACAAGATTTAGTGTCAAAATTCAATATATTTTTACTAGATTCTAAAGATTAGAACTGGCAGTATCTAAGTATCAAAATACAAGCTCCTACGTTTTTGACACTTGGACACCTGGGTTCGAGTTATATGTAAAATTTACAAAGTTTGACGATATCTTATATAAGTGTAAGCTTAATTTATTCAGATATTTGTTTAAATATTATTGATTTCTATTTCTTTTGATACACTAATCCGTATGCACATGACGCCAAAAAATTAGAAGACTCTCTTAAAGAATTTTGGGTGGACAATTTCTAATGCCTTGCTAGAGTGGTTTAAACTCCAGCAATCTGTATTACGAAAAAATATTTATCAGAGGTATTTTTTGAAGTAGATTCATCCATTTTGAGTATAAAAGGAACTTCCTGATTTCATCTTAACCCATGTTACAAAATCACTGCTTCAGTATGTTCAAACGATTGTTAGTAATTTAATGATAAAGCATCCTAAACTATACAAATTGACTTAACTAACCCTTTTTGCACGATATTCCAAATGCTTTAATTTAATGATAATTTTTTTTAATTTAATATTGTGATACTGAATTGCGAAACCAGGAAATTTAATATGAATTTTAAAGAGCAATATCAAAATTAAGTCAAATTAGATTAATTTTATATTTAAATTACATCAATTCGCAACTATTTTCTTTATTTCCTAATAAGTGCAAATCAGGTTACGCTAAAAATGTTCACCAATACTAAATTAGTCTTGTGTATAATTAGTCTTGTATTTAATTGATTTTCCTCCTGTATTTTTAGACAGCTTAAATCGGGAACCTTTCTAATTCTTTATCTCATTTCGTGTCTCATGGCACACTGGAGATTCTTTTTCCTGTGAAAATGGATTGCTTTTTCTGACAATTAAATTGAGTTTCCTTTTTTGCCTTTCTCACTTCTAATATGTGTTTTTATTGTATAAGATTCTTGGCCCAATCTCCTTGAAGAGTTTTATCTTAGCAATTATAGTAAAATACAGAGTAAATTGAATTGCATTGAGAAGTTAATTATTTATTTTGTAAATGCAATTGTTAGAGAATTTCCATTTTTTACAATAATATCTATTATAAATGTATACATATATATTATAAATTCTTCAAATGTTCCTTCAAATTTTTGGTTCCAAGTGGTTAACTTTTGATTCTATGAATAGCAAGGAATTACAACGAATATACTAACTACAAAGATCCTTTGAATGGATTCTAGTTATCAGTCGGCACTTGTTTTTTTTTTTAAATAAATTCCATATTAGAAGAATCCCGTTTGATTAGTTTATCTAAAATATTTTTTGTACAATGTTATCTTTTTCATAAAAATAATAATTTCCTTCCATATATTGTCAGACATACAGGATGTACTGTTTCTGAATGATATCATAATCTGCTATATTCAGATTGTTCAATGTTGTTTAAAATATAATTCAAAAGGTCGACCATAGAATTTCATGTGAAATAATTATTTTTGTGTTCTGCGGAATAAACATTATATTTGATTCTTGAGCAGATCCCACATTCAAAAGGCATTTAAGTGTCTATTTTGTGCATTATAATAATATTTATAATACGAGTATTATTATGCGAATTAATAGTTTAGCTCTAATAACTTTTAATTTATAAAAAAATTGTACAAGATCAAGGGATTTGATTTGGAGAAAAAGCAGAAGATTAATTAACAGGGAATCTTCCTAAATTCCGTTTATTCCAGGCAATACTCGAAAGCAATGCTTAAATGCAATACAATTTAGAACAATTAAATCCTTAACAGGATTAAAATAAAATTATCTGTACATACCTTTAAGTCACATGAAATATGATTTTAGTATTTTGAAATATGAATGCCATTCCAAAACATGCAAAGTATACATATTTGCTACTAAAATTATTTTAAAAGTACAATATAAAGGGTTGTTTTACAATTTTATATTTAACATAATAATTACTACTTAAATGCGAAATTGTTGAAAAGATAGGTTAGGTTAGGCCAGTTTAGTTTTTAAATTTGTTTCTTTTACAAGTAAGCATTAATTACCTTACAATTTAATTAACAGAAATTTATATAGTTTGTAATAGTGAATATTGTCGGGTGGATATGTTTATAATATATAATATGGGCGTATTTTAAAACATCAATAATATTTATTAATATTAACAAATTTATTTTAATATCATAAATATCAAAGGTGGAAATTAATCCATATCACGTTAGTTGCTAGCTTACTTGAAATGTATTAAGAAGTAAAAATAAACATAATTTGTTAATTTGCTTTTTAATAATTCTGCCAGATTATGTAAACCGTGTGGATTTTTTTGTTTCGCCAAATAACATTTGTAGCAATAATATTCTTAATAAGTAATATATAGAATATTAATATTTTATTTAAGAGATTTAATTAATTAACAATAACATTTTTCAGTACGTAGGTATGCTGAATTTTCCATACTTGATGGTTTCAACTCACGTAACATCCCTGTTGACATAATTTGACACACACGCATGCACTATTTTTCTAAAATTACAATAATTAAACAAACTAACAATACGCATTACATGAAGCTACACATTACCAAACCATATTATTCAAATTACTCCTCTTAAAAGTCAATGACACAAGTAGCATGACCATCTCATTTTATATGCACTCTATGGTATTTTATGGTAATACGAGAATTTAATATTGCAGTCCCATAGCGTGTATTTTATATCTTCCGTTCATCCCTATTGTGCGCTATTAGAAATGCCAACGTGGCTGAATTTTTGCCATTCACATCTGAGATGTCGTCGTAATTATTGCCGCTTGCAACATTATTTAATTAAAACTGGATAATTTGCACGGTCGTGGTTTAACTAGTTAAAATTTAATTAAAACGGAGAATTTGTGATTATCACTGCAATTTATTAAAGATTACTAGAATTCATGGTGGTTGCAAATAACAGTGGAAACTAGTTACTTTTAATGTTTATTTGATACAGAATGATGAATAGTTTATAGGCATTAGTATAGACTTTTATGTTATTATTCTTATTATTCTGCTACATTGTGCTTACTGATACAAACATGATAATAATTAAATATTACGAACTAGTAATAGACACGTAACTTTAAACTTTTAAGTTTTTCAAATGAGAGTTATTAGACTGGCGAGTAAAATATTGAAGTCACTTAGGAAATTGCAAATAAGACTGGCCTAATAAGAAGACCCAGATCCGGGCGAAAACGAGTCACCACCCAAAGAGATAACTGCTTTTTGAGGTCCACAAGTTTGCGAAATAGAACATATTCTGCTTTTATGTTACGAAATCAACTTCAAGAAGTTGAAGAGATATAGAAGTTGGAACTAGGGATATTATATATCAAAGTGTCAATGTTAGTGAATGGACCGTTACAAGAAGACTTCATGCTGCTGGATTGTAATGATGACTGGAGCAACGTCCTATTTTCATATGAATCACGTTTCTGCCTTCCTGGGCCAGACGGACGTTGACAAGTATGGAGAAGACCCGGAGAAAGATATACTCCAGTTTGCATTGACAAGCGACTTCCATTTGACGGTGGCTCGGTTATGCTTCTGGGCAGGAATTTCTTCACAAGCACGCACTGAGTTGATCTTCATACAGAATGGTTCTTTGACAGCTCACAGATACATTACGGAAGATGTTTTGCCTTTTATGATCGCAATGGATGAGCATGGAATTTTTATGCAAGATAATGCTCAACCTCACACAGCCAGATTAGTCAGAAAATATCTGGAAGAGGTGGGAATTAGGAGGTTTGAATGGCCAGCACTCAGTCCAGACATGAATCCCATCGAACATGTCTGGGATGAGTTGAGACGACGTATCCGAAGGCAGACACCACCTCCAGGAACTGCTCAGGAGTTAAGAGAGTTTATTTAATATTTGATTCTTAATTTAATTGAAATTATGCCTTGTTGCTATTAACGCTATTAATGATTCTTTTTAATTTGTGTTAAGTTTGTTTTCATTTTCTTAGTTACTCATACTTAGTTACTTAGTTACAACTACATTTTAAACTTAAATTTGTTGCATTTTCTTAATACATCATAAACAAAAAAATATGCTTTCCAATTCAATACTGAATATTTAATTTAGCCTACAAATTTAGTGCTTTATTAATTTTTAATATATTTAGCCTTACAAACACAAAATTCCACGAAATCATCAATTTATTTACAATTTCTTAAGTAACCGAAATTTTTTGCTCGCCTGTGTATTAATTATAGTAATAAAAGCACTGATTAATCCAAAGGTGTTGGCCTCGTAGTCTGCAGAGTTAAAGCTTTAACTACAAATCTGCAGATACCGGGTTCGATCCCAGGAACGTGTGCCCTGCCGCATCTGTATTAGAAGACAAATGTGTAATTAATTAACGCTAATTTAAATAACAGCTAGGTTTCTGGGCCTATGAAACGAAAAATATGGGTAACATTGTTGGCCGGAGTGTTTGAAGGGTGGTTAATAACCCGCTATCCACATTGGACCAAACTTCAATGATGAAACAAAAAAATTCAATGATGCGCAAGAATTCCCCGTTGAAAATATATAGGGAAGCTGATTAGATTTCGCAAATATTCTAATAGGGTATATAACTTTTATATCTTCATATTATTGAGAGGACTGTCCGGTTTCAAATCGAATAAAATATTTTGATTTTCATTATTCATTGATTATCATTGATTAGTTAACTTATATTTGCATAAATATAACACTCCTATAACAAGGCATCTAATAGGGCTGAGGACATACTGCTTCTGCATCATCTGCTTTGTTTTGAAACGATATAATTATGGCCATAAAGCGATTGTATATTAACTTAATATAGTCGGAACACAGCCTGAATACATAGGGGGGAGTTGGTAAAATCGTACCACTTAACTTTTAACCTATATTGTACACTTTTGGTAAGTCTCTCTGAAAGTTTAGGTTTTTTAGCTTAGTAGTTTTATAAAATGGCATTTAAAAAACATGTGTATACTATCAATTATCTTATAAACATAATAACTATAACTTTATTTTAAATTTTAAATAATTAACACAAAGATACAAATTCAGAACCGGTACTGTAAATCGTACCGGGTAGAGTTTTTTAACATTCTGTACAATAATATATTTTTATAGCTTTTGTAATATATAGGCGCATAACTCATATACCCTTATAAAACATTTTATGCATTGAATCATAAACCTCCAGTCGAACTTCAGTTCTTCTTGTTTGCGTAATTATTGAAAGTGGACAAATTTCATGAATGGGAATGTGTGCAGTTCCAGCAGGAGTGTTAAATTCCTCATTTATTATAAATGCATTGTTATTGACATCTTCTGTTATACATTGAATTGAAAAATTCACTTTGTTTTTTACCACACTTATATTATGTAAAAATATTATATAACTTATTATTCACAGTTATATAAATTTCTGCACATATCACGACTCGAGTTTCGACGTTTGACGGTCATTTTCAAGTGAACAGTTTTCACTTGAAAATGACCGTCAAACGTCGAAACTCGAGTCAGAAATTTATATAACTGTGAATAATAAGTTATATAATATTTTTACATAATATAAGTGTGGTAAAAAACAAAGTGAACTTTTCAATTCAATGTAAGTATGGATTACCACGTAGTAACTGTCGCAACCATCCTATTCTTCTGTTATAGTTTGTGGGTTATTTAAAAGAGAGGTTGCCTGGAAATCTTTTGAACTTACCGAGGTACGATTTAGTAAACCCGTTGAACTTGTTGATATTCAAAAATAGTTTACTTTCAGAGTGTATTCTATGCTAATTTTACACTTGTCACATTTAGTATAACATGTGAACTTTTTTTAACTCCTCTACCACAGCTGTTATATACAACTTTATATGAATATTTCTGCTTTTTCGGCATATTGTATCAATTATTGTTTAACTTAAAAACGAATTTGCTGAGCAACACAAAAAATTGTTATTAAGCGAAATTTGCGGGTGGTACGATTTAACTGACCGGTACGATTTTGAAAACGCTCCCCTAAATGTATTTAACCTTTACGTATCTCTATAATATTTTTGAGCCTTTTTTGAACTACCAAAACAAATCGCATGTGAAATTTGTAAGTTATTTACTAGCTCTGTCCACTTTCGTGGCACTTAACAAGAACTAGAACAATAACATTGTTTTTAAGACCATGTCTTTCTATTAACTTAAGTAAATAGCCATCTGCACGCATGTGGCTGATAGCTATTCACTTGGCTATTCACATGCAGATGGCTATTCTCTTAATTCAGTGTTTCCCAAACTTTCCACCCATGTGTACCCCTTTGAAATATCTTTTATCCCTTCGTACCCCGAAGGGTAGTAGAAAATTTTTGAGATATGCTATTGAAAACAGAAACTGTACTGATATTGTTCAAGTAATATAGTAATCGTAAGTAAAGTAATTGTAATATAGTAAACCCTCAGAATGGGGAATAAAAGAATTTTTTGGTGAAAATGTTGATAAATGAAAGTTATTTTTTATGTAATTTACAAATTGCTATTTGTCTTTTTATTTTCGCTTTGTCACGCACAAAAAAGAAAAAAATTGAAAAATCTTCTCGTACCCCTATCAAACCTTTTCCTTGTCCCTTGGGGTACGCGTACCACACTTTGGGAAACACTGTCTTAAGTTAATAGAAAGACAGGATCTTAAAAGCAATGTTTCTCTTTAAGTCAATCTCTTTCTAGTTCGAAAATGGACTGAGAGCTAGTAAATAAGTTGCAAATTTCACATGAGATTTGTTTTGGTAGCCCAAAGAAGAAAGGTAAAAGAAGAAAGTAGCCCTAAAAAGAATAATATTATAGAGCTACGGAAAGGTTGAATATATTTATATATTCAGGCTGTGTTCCGACTTTATTAAGTTTATATGATTACCTATACTGTAGTATGGTTTTATCAATAGTAAATTACGATTTTATATTCATTATTCATTTTTAATTTTTAGATATTTATAAGAATTTGTATATTTATAAAAATCTAAGAGAGACAGAGAGAATATACTTATTTTATACTTTATACAAAGGGCTATCGACCACAAGGTCCTTCTGTCCTTTTTTTAAGAAGATTTTTCATTGTAGAACATATTTCCTAATTTTTGTCTACATTTATAATAGACTACGACTACTCTATAATGTAATCCAGAGGTCCTCAACCCTATGCCCGTGGGCACTATTGCGCCCGCTTATCATTTTACTTGTGCCCGCCGTCGTGCGACCACGATAAAAAAATTAACTTTTCAATAAATTGTTTTGAGAAATTTTTATTGCAAATTTTGGGTATATACAAGGATATACTAATTTGAAACAGTAGAGAAAGGACAAACATGTGCTCTGTCGCTGTAATGATAGGGTCTCTAAATTCGTTTAAAGCTAAACTGGTTCTGTGGATATAACATCTGCAAATTAAGTTGCTTGTGTATTTCTCAAATAAGAAAAAAATGATAGGCGAAGTTAAAAGACTTGTCGTCATTTGTTATCAATCTTTAATTACTTCAAGATCAGTTTGAAAAGCGATTTCAACAATTTATTATCATCGAACCAATGGTCAACTTTTTTGCCAAACCTTTTACTTTTATTCACGAAGTAGCTGAATACAAGAAATTTTAGATCTTTAGAACGAAGTTGTTCTAAAATCCAATGTATCTGATAAGCAGTTCGGGAATATAGTTGACTGAAACAAATTTTTAGAAAAGAGTCTAAAGAGACTTTATTGTTCAGAATTGTATCAGAATATAAACAAAAATTTGTTAAAATTATATTTATGTATCATTATATTATCTTTTATCTACTCACACACCAAAATGAACACATTAATAAATAGATTATTGTATTTGAAGGATGCCATTATTATAATCATGTGTAAAAGTATCCAAATCGTGCGTGTATGATTGTATGAATGTCCAATGTAAATCAAATGGAAATTTATTATCAAACGATTTCTGTTTGTTGTTACTATTGCAACAACTTGCGTCACTAAACAAAAAACATAGACGTAGTGAAAATAAAATTTTCTATTTTGCGTCTGTAATGGACTCATAACAGCACTCATATGCGTGCGGTTATGGCTCGCCGAGTGCGATACAATTTTCTCAATATGTATCGGCTATTTTTTTTTATTAGAAATGGCATAAAAGGGCGCAAAACAGAAAAAAATAGTATAAAAAACTCGTTCATAAGGCGTTTTTCGCACTTGTCCATTAGAAAACTCTTCGCTACGATCGTTGGACGCGTGCTGTAAAACCGCGCTTATTGAACTCGTTCTTTAATATACTATTTCTGGCGTATATTACAATTGAATTAATTTTTTAATTCTTATTTTGAATCAAGAAATCTCGGCCTCTCAGTCTGTATTTCTCTGACCTTAATATAACTTAACCTAACCATAACCTAATCTGGATTGCAACTAGGTTAACACAGATTACATCGACAACGACCAAATAGTGTTCCCGTCACTGTGCGTTTTTACTAGTTATGGCTTGATCACACGTAACGAGTACAGTGGCGAGACATTAAAATGTCATTCGGCCGAGAGAGTAGAGTGGGCGAGTAGGTGTTCACACGCTTTAAGTTTTTTGCCGGGTGAGTCAGTCAGTGCTCATGATGGATAGTAAAAGGTTGATTCAAAAATGCACTAAGATGCTTATACCTCATTTAATTGAGGAGTTAAACGAATTGTTGCGAAACGATAAGAAGCGCGTTTGGACAAGGCCTTGGATGTTGAGGAGACCCGAACTTGGAGCAAGTAACAATCTACTTCGGGAATTGGAATTAGAAGACCCAGGGAAATTTAAAGCCTCTCTTTTTGGCTTATTTTTGTAGTCCTGTGAACTAAAGTCAATTTATATATTTGAATAAATTTAATTGTTTTTTCATTGTCCCATTTTAACGACATTTTCTTTTCTTTTTTAAAAAACGCAAAACCAAAATTAATTAATAATTAAATAAAGCAATACTTCATCAAAAGTTTCAATTGTAGTATTTCAAATTAAAACAAACAAACTAGCCACCGTCAGCGTACTGACAAAACGAGGAGAATACTTGTTCAGACATGACGAGTGGGACAGCGAGTTAGTAGCGGTAGGAGTGGGGGTAGCCACTCGGCCTGCACTCGGCCTAGTAAATAGAAAGGGGTCCGAGTGACTGTCTCGCCATTTTACTGGGCCGAGCACTCGGCCGTGTACTCGGTGACATGTTTACACGTACCGAGTACTCGGCCAAGTTTACTGTCTCACCACTCTATTCGTTACGTGTGATCAAGGCATTAGCAATTTTTTCCACAGAGCAGCTGAACGTTCTAACCTTAATGTGTCAGTGATTTGAAGTATTGTCTGTCAAAATTATATTTTTTTCAAGTCTCATATATCATCGGTAAGAAACAATTATTTTTTTTGTAGATTCTACAGTATTTTAACATGCCTCGTAGATAAACTTCGCAAGCCCGAGCCGAAGGCGAGTGGTTTAAATTTCGAAATTCATGCACAAAAGTCATTCTTCACACACTTGTATCATAAACTATCATTGTACATTATGCGATTTATTATTCATTATGTCCAACTATAAATTTACCTTGAAAAATATATGGTGCTCACCCTCCAACCGGCATTCTATAATGTGCTCTTAGGTGCAAAAAGGTTGGTGACCCCTGATCTAATCTATATCTATTATATTAGTAAATTATGACTGACTTATTAAATTTAATGTTTAATCGATCAAAAGTTCAAAAACTTTGCAAAATTGTTTTATTTTAGGCAAGCCCTGTCAAACCTAAAACTACTTCCATTTGATATTTTATTTTAATTTATTTTCCTTTTAATGCCTCTCTATTGGATCAAACGGGAAATATAAAGACAAGGTGAAACATTCACAATTTAATACAAATTTTCATCTTAACACAAATATCACAACAGAAAAAATACTTTATATTACTTCTATTACATTAAGATGACTACTTACGTATTAGTAGGTTATTAGTTTGTAAGTTGTATGATTGGTTATACTGATGGGTTTTAGTAGGTTATATTTATAACGTGCAACCTTTCTTTCTCCAGGATTTGATTTATAAAATTTTATAGGTAATAATATTTAATATTTTTGTAATTTGTGCTGCAATATTCATATATTATTTTCATAAACTAGGGATATTATATATCTTATTTAGAGGGAAGATGAATTAATTTTTGATAATAAATATTCTGTAATAGGGAATATGCATGTTTTTTTTAATATTTTTAATTCACTGTTTACACCGTTATAACAGTAAAAATATAAATACTGCTTAAAAAAGCTGTAATTAAGTTTAAAAAAATATTTAAAATTGAGAAAAATTTTGAGCTGTTTAAACGCCGCCATTTTCGCGCGGTCTGTTGATGACGTCAAAGATCAGTGTCCATTGTTTACTACAGCTGTTTTCATTTTTAACTTGACGTTTTTGACGTTGATTTTCTAACCAAAAGACTGCATGCAATAACATACAAATGTAAAAAATACGGACTTGTTTATATGGGATGTTACGTCACTTTCGTTTTAACCAATTGTGTTGCGTTTTACAAATTTAAATTTTCCTCGCTTAAATTGCACTTGTATTTATTTGAATTACAAAAATAATGGTTTAATTCAAATGTCCGGTCAATAAAGATTCGAAAAAAATATATTTGAACCAAATTTAAATTTCATGCATATTCCCTATTGGGGCTAATATTTTGTGTTTTCCGCAATATCAATTTAATAACAATAATCATATTTATATTACAATTCATTGTAATTCCAAAATTAATAACTACATAATGTACATTCAATAGAAATGTTTGGATGTTAGTTTGATATCCAGTGATAAAGTTTGTTTTTTTATTAAAATGTTTCCCAATATACATTATACGAATCTTCCATACAATTTCAACTTTATTTTCTAATTGGTATTCAGCTATTTTAAGCTAAAGATGTTCACACCATTCCTTTGTTCCTTAAATATTTTGAATATGTATTTTTAATATTACCCACAAACCTTTCAGTCACTGAAGTATAATATCAAAAAATAAAATAGAATTTCCATGTTTATTTATTTTTTTTACTTAATATTTTTTCTTAAATGGAACGAGTGCCCGACTCTCGTTTATGCAATGTTTCTTACGTATAACTTTCTCGAGTAAAATGTAGGTACATGAACTGTCAAGGTCTTAATAATTCCTATAAATTGCATAGGTGCCGGCATTTAAGATTCTTAAATCATTAACTGACAAATCATTAATTACTTTTGAAATGACGTGTTAATATCAATCATGATATTATAAAATAAATTTGTTACTCATGTAATCTACAAGATATTTTATTAATTATGTTACAAGACAAACAATTTTTAAATAAGGAACTTATAAGATTGTTTTAAAACTAAAAATAAAAGTCTTTTTATGTTCATAATAAAGAAAATATAATTGTAATGTTTATAGCAAGTGTTAAATTTCAGTTTTATAACACCCATTATGTACTATTATATACTATTTATACACTTATTCACACATTATATACTATTATATACATTATATACTTTATTTATAATAAGTATAAGTTTTATTAGAAAGATTGTTGTAAAACAAGGTGCATAAATAACTGTCTCGGGTGAGAATAATGCAGATACTACTCAAGGCTACAGGTCAAAGTTTATTCCGCAATTACACAACTTCTTAATAACCAAGAGAAAATTATACATACCTTTCTTTTTCTCCTCGAATTACAATTCTCTATTCATGTGAATTATTCTACAATGAAACAAAAACATTCAAAACAAGTTATTATTGTTATTACATAAGATATTCCTTTGTATATATCATTTCCATAATTAAGCACAATTCTTTCCTATAAATACAAGTTTATGGAAGAAGTGTTTCAGCGTCCGGTGAACTATTCTTGCAATAAGCATATGTTGATCTGTAACCTAGTTTAATGCAACGGAATCAGACACAGGTAAAAGTTCTAGCGAGAGTTGTACGAGCAACTGATTATATAAGCAAGGCGTGTTACGTACGCCGCGGCGGCATAAACATCTTCCTTAGAGGCATGCCAAGCGACTTGGGGAATATACGCGATGTTGAATAAGTTGGGTCGAGGAAATTATATAGGAAATCAATGTTTTATTTTGCATGTAAATGCTGTCGGTAACGGACATGCTTGAATGTTTTGTTTACATAAGCAATGTAGAAATTTTCCTATCATTTAATGAGAAAACAAATCTTATCTTTATAAATTTATTAATAAAATTTGCTCTAAATCATGCTATTTATTTCGATGTGTTAAATGTTATTAATAAAGTAGTCCTTGAGCAATCGGGCGATATTAATGAGGAAGAAAAGCAATTATCGGGCTCAATCATGATATGTGCCACCCAGCTATGTACGCCGATTCGCCTCCGGACACAAGCCTGAATTACGGACGAATGTTTGGACTTGGTGGAGCAACGGAAAGTGAGCCAGTTATCCCATTCCCCCATGGTAACCCAACTACATCAAGACAGCAATAAAGTTGTTGAAAAATGGGAAAGCGCCGCGCATCGATCGAGTGACTGAGATGTTCAAAGATGGAGGCGACATTTTGTTACAACGGCTTTTTGACCTCCTACTACACACTAGACATTCAAAACAAATACCATTGACGTGGAAGAAAGCGATCGTCGTCCCCATATTGAAGAAAGGCGACACCAGGAATGCAATAACTACCGTGGCATAAGTCTCCTATCGATTATTGGGTAGGTATTTATGACAATCATTTAATCACGACTACAGAAACATCAACTACAAAGAATAGAGGAGCAAGCAGGATATATGCCAAATCGTGGCTGTATTGATCAAATATTTGCAATTCCCCAGTTGATGGAAGAACGTATACGATGTGGAAAACAGACAATTATCGACTTTAAATCGGCCTTCGACTGAATTCACTTGCCATCTTTATGGTCAGTATTGGAAACAGATCATGTGCCTTTAAAAATCATATAAATTCTACAAGCGGCGTACAACGGTTCAACCAGCTGCTTACGGATCCGGAACGAATTATCAGACGGTTTTCTGATCCAAACCGGAGTCAGACAGGGAGACGCTGCTTCTCCACTGTTTTCAACGTGATTATAGACACCATTATGAGGAAAGCATTCAGTGGTCGACTCGGCGTCCAATATGATGACAACAACTCATTTCCGATCTGATGTTCGCAGATGATAGTGCTATATTTGCCGATCACTGTGATCTTCGGAGTCTTAAAAGAGTGGGCGGTATTGTGATTTTTTTTTTTTTATCTTAAACTAAAAGTATCTACCAAGTTCGTTTTCGATTTCCTTGCACACTGAGTGCCATCAATTTCTTATAAACAGATCCCATATGACATTTCCCGGACCGCTGAATCCTATGGTCTGAAAATAAACGTAGACAATACAAAAGTCTTGACGACCGATGCATCACAGGCCAATGTTCATCTTAATGGCACACACATCGAACAAGTAAATTCAAATACTTGGGCTCACTGGTACAAGAGAAAAAAGTGGCGTCAGCCGCTGACATTCACAGCCGGATTGGTCAGGCATCAGCAGCATTTGCGTCACTTAAATGGTGCATATGGAAGAAGACAAACATATCTACTAATACCAAATTTCGTCAATTCCGGGCGCTCATCCCACCAATTCTTTTGTATGGAGAAACGTGAATGCTACTTCAATCGAACTTCAACAAACTTGAGGTGTTCCAAATGCGTTGTCTAAGACACATTATTGGTGTTTCGATTCGCAATCGCCTGCGAAATGAGGATTGTGGAACAAATACAAACACGCCGTATACGATGTTTTGGTCACTTTTGCCGAATGAAGGAAAATTGGCTTCCACGCAAACTCCTCTGGCGGAAACTGTCGCCCGACTAGAGGATTCAATAATTAGCGCCGAAGAAGATGTGGACAAAACATGTAGAAGACGACTTCAAGAACTGTCGTTTGGAACTCGGGATGGCTAGGGATATTGCCCTTGATGCAAGTGTGGAAGCTATCGTATATGAAGCGAAAAATCCAGCGGCACCAACAGCAGCGGATTGGTTACGAGCGACGTCCTCGACAATCGCCAGCTACTAATTAAAGAAGAAGAAGAATAAATTAATTTGAGCTAATTAGCTAATTTGAAAATAATATATTTCAATTTCAAAAAAATAATAATTGCAGGAAAATGTATTTATGTAGTCTAGAAATAAATACATTTTCCTGCAATTATTATTTTTTCGAAATTGAAATATATTATTTTCAAATTAAGCTCAAATTAATTTATTGTATTTGGTCTTCTCCAGTAATACAATTTTATCTTGCGTATTTGGATTAAATACCAATAGCACTCGTGTATCTAATCTTTCATTAATTGTCTCGTTTAAAATTGAGCTAATGAAGACAGCTAAGTGAGCAATTGAGCTAATAAAATAATTTAAAAAATTATTAATTAACTCAAAACATATTTTATAAACACAATTTTTTATGAAAAGTTCTCCACACAACATTTTGACCAATTCCAGGTGATCTCATATAGCAGATTGAGTTATTATTTTAGGCTTTTGTGCAGTACGATGTGAGTGATGCTTTGCTCTATCTGTACTACACAAACTCTTTTTTAGAGGTAGATACGTCCCAACGAAACTATGTAAAAGAAAACCGTGCAAAAAGATTTGATACACTAGCAATGAGTGAAATTGAGGATGTATTCTATAAAAAGGACAAAAGAATACTATATGGTATTCTAGAAAAACGTGCAAAAACTTTCAAAATTCATATTTTGTCCATTTAGTTTTATTAGGCAATCTCGTATTAGATGCTGGGTTTTTTGTTCTTAAGTTGCTTATACAGTTCTTAGTACACAGCCTTAGAAATCTGCAAGTTAAATTGGAATTTTAATACACATCACGTTGGAATAACGAGTGAGAACATGATGTTCCATACAAATTTAAAACTCGCGAATAAAAGCGGCTGTTAGTTTATAAGCTGTTAGATTAATTTCACCTTCTTATACATCATCATTGTTCTCATTACTACTATTAACTGTGGTTTATTCATATCAATCTCATCCAAAGGTTTTTCAATAATGAATTCATCCATGTCAGCAGTTTTCATGTTGCTAAAGCCTTCACAAATTTTATTTGATATAGTATATAAGCATTTTGGTTGGATCAGATAGCCTGGATAGTTTGGTTTTATAGCAAAATAAGCATGTGTAAACTATGAATAGTATAAATAGTCACATCGATATAAATAGACATTTTTTTCTTTATTTGACTGAATACAAGTTATATTTAAATGTTACTATATGTATTGGACGTTACTATATACCCTGGTCTAATGAGCAAATCAAGAAAATGATATTATCCGACAAAAACAGCAATTGGATATTTCGATGAACTAGCACAGGATGCCTGGGCGGGCGCATTATCGACGAGTAAAATTATTTTGAATGCAAGGATTCGTTTTGTTCGATATATTTTTTAACGAATATTGAAAATATTGATTTCAATGCTTGTAAAGTTTACGAAAGTAAAACTTGTTTAAAGAAATGTTTTTTTCTGCGTTCCAGGAACTTTTGAATGCAAAATACATTCAAAATAATTTTTAAATACTATTTAATAAATTGCCGGAACCTCTTACATCTCGAGCCAAAATAGCTGATAATATAAAATCTTACTCTCGTAATTTTGCCATAGACTCCCTAGTGACCAAATCAATAAAATCAACATTCCTATAATTTAGTCCTTACAAAAGCCGATAAATCCAATTATGTTGTCGTTCTAGAAAGAGAACAGTACATTACTAAAATGACTCTTTTTTTTCAGCAGAAAAACTAACTCTCTTGAATTAGGAGGGAAGGTTGTTTTTTTCAATTAGGGAATTACCTGGAGGCGATTGAACAAGATTGAAGAGTTGTGAAAAGATTAAGTCGGTTTGCTCAAAGGAGATTAACAGATGGGTTACGGCTTTGTTTAAAAATTTCTAACGATTAATCTAGGAGATTAAGTTTTGTTACAATTATGCAAAACTTTTAGATTATCTATTTCTGGAAATTTATGATTGCATTCGAGACAATGGTTTGAAAAAGAACTAGTGTCTTTTTTCACACCAAAATTCCAAACTCAAATTAGAATCTATTATTAAATATTACAACTTTGTTCTCCGATTTTGAGAAATTTAAAATTATCAATCAGAATCCCAGCTCCTAGACCCCATGGTTTCATAAAAACTCACAAACCCGAATCTCCCATTAGGCCAGTTATCTCTTAAATTAATGGTGTATCAAGAGTTTTAGCAATAACTCTTTTCAAACAACGTACCAAATTTATCCAAAAATATTCTGTAAAAAATTTACTTTTGGATGAAGAATGATAACACCATCCACTTCAGGACAGCTTTACTAATTAAATCACGGCAGGAACACGGAAAGAGTAACAGAAGATTTCCCAGTTCCTCCCTTGATTTAATTAGTTAAGCTGTCCCGAAGTGGATGGTGTTTTCATTCTTCATTTTTTAACTAATAAACAACGTTCATCCCAAATCTAAATTCACCATCGAGGTAGACACCAACAACAAAATAAACTTTGAAAACCCCAATTCCAGTTAAAACTTACATCTCCCTGACATATTTGAGCCAAACTGGCGAACAAATCGCAAACTTCCTTCAAGCAAAACCTTCAAGTAGCATTTAAACTCTCCTCAAAGTTGTCTCACATATTGTTTAATGCTAAAGACCAAATCGACCCCCTGAAGAAATCCGGCTTACATACAATTCATTGTTCCGAATGCAATAACTTGTACGTAGGTCAGACAGGACGATGTTTTTCAACTAGGTTTTCAGAACATTCTGACGTTTTTCGTCTCACAAAAAGACACTAGTTCTTTTTCAAACTATCAACGCGAATGTAATCATAAATCCTCGGAAATAGACAATCCCAAATCTTGCATAATTGCAACATACTTTTACAACTGAATCCTTTCGTATCTTTTTAATCTTGTACAATCGTCTCCAGGTAATTCCCTAATTGCGGAAAGGCACCCCTCTCGCGAGAAAACCCTATATAAATATATTTTCATATAGTTTTCATATATATATATATATATATATATATATATATATATATATATATATATATATATATATATATATGTATATATATATATATATATATATATATATATATATATGTATATATATATATATATATATATAAATATTTTATATAATACACCGTAATAACTTTTATCTTTAATTATAAAATTATTTTGGTATGTTCGTGCAGAAAATGGTATTTTCTTTGTAGACCGTGTTATTTAAAAGTCGTGAATAAGAAACTTGTAAAAGAGAATTGGGTGTAGCAATTTTCTATTGTTATTGTAATCGACAACTGAATTTGACGATAACACACTGATTTTCTCCATGATTATTATAATATGGAAATTTTAGGTAATTTCAATAAAAAGTCCCTTCAAAGGTTTCTGATCCAAACGAATGTAAATTTTAACTTACACCCAACTAGATTACATTTCCATGAATTAGTAATATGGATTATTTTACTCAATGTTTCTGACAAAAATTTACATCAAATCCATATTATTAGACAAATGAACACATTTTTTTAATTAATATATAATATTTTATTGTAATACAAAGAATTAAAAATAACTATTATAGATTTTACTGCCAATAATTATCGTAAAAACTTAATTTTGTTAATAAGTTTGTTTGGGGCGCGAAATTAATTAAGTACATAATGTAATATATTGCATTAATGGTTTACATTTAGTCAAGTCTACGTTATAGTTTAATCTATTAAAACCATAAATTAATGTTTCCAAATAGTTTATAGTTTGAGTGTGCGAAGCTGTCTGGTAAAATTTAATCGTGTGGTAACTGTCACAAGATTTAATATATTTACTGCCCCAGCTGTTATACAATCAGAAAACACTATTCGTAACAAATCTGTTCAATGAATTAAAAGAATTAAATTATTCATGAAGGAAAATAATTCAAAGAGAAATATACAAAAAATATATACAAAATCGTTATATTGTCAGCATTATTATGATTCAATTATATTATTCTTATTATATTATTTGATTATTTTGGTCTCAAACGAAACAATTTTACGGCTATTATTTTAAATGAATATAGAAATAGATAATATGAAAAGCTTCTTTGAAATTTCCGCCGGGGATAAAGAAATCCTTTTGTACGTTTCACCAATGCAAAGCTAGAAAGGTTCGTATATGGCATATACATACCTACAGAATGTTAATACTACAATCCATTACATAGAAACTGCTTATTGTGTTTAAAATTCTCAGCAAATAGTTGTAATTATAAATATTTTGCGCAACATTGTAATACATAAGGTTTAAAAACAAATATTTTTGTTACATTGAATTGAAAAATGTTATATAGCTTATTATTCACAGTTATATAAATTTCTACACATATCACGACTCGAGTTTCGACTGTTAAAAGTAATTTTCAAATGTCGTCATTGACAGTCGAAACTCGAGTCGTGATGTGTGTAGAAATTTATATAACTGTGAATAATAAAAAGCTATATATAAAATAAGCTATATAATATTTTTACATATTATAAGTGTGGTAAAAACAGTTAATTTTTCAATTAAATGTAAGTCTGAATTACCACGTAGTAACAGTCGCACAACCATCCTATTGATAAATATTTTTGTTGTTTGTTCCTTATTTATGTTGAAATATTGTCGTTAATTTCTTGTCTTTTGTAACGAAAAGGAAAAGTATACGTTCAAGCTTTTTGATGAATTATTAAGTTCTTTATTTGGTAAATCGTCGTGTTTATATAATGTAGCCATGGCCCGATTTACCTTAACCACGTACAGACAGATCAACCTTCTGTTTTTCTTATGCACTGAAGAACCAACCAGTTCAGTGCAACAATTCATTCATTTTACTTCACATTTTTTATTAATTTATTTAAATGTTTTGTTTATGAGAGTTTATATTTGTACCAAAATTATGTAAACTATGTGAATTTAAATGTTATTTTATGCTACCATAAAAAGATAAATGGGCTACATATACTGCCCATTTATCTTTAATATAAAATATGGGGATAGTATACATAGAAATTGATGCAGTAAAAAGTTCAACACAAAATGGAAATGCTCCCAAGGAACAAAGGGCTCTTGGTAGTCTTTTATTGCAAGATGAAAATGTTATCAATAAATATTTTCTTTCGTTCTCTTTAAAATTGTAAATTTATTGTAACTTATATTTTTATATTTTAAATTAAGTAAATTCCGACCTCTGAATTGATAAAAATATCTTAAAATAAATTTTGTAGAGATATCTTAAAAAGTGAAAAACATAAATTATTTTTATCGTACGTTTTCAGTTTATTTGCTTATATTAATTAAACTCCATCAATCATTTTTAATACTTAATTGGATTGATTTTGAACGGATGTCTTTTAATTGAATTTTACTTGACTATTGGTGATATAAATACATTATCAAAAAGTCAATAATGGATTGAAAACTATTAAATAACTGACAAATTTCACATGCGATTTGTTTTGGTAGTCGTAAAAAGACTCAGTAATTGTTGTAGAGCTCCGGAAAGGTTTTTGAACGCTGTGTTCCAACTGTTTTAAGTTTGTATGACTATCTATAACGTAGTATGGTTTTACCAATTCTATATACAAACAGTTTGTCTATTTTTGTTGAATGTTATACCAAAATAGATATATTTTTCTATTTTGGTGTCTGTAGGCCGGTTTTTTATCGGGATTTTTAGATGGGCTAGACATTGTCAAAATCGCGCCCTCCCAGGTTGCACAGATTTAGCAACTTTATTTCGGGAGTTAAAATGTCTCAAAATCATCGAAATTAGGATATTATGAGCCATCTTGCCACCCATAGATGGCCTAGAGATGACGCGAGACGCGGGTTGTCAAAAATAAAATGGCAGACTGCTTATTTCATTAAAATATGTAATATGAATAACATTTCACTTTTATTGATTTTGTTGATAACAAGACAAAAGTTAGAATTATTTATTTTTATTTAATGTGAGCAAGAGCACTAAGATTTTGGAAACGATGTGTGCAATAATGTTGAAAATATAAATCACGCTTGTTTAAAACTACTAACTATTTTCCAATATATTGGAGAAGCTGATTTTCTGGAGGAATTTAAGTTTATCCAATTAAATCATCTGCTAACATTGAAAAAAAAACATTTATGTCGTAAACGAAATATCTTCTAAATAAATATATTTTATAGGCTACTTGTTGAAGATAACGTGTCTTTGATATAATAAAAATGCCGTGCAAAGTTATACTTGCACATTTCTTGTCTTTTATTTATTGGACATTTGCGCGATTAATTAAAAATGTCTTCTTTTGTAAGTGATAGAAAGTTTATATATAAGTTTATGGTTTATATATATATATATATATATATATATATATATATATATATATATATATATATATATATATATATATATATATATATATATATATATATATATATATCACGCTTGTTTATATATAAGTTTATGGTTTATATATATATATATATATATATATATATATATATATATATATATATATAAGATAAGAAGTAAAAAATAGTTAAAAATTTCGGCGTTTCTTAGGCTTAATATTTCATAAAAAAATATTGGACCAGCTACACGTCGCGTTGTCATGAAAGGGCAATCCCAACATCATTTTTTAAAGTAACTAAGATTTAAGTAAAATGTGTAGGTTTTTCGCAACACATATTCACATATACATTGAATTTATGTACAACACATGAAATCGTGTTTCATCCGTGAAAAAAATCACATTAAGTATATCATTTGTTTTGTTTTAAATAATAAAAAAATATATATTTTTTTATTGTCACTTGCCAAAAGTTTTAAAAACTGGTGCTTTTTAATTTAAACTCTTTAAGCAAAAATAACTTATGTAGAGCCTATGACTTAGGTGAGAGAAAACCATCGAAACTTATAGTTAGGCAAATAAATGTAAAGAAAACATGACACTGCATAGAAAGACCGACAAGTGATGAAACGGACTAAACGTCAGTTGACACAACAGATAATTAAAAGTAAATAATTTATAAATTTGTAAAATTAGTTAATATGTACTTGTTAATACCTACTTGAATTAGAAACTTTAAATGTTGTTTCTCTTATTCTTATGGGTAAGATAAATCATTATAACACCTACATATTTTAAATAAATGCTCTTATTCTTATAGAGAAACGCAATTTCGTTTTTAATTCTAAGAAACTACAAAAACATTATATAAATGTAAATATTATAATAAGCCGTTTTATAATATCCCATTCCCAATAACAAAAGAAATGATGAATACTACGGATGATAATAACCAACATTGACTATATCTTTGTTTATTAGATATTATGATCAAGCGGCAATAATTCGAGGAAAGTCTGCATCTAGTATGGCAAGAGTTTCATATTCTTAATTAAAACTTGAGGAAACCTCACAAGTTGTAGATACATTTAAATAAACATAATACGTATTTAATATGTTTATTTAATATTGTTTTAAAATCTCCCTAGTAGAAATTGATACATGGGTCCGGTCGGGCGTTAAATGAAAAACCCGATATAGAATGTAAATGCACTATGTAGGTTCTTCTACGGTTGGCCCGATCGCAAAATATATTTTTTAAATATATTTTTCTCCAGTATCCCCAGGATTCCCTTCTACTTGTTACTAAATAACAAGTTCCCCCGATTACTTGTAAACTCGAAAGTTATTAATTCAATTAAAATTAAGCGTAAAACTATTCCAACTTATTACACCGGAACACAGCTTGAATATATAAATATATTCAACCTTTCCGATTCTCTATAATATTCATCTATTTTATCTCTAATTATCTATTTTATCTCTTTATTCTCTATAATATTCATCTCTTCATTCAAGCCTTTGTACTCCTATAAAACAAATCTCAGATATTTGTGTTATTCACTAGGACTCACAATCAGTTCACATCCGTGATACTAAAAAAAGACACTAGATCTTTAACCCAAAGTGAATAGCCATCTGGAGAAGCGTTCCGAGATCCATATCTCATCAGTGCAGCTTTGCTCTTATGAATTATAAATTGGAAAACACACTTACATTAGTTTGAAACCATGTGTTGGGCTGTTGAAAAAAGGTTGAATATATGTATTCTATAATATAGAATATATAAAGGGAAAGGTTGAATATATGTATTCAAGCTATGTTGCGCTGTAATAAGTTGGTATGATTGTACCTGTAATTAGTTAGTTTCACCCTATATTTAATTAAACTATTCATCCGATCGGGCCAAACGTAGCGTAACGTACGGAGCGTATTCTTTGTAGCGTATTAGATTCTATATCGGGCACTCCATTCTACGCCCGACCAAGTTTCAATTTATACTAGGGCTTTTGATATATATCATATAACGTACCTATTTTTCGAGACTTGATTTTGTAGGTTAGTTAAGTATTACTTACCCAACATTTTTAAATATTTCCATATTTTTTATAGGTTTTTGGTTCTCTTGTTTAAATCTTTTTGTCACTTTCAGAATATACACTGCTCAAAACAATTAGCGACTCACTAATTTGTGCCTCTCTAAAATTCAAACGGGAAATTACATGCAAATAAAATTAAGAACATCTGAAAGTCCCTCTATTTAATTGTTTTAATTGGCACATATGGAAGTGTCAGCAACACGTAATTTTAGTAAGTACCCGTAATAATTAACAACTACTATTGTTAATGTAAACTTTTGTACATAAAGTGGTAACTTAATAACACGAGTATGTGCTCCCATAGCACGAATAACAGCACTATACCGTCTTGGCATGCTTCGGAAAAGTCTTAGAAGGTATTCTTGTAGTATAGCGTCCCATTCTTCAATATAACCGACGTTAGCTGCTGGATGATCTGAGGATACGTGCGACCACGAACACGTCTGTCGATCATATCCCAAACATGCTCTATGCTCTATGGAATTTAAATCAGGACTTGACGCTGGCTACATCATTGTTGGAATTTCCAGTTCTTGTAGGAAGTCTAAAGTGGTTCGCGCTGTATGTTGTCTTGAGTTATCCTGCATTAACAAAAAAAATGGACCTATTCCATATGCTACAGAGACAATGTTCTCCTAACACTATGTCAAGATAGAGATTAGTAGCGTTACTATTTCCTGGAATTACAAGAAGGTGGGTTCTACTGTCGATACTAATGCCACCCCACCCCAAACCATAACTGAACCACCTCTAAATCTTTCGACTTCCTGAACAGTAGCAGCTGCATAGCGTTCTCCTGGGCGTCTCTAAACACGTACTCGGCCATCGCAATGGGTAATACGGAATACCTTTATTCATCCGTGAAGAGCATAGACTTCTATTGTCGGAGTTGCCATGCGACATGTTCACGAGCAAAATTCATCCTTGCTATTCTCTGGCGTCGTGTCAATGAGGGTTTTCGGACGGGTTGCCTTGCCCTCAAATTTTCTCAAATTCCCTCAACCTATTCCTAATTGTCTCGTCTGATACAGTGGCCCCATGCGTTGTCCTGAGGTAAATTAGGAGGTCTTTCGCCGTAGAAACTCTATTGCGAGAAGTCGAAATCAGTAAAAGTGTTTTTGAGTTGTTTCTCTTTTGCGACCTTGCCCACCACGCCTGGTATATTGATCTGTATCCAAGTACCTGTTCCACAATCGCTGAATAACACGCAGGCTTACGATGCTGGTTCTTGTAACTTGTCGAGGGCTTTCGCCATTTTTTAATTAATGTTATAGCACCAACAACTTCCACTTCGTTGAGATGCCTTATTTTCACTTCTCATAAGTCTCACAAGTCAAACTGTCAGTTGCAAACATTTTCGTCTGTATATTGATCTAAACAAGGCATTCCTAGCCATTTGAATCAAATTTGGGATACATTATTTCACTTTAGTTTTGGTCGATCTTGTTAATTATTACGGATACTCGGGAAGTATGTGATGCTGATAATGTGTTAATTAAAACAATTAAACAGAGCGTCTTTCAGATGTTTTTAATTTTATTTGCATGTAATTTTCCGTTTGAATTTTTGAGGCACAAATTACCGACCCGCTAATTGTTTTGAGCAGTGTATAAATAATACAATGAAACTGACAGATTATTTACTTTTATGAACTAATTGTAAGCCAGGACTTATAACATTTCTCCTAGTTTTCTCATTTTTTGGGTTGGCTCGGTATTAAAGTGTCCATTTTCATTGATTCCGCTATTTCTATGACATTCTTATATTAACAAGTATAAACTAAATTTGTCTACATAGTCCAATATTTGAGGCGTTTAGTATCAAAATCAGCTCAATCCATTTTTATAAATTTTACAGGAGACGCAAAAAACATTTCACCCTCTGCCCATTTAATTTTTTTTTAAAATTAAATGGTCATTCGGATAACCTTCGGTGTACGATTCGAAATCTTTTTTTGGATTTTAATTAGTAGTATTGTATAGTTATTTATAAATAAAAATAATTTGGAGTGAGCTGAGTTTGCAAAAATTTGAGGTCTTTTTTCATCCTTCCGTTCAAATTTCAATTATATATATATATATATATATATATATATATATATATATATATATATATATATATTAGGTATCTTAATTATATTCACGTATTAGCCTGTAAAATCAAAAGTGTGAGTTGATTTTACTAATTAATTTATTATAATAATGTCGATAACTTGAATATTCAGTGATATCGAAAATGGTCTTGTAGGTAAAGAAAAACAATAGAGACTTCTAGGAATCAGAATTATTTGTATAAACTTAAAGTAGAAAAAAAGGGTGATAATAAAAAAAAATCATTAGTTTCCTTCACTACATGTTTCACATGTTTCCTTCACTACGTCCTTGTAATATTTGAAGGAATACTGTTTCCCAAAATGTTTAGTGAGCAAATTGTTAACGGCATTTGTCTTTGCTGGAGCAATAGGAACGCCAGCAGCCACAGGGGAAGGAAGTTGGGCCTGAATAGTTTTGTGTTTCTTCGACACACTCTTGAAAGCTCCAATGTCCGAATAATGAAAAAGTTCTCCTCTTACTTTGATGTCATTTTTCATCTCATTCCTGATGAGCAGAAATCGTTTAGAAGCTGAAAATTTAAAATGCCACTCAACTGTGATGCGCAAAATAGACGAAATAGCAGCTTTAAAATTATACACTCTTCCAGCAAGGGAAAATGTGATTCCCTGATGAACGAAAATTGCTTTATATTCTTCGGTGTCTATCACTGTATTTTTATTCTTTATATCCCTATCTATTCAGCCAAATACGCGATCAGATATGCTAACCTAAGAAGGAGGTTGCGCGCCTGGTGGACTTTAATAGAGACATGGATTGAGCTGGGTTTTATAAAACACCGGTTTTCGACCGGATCAAGACGGATTCGTTCCAAATCGCTTTGCAGCTTGATAGAAACGACAAAGACCTATCAAATTACGCAAGAAACTTTTGAAAATTAATGGATTGAGCTGGTTTTGATACTAAACGCCTGCCTCATTTGCTTAATATTGTGTGTTTTATCTTATTAGTCAAGTCTGACGGATCGCGTTTGGCAGTACTGATTAGACGACTACTTCTTAAAATTCCGATTATGAATTTGTTCCTACAATTTTGCTTATCTTGTTTTATTTTTCTAGCTTTATTCGTTTAGTATTTTATCCAATATAGCTTGTCTAGTTTGTAGTACAATTTAACCTGTCTAGTTTTAAATTATCTGTGTAAGATTTTGTCAAATTAAGTTTAATATTCGTATTTTATTTTATCCTGTAGGTTGAAGTGTCTCTTTTCTATTTTAATGTAACAAAAAAACTTTTCTAATCAAGAGAAAGGTAGTAAAACTTTTTAAAATCCAATAAAGCTGGATGGAGTGATGGAAGGATGTAGTGAGAGTGATCCAAGAGAGATGAAAGAAAAACATTTTATTCATATTGTATTATAAAAGTCAATTTTATAATGTTTGTGGAGTATAATGATATTATAAATGAAAATACATAAGGTAGAAAAAACAACAGACGGCATTGAAATATAAAGATTATGATATTCTAAACTTGCGTGTACATGTTTGCATACAATTAAAACAGTGTCTAATCCATTAAATCTCAAATAACATTTGTGAAAATTGCGTGAGTGCAGAATTCATGCAAATTTCTTTCTGTTATTGTCGGAGGTGGCATGGTACCCCTGTTTTTTTTTTAACTAAAAGTAAAAATGAATGTGTTAAATGTTCTATATGAATTAACGTTTTGTAAGAATTAATGTTGTGTGTGAATGAATTATGTGTATGAATTAATGATGGGCAGACCGTTAATTTCTACAGGATTTCTGAAAATTTTATTGATTACTGATAATAATTTTATTGTCTCTTTCTTTTTCAACAAAAACTAACAATAAATTTATACCGGTAAAAATATTTTAAATCCAATAAAAAGATATATTTCGTTTGAATAATATTGTTCATAAATTTCAATAAATAAAATTGATGATTTACCCGAATATACGTACAATAGTTTAAGACATTATTTAATAATAAATAGTTTTGTTCTTTCGAGTAATACTGTTAATAATTAGTTAATATAAGTATATAGTTTATCTACGATTTTGAATAATAGAGTCCAACAACAAATATGGCGTTAAATCTTAATTATTAGTAATTTTACAAGAAAAAATCCTTGAAGTATAATATATAATTGATATAATATTTAATAAATCCAAGTTTGTATAAATACAATTAAGGAATTTTACACTATTTAAATTAAAAAAATATAGTGGATATAAGCATATTTGGCATTAGAAATACCGTAGTCTGTAGTAGCAACCCAATTTTCCATTTCTTTAAATGAATTCTAACTATAAACTTTTTAAAGGTGAAATATAGCCTGAATATATAAATATATTAAACGTAGCTCGTAACCGTAGCTAATAATAATAACATCATTAGGTCCTTTTACGACTACAAAACAAATCTCATTAGGAAACAACTACTTCCTTTGCTAATACCACGCAGGATATTGAAGTTTACAACACATATTTGTTGTATTAGCAAAGGAAGTAGTAGTTTCAACATGAGATTTGTTTTGTAGTCATAAAAGGACTTATATTTAATAATATTATAGAGCTACTGAAAGGTTGAATATATTTATATATTCAGACCATATTTCGCATTTAATAAGTTTATATGATTATCTATAATGTATTATGGCTATACCAATAGTAAATTCTGTATAGCTTTATTATCATTATGTTTGTATACAAGACAATATTTTTGTAAGAATACTATTTGTTTGCGCATTTGCACAATGCAATTCATTAGAACAAAAATGCTAATTCCATTATTATTTATTTATATAATTTAGAATATTGGTGTAAAAAATATTGGAAACATTTCTCCAGCAAGTACCCAAATTGTTTGAGAAACCCTGATCTAGGTTGGTGCTCCACTACCATTATTTATTGTAGGCCATTGGTCAATCTCTAAAAATTGGATTAAGTATCAAATAGCATAATATTATGTTTGAAACTATGACTACTACATATTAGTCAATCAGACTAGATAGAAAAGATTAAACAGGCAAATTAGATAGACAAGACTAAACAGGCATGCTCAGGTAGATAAGCTAGGTTAGGTTGCATCCTAGTCTTGCCTGACTAGCCGGCAATACAAGTATGTAACCTAGAAGTATACTGCTTAGTTTGTCTAATCTATAATATGTCTAGTTGGAGTTTTCTAAGTGGCCTCCGCGTGTAATTTGAAATTAAATTAAATTGGGATTCTTCTGTTAAACTTTTCAAATCAAGCTTTCAATATTAGGTTTAGTTTATTAATCGGTCGTAATCGGTATTTTCTATTAGTCATTTAATTATAAAGCAATGTAGGATACATTTTTTAAATAGGATTCAAGGAGAACCATTTTGTTATTTTGTTAAGATATATGTAATAAACCTTTTAAACCAACCTTTACCTGTTATGTTTAGTATATTAAACTTTAATAAACAATTTTTTTCTATTAAGTTCTTTCTATTAAACCTTAATACTCAAGCTGTTCCTGTTAGATTTTATCCGCATAAAATTTATTCATCCAATATTCGATTAGAAGTATACAAAACTCAACATACAATAAATGGATGAAGTTCTACAATAAATAGCTGGATAAATATAAAAATAAATTAATCAATCCAAAATTCGGTTACTTCGTACAAAATAAATTACTTCATCCCAAATAAAATGTAATTATCCAATAATTGATTTTTTCTTACAAACTATGATTTTTTCTTACAATAATCGATTGAATCGTTCAACATATTCGAAATTCACCCAAAAAAGGTTTGTGTTTAACTTAATAAGTGCAAAATGCAAATTTACGAGTGTGTTTAATAATCTTCACACTTTTACTATATGCATAAAAATACTGAAAGGAAAAAACTGTTCACCTTATTGATGAGTGGATTAGCTCGGAAATAAATTGAATTATTCTATCTGCTTATATATAGTATATATAGTGCTTCTTATATATAGTGCATCTATCTTCTTCTTCTTGTTTCCAATAGCCCTACTTTGAACCACGCTTGTTCAACTATTGGGCTTTGATCTTTGCCCAGTATTGTCGCATCTTCTGCCGGTGTAGCTTATTTCCCTCTTCTGTCCAGGGGGTAACTTTCCTTCTGGGTTTTTCCTGAAATCCACGGACTTCCCTTAGTGTTTTTCCTGAAATCCACGGACTTCCTTCAGGATGCATCTCACAGAAGACTGTCTGTTTTGGAGATCTTTTATTCCCACTTCTTTAATATCCTTCTCGGTCTCTGTCAACCAAGTGGTACGAAGCTTCTTGTTTGACCAGAATGTGAACAGACTGTTGGTTAGTCGGTTTGGAGTCAATCTTGCAACGTGGCCATAGAAAGCTACCCTTCTTTTCCTTGCACAGTCAGAGAGCCTCTCAATATGTTCGTGGAGCTCAGAGTTATGTCGTCTTCGGAATTCCCCATCTTCCTTTACCGGGAATGCCTAGGATCTTCCTGATGATTCTCCTCTCTCTGATTTCCAATTTTTCTACCAGACCTCTTCGGTTCAAGGAAATACACTCCATGGCATACAGTGCTTCTGGTCGTAAGACTGATGTGTTGGCGCTCTCTCTTTCGTTACACGCCGCGTTAGTTAGAAATAAAATTTGAAGGAATCAAGTCCTTGTTGGTAAAATTTGTTTATTGTGAAGATCTAATTGTATTTTGTATAAGAAAAATTGTTTGTGAAGAGCAATCAAATTTTGGATGGATCAACCTTTTTTGTACAGTTAAACCTTTTTTTGGGTGAATTGATTTTATTTTGTACAAATCTATCAATTATTGTACTAAACCATTATTATTTGTAAGATTCAATCGATCATTGGGCTTTTATATTTTATTTTGGACGAAGTAACCTTTTTTGGATGAAGTAATCGTTTTTTGTATGAATAAACCATATTTTGTATTTTTCCAGATAATATTTGTAAAAAAGCATCTATTTATTGTACGCATAAAAACCAAGTCTTTTATTTTCGACGAAGTAACCTTTTTTTGGATGAAGTAATATCTTTTTGTATGAATAAACCGAATTTTGTATTTTTACAGCTATTTTTTGTAAAAAAACATCTATTTGTTGTACGCAAACAATCCAAGCCGATTTTATCTATAAATTGATATATACTATATTACTTTCTATTGTGATATAACAAACATATACAACACAATTATTACACTATTATTTGTAGGTTTCTAAAATTCACATAAATATAAATTTATTTATATAATTAATATAATATATAATAATATAATTATAAATGATATTGTTTCATATGAACAACTTTATAATTTAAATATTATGTCGGTTAATATTTTTATATATTAATTTAAAAAAAAACTTGCAATATTGATTTTAGATTCAGAATATGTGAATATTTTTATACGGACTCTAAATTTCGTTATTTTGAAATGTGACCGTGTAATCGTGTATAATAAAAACCTCGTTTTTATTGACGTTAACGCAATAAAAACTAAAAAAATTACTAGAATTAGTGAGAAGTCGCATGCAATTACAACCGACTTAATCCATTGAAACGTCGCGTCGCGTCGTTGGAATTGCGTGTACTCTGTATTACATGCACAGTTGGCAAGGTCGACATATTTATTCAGTATTCCCTTCATTATAATACATATATAGTTGTTTAACAATAATTTTTACAAAATTTATTCATACTATTACAATTTACGTATAAGTAAGGTCATTATTATCTTGTCTAGTCTTGTATTCTTCTTCGTCTATTATTTTCTCTATTTCTTTATTGCCTATTCTTTTCTCTATTTGTTTGTTGTCTATACTTTTCTCTTATATAGTATTTGTATTATTTTGTCTTATATAGTATTGCCTATTTGTGCAACCTTTCTTCTAGATTTTTTAATTTTTCTTTGTCTTGTATATTCTTGTTTTGCTCAGTGGAAATATATTCTAGTTTATTTCTTTGTAACGTTGTCAAGAATTGTCTTATCCATTTTTGTTATCGTTTTCTTTCTATATGTAATTCGATGTCCATTTGTCTACTTGTTTCTCATGTAAATTAGAACTTCTAAAAACAATCAAACTTTTCTATTCTCGAATTTTTTGTTCTCAAATTCGAAAAAGCTCTAAAATACCACTTCCCTATATTCATGTTCTATTTCTCACGAATCAGTTATTTCTGTATATTTCCATTAATTGGTTATATACATTATATACATTTTATCGAGTTACTTTCCTCGCTAGTCACATTTTTTTTTAATTTTGCTAACACATAATCAGTTATTTTTCTCATTAACCGATTTTATAATTATTATACAAAACAGTCGCTCTGATAATAAATCGCAAGTATTTAAGCTTCATATACAGGGTGTTAGGTACACATGGGGCAAAAATTCAAAACGTTATCCCTTGGCCTATTCTAAAAATATTTTGGCCTATCATGATTTCTGAATAACCCCTTTGTTTCGAAGACACAGGGTGAACAAAATTTGCGACAACCATTTTCGATATTTGTTGAAATTATCAATGTAGTTGTCAAATAAGTATGGCGTACGCCAATGAGTTTACGCCAAATACAAAAAATTGTTGAAGATAACTTGAAGATTTACTTATGGCTGTTTTATCTACTAACGTACAAGTGGATTACATTTGAATTCGTCTCGTCAGCGATCATTACCTGTATTGGTCGCAGTTGTTGCACATTGAGTGACGTCCATTGAGTGACGTACTTAGTAACGTCCTCCACCATGTATACGAATGCCGAGATGACTGTCATGCATTTCATGTATGGACTTGCTGATGGTAATCTATTACAAGCTAGACGATTATACATTGAACGGTTTTCTCAGCGCTAATATCCCCGTCCGGAAAGTCCTCGAAAACATTCATCGACGTGTTCGTAAAACAGGCACATTGAAACGAAATGGAGGGCCAGGGAGATTAATGACAGTAAGAACGGTACAACTGGAACAGAATGTGCTTAATATGATAGAGGAAGATCCAAATACTTCTACGCGACAAATTGCCAATACTTTGAATATAAAGTCATTGTACAGTTCCAAAAATTGTTATGGGCAATTTGTTGTAACACACATTCACAATTCAACGTGTTAAGGCACTACTACCTGCTGATTATCGTCCATGTATTGCGTTATGTCAATGGCTTTTGCAAGAAATAGTTCTAATCCCTCAGTTTCTTAAATGGAATAATAAGGAATTTTCATTTCATCAGCCATGTGTAGGCAAATGGAAATCCGCATGAGGATCGATTTCAACATCAGTTCTCCTTGAATATCCGGATTGGAATTGTGGGTGACTATCTAAATGGACCGATATTTCTACCAGCAAGATAGCTACTGGCTAGATGAATCGCAACTTTTTGGAAGAAACACTCACCGAGTTTCTGCGGGATGTAAAATTGGAGACAAGAATTGCAATGTGGTTTATGTACGATTGTGCATCGCCACATTTCAGTTTGGTTGCTCGGTCGAGGTGGGCCACACGCATGGCTTGCTCGATAAACATAAAGCCCTTGGATTGTTTGTTATTGGTCTATCTGAAGTCATTAGTTTACGCTACACCAGTGGAGAATTTGAACGAATTGCGAAATCGGATAATTACTGGGTGTAACTCAATTAGGAACAACTGTGGTGTTTTTGATGAAGTTCGACACTCAATGACGAGAAGATTGAATGCTTTTATCCAGACTCGAGGAAGTCATTACGAACATGTATTGTAGATTGAGCAACTGTACATGTACCTTTTGATAATAAAATGTTGTTACTGCCGCTAAGTTTGTTCTCCCTGTATCTTCGAAACAAAGGGTTTTTTAGAAATCATCATACGACAAAATATTCTTAGAATTTGCCAAGGAGTAACCCCTGGATTTTTTCCGCATGTTAACTAACATCCTGTATATGTGTGTAGGTTGTACAATTTTTTTCTAATCCTCTTAAATTTCTTGTAAGAAATGTATTTACTGTAAGAACAACATTTATCTTAAAAATGGAATATATTTAAAGTTAAAACAACATAGTTTTCGTAAACAAGTCTTTTGTCGATCTGATATAATATAATTAGGGTTTTTCGGGTCCGAGTACCCATACCCGGACTCGACGATTCCAAGGATAAATACCCGGTACCCCATCTAAGACTCGACGAGTCTCGGGTCTTGAATGTTTGGCATTGTCTAGTACACCGCGTCGTAAAGAAGATTGACGATATAGCATTACACTTGATGAATGGACTAGAATGAAAATTCGAACATCTAAATATCATGGAATTTACATGGAATTGTCTCTGAAGTGTATAATCTGGGTTTATTGAGAATTTTTAACTCATGTACTACTATACAATTTGTCGAAAAAGTAGAACAGCACTTAAACACATTTAATATAAAATTTAAAAAACATATAGTTGGTTCACCCGGCGACACCGACGGTGCAAGTGTAGTGATGAAATTTGGACGAGAATTTTCTAGTCTTCATAATTTCTGTTTGAGTCACACTTATCTCTTTGTGATGTATTATATAAAAAGAAAAATATTACCGGCTTGCAAGATGAAGATTACCATGGTCTAGATGGTATTGATGACGATCAATATGAAAATTATTATTCTGACGAGAGCGTCTATGATGTCGAAGAATACGGACAAGTGGAATTAACTTTAGATGCTTTAGATGGAATTTCATTTGCCTTCCGCTCTTAGCCTCTTGTGGAGTTTTGCTTTATTTATCTATTTGCCATAACATTCTCCAAATCCCTCGTTTATCTAAGTCCCAATTAACTTAATCGGCAAGTTCGTACAGTATCGATTGCTTTATCATATGCGTGGACATGAAAAATCCTTTCGTGTTTATGTTTAAATTGCGAGACAGATTAGACCCGGACCCGGAACCGGACCCGAAAAATAGGACTCGGACTCGACTCGGACTCGCCGAGTCTAAAAAGATCGGGTATTCCCAAACCCTAAATATAATGCGATCGAAATCCTAGATTAGAGATTTGTCTTCTCTAATCTAGAATCTTGTTTAGTCTAACCATATATAGTATTTTGTATACAAAATCAACCCTTGTCTAGCCCTGTTTTGCGTAATTAGTTAAAAGTTAAGTCTTAATATTGCTTAGTCTCGATTTTTTTTTAAAGTTGCCTAGTCTTGCCTTGAGTTATCTAGTTTTATCTATAGTAAATTCGAGAAACATTAACGATATTTCAAATAACCCTCGTAAGCGTATGGTCGCAGCATTTAGTTGGGTCAAAGGACTGACTGTAAACGTTATCGGATATCCTTTTTACAAATCGTATATAAAACATTTAAGAGATGTCATATTAAAGGTAATAAAATAAAAATAATAAAATTCGTTAAAAGTAATAATGTTTTGTTACATATTTATTTAATATTAGTACTAACTAGTAATTTTGTTTGTATACTTAAGGCCTAGGCCGCACTACGGCTAAACCGCCGCGGTTTTCAATCGCGTGATTTTATGACTAAAGTAAATTAATACAAGCGTCCTCACTTACGATTTTTTCCCGCGACTGATTTTTGCCATAGCGTACTGTGTGTTTCCCGAGCGGTTTCGCGGTTCTAGCGGTTACCGCTCGAGGGAAAAACCGTAGTGCGGCCTCGGCCTAAAAGTCTTTCTCTCTCAAGGGTTAAAAAACAACAACAATTCAATTTATTTGTATAATATTTTAAATAACTAAAAGAATAATTTTTATAATAAATATCGTCTGTGGAAAGGCCAATTGTCGTAACCCACAAATATCTTAATATGAGGTTTTTTGTTTTTTTTTTCGGTAAAGAGCACCACTGTGCATCAATAAAACCATCACAAATAGTCTAGGAAGGTTATTAAATTATTGTAATTCAGTGTTTTATACAGAAAGAGAGAAACAGTCAAACGCAGTAATCCACAAATCTATCCAAGTTTAGTTTGTCGTATGTTCAGTTGTTGTAACATCCAAAAATACACAACAAAAATTATGATACCTTTTATGTTAATAAATAAGTCATAAATTAAAAGGAAAACAGTTTATTGTCCCTCCTAAAATAAATCCCTCCTAAAGTAAAATATATGTTTTGTGGGTTACCACAATTGGCCTTACCACAGACGATATTATATAAAGACATTTGAATAAAAAATAAGCAAATTTACATATAGTTATAGGTAGTTGTTTTAAATATTACATTATAATCTTGATAATCCGATACATGTGGGACCAGACAATCGAACCAGACAATTGGACCAGACAAACAGAACCGCCGGATTATCAAATAAATCCGGATTACCAAGATTAGAAGAAAATAATTAACATTTTCCATATTTTATGTACAACTGTATTTCAGAAAGAATAAAATATGCATCTATATAGGTAAACGTGTACATTCAAAAAAGATGTTCAAACTTAGAACGGATAGTAAGACAATTATAGAGTGGAGTTAGCTTGGTCAGAATCGTCAATCCAGTTAAGAGTTAAAAGCAGGGTGTGTTGGCCAGACCTTTTTCCAAAAACACTGGATGGTGTTTTGGACTTTATTTCTTCTGTGCTCTAGGTTTATATCCGACGCGGGGCAGCCGAAACAAAAGACACGTGTTTCACGTTGACACGTGTCAAAAGACTAGAGCGCCGGATTACGGAACGTGTCCGATTAACCAACCACCGCCAATTTTGATAATCCGGCACGACGGAGTATCAAGATTATTCTGTATTCTCTAAAGATATATACTATTATACAAATATTATAATATTTCAATACTTCACACCCAAAGGTCAATATAAATATTTAATATCATTTAGAAATATTTTTTTAAATAAATGTATTTCTCTAAAAGAATATTAGTATCGATGCATATGTATTGATAATACATAAAAATCGATATAATAAATAATGCTTAACTTCCTAACTTATACCAATCTATTAATTTTTATAGAGACAAAATGATGTGTTTTTATAATTTGTTAGTTGAAACAGAAAAGTAAGTTGTTAAAAAAGTATGATATTTGTAGAAGAAAGTCAAAGTTGTTTGATAGCTTACAAATAGCAGGAATTATTTTATTCATCCAAGTATGCACCCTTACTTTTCTCACTTATTTCGGGAAACTGTTCAACCAGGTATTACTCTATCACGGCGTTAATCCCACTAACTAAAAGTAAGTTACAACATCTGTTTCAACTAACACATTTCACCTATGTTTTGATTTTCTGGACAGTTAAAACACTATAGTGTCACCATAAGAATTAAAGGAATAACATTATATTTTATCAGGTCGTCAAGGTTTAAATTTGTAGTTGCTAGTAACCAATAATACCCAATCACTACAGCTAATTATTATAAACTGGCTTAATATTTTAAGGTTCTGTTTTGCAAAGTTATACTCTCGGCTGTTTATAGCCATCATTATAAGCTCGTAGAAGTATTCAAATCTTTCACAAAAATTATTTTCGTTAAAAATGTAGTTTTCGGAAATTCGGAGTATTATCAAATATGAGTTCTTACGTGTAACTACGGCATTGCAGACCGCGCGAAACGTTAGTGGTGTATTTGGCTCTAGTGTAACTACATAGCAGTCATTTGTTTCGACAAATTTGGTTGATTTTGATTTTGAAGAAAATGTTGACGTCACAAATTAGCCCCGCTGTCGCCTAGCATCAAAGGTCAATAATGATGAACTAAAGGTCACTGTTTAGTCTGGCCCATCTCAGAGTGCCTACGAAATATCGTTGATATTTGGTTTTAGCAAACTTAAAGAAAAACAGCCTAGATTGGTCAACAGATCGACTTCTATCCTGTTACACTTCAACATATGATTGTGGCAAAATTACATCAATTCGAATTGGAGCTTCTTCATCAAAAAACCCACTAACTACCACTTCTTCCGCAATCTGGATAATTTTTTAATTGGAAAAAAAATTGCATCTAGAGCTCACTTGTAACTAATTTCAAGACAGTTGTTAGTTTGGTTCATGTTTTGGATAATAACATCCTACTGAACCGGTGCAATTGTCTTCGCACTGTAATTAGCACCACAGCTTCGTTTACACATGCACTGACATGTAATGGATAACATTCTTTTTGTTGCTTCCGACACCACGTGATATGAGGTATATATATATATATATATATATATATATATATATATATATATATATATATATATATATATATATATATATATATATATATGTATATAAAAGATATGAAAGTTTCTAAAAAGTAAAATTCGGATAACGTGCGTGGATACAAATGGATAGCCATGCTAAGGGATTGAAACAAAAATATAATATAACATCCAACCAAAAGGACAGGAACAACCCTAAACCAGGAACCTAGCATGTGTACAGTGAATAATACAACATATTATGGCACACCAAACCGTGACAAAGTTCAGCCGTTTCGCTACGTCAAAGCAAGTGACAAGAAACGGTCAAGACCTAAAAATGTCATACCATGACCATAAAATGTCATCATAATCAGCCCCTTTAGTTTTAGCTCCTTGCTACATCATTAATTATGAGCACTGTATAGCCTTACTCTCTTAGAAGGCGACGAATAGTGAGCCTTTTTCATTCTTCTCAACCTCGTACTCTGAAAGTCCCAGTCCTCTGCCGGACTTCTTTTGAAAAAAGGTGCAATTTTAAGTAAGGTGGAACAATGTGGAAGGGATTATTGCTTTCCTAGAATTGTCAATGTTTGTTTTATCTTACAAACTATTTAATTTAATCGAACTATGCGGTATTATTTTTTAAAATCAATGTATTGCAATATACAGTGTGTATATGAGGTTTCCTATAGGAAAAACTTTTTTAATATGAGTTTTAGGAGAAAATCTTATTCTTTATAAAAAGTGTTGCTTGTATCGAAACCCCTCATAGCCAAAGAAAAATCTAGAAAAAACTTAAGATAAGATTAAAAACTTGAAATAATGTCGAGTTGTTGATTTTAAATTTGACCAAGTCTGAACGTTGCATCAGTATCGTGTTACCCATGTATTGCTCGTTAACCAAGGGACATTTATTGACAGTTCATCGAACTTAATATTAAAACACTGTTAACGTTAGAGCAGCGAATCTACCTAGTCAAATGTTATGGTTTAGGAGAAGTCTCGTATAAATATGAAATCCAGTTATTTAATGAAAAATATCCAAATGTAAGTGTAAGCAGAACAGTTTTAACAAAATTAATTAAAAAGTTTGATAAAACAAGATCCATTGCTGACAAAAAGAAGCCTCTACAATGGTGATGATATTGTGACCATTGTGGCTATCGAATCAGTTGCGGAACATCCTAGGATTTCTTTACGCCAGAGAGCAACTAAACTCAATGTTAGTCATACATTTATCCATATAAACCTAGATTCAGATACACCTTAGAAATTGCAGATCACGGTTTTAGACATGAGTTTTTTTTTATGGATTGGTGAGAGCACTATGGAACATCGCCTATTTTATCAAAATTTAATGTTTAGGTGATGAAGCAACGTTTTCGATAAATGGTACTGTTTCCTCACAAAATCCTACATATTGGTCAAAGGATAATCCAAATTTTAGAATTAACGCCAGGAATCAGCGCTATCAAAAAGTCAATGTTTAGTGCGGAATGCTATTTAATAGAATATTTGGACCCTATTTTTTTAATGGAAATTTAAATCAACATAATTACTTGGAAACGCTAAAAAAAAAATTATTGTCATTACTTGAGCAAGAGGAATCTAAATCAAACAAGTTGAGTGTGCAGCTCATAGTTACACCTTGATGTTAGAAAATTCTTAAATGAACATTTTCCTGGTAGATGGATTGGACAACATGGACCAATACATTGGCCATCTCGGCCACCGGACTTAACTCCCGTGGATTTCTTTCTTTGGGGTTACCTAAAGCAAAAAGTTTACGGGGAACCAATGGGAAACGATGTAATTTTCCTAAAAATATGGTTTGTGAAGGCTGTTCGAGAAATTAATTTTGAAATGTTTACAATCAATTTAGAAAAAGAGTTGAAGATTGCACTGGATCTGGAGGAGACTATGTGGATTAAAATTAAAAATTAAATTATTGCATTAAAAATAAAATTTCATTTTGTTTCGAAAATAATAAGATAAATTAATCATATTATTCATATCCCAATAGTTTAATTATTTATATAATGTTCTTGAGGTATGGGGAAAAAAAATTTATTTAAAAATGTCGTTAAAGGGACGTTTCGACGATTTATTTTCGTCTTCTTCAGGCTACAAACAATATATGGCATTAAATACACAGAATTTTATGATATAATATCTTACCTAAACAACTATTATTTTTTAATTTTAAACAAAAATTGCACTAACATATATACTATTTAAAATTAAAATTAATTATAAATTTAAATTTTCTCTGTCACGTTGGGGAATTGTCAACAAAATGTAGCCAACCTAATTTTGTTGTTGAAATTGGGTATTTAATGCCATATATTGTTTGTAGCCTGAAGAAGACGAAAATAAATCGTCGAAACGTCGCTTTAACGACATTTTTAAATAATTTTTTTTTCCCCATACCTCAAGAACATTATATAAATAATAAGATAAATGTTTGCGTTTCGTGCCATCGTTTTCGTGCCATCGTTTCGTGCCATTCTTTACAAACAGAAAGTCATATTTAAAATCAAAAATTCGATATAATTTTAACTTTTTGATCTTATCTGAAGTGATTATTGGATTTTTATCATACGGAATGTAAGGGGTTTCATTACAAGATTTTTTTTTTATAAAGAATAAGATTTTCTCCTAAAACTCATATAAAAAAGTTTTCCCTATAGGAAACCTCATCACTTTACACACAGTATTACAAGATTTTTTAAAATTTACATTAGTCGTCAAATTTGATTATTACATGTAAATACATGCTTGACGCTATATTTTCCATATTTAAAAAGGTCAAAATTTTTTAGCACAAACACAAAACAGGCTTCGTGAAAAGTGAAAAGTTTGTGAAATATCGAGCGCATTAATTCCCTCTTGGTACCTAAGGGACAAGAGAGAGATACTTGACACGTTCCCACAATCAATGGCATTGGTTTTTTTTTGAAATTCGCATTAATTTGTTTGTATTATTGTGAATGGGTTATCAAACAATACATTTTAAGTGGTTTTGATTAATTGCGTGACATTGAAATATTCTATTTTTGTCGCCGTATATTTGAAATCCGGCCCAGTGTGCACCGGCCTAAACAACCTGCCGCTTAAATGACAGAAGTGTTTAGATAGTATGCGTGCATACTTCGATGAATAAAATAATTCCTGCTATTTATAAGCTATCAAACAACTTTGACTTTTTTTCTACAAATTTCGTACTTGACGACCTATAATTTTATTTTGTTAATTCTTATGGTTGTATTTCAAAATAATTTATGATTTCTAAAATAAATAGATTTGGGTACTTTAATGGGAAAAGTTAGTTTATTGATATTAGTTTTTAATATATAGTTTATTAATATTAGTATTATTGATTATATCGATTTGAATGAATGTATTTAAAAAATAATAGAATAAACTTATATTTTTATTTATTATATTGACTATTGGGAGTGTAAGTATCGAAATATTATATTGTTTAAATATTTGTATATGGAAATGTCTTAAGAAAACAATATTAAAAAACTGTAATATTTAGTAAATATTATTCTTTATTCCAAATATTATACAAATATGTTATATAAAGGAATTAAATTATATAGCACATGCTAGAATAATCCTTGTATCCAATGCGAAATTTTATTTATAATTTTCAATATCGAGCCGTCAACAGCTGATTAAACCTCATTAAAACCTTATAAAAAGACTCGACAAAAACATCACCTAAATCTATTTTAAAATTTTTCAATCTGGTTGACGTATGCGTTTAAAATTTCACATATTTTGCTTCTTTGAACTGTGCGAACAAAGACAACATGTCATTCCACCCTAAAATCTTAAATGCAATAACCAGGTGCAAAGTAAAAGGGAGAAAAGGAAGACTTTCAAAAGTGGATGAAACAATGTTGTATTTTAAACTTGTTTAGATTTTACCAAGTCATGTAACGCTTTGTCTAGTCTTGTCTGGCCTTGCCTGGTCCTGTTTAGTCTTGTCTGGTATTGTGTAGTCTTATTGTCTGGTCTTACGTGGTCTCGTATGGTCTTGTCTGATCTTGTTTCGTTTTGTCTGGTTCTCTCTGGTCAGGGTCTTGTCTGATATTTTTCTTTTTGCTCGTATGGTCATCTCTGATCTTGTTTGGTTTTGTCTGGTTCTCTCTGATCAGGGTCTTGTCTGAAATGTTCTTTTTGCTGTTTGGTCTCGTATTTTCTGGTCTTGTCTAGTTTTCTCTGGTCCTGTCTGGTTGTGTCGGGTCCTGTATGATCTGGACCTACCTGATGAGAGTCTTGTCTAGAATTTACTAATCTAATATCGTGTTATATGTATTTTTTCTAAAATCTGATATTGTCTAGATTTGTGACATAATTTTTTTTAATGTCTCGTTATTTTCTAGTCTTATTTTTTAATGTCGATTTGAATTTTGGTAGCATACAACTGTCTAGTATAAGTTCCTTATCTCCTTCCAGTCATGCATTCCAATTCATATCGATAATATTCTGGACTAGATAAGTGTATCGTCTGGTGCAGTTCTAGTTACATTATTATTATTAGATTTGCTATCTTTCAAATATTCTTATTGTTTATAAAAAATATTTGACACACATCTAAAATTCAATTAACAGCTGGATTGATTTAAAATCCAATTAACTTAATTAATGAAGTTTATAATTTCTCATTTATCTAGTTAGCAACAGCATTCAATTAACATCTGCTAATATTTATTACATTGATATTTTTAATTAGTATCACACGAATAATAATGTATTAATTTAATTAAACCAGATCATTGTTGGTAATTTGATTTTGTTTTTTATGGTTTTAATCACTTTTTGGTTGCGGTTAGTTTTATGCAAACAGGTCATGGATAGATAGGCGACATTGTTATTCAACATGTGGAATAACAAACCTGTTTATTAATTATAATTGCACGCGACAAGTTTTTCATGACGTTTTACAATTTTGTAATTCGAATTCTGCAAAAAGATCAAATTAGTTTTTTTTTTAATTTTTGATGCTTTTTTGTTATGGAAATTGTAATTTACCAGTATACAATAGAAATTAACATCTATTCCCATAACGGGATTTTATCTAATGCATCTAATTAACATAGATCTATTTTCCTGTAGTTTATTGTCTAATAGGAAGATATGACTCAACTATGATGATGAATGTATGTTTTCAAAACTTTCTCCAAAATTTTGTCTACGTGGATATTTGAACATATTTTATTCTATAAGGATTTTATTGAACAGACTTGTAAGTTCAAGGAGAGATTGTCGTATGGAATAAATTTGCATGGAAAATTTATTGAAAAAAATAATGTCGTCGTCAATCGATTGGAAATTATTAATTCAATATTCATTTACTGTTCAAATAATAAAAATTCAATTATATTAAGTTGGAATTTGTAGAAAATTGCAAGTTTGTTTTTCATTGCCGTAATTGTAATGTACGCCGAGTTCATTGGATATGTCAAAAGTCATGGAGGACATGTGAGTCATGAAATAAAGCAGCAGTTTAGTTCATCGTAGATTCCACGGAAGATTGCCGTTCATGGAAAAAATTGTTATTTATACTTTGCATATAAATTTATTCCTGTACAATTCAATTGTTATTTGAAGTATGATGTATTATGGGTTTGCACTTGGTAAAAATAAACTTTTTAGGTTTTCAAAAAAATTATACACATAAATCGCGTTCAATTTTTTTCTTGAAACAGATTCATATATAGATTAGTACATCCGTTATATTTACCCTTTATACTTAAGTTTATGGCTATGCAAGACTAGGTGGACAAAATTATATATAGACATAAATCTGCAGTTTATACGACTAAACAGGAATTATTATATAAAATATTAGATGTATTAAATATAGTATAAAGATGTATAAAGAAAAATAGTATAAAGATGTATTAAAATTTGCAGTAGAAGTATGAAATGTATTTCTATTTTTATCATAAGTTGTTAATTTTGCTATGACATTCTTAGAAATATGACATTGACTATATTATATATCTATGACATTCAAAGAAAATATAATTATTTTGGTAAATTTTGACATACAGATTGAATATGGTTGTCATATTTGTCATAAACTGCGAATTGTTAAATAAGAGATGATTGTTGTTAAATGTTATAAAAAATCATTTATTGTCAGGTTTGACGAATATCATTAGCACTGTTTGTTTGTTTGATAGTTCCTTATTTTTTCTAAAATATTAGACATAAACAGATTTTAGACATATATACCAAAACATGCAAGAGACAAATTGAATAAAATTAAACAGATGTATCGTAGTCAAATAATATTTGATATACGATGAGTCTATATACAAGATGTAGGTATGTCTAGGGAGGAAAGTACAAACGGTACTTACTATTATTACTGTATTTAAGAATGAAAGGTAATAACGAGTATTAATATTGCATGTCCTGTTTGCCAGTAAATATTTTCACATGCAGCGTTAAGAAATTCTTAAATTTTATTAATTTAATATAACTTATATACAGTGTGGAAACTTTAACTGGAATAACTTTTTTTTTTCTCTAACCAATGTGGGCCCAGGAGGGTTAGCCCTTAAAACACTGCGGCCCATTGGCCTATTGTATTTCCCCACATTGTTTCGTTCATGCAAATAGATCCCAGTCCCTTTATCAGGTCCAGGATTCTATGTGCCATGTTTTTCACGGGGACTCCTCTCTCAGCTGTAATATCAAGCTTGTGTCTCCTTCGTGCAATTGCTTCACAGTGGAAGATTATATGGGCGGCAGTTTCGTCCTCCTCATAGCATAACCTGCATAAAGGTTCATCCTTTCAGATACTCATTTTATGCAGGTGTTCTCGTAATGGGCAGTGTCATGTAAGTAGGCCTACCACAATTGCGATCTGCTACCTTGGTAGTTTCAGGATTTCAGCAGTTAGATTTTCCGATAGGTTTACTAACAATCGTTTGCTGTGTATCAGACCATTCAAATTGACCCACTGTAGACGGTGCTTAGTTGCTACCCATTTACTGATTTTATTTCGGGTCGTGGTCTTGGTAATGTAGGGTCCGCTTACAGCAATGATGTTTGCCTTGCAGGCTCCATCTTTTGCTAGCTTATCCGCCATTTCGTTACCCACCAGTCCCGTGTGGCTAGGCACCTAAGCGAGTGTGACCTTGTTATGCTTTGCCAAGGCTTTTAGGTCCTGAAGACAGTCCCGAACTGCCTTGGATTTGATTTCGTGACACGCTAGAGCATTAATCGCAGTCTGACTGTCCGTGAAAATGCGGATGTTCTACTTTTGTAGTCCATTTCCAAATTTTCACGGGCACAGACCATGATAGCGTGTATTTCTGCTTGGAATACTGTGGCTTGTGTCCCCAGGAGTACAGATAGGCTGCACCCCAGGGACAGTCCATAGAATCCTGCGCCAGTACCACTGTCTTTCTTGGAGCCGTATAGCAATCCAGTCCTCCTTGGCAAGTGGTTATTTGATTGCCTTCTGTCCACCGTAGATGTGTTTTGAAGGGTAAGTCGAATGACAGCCTTTTTGGGCATCGAATCCCCCTCTATATTGAGGTACGATTCTGATATGACATTCGTTATCATGGTGTGTTCTGACCTCGCCAGAGGTTCCCATGTGCCATTGCATATGCATCTGAAAGCTCCCATCCTTGCCTCGCCCATGATAAAGATATCCAGGGGAGGAAGGCCTAGGATCACCTCCAGAGCCGCGGTTTTTCATCGCTCTCGTAATTGCTAAATAGGCCAATTCTTTGAACATAGGTGAGTTCTCTGATGGCCTGTTTTTGTTTCACTTTGGTCCACCATACTGTGGAGCCATATGTGTCACCCGCTATTTTAGCCTCAACATTTCTACCCTGCAGCATGGACTTAATCCATCTGATTGATGTTTTATTTGCACCATGGCTGCGGGCTGCATTGGCTATACTGTCGAAGGAGGTGTTGTCAAACGCACCTTCGATATCAAGGAAGGTACCAAACGCCAATTCCTTGTTTTCTAGTGTGTTATCTATTCTGACCACTAATTGGTGTAGAGCAGATTTACATGATTTTCCTGGTTGGTAGGCATTCTGATTAGAGTGGAGGGGCTTGTCTAACAAGCAGGTCTCCCTTAGATGCTTTTCAACCAGTTTTTCTAACGTTTTCAATAGAAAGGAGGTTAGACTTATTGGTCTATACGCTTTAGCGGAATAACATAATAACATAATAAAAATAGTCACCAAAGCAGTCACATACGCTCGTTAAGTTGTTAAAGTGGTTTCTAAAATGCTGTATTTTACCCAAAATCTCCGAATCGAGATTCTGATGATGATCGGTTATGGAAACAGAAGACGAAGTCAGCTTGAGGTTGTTCAGTTATTTCGAGAACAGCATCCAGATGTACCACCCATTAGCCAAGGTACCATAAGCAAAATTGAGACACAATACAACAATTTGGGTCATGCCAGGGTTGTGCCCAGACAGCGAAATCCCACTGTTAAAGCAGATACCAGGCTAGACGTAATATGAACTCTTCATGAAAAAAATCTTTGCACTCAGATGCTGATTTATCAGAAGATGAAAATATCTCACCTATGATCCTTGATCCAAATAACCATATTGGAAATGAAGTTGAAAGAAATCACTTACTATTTTGAGTGAAAAAGAAATGGATGAAATGAAAACCAAAACTGACATAAATGAAACTGACGACTTTGATTCTGAGGACGACCTACCTTTGTCTAGATTTGTTCAAAACAACGAACAGCCTCCAGGTGTCCAAGCTTTTCAGTATAGAATCTCTAGATGGGAGCAAATGGATCAACAAGTCATCAACAAGTTCATCAACAAGTGGAATTTGTTGATGAAGCTGATGTTAGACAGGCAGACTTAGTGGTTTAAGAAAATCCACCACTATCGTATTTCAACATTTTTTTTTTTTTCAAAAAGTCTTGTCTCTTTGCAAACTGAGCAAAGCAAACTGTATTCTGTGCAAAGTAGTAGTTCAGCCAAAAATACAAATGATAACGAAATCGAGCAGTTTATTGGTATTCTCAACCTAATAGGAATTTTAGACTTTCCTTAGCATATTGATTACTGGAATCGGCACCTTATATATCCAAAAATAGCAGATGTCATGAACCTCAAAAGGTTTCAGAAACTACGAAGGTATATACATTTTGCGGATAACAATCAACAACAAATTTCTGACTATAGGTTACTCAAACTACGTCCTAAATTTCAATAATTAACCTTATAAACCTAAATTTCATAAGAGATAATTGGAAAAGTCTACCTTCTGAAAACAATCACTCATAGTGGAAATGACGGGACCATACAAAGGTACCCAATAAGTAATAAGTACGGGCAATTTGAGAAAATATATACAAAATAAACCTCATAAATGGGGTTATAAGATATTTGTACGTGCAGGTGTATCAGGCGTTATATACGATTTTATACCATACACAGGTGAAGAGATGGACACACCGTTGAATGAGATTGAGAAGACATTTGGAATTCCACCATGCACCACCACTGCAAGCAGTATTTTTAGACAATTTCGTTTGCTCCTTCAAACTAATTACTTGAAGAAAACTTTTGGCATAAATTCTCTTGGAACTTTAAGGAAGAACAAACTAATGGACTGTCCAGTCAAATACGATCGTGATCTGCAGAATGAAGGTAGAGGAAGAATCCATACTTCATACACAGACTTTCAAATAGTAGCAGCGACCTTACGAATACAAATTTGTAAAGTTTGCAGTCGCATACTGTAAAATTGTTTAAAACTTATTTACTACTAATATCGGAAACTGTAATTCTAACAAAAATCAAGTTGTAGCTTTTACAGTTTCAAATTCGAAAGGCCGCGGCTACTATTTGAAACTAATTTTTACAGTGTACTTTTTTCCGTGCAGGCAACTGGCCCGTGACAACGAGTTTATTCATACTACTGTCCTGAAAATTTTTAGATCTGCCAAGCTGCATCCTCACAAGATACATGCACCCCAAGAATTAACGGAGGATGATCCAGACCGACGAATCTAATTTTGCGAACAAATGATGAACTTGATCGACAATAACCAGATTTCATTAGCATCAATTCTTTGTTCCGGCTAAAGTACTTTTACCTAACATGGTGACGTTAATCGTTAAAATTGTGGTTATTGAGCTAACCATAACCCACATTGGATGCGATAAACTCATACTCAGTTCAGGCAAAAAATAAATATATGGACTGGAATAATAGGTGATCAGATTGTAGGACAAGTATTCTTCAATGGTAATCTTGACGGAGCAACATATCTTACGTTTCTTGAAGACGACCTCATGCCAGCGTTAGCTACTTTATTTCCAAATCCATTAGATCCGGATTTTGCTGATGAACGAATATGATATGAACAGGACGGAGCTCTGATCATTATGCTGTGATCGTTCGTAGATATTTAGACGAAGTTTTTTCCAATAGATGGATTGGAAGAAGAGGTCTCGTTGAATGGCCGGCGAGATCTCCACTTGATTTTTTGGTGATATCTCAAGAGTAACATCTATGTAACAAAACCGAACGACATTGAGGACCTTAAGCAACGTATTAGGCATGAAATACGGCAAGTCACATAAGAAATGATACAAAACATTAGAGATGCATGTTATCTTCGATTTTCAGTTTGCCAAGAAAGAAAATGTGCCCATTTTGAACATTTGTTGCAAGTCAGAGGTGGCTTGTCACTTCCGGGAACAGATAAACAAACAGCATATACATAGAAATGATGGCAAGGAAAAACAATACGTAGGCCCTACTGTCCACGTAGACATCGCGATTTTACACTTTTGTGCAGCTGGCTTGCATTTTGCGTAGAAAGGGACGAAAGTGTGTCCACGGTGCGGCATCGTCACATTTGCGTATCGTCAGACTTTCGACATGCAGCTCGTGCTGCAGCCTGCCACTACAAATGCCATGCTGCGAGGACCCAAAAACACGTGTAACGACTAGAGGGTATCTTTTCCCGTATATTTTTTTCCCGGGAAACGGGAAATATTAAATTATTTTCTCGGGAATAACGCGAAGTTCTATAAAGAATGAAACAAACTAAATATAATTCAATAAAATACAAATTAGGACGGGATTATTTCTATAATTTCATGAACAGTACGAATGTAGATTAGACTGGGCCAAAAAAGGGCTGTGAAATAAAAACGTGCTTCCGCGTTGGCTTCCGCGTTGCTAAACTTGAGAGCTAAAATAAACTGTTTTGTAGTTTGCGTGACGAATGTATGACGATTGCGTGGACGTATCTAAGATGCAAATGACGCCTTTCGTCATTTGTAGGTTTGCAGGCATTCGTCAAATGACGCCTCCGTGGACAGTAGGTCTAACGTGTTTCGGGATTTTTTGCAGAAATCGCCTATATAAAAGTTTTATATAAAATAATTTTATTCCAGTTAAAGTTTCCACACTGTATAGGTTGCAAGATTTAACAAAAACTGTGAAATCAAAGCTGATAACAGTAGCAAACTATTAATAAACAATACGGGCTGACAGGACTATATAGCCAACAGACATGATTACAAATACAGACTATGAAGACAAGACTGGACCAGAAAGATATGCAAGACTCGATTCTTCGAAACAAGATCAGACCAGGTGGACTAAAAATAAAATAGTAATAATATTAGACTTTTATTTTGGTGAAAAGTAAAATTGCAAATATTATTTTGAATATTTGTAAATAACTACATCAAATAACATCCCGGTGATTCATTTGTATAATATGAACCGACGGACGTGTTAACAAATTGGATGCAATATGCTAAAACGGCTGGAATGCAAATACTAAACGTTTTAGTTTGTGGTAGAAATACGAGACTTGGCATTTTTTTTAACAAATTCAAAACAAACATTGGGCGGTAAAATAATCGTTATCGGTTTCAATGTATCTCTTATTAGGATTAGATTAAGTTCCCATGTCAATATTTAACTAATAAGGTAAAAACGTGCGTCATTTATAGTACACAGAAAATAATAATATAGGTAAAAATATAAAAGGGAGCAAACGTTGTTATTCTCAAAATTTAATTATTTATTAAACCTTATAAAATAGCGTATTGAGATTAATTATTTGTAATTACCCAATACCAAAAGCAGGATTTTTCAGTTTAATTATTTGTAATGAGAGAAATTTATATATTTGCTATTTATCATTCTTTTCTTACTATAATTTGTAATAGGAATTTAATAGATTTTTACTTCTACAATATTAGTTCTCTAATTATTCGAAATGATTATATCAAACGAATTATAATAAAAGTAGTAATTAACCAACTCATTGCAGATTAATTTACTGCACCTAATTCTTTCAACAATAAAACTATCAATAATAATTGCTCTTTTAATTTTAGCACTATAACATTGTTAATATCATGAAAATGATATATTAATATTTCTCTATAAAATATTTTTCTTGGTCGATAATTAGTTACTAAACAAATTTTGTCATGTATAGTTTAATTTTGTCGATTTAGTTTACTTACTCCGCGTTTCCCAAATTTCAAATTATTAAAAACCGTTTGATTATAGAAGTTTAAATAAGTTAATGAGTTTCAATCATTTGATATTGGAAGAAAATGAATAAAAAATTAATGCTTTTATAGTTTTCTGTACTCTAAACTAAATTTTGACATTTTGTTAGTTTAGTCTGTTAGTTTAAGTGCAGAAAATCTAAATCACACCTATTTAGTAGAAAATATGGAAGGTTAAAACAAAAAAAATCGTGGTGTGCATATAGGAAGAGACGAAGAAACTTGTAATGTAAGTCAATCTATTCAGTAGAGACAAATTAGATAATCTCTTTTTGACTCTTCAAAAGTGTATGGAGTCGACTATTTGATGACTAGCTGGGCAACAACAAAATTCAAGGAATACACAGTAAAAAAGCTTCGCTGTGAAGGATGTGTGTAATGAAGAGGCTCTTGCCACTGCCCGCAATTTCGTTTAAATGTATAAATTATTAATTTGAAGTCGAGTTTCAATGAAATTAATCGAAGCACAATGAATTAATTTGTTGCGTATATCATAATTTGGGACAACATATACATCCCATCACATTTTCGTCCCACTATCCCATCCCATAAACTTAAAATTTTCCCATCCCGGTCGCGCGGCCCGTCCCATACATCCCATATTCCCATACAGCAAACTTTCATTTCAGACTCTCTTAACGATAATTCGTTGGAATTTATTGTTTCCGTAATTTCTTTATCTGACAATGAGTAATCCTTCGTCGCAATCGGATCATAAAACATTTCAGTAACAAACGCGTTATCACAGAAATTTCCTGGGCTGGACATATTATGGAAGATTTGCGTATTGGCACGATAAGCAATTAATTATGCACGTAACCTCGATTTACTAGATTAGCAAAACTCGTCCCACTCCGTCCCATACAAAATTGTCGTTCATCCCATCACATCCCACGCGTCGTTCATACCACTCATGCCATCCCATGGTACGATGGGTTGGAATAAGTCGATGTGATCCCATGCTCATCTCTAGTGCAAAGCCATTTTTTTCAGTTGATCCTGATATCGATTTTCTGCTTTTTATTTTGTCGTGAGTTTCTTGTGACGAAGTGCTTCAACATTTCAAAAAATCCTGTGATATTTTCTTTGCTAAATGATTTGAATATTTGTATATCACCAACGATATTTAGATTAGCTGAAATTCTGCAAGTTCAAAAGGTTTTTTTTTAATTGCGCTTTGTACTGTTTCACAAGTTTGAAAAAAGTCAGTTATTTTATATTGCGTAACGTCAAAATTATTTATTACTTTACTCTATCGTTTTCTGTTTCTGAAGAAATATGTTTTTTGCGGCAGGATTACCATTGTCTTTAAGAGCATCCTCGGGAGCTTCTAGCAGAGCTTCCCCAGTAAGTGTTTAGTAGAAACTCACTATGCTACTGCGGGGCGGCGCATGGTGACGCGCATATTGAGCTTATGCGGGTGTAGTGAGGACGTAATGTGAACGTAATGCGATTATAATGTGAACGTAATTCAGGGAATGCAAGGGTAATTCAAGGAATCCAAGAGTAGTTTGTGTAATGTAGTGTAATACTTGCGTACTGTTAAGGAATGCAAAGTAATGTGCAGTAATGCATCTAAATATTAACATGTATTGCAAGAGTGGATGACCCCTCGATTAAAATGAAAGAGTTTGTTAATGAACGGTAATGTTTAAATTAGTGTTTTTGTCCATTATTGAGGAACGAGTTCGTAAATGAACGGTCCGTAATTAAACGGATCTGAATATGAACGTGTCTTTAAATGTTCGGCAAGGTGAATATTCCGCGGACCGGATTTAACTGCTACCCTCTTTTCAAATTTTCAGAAGAGGAACCTTCTTTTTTTTTAAATCGCCATCGAAATTTGATTTTAACATTGTACAATTTATTTTGTTTTCCATATGCTGTGTGCAATTTGTTATTATAATTGGTAGGTGATAAGTAAAACCTTGAAGTGTTGTGGATCAAATTCAACATTTCAATTATGTAAATTTTGATAAGAAATGTAAACTTGACATTGACTTATTTTAATAAAATTACTTTAACCTTATTACTTGTTTACATCACTGTTAAAGGAAAAGGCATCAGTATAAATAAATTAGTTGACTTTGAAGGTAAAAATGGTCACTATATTGTTTTACAAAATTTTTCAGAAATTAAATATTATTTCATACAGTAAGTTGCACTAACCTACTCCATTTCCAGCATTTAAATTAATAAAATCGTTTATTATTTTATAACTTGCTTTATTTAAAACCTTTGCCGTGATTGCCAATTAAAATGCAAACTATTCATATTTAAATTTCAATAAAAAATATTATGATTCATATTTGCTTATTATTTCATAGGAATAGTTTCGTAGAACATTTTTACACGATAACTTGCATTTAAAAAAAGGGGGTGTAAAACGTTCGCTTCATCATTTAATGTTAAATAATGTTTGTTGAAGTGTGTGTCATGAAGGGAACTCCCCAACACATTTTTTTGAACAGTAATTCAATTCTTTGTATTTTCGAGCGAATGCTTGAACATCTGCTGAGTCATGATGTTATTTTAACTCTTCTAGTCTACATTCTTTTATGAATTTTTAAATTCTTTTTGTTCGTTTAGTTCATAACTATTTTTTAACCATAATTAACAATTCAAACATTTGTATGGTAATTTCTCTTTCTTTATCTAATCTCTCGTTTCTTGAAATTTTATTTAATGAGACTGAAATTACATTAATAATATAGGCATACATTATTATTAATATTGACATACATTATTATTAATATAGATATACATTATTATTAATATAGACATACATTAGAATTAATATAGACTGAAATATGAAGGTTCAAAATAACTTGTTAATACTTTCAATAATATTAGTTTTTGCTATATTTGGATAGAATCATTGAAGTATATTGCTATATAAATTTGAAAGTTTGTATTGACAAAAGATTAATTATTTTAAAAGATTACGACAGATAAAAGATTAATTATGTGTACAGTGTGGTGTTAAAGTTTGGAAAAAAAAACAATAACTTCTTTATTCATTGTTTTTGGGATAATCGCTCGGACCCGTCAATTTTGTTTTCCAAAGAACTTCATAGAAGCTCTTGCATTTAAGCATTAAGTTCTAAGCATTTTGAAGCTCTTCAACAGCTGTTTTTCGTGTGTCACTGGTTAAATATTTACCAGCGAACTGAGCATATTTTGTATAAATCCCGATTGAATTCTCGATTATCTTCTTCGAAAAACGATGCGCAATGAAATGTAATCCGAATGTGATTTCATACAGTATCATTTGTAGCAGACAAAGAGAAGAAAAGTAGCAGGTGCAATTTACGATATTAATTTCATATTATCGTTTGCACGATTTTAAGGATTTCGATAATAAAATAATTAATTCTTGCTTATGAAACTGGAGAGTCGCAATTTTACATCGAAAGAGCCGCAGGTTGCCGACCCCTGGTATAGGCTTATATATTTAGTTTTCTCTGTCCTTTATTGATTAGTGAGAGCAGTGATTGGTATTCTTTGTATATTTGGGATCACGTATACCCTGGAACCGAATTGTTGTTTTAATTCCTCATTATTTTTTGTTCTAAAACGGAGGTGATTTCTTGTATAATTAGTGATGCCCGAGAAAACAGAAAAAAAAAACTGCTTCGCGAGCGCCTTGTTGACGACCTCTGGTGTTCCTCCAAAAAGTTATTTTTCTCTATTTTTGGTTGCCAAGATTTTAATTCATACTTGTCTTGTCTAATCTTGTGTACGTAGTAGACAAGATCTGGTCTGGGTAAATGCCTCATGCCTTTTGTTCTTATCACAAACAATGAAACAATTATTAAACACATTAAATTATTATCAAATGTAATTTCGTTTATATTTCTTTGTTTTCTTATTATTGATGTTACAGATAATTAAAAACGTGATTAATAGAAATTTGAATTTTGACGTTAATTTCAAGGAAAATAATTTCTTATTTCAGAAATATTCATGTCAGAATATCAGACATCAGAAATATTAAAATTTGTGTTAAATATAGATGGAAGTAAACTTACGTGCATAGAAATCTGCCCACTGCAAACTTTTGACGACTACTTTTGACGACTGTGGTGGTTATAACGAGAAGAACAAACTTGTGAATGATTGTAATTATTGAATTTGCAATTGAAATTTGCACATTATTCGTTTTTCATAATTTGATTAGTTTTTAAGAGGGTTAGTTTGATGCGTAACTACACCGCAAAAAGCCGACCAAGTTTTTGTTTTAATTGAAAATTGACTTTATTATTAAAATCTACTCTACTTTATTATTAAAATCATATTCTACTCCGGGGAATAAGCGTGTTTTTTATAATTTCGTAACTAAATTTTGTGTCCAATGGGGTTGATAAAATCAGAAAACTCTTATTTTTAATTTAAGAATTTAATTTAATTAATAAAATATTTTTAGTGGTATAATTTTAACTGGTTTTTTATGATTTGTATATTTAAAATTTTATTTTTTTATTATTTTTTTAGCTAGAACTAGCTAAAAGACATCTTAAGAGCTGGGCCACAGATTTGTCAAATGCCGGGAAGTCTTTCTGTCCGTTTAACAATATTATACCAATAAAAGTCTAAAACTCAACAAGAAGGCTTATCGAATTATTCTATTATTGTCTAGTTTGTTATGTGTTATTTGTCTAATTTTATTTTTCCAGTTTTCTTTTGTTCGTCATTTTTTATATTTTCCATTTATAAAACAAATCCAAAAAAGATTTATTAATTTATTTAATTTTTCATTGAAGAAATGTATTTTATTATCGAAGAAATAATTATTAATGCCCACAAAATCATGGTGCAAATATATTTGATTTTCTCGAAAAAATTTGATATTCTCGAAAATTAAGAATCATTTTTTTCTTGATAAGATAGAATTGGTGAAACCATCCTACGTTATAGATAATCATACTAACTTAAAACAAACGGAACACAGCCTGAATGTATAAATTTATTCAGCCTTTCCGGAGCTCTATAACAATTATTGAGACTTTTTAGGACTACCTTTTTTATCATGTTATATGTAAAATTTTATGTTGTTTAGCGATGAAAATATTATTACTAACGTGTTTAAATATATACTTTTTTTCTGTTATAGAACCGAATAAAAATTGTGTTTTATTATTTTTTTCATTGCTAAATATATTTTAATATATTATTCTAGGCACAGTCGTTTGCTTGAAATGATTATCACGAGATACAAATATTTTCACGAAATATTCATTCATATCATTATATTTTATGAACGTTTTTCTTCAAGCTTTTGGCTTAAAGTAGTCTGGGTTGAGGCTGTTGCGAACGTGATAGAATGAAATTAAATAATATAGCGTCGAGGGCCATGCACTCAGATTCATTATTTAACCGGAACTCCAGCTTCATTTTTATTCATTTAAAAATTCATAATTTTTATGAATGCAAGGCCTCTACTCACTTGATTATGTAATGTCTTCCTTTTAAAATATCTTCATATATTTAGAATTAGTTTTCTATTATGATTTATTAATTAAATTACAACATTAGACAATATTACGAAATTATCAAATAAAATGTCAGGAAGTTGATTCGGATTATTTATGTAAGGATGAACAAGTTTCTAATTACATTTAAATTTGGTTCATTTATTAGAGTACGATTTGGAAGCTTCAAAAATCTCAATAGAATTAATGAAGCTTTTAAACAGTTTAATTATTAATTACAATAAGATTTATTATTAATTATTTTGTAAATTACATCGGCTTTTCTCGTTTGCTAGAGTATCCTGCATTCATTCACAGGTTTCTGTTTAGTAAAGCATTCATTTCAATCCATATATTCAGGTTATATTACAGGTCTTGTTATTTTTTCGGATATATTACCAGGCCGTCAACAAATGCGTTTTCTGATATTTCTACCATTTCCTTCATGTCTCTATACCCCACCTTCAGTTTCCTTACTTTACTCTTTACTATCTTTATTATATCGTCCATAATCTAACGAACAAGGCTGAGCTGAGGACTCATCCTTGTCTTAAACATTCTTGAGTTAAAACTCCTCCAGTTGTAGGTTTCCTATTATCACATAATTCCTTGTATTCCCATAAATACTTGCATCGCTGTAATTTTCCGTTCACTCTTCTCCTTTTTAAGCTGTTCCACACTTTTTTCCTTGAGACGCTCCCGAATGCTTTTTCTAAGTCTATGAAGGACACAAATATCTTGGCATTGGGATATTTCTCTATCAATTGTTTTATAGAGAATATAGGATCTTGTATTATACCCCTCTGCCTTTCCTGAACCCGCTCTAATTGTGTTTCAGTTTCTTTCATTAACCTTCCTCCTAGTATCCTTTCGTATATTTTCGATATTATGCATAGAATATTAATGCTTCTATTGTTAATGTACGAAATATAGAAGCATTAATCCCTTCTGTCACCTTTTTTTGTGGAGTGGTAGTATTATCCCTGGCTTTCAATGTTTTCATATTTTTCTTCTTTCCATGCTTTATTGTACAAACTAGTTAATATTTCCAGACCTTTAGTTCCCAAGCTCTTAACCATTTCTGTAGTTATTCTATCCTGACCTCTTGCTTTACCTCTTTTTAACTTTCTCACGGCTTCTACTACTTCTTCTATCTATATATCGTGTTGTTCTTGGACTTCTTCATTACTTTCTATTTTTCTTTCTTCGCTTTCTGTTTCTGTTATTTCTCGCGTTTGTTGTATCGTTAATATTTCCTCAAAGTATTTCTTCCATCTCCTCGCTAGGCCTTCTTCGTCTCCCAGTACGCTTCTGTCTTCGGTTTTTATATGGTTGACCTTAACTGGTTTTCTTTTCCGAAGATCTATGATTACTTTAAAGAATAGTTTTTTGTTTCTAAAACGGTCTCTCTGCATTTTTACTCCAAATGCTTCCCAAGATTTTTGTTTCGCTTTCTTCACCAATTCCTTGATTTTGTTCCTATGTTCTTTGTATTTCTCGTACTTTGTATTTCTCCGTTGTTATGTTTCCTAAGTAATCATTTCTGTTTTTTTGATTTATACTTCTTTCTTCAATTGATCATTCCACCAATGACGTTTGCTTCTTAAATTCGATATATTTGTTAGTTCCGCATACTTCTGTTGCTATTTTTATTAGCGTATCTCTGATATACTTAGGATACTCTCTGATATACTTAGCGTAGGATTGTACGTGTTTGTTAAGTTTTTAGCTAACTCAGATTCTACTTCTCTGCGTTGAATTCCTTCGGTGTCTCTTCTTCTAATTCTTTTAATTCTAATTCTTCTAATTCTTTCTTCTTCTTATGACGCTCTCTCCTTTTGAAGGTTGGCGATCCACATAGCTAACATTGCTCTAGACACAGCAGCTCGAAAGATTTCAATGAAATAATGGAACCCAAACTATCTTCTGAGGTCTTTCAACCAGGAGTTCTGATGTCTACCAACAGATTTTTTCCCTTGAATCTTTCCTTCAATTATTACTCACAGCAGTTCATACTTATTGCCTCTCGTAATGTGGCCTATGTATGTAGTTTTTCTTTCTTTAATGAGGGCCTTTAGTTCTTTCGACTTCTTCATTTGTCTAAGCACTTCTTCATTCGTAATTCGTTGCACCCATGAGATGCGGAGCATACGGCGATATTACATACATTTGAAACGCCTCAATTTTGTTTTCAGTTGCAGAGTCCAGGGTCCAGCATTCACATCTGTACAGCAACACGCTTGAAACATAACATCTAATCATGTGAACCCTGAGCTCCAAACTCAGATCAGGACTAGTAAAAAATCTTCTCATGTTTATGAATGTTTTCCTGGCTTTGGATTCCGGAACGGATCTCTCGTTGCGGATCGCACTACGCGTTACTATGGTACCCAGATATTTAAATCATGAGACTTGTTCAATCTGATTGCCGTTAATCAAAATTGTTTCAGCAGTGGGTCTCTTGGAGAAGACTAGCAGTTTGGTCTTTGATATATTCATGTCCAATCCATGATGTTCACTATATTCAGTTATTTTATTATATATACACTATATATTATATTTTGTAGGTCTGATATGTTATCGGCAAGGACTACGGTGTCGTCTACGTATCTGATATTGGTGATACTTACTCCATTTATTTTGATACCTCGCATGTCTTCCGATAAAGCTTCTTTGAAAATTGCCTCCGAATAGAAGTTGAATAGGAGTGGTGACAATATACAGCCCTGTCGTACGACTCTTCCGATTGACACAGTGTCGGATGGTATTCTCCGTCTATTCTTACTTCGGCAATCTGGTTCCAGTAGAGATTCGTTATCAATGTAATATCTCTTTTATCAATCCCGGTTACGGATAATATTTCCACCATCTTTTGATGCTTGAAACCGTCGAATGCCTTTCGATAGTCAATAAAGCAAGCGTAGACAACTGTTCATATCTCTGCACCTCTGTTCTAAAACATTTAAGGCAAAGAGGGCTTCTCGAGTGCCTAGTCCGTTCTGGAATCCAAATTGAGTGTCGCCTATTTGTTCTTCGCATTTCTTGTATATTTGAGTGTGGATTATACTCAGAAAAACTTTAAGGATATGTGACATTAGACTAATCACGCGATAGTTGTCGCATTGTGATGCGTTTGTTTTCTTTGGAATCGTTTCTAAGGTAGACTTGAGGCAGCTGGGAGGTATCTTTCCTGTTCTGTATATGGTATTGAATAGTTCTAGCATAAGATCCAGTCCTTTGCCCTCTTGGGTTCTTTCCTTCTAATGGTTTTAAGTACTTCCATATGTACCTTATCTGCTCCCGTAGCCTTTCTGTTTTTCTGAGTCTTTAGCGCGTGGATGACTTCACTCTTTCTAATAGCTGGTCCATCTTCTCCATGTTCAATTACTACCCTGGGAATCTCAGGTCTGACATCATCAAAAAGCTCTTCCACGTAGCTCTTCCGTCTTTTTAGTTTCTCTTCGACAACAGTTATGATTTCATTATTAGTATCTATGAGAGTTCCTATTTGGCGTTTTCTTCCTACTTCAGCTACCTCCCTAACTTTCTTATGTACATTAAACGAGTCATGTTTCTGTTGTAGTTCTTCGATCTCAGTACATTTCTCGGCCAGCCATTTTTCTTTGCCTCTCTGCACTTCTTCCTTACAGCTTTATTGAGTTATTTATATTTTAACGGTGTGGATTTGGCCACCCTTCTCTGTGTCATAAGTTCTAAGATTTCATCCGTCATCCATTCCTTCTTAATATTTCCCTTAAAACTGCTAAATCTCCTGTTCTTGAATCTTTAAATTTTTTTCTTTTCTAATTCTTTAGTTTTTAAATATAGGTTTTCTATGATTTTAAAAAAAAAATCTTCTTCTGTAGAACTTCTTCTTCTTCTTTCGAATAGGCCTACTTTGGACCACGCTTGTTTAACTGTTGGGCTTTGACCTTTGCCCAGTATTGTCGCATCTTCTGCCGGTGTAACTCTTTTCTCTCTTCTGTCCAGGGGGTACCTTTCCTTCTAGGTTTTTCCTGAAATCCACGGACTTCCTTTAAGGTGCGTCTCTCAGACTGTCTGTTTTTGAGATCTGATATTCCCAGTTCTTTAATATCCTTTTCGGTCTCTGTCAACAAAGTGGTACGAAGCTTCTTGTTTTGCCAGAAGGCGAACAGACGGTTGGTTAGTCGGTTTGGAGGCAATCTTGCAACGTGGCCATAGAAAGCTACCCTTCTTTTCCTTGCACAGTCAGAGAGCATCTCAATATGTTCGTAGAGTTGTGCCGTCTTCGGAATTCTCCATCTTCCTATACCAGGCCTAGGATCTTTCTGAGGATTCTCCTCTCTCTGATTTCCAATTTCTCTATTAGACCCCTTCGGTTTAAGGAAAGACACTCAATGGCATACACGGCTTGTGGTCGTAAGACTGATGTGTAGTGCTTAGGTTTCATGTTGCGTGACAGGCATTTCTTATTGTAAGTGTTCTTAGTCAGCCGATAGGCTAGTTCTAGCTTGCTGACTCTTTTGTATAATGATGCTCTTTCTGATAAGTTGGATTCAATTCAACATTCGTCGAAATACTTAAATTTCTCAGTCCTCTTGATTTTGTAGAATCATTTTCAATTTTAGTAGAAAAAAGAATCCTTCTACATTTTGTAGAACTATTAAATAGAATATATGTATTATACCTTAGTTTAAATCTAATAAAACATTTCAAAAATCTTGTAATGCTTTTAAGTTTGATTCATTGTAAAACTATTTAGATAATTAAAAAAATAGGAAATTTGAATAATATAGATTAAGAACTAACTAAAGAGAATTTAGAGAGACAACAAAAAAGATTAATTTGATTTTTTTTTATAGGAAATTTGAATAAAATATATTGTGAACTAACCAAAGAAGACTTTACTTTACTTTTGAAAGACAAACTTTACAGATGTATTTGATTTTTGCAGTAGTTTTCAGTTTTTCAAAAACATAAATTAAAACTCAAATTAGTCACAAAAAAATAGGCAACCGATTTTTCTATTTACATTCTCTGTTTATTTTTTCTTTAATTGAAATTATTTATACTATTGTCTCCTGTGAAACGTTGTATAAGAACTTACAGTTAGCGCATATCACTAGCATTACAACAACAAAAAAGTATGAAAGTTGATTATATAATTCACAACTTATATAATTACTATAGAAACAAGAAAAAACAATTACAGTAACTATAGAATTGGTGAAACCATCCCACGTTATAGATAATCATATAAACTTAAAACAAACGGAACACAGTCTAAATATATAAATATATTCAGCTTTTCCGGAGCTCTATAACAATTACTGAGTCTTTTTAGGACTACCAAAACAAATTTCATGTGAAATTTGTAAGTTATTCTATAGCTTTCAGTCCACCTTCGTGGCACCCAACAAAAACCATAAGAATAACTTTGTTTTTAAGATCATGTCTTTCCGATACCTTGAGTGGATAGCCATCTGTGGACGCGTTTCGAGATTTATCTCTCATCAGCACAGCTTTGCTTCCATGAACAACAATTTGTAAACCACTCACCTGAAGACCCAAGTGGTGATTAGGGTAAGATGTTTTAATTTTGACATTTTGTGAAAGAGACATGAACTTATTGATTGAACTGATAATTTAGAATTGGTGGTGAAACAATCCCACGTTATAGATAATTATATAAAAACATCACCACATGGGTTTTCAGGTGAGTGGTTTACAAATTGTTGTTCATGGAAGCAAAGCTGCGCTGATGAGAGATACTTCTCGAAACGCGTCCACAGATGTCTATCCACTCAAGGTATCGGAAAGACATGATCTTAAAAACAAAGTTATTCTTATGGTTTTTGTTGACTGCCACGAAGGTGGACTGAGAGCTATAGAAAAACTTACAAATATCACATGAAATTTGTTTTGGTAGTCCTAAAAAGACTCAGTAATTGCTATAGAGCTCCGGAAAGGTTGAATATATTTATATATTCAGGCTGTGTTCCGGTTGTTTTAAGTTTAAATTATATATAGAATTTGAAAAATATATTTTTTAAATGACTTAACCCGACAGTTTCTGTTTTCAATTTAGATTGAGTGCACTTAAAAATAATTACTTCATTGACACAATTATTCACAATTAGAATTGCATATTCAATCTGCTTAAAAATGGAGCAGCCTCGTTATGTGTTGTCATTATTTTTTGTCAAAAAAAAAAATGTTGGCACTAAACTGAAATATTTTCTCGGTAGTTCCAAGATACTCCCATTCATTCCTTACACGCTTTATCTTTTGCCAGGGACTTTGTGTATACACGATTATAGTTACTGCCGTAATAAAAATGTTTTATTTCCTTGCATCGCTTATCCTTTGAGTCCGTTTATCTGGCTACATGACCTATATTACATAAAGCAATCGCAAAAGGAAAATAGAATTATATTAAACGATTTTATTGAAAAATGGGTAGAATATTTGCAACTAGTATGACTAATATTTACGTATTTAGAAATATGTACTGTAAATGTAATTTGTATTGCCACATACTTATTAAAGTTAATTCATTTCAAAGTCTCTATTTTTCTTTTCTTCTTATTTGCGAATCAGTTTTAATATACAATATGAATATTTCGTCGCAATAGGGAATATGCATCAATTTTTTTATTTGTTTAATTCACTTTTTACTTCGTTTTAACATAGTAAAAATATAAATACTGTTGAAAGTGTTTAATTTTTTTTTTAATATATAAAATACCGTTTAAATTTGACATGTTTGAACGTCGCAGAGCACATTCTCATTCAGTGTTGTTTACTATTTGCCTAGACAGTTAAGAATTTTCAGTTTTAATTCACTATTTCGATAATTGAAAAAGCTAAAAAAAAAACATTTTTTCTATTTTGCGTCTATAATGGAGTCATTAAAGCACTCGTATGGGTTCGCTAATAGCTCGCCGAGTGCTTCAATAATATAATTTTTTAAGGTTGGCACCCTTGAAATTCAACAACGTGTCAGAAGTGTCAAATTTTCGTCGAGATAGTTTTGAGGTTAAGTGATGTGTAAAAATCGCAAATACACAAATTTAATTAATTAATGGTAATAAGCGATGTAACACATATTTAATTTAAATTCTTTTGAGCCACTTTCATTCATTGTTCTTGATAATTTAAAATCTCACCATATAACAAAATCGCACTAGGTAATGGAAAACACTACAAAACTATTTCACAGCAAAACAGAACAGTGATTATCGACGCCGATAAATGTCATAACCTGCACGTCACAGAGCATATTTCGATTCAATCAATGGTGATTCGTTTCTCAAATTTGAATTTCGCTAGCATATTTTGGATTTAAGTTTTTTTATTTAAGTTTTATGGCATTAAGTATTAATTAAACTAAATGAGAAAACAATGGTATAGGTGTAATGTTAAGATCATAAAGTATCGGGGGTAAAAAAATCAAGTAAATTGCATCACTTACATCACTTACATATTCATCACTTACATATTCTCTATTAGACGTGTTATTTATTAGTTTTTTGCAAATAATTTTTATTATCTGAGAATACTTTGTGTGGTAACTCGAAAGAATATTGTCATACTAATTTATTCTTGGATGAAATTACAGTACACCAAGAGTTCGCGAAACTTTATTGTCCAGTAATTATGTACTCGTTTGGTTAATAATATGTATTTTCTATAAAAAATATTATAAATGAGTTCCTTCAATATTAAATTCTTACAATAAATAAATAACAATAAAAAATTATATAATTCATAATATTTTACAATATCTGGACTGTCGAGTAAATAATATCTAACTTTAATTTCGTCGTGGAAATTAATATAGGAACGTACGCGAACCAGTAATATATGCGAGAATTAATTTTTTTTTGTAATTAGTGAAATCGGGCGATTAAGCGGGGGTTATTATGCGTAGAAAACTAAAAAAATATAGTATGTCCAGTCTAAAATTTGAGCGATCGGTATGTGTGTATAAAGAATGCTATAATACATAAAAAGCGTACAAAATAGACCGTTTTACGCTTAGTTAAACGCATGCGCATCCGCCAATTTAGAAAGGCGGGTTTCTGAAAGTTTTGGGCACATATTTAGTTATACGGCAAAAAGTTTGACGTACTTGACTCATGCGCACAAAAAAATGTCAACTATGAAAAGGTCTATTGCGTATGTCTAATTCTAACATATACATCGATCCCGAAAAAGCATATCACTAATGTATACGTCGATCGCAAAGTAAATGTTTTCTTGCACTACGGATCACCAGTATTCTTTGTATGGGCCAATGGTTGAGAAACATTGGTTGTAGTATATTTTTGAGTGTAGCATATTAGTTAAAAACTTAATATTGTAACAAAATAAATTTTAAAATTAATATATCTGTTTGTGTTTCGACTATTTAGTTACAACTTACAATTAGTTTGTATTTAGAAATTGAAACATGTGTGCTAGTTAGCAAAAGTTGATCTTAATAGCTTTATTATTTGAAATATAATTTGTAACATGTTATAATGTAATGAAGTACACTACTTAGTACTTAAATTTTCACACGAGTTAAAATTATAACTTGTGTTATAATATTAACTCGTAAAATTTAAAGTAACGATTAGATTGCCTTTAAAAAAAGTTTAATTTATTAAAAAAGTAAACTTTATTTTTGAATTCCAGTGTAATAATAAAATATTTCTCCATTTTATAATAATACTATATTATTAAAATATTTTAATAAGGATTTATTATCCACATATTATTTTGATACAATTGTTTCAAACATTTAAAAGGCGAAAACATTTTGTTGATTGCATCATTTTTAAATTGAAACCAAGAACATTCGGAATTGTTTTCGATTGGTACATTTTGTTTCATTTGATAGTTTTAAGGAATAATTTGCACGTATTTACATTAATATATTTGCCTGTGCAATTTTTATATACCATATACTATCACACCGACACGTAGGTATGATAGTTTCGAAAATAGACCAATGTTTAAAAATAAGATTCCCAAGTCTTATTTTGCTTTATTTGCCGAGTAATAAATCCATTAATCAAAATAATGATTATTTCTAGAGAATTTAAGTAATTGAACAACTTTCGTTATCATCAACTTTATTTCCAGCAAGGTATATTAGTTCTATAATAAGTTGCCCCCTTTTCCGTATAAATGTTTAAATTAAGTATTCAAGAAGGGGGAAGAGTAATAAAAAACTGTAGAAATTTTAGCAATATGCAGCGTTTGCACATTTTGCTTATAATTAGACAAAAAATATACGGGTTGGCTGATGTTACATTCTTCATAAGATAAATACCTAAAATAAAAAGTTTAACATCGTATTATACGCCAGTCGTCTTATATACCGGTAGTTTTCTGGCCGCATGTAACTAGATACGATTCTTGATCTCACAATAGTTTTATTTAAATCTAATATTTTTTATTATAATCTACTGTAATGCGTTTCAAATATTTTTTGCTTTCTAAGAGTTCAGTTTGCAAGCTTCTATTTCAAAAGCCCTAATATTTGTTTTTTTTATGCCGGTAATAAATTCGAACATTTTAGTTTTGTTGGACCTATTTAATATAGCCAAAATTGTACTCTGAAAATTTAAGATTTATTTGCGATCTACTAAAAATGTTGCTCATCCTCCAGAGTTAGAGAATCTCTAATCTAAATTAATATTTTAATGGTTTATTTTCTTCGTATAAAATTTCAGAAACAAATGTTTATAAAATATTTTTCTTTTAAAATATAAAATCGTTCTGCAATTATGGAATTACCTGGAGACAGTTGAGCAAGATTAAAAAGTTATTATTTTACAACAATTATGCAAGATTTTGAGATTGTCGCGGATAGATATGTTGATTTGATTTCTCGGGGATTCCGCGTTGATGTTGAAGGATGGTTCTGATTTTCGACGTTTCAACGAACTAACATTTTCCATTCTCAAGAGATATTTACGTCCGTGCGGGTCAGCGTCAGACGTATACTTCCCAATGAGGGGTCCCCAGAGATTTCCAATGGGGCTCATGTAGACCAAGGGCTTATCCATTTTTTCTAAATATAAGTAAAAAATCCATATAAAATATATCAAATTGTTACAATAAATAGGAGAAACTTTATTTCATTAAACAATTCCATATTTGAACAAAATTGTATTTGATTGGATATGGATTTGATATGAAACGACCGTTAATTACCTATAAATTCGGTTCGTTCGCTATTTCGATAATGGGAAAAGCTAAAACAAACAATAAAATTTATAGATATTGTCCATAAAGGGAATACAAAAATAATATTATAAATTATAAGTATACCAGATAAAGTGTTTGGTAAAGTCCTAATCGAGATAACCCAATGTATAGTCCACCCTACCTACATATTTTGCGCATGCGATACAAAATATTCTGTCATAAATCTATTTTTGGTAGATTGTTCGATTGTGCTTTAACAAAACCACTTTATATAATTTATGTCACTATATACCAAAATCGCACTAGGTATTGGAAAACACTACAGAAATATTGCATTGCACAGCGAATATCGACGCCGATAAATGACATAAGGTGCACGTCACACAGCATGTTTCGATTCGACCAAAGGTGATGCGTTTCGAAAATTTGAATTTCGCTCGCATAGTTTGGACTTTTTTTTAAGTTTTATGTAATTAAATACAAACTAAATGCGAAAATAATGGTATAGGTGTAATGTCAAGATCATATCGGGGGTAAAAAAATAAAGTAAATTTATTTTTGTATGTTCTTTATTACTAAATTAGATTTTAGTAATCTAGAAAGATTATCGATTTATATCGAAGATTATATTTTACCGAAATACATGCACAAAACTTCGCAGTTAGAGATATTTTAATCACAGTGGATTGGAGTAGAGAAGACTTGAAAAAGGGTTTTTTCAAGTTTCCTTGTTAATTATATATTTATCTAGATGTGAAAACAATTTTATTTAATCCAATCTAGGTTTTCAATATAGTTATTGTTTTCTTTACGTTTAACCACATTTGATGTGGTTAGCAGTTCTACCTTGTACTTCCTTTCACTAGCAGCTTTTCTTGGTTTCTTTATCCAATCAGGATATTTGGTGTATCTTGGGATGCCAGAATTGTATTAAAAATAGCTAAATGTTTTCAATATTATATGATAGGATAACTGCAATATCTGCTTACTTAGGGGTTTTAATGCCCGCTGTTAACTTTTATTACTAGTTCCAAATCGTACATGCTTCCTTATAAATGATGTGTCGCAGGAATTGAATATACACGAGAAAGTATGTTGGATTGACTAATATCTGTTTGAATGTCTATTATTTCTTCTGGATTAATTTTCCCACTCTGATTTCTGCACGTTGACTTCAAATATAAGTTTTATATATTCGGAGGTCTTCACTATCTACTCCGACCACAATAAGAACCTCAAAACGGTTGTTTATTTAACTCGTATCAAATGTTTTCTCCTGATTACCAAATAATGCGGAGACATCATTTTGTTAGTTGTGATACTTTGGTAGTCTTAAATTGAATTTAAAAGATGCCCTTCTTATATCAAGGATAAGTTTCTCAAACCGCGAATCATCCAACTTGTTCGAAATTTGTGCGTTACAGTCGTGAATTTTGCGGAGAAAGGTACTGAGAATGAGTATTAAAAATCAGTATTTGGAACACTTTTTATTTTTCATAAAACTTACTAAATATAAGGTTTATAAAATTTCGAAAAATCGAGATATGTTTAAAATATGTATTGTTCGAATAACTGTTGGTCGGCTAACGGAAGGTTCTATTATCCCATTTTTGCCCAAACGCGGAGGAAGAAAAATAACAATAATTTTTTTGTAGAAACCTATTAATTTAATAAAAAAATAGTAAATGCTACAGAATTTTTTTCTTTTTTTATAAACATAAAAGAGAATGGGGTGTATGTACTCAAGTGGGTACACTGGGAAGATCTGCGTTTATTGCATATACATATTATTAGATGGAGTAAAAATGATAAAATATTGGTGTACCTGCCTGTGTACAGTGGTCAAAAATGGGTTAAAGTGAATATTTAATCAATTAGATTGATTTATAATTATACAAGTCATTTACAATTTACCTTGTTAATCATGTAATATAGGTGCTTTACTACCCAGGTAGCTGTGTGAAGTATTTCCTTTTCAGTTAAGTTTCAGCATCCAGGTGTGTGCTTTTTCTCGACAATTCTTGATAATTAAGATTTTGACGGAATTATTTTCGATAATATGGAATTATAATGAACATTCATTCTATTCTAAATTATCTGTGCAATATTTTATGGTTAAATATATTTCATATAAGAAAGTGGTAAAGCCTGGATAAATTAATAAATGGGAATTTATCCGTAATTAACCGTAAAATTGAAATGTGTGTTAATAATCGTGCCAATAATAATAATAATATAAGTATAATAAAAATTAATGAACACATTTTATTTAATAATAATTTTTTTTTATTCATTACGGCCAACTATGGACCACGTTTGACAGTTTTTACGTTATTTTTTTTTGTCTTCACTCTCTGCCAATATCTCTTCATCCTCTCTCCCGCTTCCTTTTTCTGTTCCTCCGTGTAAAATCTTCCTTTTCTCATTGACAATTTCCCTATCTCCTGGAAACCTGTAAACTCCTTAATTAGTCGCCTCTCTCTGTCTATTATGTCTTCTTTCTTTCTCCCCCATCTTCGTCTTCCTCTTCCTTTTCCTTCATCTTCGTCAGTCTGGTACTGTTCATCCTTACCGTGCCCACAGTGCCCATAAAACTGTATTCTCCTTTTTCTCATTAGAACTACAATTCCTTCTGTCTTCAGGTATAGTTCTTTCTTAGGTTTTTGTCTCCTCTCTCCTTGATATTTGTACCTAGGATTTTTCGGAGCATTTTCCTTTCTCTCCTCCGGATGTCTTCGAGGCCACTCTTCCCAATCACCTCTAGTGTTTCTGCTGCATACAGACATTCAGGTCTGACAACAGTATTTAGGTGTCGGAATTTAGCCCCAAAGGATAGACACTTCTTGTTGTATATATCCTTCGTAAGTTGATAAGCCATTTCCATTTTTTTCTCGTCCGCTCTTTGATGGCATCCTTATCCTGTCCTGTAATTTTTCTCCCTAGTACTTAAAACACTTAACTCGCTTTATCTTGGCTTCTCTCGACTCCAAGTGGGGAGGAGCGTCTCTGATGTGGGTCATAAATACATTCTTCTCAAAAGAAATTTGAAGCTCAGTCTTCTTGGCTATCATCTGGAGTTCTGCAGTTCTTTTTATCGCTGTTTCAACACCGGTAGTGAGCATCACAACATCGTCGGCGAATGCCAAATAATCCGTTCTTATACTTCCTTTACCCCTCCCTAACCTGAAAGCCTCTTTATCCGAAATTCACTTCGTCCATTCTCGAATAACTTTTTCTAAGACGCAGTTGAATAATATTGGTGATAGCCCGTCGCCTTGTCGTACGTCAGTTTTGATTTCGAAAGGATCTGACAACTTTCACCGAAACTTTATTTTGGTGAAAGTATTGCTAGTCGTCTTTTGAATTAGATTCTTCGTCTTGTTGTCCACTACAAATTCCTCGAGAATCGCCAATAAGGTCAATCGGTCAATGGAGTCATAGGCCTTCCGGAAATCCACAAAGACGGCGACATATTTATTCTGCCCCAACATCTTGTACTTTATGGTATTCTGCAGGTTGAAGATTTGATCCGCGCAAGATCTCTCTTTAGGAAAGCCTGCCTGGTATTCACCCAATTCAGAATCCAATAACCCTTCTATTCTTGTCAGTAACGCTTTCGAGAAAATCTTGTAAGTAACTGAAACAAGAGAGATGCCTCTATAATTATTAACGTCCATCTTGTCACCCTTGCTTTGAAGGGGATGGATCAAAGTTATTTGTTAGTCGGCAGGGATCCTCTCAGTTATGCATGTGATCTCAAGTAACCGAGTGAATGATTTTACGACTCCCGCAGATCCCAGTTGTAGGAGATGAAGCGACGATACCATCTGCACCAGCAGCTTTGTTGGCCCTAAGTCCTTGAATAATCCGGAAAATATCGTCTTCGTCAGGAGGCAATGAATTGGGAGGCAATGAATGATACTTCTGGTGGTTCCATTTTCAGGTTTTCTTGCGGACTACCACAGTTATGCAGTGAGTCGAAATATCTGGCAAGGATGTCACAGTTTTGCTTGTCGGTCATTCCTAACCTCCCTTCTTCATTCTTGAAGCACATTCTTGGTGCCTGACAACCCCTTGACCGCGATTTGAACGTCCGTGTATTGTTCATTTGGAAATCTTCTTGCATTTTCTTTAGTTTATCTTATTCATATTGTCTCTTCTGAAAGTCCGGGCTGTATGTTTCGTCTGATTTCGGAAGATTAACAGATCATCATCTCGTTTCGTTGAGCTCCATTTCTTCCATACCTCTTTCCGGCGTCTCAGTGCGTCCTCACATTCTGCATTCCAACAATTTTGTCTTATTCGCTTTGTCTGAGGAATCCTTCTTCCAGCGGCACCATGGATCTTGTCTCGGATTACATCCCAATTTCCTGACGCGAGGTTCATAGTTCATCTCTGTAACATTCCCTTGCTGCATTATTGGATTTAATTTTTATAAAAATAATTTAAATTACATTTATACAAATTTAAAATTTCTATTTATGTAGTTCATTTTTATTGATATATATATATATATATATATATATATATATATATATATATATATATATGTATATATATATATATATATATATATATATATATATAAATATTATATATTTATATATATATATAGTGATATAGCTTATATTTACAAAAGTACATAGCAACAACGATATATATATATTGTTGGGCATACATTATTTATTGCTAAATAAATAATAATTATCAATTATTTGGAAAAACAAAACACATGGCCTCTTGCTGATTCTGGGAACTTTATCCGAGACGTTCCTCCCACAACATATTTTTGTTTTTATAGCAGATAAACAGTATTAAAATTATCAAAAAGTTATGGCTCATAACAGGATATAACAATGTTTAATCTAGAATTTTTAACTGACATTACTCGTTATAGATATGTGTTATTTATATTATTTTTAAAGAAAAAAATGTTGGATATATTTGGATTAATGTAAAATTTTCTTTATTTTCAGATTTGGTGCAATGCACAAACGAGCCAAATGTTTCCATTCCTCAATTAGCTAATTTGTTAATAGAAAGATCGCAAAATACGAATTGGGTGGTTGTTTATAAAGCGCTTATTACAGCTCATCATATCATGTGTTACGGAAATGAGGTAAATATTTTAGAAATATTTCTTTTTTGTAGAATTAAATATTGTCGGAATTTTCTCTATTATATGGATTGTAGTTATTATACATGGGGAGAAAGTAGATTTTATATAACTTGACTATATTTCCAAGGACAAATCAAAGAATACCATTAATATAATATTTGATTGTATTAGTGCATTCCGATAATTCTATATACAGTGCCATTCAAAATTAGATAAACTTTTATTTTTTTTCTGCTATCAGAAATAGAAGACAATTTTTAAAAATATACGAATAGGATGATACCATTACAACGTGGTAATCCATACTTACATTGAATTGAAAAATCCAGTATGTTTTAACCAAACCGAATCTTGTCTAAATTAAGTGTGGTTAAAACATAGTGCATTTTTCAATTTAGTGTAAAAAATATGTCCTATTTAAAATCACATGAAGTAAAAAAATATTATATTTTTAAATTGAATAAATTTGGTTCCATTCTAATAATGAGTGAAGTATTTTATTTTAGTTAATTAAATCGAATAATAATGACTTTGTAATGTCTTTACAGACAAAGTTGATCAATTGATAAGCTTATAAAGTCATTATTGACTTATAAGGCAGTTTTTTCACTATTTTTTAGTTTTTTTCGTAAATTTCCTAAATTTTTTAACAAAATTAATAGGATTTCTGATTTTTTTAGGAGTTTTGGCTACATGAAGATAATTCTAATTTGGGTACTAAAAATAATTTTTTACTTTCTTCTTTTGTCTCTTACGTCATATTTCTTAGAGCTCCGGAAAGGTTGCATATATTTATATATTCAGGCTATGTTCCGACTTTATTAAGTTTATATGATTATCTATAATGTAGTATGATTTCACCAATTCTAAATTTATCATTTAAATCAATAACCTGCTAACAAGGAGTTGTAGGGGTATATGCCCTGAGTACCAGGCTATCTGCTTTTCATCAAACGGGCCTTGGTTTTCGAGAAAATCGAATTTGAAATTTTACCGCCATATACCCGCTTTGTATACCCGTAACTTCATCTATTTAACAAAGCCTGCGTAACGCAGTTGTTTAGGTGTACGGCTTCCGTGGTAGAGGTACCGAATTCAAGTCCTGCTGGAGCGATACTTTTGTTCAATTTTGTTTTACAGATTATCAACAAATAGTGTAAATTATAGAATATTATTAAGGAACATTGAATTTTCAATTTTTTTAAATATGCATTTCATTCGTAGTTCGTGGTTGTTAAAAAAAAAACCCTCATCAAAGCATTGAAAACATTTACCCTAATGTAAATAAACAATCGGCCGTAATTTTCGAATTTGCATTTATTATCGTGTTGTTAGCAAATACCATAAAATTGTCGGCTTCGTTGGGAGTGAAGGGGGTTGAAATCAGTAAAATAACATCGTATAGAACATAAACGGACTTAAAATAATTGAAAAAATAAATTTTAACATTACCCGTGAAATACATGGAGCTGTAATATTTGAATAAACATAACAGAGCAACCGTGGTTGAAATATTTGAAACTTCAACCACGAATTACGAACGAAATGCATATTTAAAAAAATTGTAAATTCAATATTCCTTAACAATTTTCTATAATTTACACTATTTGTTGATAATCTGTAAAACAAAATTGAACAAAAATATCGCTCGCGCTGGACTTGAACTCGGTACCTCTACCACGGAAGCCGTACACTTTAACCCAGGGGTTCCCAAAGTTTTTCTTAGGCCGGCCAATTTAATATTACCGATTTTTTTGGCGGACAAAAAAACGGAATAAAATCAAAACAATAACCACGATTTTTTTTGTTTTAAATATGTGTAACTATTTCTTTTTTATTATTAGTATACTAAATTTAATATAAATATAAATTTTTAAATATATATTTATTAAAACAAAAAAGTTGCTAAAAAACATCACGTGATGAATGGACGACCCCTTGTATGTCCGTCGAATGTATTCTTAATACTGCTTGTAATTGATTATCATTCAATTTTGATCTTAATTTCGACTTATTTATAATAATAATTGAAATTTGTTTTCTCAAATATAAATGTGTGCTCCCAAATTATGAAAACATTTGTTGAGTATGTTTTCGTATTTTCGGATAATTTACGCATGATAATCCTTTATAACAATCAATTAAGGAATTGTTCCGATAGAAATTCTTAGCATTGATATGTTCCTCTCATTCTATCAATTGAAAATTGCTTGTCTTAAATTATTTCAATTTTATTAACAGTTCTGTATCTATTTGAGACTACTATATTATGTTTCTGTACAAAAGTGTAATAACTAGACTAGACATACTTTAATAATTTTTTAAATATAAACTAAACAATATTTTATTAATACAAACGCGTATGTTTATTTCTACAAACTTTACAAGCTTTATTAATACAAACGCTTATATTAAAGCTCTGTAAGAATTAAAAAAAATATTTTATTATATCTTATTTGTAATATTTATTTTACTATTTAATTATTATTTTTTTAATAAAAATATAATATATCGTATCGATATCGCGGACCAAATTCACGGGGTTTTCTGGCCGCATTTGGCCCCCGAGCCTCACTTTGGGAACCCCTGCTTTAACCAATGCGCTACAGACGCTTGGTTGGAAAATAGATGAAGTTACGGGTATACAAAGTTGGCTGGAAAATTTCAAAATCGATTTTCTCGAAAACCAAGGCCCGTTTGATGAAAAGCAGATAGCCTGGTACTCAGGGCATATACCCCTACAACATATTTGAAACGCATCAAAATCCGTGATTTACAGTATTGATGGTCCCCTTGTAAGTTCATATCTCTCTCACAAAATGTCAAATTAAAAATATCTAACCCTAATCACCCACATGAGTTTTAAGTAGGTGCTTTACAAATTGTTGTTCATTAAAGCAAAGCTGTACTGATGAGAGATAAATCTCGAAACGCGTCTACAGACGGCTATACACTTAAGTTATCGGAAAGACATGATCTTAAAAAAATTTAATTTTTCTGATTTTTGTTGAGTGACAGGAAGGTGGACTGAAAGCTATAAAATAACTGACAAATTTCACATGAGATTTGTTTTTGGTAGTCCTAAGAAGAGTCATTAATGTTATAGTCATATAATGTTATATATTCAGGCTGTGTTCCGACTTTATTAAGTTTATATCAGTGGTGTGCAAACCATGGGTTATGTCGCCTAAATAAAAGAAATGTATTTGTAGTAAAACAGTGAAATTAAATTACATTATTTATAAAAATAGAACTATATTTTTTTACGAAAACCAGTTTCTATTTTAATACCTAATCAGAACGGTAACAATGCTAGGCGCCCTTGGGATATAATTAAATTGGACATTTATAAATTAAATTAACGATGGATTGCGTATTTAGTGTTATTTTCTTTAATTTTTATTTCATAAAGAAATCTTTAAGCTATTTCGATCGAATATATTGTATCTATTTGTGTGTTTGTATTATGTTGCTGTTCTAATTGTATTTTATAATGTATTTTATCGTGAACTTATTTTATCTATAATTATTTTTTGACACATATGTGCTTAATAATGTATGGTCATAATTTTGTTCTAGTACACATAAGATAAACAAGCAAAAACACCGTAAAAAGAACAAACAAATTATTAAATAGGATGATTACGACCGTTACTACCTGGTAATACATACTTACACTGAATTGATAAATTCGCTATATTTTAACCACCCCTAATATGTACAAATATTTCATAACTTATTAGTCACAGTTATATAAATTACACAGTTATAAACATTTAACACGACTCGAGTTTCGACGTTTTTGAAGATGGGTGGAAGAACAAATGAATGAAGGATGATGAAGGAAGGATTAACGAAGAGATTTTTTTGAAATTATTAATTGATATTTTGAGGAAAATGACCTTAACTGGACCCACTGTGTTGCGGTTTGCACTAATGGTGCTGCAACATTAACAGGTAGCAACAAAAGACTAAGAGGGATAATAAAGAAAATTACTCCCCATATATTATTCAACCATGGCATGATACATAGACAAGCTCTTGTTGCAAAAGACATTGATGAACAATTGCACAAGATATTACAGCATGTCATTACTGCAATTAATTACATTAAAAGCAACAGTCTAAACAGTCGTCTCTTTTCAATACTCTTACTCAATACTTTATGAAATATTACATACCGAAGTCAGATGGCTCTCACGCGGCAAAATATTGCGACGTATTTTCGATTTGAGAAACAAGGTTTACAGTTTTTTGATAGAAAAGAAACATATATTGGCACGCTCATTCAATAATGAAGATAGGCTTGAGAAAACTCAGTTTTATTGACATTTTCGAAAAACTTAACAATTCTAATTTGAGTTTACAGGGAGAGAGTACAAACATTTTAATATTGAGCAGTAAAATTGAAGCTTTTGGAAATAAGCTGATACTTTTAGAGAATTTAAAAAAAAACAACACAGGCTCTTCCCGTGCTTGATGTTCCCGTGCTTTTCAGGTTTTACTAAAGAAACGAATTTAGATTTCTAATTATTTTAAAACATCATTTCCCATCATTTGATAAAATTTTGAGGAAACTTAACGAAAAGTTTTGCAAAATTTCCAGATAATGAAATAGGTTGGATCCATTGTCGTTTAATTCCAATATCCCTTTAAATGAAAAAGATTATTTGATGTTTCAAGCGACGAAACCCTGCGCATTCAATTTGAGTCTCAGATATGCCAAAAATTTTGGTTATTGATTGTAAACGAATATGCCGATTTGGAAAGAGAGGCAATCAATATTTTAATTCAATTGCATCTACCTACTTATGTGAATCCGGCTTTTCAAAATTAGTCGCCATTAAAACAATATATCGACCTCGGTTGGATCCTAAGGAGGACTTACGGCATGCGATTTCCAGTATAAAACCGAACTTGTAAGCAGTCATAAGCTGGTTGCAAACGTATACTTCACATTGAATTCTATGGTTTTATTTTTCTTTAAAAAAATATTTATACTCATTGGCATAAATAAAACCATTGTTTCAGGCAGAAACATACATGGTATTTTTAGAAGAGGGTCAATGAGTCATCAGATTTTAATTTCTAAATGCAAATATTACGCTTTATACTAATACTAGACTTACTAATATTTGCTACTTTACTAATATTTGCACGTAGATGCGATTCATTATCTGAAGTTCTATGGTATCACAACTCTTATAGCATTTTTATGATGGTGTCTAAGTTTGCTGCTCTATTTGGGGGTGTATTTGGCTGTATTTTCTCAAAACACTTTCAACAAAACTCGTTTAAAAACACCCTGTAAACTTAAATCCCAGAAAGAATTTCACTTTACCTTTACCTATGTTAACGATTAAAAAAAACGTCTACTGTCGATATAGGGGTCGCGACAAAATTTTACACAAAATGGGGGGTCGCCAATGAACAAAGTTTGCGCGCACCACTGGTTTATATGATTATTTATGATGTAGTATGGTTTCACCAATTATAAAATACTATAGTCGTATTTTAAAAACTTTGTTTTAAATTAAATTAGACATATCCTAAATGACTAAAAATTCCTCAAGTAAACCTAATAATTTCTATAAAATTGCTGTGTTTGTAAAATTTAAAAACATCATTAATTATGGGTTCTAGCTCGAGTTTTGATTAGTACTGTATACTGATTTTCATATTTAGATTTTCAAATTCGAATTATTTCGAGCATCACTTAAGCTGTATTTCAGGGGTTACCAAAGTTTTACAGTTCGCGGCGCACTTACAAGTTTAGTATTTTGTCTCGGCGCCCTAGCTAGTCGAAATGAGATACAATGGTGCTAGGTCGATAGGCAAAACACTAGGTCGACAGACAAAAATTAAAAAACATCCACAATATTTAGCAGAGTTTTGATGTTTGGATTGCGCCACTTGAATGTATTTATTATTTAAGAAAAATAGGAAATAAAATACAATGGCAAATTAATCAATGTGACTTGGGACTTTGGTGATCTCCACTCATTTTTTCAAAGCTTGGGATAAGACTTCACACCGTTACTCTCATTTCTTGCTCCAATTGATCTTTGAGCGATATTTTGCACTTTATTTCAGCAACAGCTGAAAATCCGGCTTCACATAAATAAGATGTTGCAAAGGGAATGAGAATTCTTAGAGCTTTTGAAGATAAACTTGGATATTCATTTTGGACCGATATCCAAAAACTCCAACACATCAGATCACGAGAAACTTGTTTTAAGGCTGCTGTCGGAAGAGAGTTCAATGAGATACTCTTTTATCTATGATATGATACTCTTCTTTTTCCAAAGTGAAAGAAGGGATCTTTGATCCACGCAAATTTTGCGACATCGTCTTCGGCAAAACCATTCAGTGAGCTTCGAAAGGTGTTCTGTAAAACAGGACTTCATGCCTTGTGAAACAACATATTCATTGAAGGCTGTATGTTTATGCAATTTCGGGAAACAATCTGAACTTCATTATTTTTTCAACAACTGTAGTTTTTTTCCTAAACGCCGCTATCGTTTCCATAGTTTCAAAATGTGCATGTTGCAGAGACAGTTTCATATTATTCAGTTCGTCAAATATATCACACAAATATGCTAATTTTAACAAAACGTCTGGTTCGGCAAGACCTTCATGGGACTTGCAACTGTACCAAGAACTTTTACCACTCGATTATAATAAAAGACTGGCCTTCTGTCGGTGGTTCAATGAAAATATGAAGTGTTACCGGATATTATCAATAATTTATTATCATTAATTCCAAAAACATGCGCATGTAGAGTGTTGACAACTCACATTTTTTTTAGAGAGACCCCACTGCATCCAATCAAAGTTGGTGTGTGGGTATCAATGTCAAAATGCAAAATTATCGGTCCAATATTTTTCGGTGATAATTTAAACGCTGCCACTTATAGAGTCACTATTTTGCAACAATTTATTAGCGAACTTTATGATGATGAACTCCAAAATGGCTTCTTCCAACAAGATTCTGCTAGACCGCACATTGCCCGTGAAACATTAAATTATCTTCATGAATTCTTCGACGACAGGCTAATAAGCAAAGACCGATTTCCACCACGTTCTTGTGATTTAACTCATCTGGACTTTTTTCTTTTTCCATATTAAAAAAAAAACAGTATTCAGCAGTCCAGTGCATACAGTGGAAGTGCATCTGGGAAACAATGTAATAAGAAAAGGTGAAGAGATAAACAACACAGTATTACAAAATGTGTTCGATAACATAAAATGGCGAATTAATTTGTGTATTCCTGAAAATGGACAACACATTCAACATCTGTTGTAATGTTTGTTCTTCTTTATTAATTTTATAATACAAAACACTATAAAATAAATCAGTGTTAAATTTATGAGAAGGCGTTTTATTTAAAACTAATGAAATTATTGAACTTAACACTAAAAACATTGCGACATAACCTCAAGACCACTGACAGCTACTTAAAGATGAAATTTGATAATTTGTTTAATTTTATATGTGTCAATTAAGAAATGACCTATTTCTTCAAATTCATGGCAAGAGCGGATTCCAAGACTTTTGGGACTCACATTATATTGTGTGACACGGGATGAAACAAGACGATTTCAGGCCGGGTGGTGTCAGCCCTCGCTTAGCTCGGGCTCGGCTCGCTAACTTCACCCTCGCCTGAAATTGTCATGTTTCATCCCATGTCACACAATATATTTTTCATATAACCTGCAACTTCTTTATTTTAGTTTAATTAGTAAAATTAAAATATCTGACAGTTTAATTAATGGTAAAAATGACAATTATAAATTTTTTTCATAAACAAAAACATTCTACCGGATCCAAAACAGGGCTACAGAACATCATTCAGCGGGCAAAAAACCATCGGTTTCTTCCAACGGGAACAAAATGATCGGTTTCTTTGGCAACAGTTGCATTAGTCTGAAATTGACTAGTTGCGGTTGGCTCAGCAGGCATTGAAACTTGCAGTTTCAATGTAGGTTATATGAAATAGTATATAGTGCAACAAAGGCGGTAAGTTGTCAATTGCTCACGAGAGCAAAATGAACGAACGCACGAACGAATTAAGTGCGCTCATTCTCTCGAGAGGGCAATTGACAATACCGCACGAGTTGCAGATAATATTTTGTATTACTCATGAGAGGGGACGTATCTTACAAGTTTGGGGTCCAAGGGCCATAAAAAAAAATAGAAACAAAAATGAAGATTTTTCAATTGTCTCCTGTGGTGTGGATTCATCATTACAACTTTCACCAGACTCCGGTATCACCATTTACACTCATTTTAAAACGTTTTCTTAAATTTTTATTTTGTAATGAAAAAAAATGTCTGTCACTTCACGTCACTTTTTTAATATTGAGGTTTTTATTGTGTTTATGTTATTTATTCAATTGTTTTTCTTAATGTAACTTTTTTTAATGCGATTTTTATTATATATTTGCGTGCGTTACCCAAGTTATATGGTAATAAATGACTTCACAAAAACAGCCATTTGTCGCACTGAAAAACGGGCGCCAAGATAGTACTTATCCCGCATGAGTAATTAAAATATATTTATTGTCATTTTATTAGATTAAACACTTTATTAAATAACGGCTTGCAACATGCGCGATTTGAATTGTTTAATTTGTACCCGCGAATACCAGTTTAGTTTTCGGAAAATAGTACATTATGTACAATTGTCCCATTATTCTCCTTGGCGCAGACTTTGGGAACCCCTGCTGCGTTTGCTTGCGTTTTACTTATAGAATTTAACGTTATATAAATTCTTGTTACCCAATTATCCGCTCTTGACAGTTTGGCATTTCACTGGTTTGCTTTTATTAAATAATCTGTGTTGTGACCTCTTGCACTTTCAAATCGATTTACTTTAAAACATTTATTCTTAATGACTATTTCGATTCTATAGAAATAATAGATTATTTCTATATTATGGTGACGATATTACTTAAATAATGTATACACTTTTATAGATACAGATTTTTTTTAATTGGTGAAGCTAATTTAGTTCGATCGTTATTCTGCGGCTTGAAATTTGTTCTCATATAGATTGTTTTAATACGTTGACCTAAAAAGAATACAGAAATGGAACAATGGGAAAATAAATAGTGAAAATAAATTTTTATTGCTCTGTTAAATGCAAATGTTTTCTTTTTTAATTAGAAATAAAATTTACGATATTTATAAAATTGATTTAGTATACACACGAAATCCATTATTTCCAGGAGCAATCAATTCTCTTGAATAACTTGCATACAATGTCTTAAACTATGACATTTGCAACTTTTTCCACTTTTATGGTGATGATCTAACTGGAATATTATATTATACTTAATTGTTTCCAAATTTTCGTTGTCCAGATTTTTTTAATTAATTTCATATTACGTATTACGTTTATATTACGTTATATAATCGAAATATTTATATAATTATGTCACAGTATTTCATATTTACTATTTATATGATGGCAAACATCTATAAGAATTAAATTGTACAATAACCTGCAATTTATCACAATACGTTATGTAGTTATTTTATTATAGTTAATACAATTTAAAATAATTAGGATCACAATAATTATCAATAATCCAACTACACAATATTTAGCTCCAAACAACGATCGGTCCCGTTTTAGGTTTGGCTAATTGTAAGTTAGGTTTCTAATTAGTTGAGGTTTTATTAATATACAAATAATACAAAATAATACATTTTGACACAATTAAGTATTCCAAGACATTTAAATTCGTTTAAGCCATCTAGATTTACTTAAGCCATCGCATTTGCATTTCGCATAAGCCATCGTTCCAAAACATCTACATTTGTTTATGTCACTAATACAATAGAAATTATCTAGCATTAACGCGGCTTAAGCGAGCTAACTGTCCTTTATCAACAATATGTTAATATAATTGCACCGAGATTGATTTGACTGGATGTTTTTTTCAGTAAGAACTAGTCTAGGTATTCTACCTCAGCTGATAAATTAACGGGTAATAGTGTAGGAAAATATTGAAAATAAAGTTAATCAATTAACGAGAAAGCCACTTAGGAGAATATAGATTAAACAACACCCTCATCAATAGTTAAAATGGTACCTTTTCCTTGTATAATTTACAGCCAATCTAGTCCTATAGAAGAAACAATACAAATTCTTTATTGCTATTATGTATCCTAACTATTATTAATTATTAAGACTTACTTAAATATTAAGACATACATTAAAATTAATAAACATAAAACAATTAAATAAACTGCATTTGCCGTTGAAACAAAAAGTAGGTTATTTTTGAACGTTACGTTGAAACAAGCATTTCTAGGTGTTATAATATTATTTTTTCTAAATACCATTTTGGGATAACAGAGATTTGAAACACTTTATTTCCACGTTTTTATCAAAACAGCAAGTGTTGAGAACATCAAGAAACCGTAATATATTATTATTCATACGATATAACAAACTATCTCAAACTATGTTTAGCACCGTGTTAAAAGTTAAAACAAATTTGTGTTTAAAGACTATTGTGTTAATAGAGAGCTGAGTGTACACGAATCTCTTTAATATGTTTTTTTTTTCTTCAAATTCAAAGTACTTAAATATAAATCTGATATCTGATACGTTACGTGTAAATCTGATACGTTATTGGAAAGCCCTTATAATATAGCCTTAGAAAAGGGATGATTAACAATTCACTGGTTGTTTTATTTGCGAGTTTAGTTTAAGCCGGCCATTCTAAGCAAATGGATTAGATTCTCAATTAACTGGTTATTTTTCTATTATTAGTAAATGTCTGACTTTTTTAAAGAAATTAAAAATAACTAGTTTTCAAATTGATGAAGTTATTGAATTAAAATAATAAAACCGTTATTCATTCTGTCATAACTATTTAAGTAAACCTGAAAACTACTTAAAAACTTAATAATAACTTAATAAGTCTGACCACAGCCTGAATATATAAATATATTCAACCTTTCCGGAACTCGGAATATTATTCAGTCTTTTTAGGTCTACCACAACAAATCTCATGTAAAGTTATTTATTAGCCTACAGTTCACTTTCGATTACACTAAACAAGAACCAGAAAAATAACATTGTTTTTATGATCATGTCTTTCTATTAACTTAAGTGAACAGCCATCTGCAGACCCATTTTCGATATTTTCATCAGTGCAGCTTTGCTTTTATGAATTATAACCTGTAAAACAATTACTTGAAACCCTCGTATATGACTAGAATATACATCTTCTATATATAATATAAATTCATTTTATATATAATATAAATCTTCTGTTACTTTAACAGAAGATTTCCGTGTAATTCCAGCTACTGACAGATTGAAGATATCGTAGTGATAAACTCCTATTTTTAATTACAAATATTATTTTGTCATTCATATTGGAAATTTTCATAATCAACATTATAAAGGGTATAGCCGGATTTATATATGAAATTTGCCCTCGCGGAGTTTTCTCATCGCACTTTGGGGATCGTTTTGGTACGAAATAAAAGTAATTCAGTCAAAATTTGAGCTCTTTATCTCGAGCTGTTATCGAGATATTAAAAAAAATCTGGTTTTTGGATTTCATTTTTTGTCCATAGTAAAATTGAATTTTTATAAACGCCGATTTTTTTTCCCAATACTTACTAGTAAAAGGCATGTAAAAAAAAATGTTATGATTCCAAGATCGAAGCCGATTTTTAAGAAAATAAATTAAACGAAAATCTTTTTTTTACCGTATTTTTGAAAAGTGTCATCCGCCAAATTTTGTCAGAAAATGTTTGCTGTACTTCTTTATACTCAGGATTTTTTTCATTTTTTCTTGATGTGGTGGAATTGTGGAAAACAATCTCAAAAAAATGAAAAACGATTTTTCTAATCGTTACTCTTTTTTTCTAATTGTTGAAAAAATTAATAAAAAAAATATTTGTCGACTACATATTACTACCCCAAACACTACCCCAAATAACTAAAAGAAATCCTAAAACATTAAAACTAAATTATGCAAAAATACATTTAAAAAAATCCTAATGTCACTCAAGCTCATTCATTTTTTTATTTAAATTAAAAACTGGGAATTCGAACGCTACAAAATCTTCCATATTTGGTTTAGCACGTCAACAAATGGTAGCTGGCTACTGTGATGAAGTGAACTCATTTGAAAACGACGTTTTGCCATTGAATTTTGGAATTGACGCCGTCAATAGAGAAACTTTACTTTCTAATACAAACATAGCTACAAAATTATATGAACTAAACAATGACCAACTGATATTTATTTGTGATGGAACATATATTTGCAATAAAAAAGTAGAAATAATGAATACCAGAGAAAATCATATTCTGCTCAAAAAAGTACATCTGTGCAAACCATTTACAATATGCAGTACAAATGGTTTGATTATAGATATGCTTGTGCCTTACACGGCTAATATGAACGATTCTGAAATTATGAAAATCTTCCTTAGCAATCCTAATGGTATCATTAAGTTACTAAAAATGAATATATTATCGTAGTAGATCGATGCTTTCGTAATATAACAGAATATTTAGAACAACTAGAATTCAAAGTGTTAATGCCGGCTCTTAAACCCGTTTTGATACCACAGTGCGTTGGGTAGTTGAAGCAGTTCATGGTAATATCATGCAAAAGTTCAAGCTTTTAGATCATAAACTAAACAAAAAAGTACTCCCTAAAACTTGAATGAAATCTCTGGAAAAAGAATTAAATCTCTGGTATTAGACAATAATGTTGTGATTGTGCTAATGGAAGGCGTACTATTGGATGTTGCTCTCACATTGCGGCGATTATATATTATCTTTCCCATGCTCGATGTTTGGCTAAAATAATAAGACCTGCCGAAATATTAAGTCGTTTGTTTATAAAAAAAATGTTAACGTTGATTAACTGACGTATTCTTTCAGTCAAAAACAACTTTTTATGCATTCTTCTAGCAATACCCTCCATAATCTGTAAATTCAGCGGTTTATTTTTTTTTTTTTGTATAAAATTATTCTAAATATTAAAATGTAAACTCCTAGGTGGAAAGACCTAGTGGTAGATAGCCTTTAATAAAAGTTTGTTTTCAATAAACATTTCTTCTTTTTTTTTCAATAACAAAATATGTTCATTGGAATGTAAAATCGTTTTAAATTTTTTTCACATTGTTACACCACATCAAAAAAATTGAGAAAATCCTGAGTATAAAGGAGTACAGAACACATTTTCTGACGAAATTTGGCGGATGACACTTTTCAAAAATACGGTCAAAAATTATTTTAGTTCTATTTCTTTTCTTAAAAATTGGTTATCGATCTGGGAATCATAACAAAAAAAATTTATCACGTCTTTTACTTGTATGTATTGGGAAAAAATCGGCGCTTATTAGATTTTAATATTACTATGGGAAGAAAAATAATATCGAATTTTTTTTTATTGAATATCTCGATTACGGCTTGGGATAAAGAGCTCAAATTTTGTTAGAATTATTTTTATTTGGTACCAAAAGGGTCCCCAAAGTACAAAGAGATCTCCGAAAGTACATCTACGGCAAATGCTATTTCATATTATTAAAAATAATTATTTAATCAAAAGGATGGTTGCGACCGTAACTATGTGGTAATACTATCTTTTTACCACTAATTTTTGTTGAAAATTGGTGATAAAAAGATAAGAATAAACATATAATAATAGAAATAGGAATTTTTCATTTCAGAATACTTTAATCGATCACTGCTTTAATTAAATCCATACTTTCAAATCCATGTTGCTGCAAATAATAAAATATTTTTTTAATTTCCTGATATTTATCTTATTGTAGTTTTACATTGTATATCGATATTTTTTTAAGACATACGTTAATATAATATACAAATAATATCTTAAAATTAACTTGTTTATATTAGTATTTAGTTTCTATTCAATAACCTTTCGGAAAAATCTAAATATAATGACTAATAACTATACTTATTGTAGTTTTACATTGTATATCGATATTTTTTTAAGACATACGTTAATATAATATACAAATAATATCTTAAAATTAACTTGTTTATATTAGTATTTAGTTTCTATTCAATAACCTTTCTGAAAAATCTAAATATAATGACTAATAACTATAATTTTATTATACTACACAGGTTTTCATATTTTCATTTCATATTCATTTGATTTAATGTATTATTTTCAATAACATACAAAGCTCGTTTCTCAAGATCCAGATTAAACATAGAAATGTAATTCTAAATATAAACATACCAGCCGCACCAAATCTATACATACAATACTGTATTTCAAACTGGGTCTGTTTTTGACATCCATTCTTGACATTATTGTTAAGATTCCGTCAAACAATATATATATATATATATATATATATATATATATATATATATATATATATATATCTTTAATTAAATCTTAATTTAAATTATTAAAGAAATAATAGAAATGATATCTAGAAATATAATCAGTATATCATCGCAATTATTACTTAATTTTATATATTTACAAATTGTATTGAGGTTTTTATAAAACGTCGCGGAATCAGATGAAACGTGCAAATCTTGTTCACGTTTTTAAAAACTTATATTAACTATGTACTTAAGTATTACGTTTTTAAAAACTTATCTAAAGGGTGATAAACTAATTATTGATTGCGTCCTGATTTTAAACAGCGATTATCAAAAAAAGTAAATAAGTTGGACGTCATATTTATTAACAAGTTACATGCTTAATCCTAACTTAACAATTAATACTTGAAAAATACATTGATTATATGACCGTTTGATTCGACGCATGACTGAGATCGATGCAACAAGGCACGCATTGCACACTGGCATATTTCTAGCGAAATCTCACCAATAGCTGGTCGAATGTTTCATTTTAAGTCTCCCAGGGTTTCAGGTCGGTTCTGATGAACTTTAGATTTAACATGACCCCAAAAGAAATAATTCATACCCAAAAAATCTGGAGAGCGAGGAAGTCACAAGTGATTGCCACGCTGGGAAAACTGACGACCAGGAAAGAACTCGCGAAACACTCCCATAGACATATTGGATACATGCGGCCATACACCATCTTGCTGATATTAAATATCGTTTATTGGTAATCGGAGTTGAGCGATGGCATTAAAAACGTTTGTAGCATCTCCACATTGCCTTAAAAGGTACGATTACTGTTACCTTTTGAGAATGCAGCGCTTCTTCGAATATAACTTGAGGGTTTTCGACTCTCCCCATACAATTGAAAATGTGCTTCGCCACTCATAATTATTTTGTTGACAAAAAATTAGATTTTTAGGAATTTTTGCCATTTGTAAGGTCGATAGCGTAAATGGAATTTTATTCAATTCTGTTTCTAACTTGCAAAGTATTCATTTCTGTTCTGACAGTTTTTTTTTCCTCTCTGTGAGTTTAGTATCCTTAAGAGAACCTGTTCGACGATATTTTTCTACCCATCTTGCAATTGTCCTGCAGTTTGGCGGTGCTGGAAAATGAAACTGTTGTTTGTCGAATCTACTTCTGAGTTTGAATAATAGAGTTCGTTCTAATAAAAATGCCCTTCACATGCAAACATTTGTTCAATCGTCCAAATTAAAAGTATGGCAAACTGTCCCACATCATCTTCTCTCACAACTCCCCTCACATCCATTCTCAACTATTTCAAGTATAAAATTCTACTCCTGAACCAAATAGACCATGTCCAAGACTGCCTATCTGAAATTAGAATATATAGTCCCAATATAGTCCTATATATTATAGTCCTAATAAAACATAATATTATAGAGCTACGAACACGTTGAATATAATTTATTTATTCAAGCTATATTTCCCTTTAGCAAGTTGGCCTAAATTTGTCCTTGGAAATGATTTGTAAGTTTGCAGAATTATAAATTGTTGTCACGGTTTTGGGGGAAATGCAATTCCTAGTCAGAGAGGGAAAATGCTTGGTACCCTTTTCAAGGACTAATTTTGGCTAACTTGCTAAAGGGAAATATATCTTGAATATATAAATATATTCAACGTCTTCGCAGCTCTATAATATTAAGTTTTATTAGGACTATAAACAATTCTCATGTACAAACAACTAGAGGTTTGTATGTCATTTCTATAACCAGCCCATTTTAATGGAACTAACGGAGCTAGAACTCGACTAGTTTATGGTTCCCATAAACTTGTCGAGTTCTATCATAAAGTCGCTATTGGTAACCATGCGGTCATTTGTTGTGTCTTCCTACTATTTTTCAGCATGTCAGGAAGATTTGAATGTTTACTTTGTGTTGGCGGTAAAATTTGGAAGCTTGTGCATGGCTCATCGTCCATTAATTCGATTCTACTTTTCTCTTTTGGCAGTAGAAGCTTGGTCATCACCAATTCCATTTGCAGACTAGCAATATCAATGTCAAGATGATATGATGTCACAAAGTCATGCAGCGTTACCAAACCTAATAGTTCGCACTGAACTTGTTCTTTAATTATTCAATTAAAAAACTTTAATTTATACCTTGGGTCCAAGTATGTAGCAAGCGAATACAGTGTGTTGCTTGGAAGGTCATAGAATCTGGAATCGATGTCTTCCATGTGCCGTTAGGCTCAAAATCGACACTTTAGCACTTGGCTCAGACCAAATATCCATGGCGAATGACAGCTTTAGAAATCCTATAAGCATTTGTCTAATTCGGGTAGCCATTTTCGTATAAATCTCGTCACATATATGGTCAGTAAAAAATTGACGCCCTCTTAATTGATAATTTGGCAAAGCAGTTTGCATTACGCGACGAGAACCAATGCCCTCGATAAAATGGAATAGCAGTTTTTGTAATGCAATCGTTTCTCCGACCATATCATTTTTTTTTTTTGCTTTTGTCGTGATGTATCCCAAATTTGATTTTTTCCCTGAATATTCTTCTATGGACAATTGCCGTTTTGCTTTTTGTAATGGTGTAACTGACGTTACCTGATTCAATTTCAACGTTTCTCGGTGTTGCCCTTTCCCCAATTATGCCCTTTCAATGATGTTGTAGTCCGGCCTTTTCTTGAATAGTTTTTGCCACACGTTTCGCATTTTGCATAATTATTATCCATTTCTAAATCTCACTGGTTTTCGGCTTCAATGAGCGATTTGAATAAGAATATGTACTACAAAGCTCAAGAACAATTACTATCCAGCGATCCCACAAGTTGATACATGTATCACGTGATATAACCTACTCACTTTCCCGCTACACAAGCACAATGCTGACCATTTCATGCGCAAGCCTCAATCGCGCGGCGACGCTTCTTAAAGCGTCATTCTTTGCGCGTTGGCGTAACGTAAACAAACCTCCGTTATAACTTCGCCAAAAAAAAACACGGAGGCAAAAGCGGAGGCAGAGGTACAATTTCTTGCGAAGTTCCGCACTTGCGGAGGCGGGGTCGGAGTTCTGTTAAAACACGACTACTCAAACTCTTTCAACTGTTCCAACTCTTTTTTTAAATTACTCGAATCAATGTCAAATTTGTACATTTCTATTAAATTATTAACGCATTTTTTTCTTTCTTCTACACAGAAGTTAAACAAGAGAAAAAACTCTAAATTACCATTAACATAATAATTAACATTTTCGTAGATTTGTCCACGTCTGTTCAGTTCTGCTACTAAATGATCGCATATAACGTAGAGTACATAATGTAAGAAAAAATCTTTTCTTGTGACTTCAAATGATTTATTTGTAAGTTCTTTAACTTCCTATTCTATTTCGATAAAATTATGTCTGATTTTTTCATTAATAAAAATTTCTAGACTTTTTAATAATGACGCATCTTTAATAATTAATTGTGCAGTCAATAGATTGTAAAGATTTACTTGTTGCATTGATTCTTTGCAAATTTTTATTCCTTAGGGCTGTCATAACAGTAGTTTCATAATCATTATTTTTTTAAGTAATGATTTTGCTTCAATAACAACCATTTTTTTTCTTTTGTGGAGTTGCATATTTCATCTAATGCCTCTTTAATATTTTTGTGGCCCTGGCGGACCATCTTGTATCTGGCACTTTAATGTATAAGACCCTTTATCTAATTTATTGCATAACATGTTCCATCAAATCGGTAATGCAGAGAAAAAACATTTTGCACGAATAAAAAATATCTGGACGCATTACTACAACTCTCTGCAGCAACATTACCAACTAAATTAAGTGAATGACTAGAGCACGGAATAAACGTTGCTGATCGAGCATGATGTCTTATTCTTGTTTGCAGACAATTGTACTTGCCCGACATATTTGCTGCATTGTTTTACGATTGTCCACGACAATATTTTATAGCTACTGGCAAATTTTGCAAGGTAGATAAAACTGTCTCTTCTAGATACTTCATCATGTCTTTCTATAAGGAAGAACTTTAAAATTTTTCCCTAATATCTTCATTCTCCGATAAATAGCGCACTACGAAGGTAAGTTGATCCACATACACTACATCGGGTGTAGAATCTAAAATGATACTATAATATTTTGCGCATTTTATTTCCTCCGCAATGTGTGACATAAGAGAATCGGCAAATATTTTCAAAAGTTCATCACACGTCTGCGATATGAAATTTACATGTCTGCTACCTTGATTACCATACTTGTAAGTGCATCTTTAAAAAATGTCATATTCGCTCAAATACTCTAAACTAGTCAAATAATTGCCTTTTCTCGAAGATGTTGATTATGGCCTCTAAAAGCAGCAACTTTGCGGGGAATTTTATTGAGGATACAATTCGCAGAACCTCTTTCCAATCATTTTTTTTTTGTAATGTAATTTACAGATTTTCAACATTGATGCGATTTAATGAAGAAGAGCTCTCATATAATGTACACATTGAAGAGACGTGCTCTCTTGACATTTCATGCTCGGAAAGTTATTCCAATATGTGTCCAATTTTGGAATCCTGTAATTATCCTGGACTTTAAGCCCGAAAACATTTTGCATGGATAACAATAAATTGATTTGGATGTTTCGGAAAAAACTCTTTCTCCTTTTTCACCATTCAAAATTTTTGTGTAGAAATGATCTTTACACAAGCCTCTATAGTAAATGTGATCACCGTGTTTATAGACCGATTTAAGTGTAGTTATATCGCCTATAATCATATCGATAAAACGTTAGGTCCAGACAGCAATATCGTTTAATGTAACTTCGAATGGTATATTCGAAGTTTTTCACCTGGTTGACTATTGACTGATTCTTAATTTTGGTCATCATTGTTGCTTTTTATACCTTGGTTTTCAATTTCAACTAACTCTTTTCGTTGACTTATGGAAACTCCTTGTTCTTCATTTTAATTGTTGCTCGAATTATGATGGCCTGAGTGATCAGGGCCACTTATAATTTTGTCCAATGCTCCTTTCTGTTGGTTGGCAGCCTGCTCGCGTATTTTTTTGGCTCCTGAAAGATGTCCTTTCATTTTCCAGACACCAATGAAAAGAAAATATATTTGTTTTTAGATCAGTGATTAATTCAAAGATCAAAGAAGTACGTAATTAAAATTGCACATATGAAACCTAAATTGTTGTCAATAGAAAAAATTGTAAAGTTAGGTTTTTGGGGGGTGCCCCTTAGAGGTAGGGGGGCCCGGGCGCGTGCCCGCTGCGCCCGCCCATAAATCCGCCTCTGTCAACAGTGGACTGCGACTTTGACTCATTATAAGTCGTTATTTTAAATAATCTATCTGCCGCCATCCGAGATTAACACTGACTGAATCATTCACTGTCGATTAACGTTATTCCAGTTTATTATCTCTTGTTATGAGATGTCTTCAATATTCAATTACGAAACATATTTTTTTAAACCAAGGCGGAAAGAACACACATTGCTAATGTTTTGTTCGTTTATGCTTATTTGTATAATAACTACATAACTTTTTTATTCAAAGGAAAAAAAAACTACAATATGATAATGACATAAACCACATTTTGTAAGAATAAAAATGAAAAAAAGATTACGAAAAACGAAAAAAGATTTTTTGTGAAATTGAGATAGTCGCCATTGCTTTTATAGGGTTGAAAGAAATGTTGTTTATAAGTTTTAAATCACGACGGCTGCTATTTATGTCTCTAGCAGCAAAAATTCTATAGTCTTTAATATTTTTAAAAAATATGCCAATGTGGATTTCTTACTATCGTTAAAAATATTAAGAAACTACAACATTATAGCGTGGGAATAAAATGTGTAATACATTTTTGGACAGTCTTTTTGTAAAGTTTGACTTTTGGAACTTACTAGGTTTTCCAGATTTGTGAGCAATTTATTGTAAAAATTGGTAGTCTTTTACGATATCCTATCTTATAAAATTTTTAAAAAGAACGTTTTGAAATTAATTTATAATAAATATTTACATATTAGTTAAGTATTTCAAAATCTGTTTTGTTTTTACTCGACAGAGTCAATAGTATACATAAGAACAGTTTAATAACTTAAGAACAATGTTATTCACATTTGTGTTCTATATAATATAAATTAAAACTGTGAAACTTTTTTTTATGCGGATTTCTAATAAATTATTTTTATATTTTTACTATTACTAAATTAATTCATAAGAAAGGATCCAAAACAGACCCTAACAACTACAGAGGGATATCTCTCCTTGACGTAACATACAAGATATTCTCCACAGTCCTACTACACTGTGCAGAACCTCAACCAGACCATCAACTTGGGGAATACCAAGCGGGTTTCAGGAAAGAAAGGGAGATCCTGTCCGGAAAAAAATATCAACCTCAAACATATCATGAACTACCAAAAATCACATGTATGTTACATGCTATAATTTCATTCAAAAATTATCACTTTCATTGTTATCACTTTCATTGACTTCCAAAAGGAATACGACTCTATAGATAGGAAAACCTTATTCTCAGTCCGGAAAGAACTAGACCCCGATAACAAAACTACAAAAACAAAACCTACAAAACCTAATCAGAATCTACTACAAAACCACTGAGAAACACTGACTAACACATTCTCCAAAGTTAATTTCATGGGGGAACTCTACACCCTTTTTGTGGATAAAAACAGGTGTACGGCAAGGAGATAGACTTTCTCCACTGCTATTTAACTGTGCCTTAGAAAAAAGTAGTCAGAGAATGGAATGTGAAGACCCATAGTGGAATCAGAATATTAACTAAAAACAAAGGCATTAAGGTCAATCTTTTGCTGATGACATGGTCTTACTAGCTGAGACATGGGAAGAAGCCAAGGAACAGATCCTCGAACTCCAGAGACAAGCGTTAAAAATGGGTCTCAAAGTCTCATTGTCAGTGGAAAAGATCAAAATAATGACGAACATAAAAAAACCCAACAAAAAAGCTTCAAGTGGGCAACCAATACATAGACATCGTCAAAGAATTGGAATGGATCAATTGTTATGCGCTAGAGAAAAAAGCAATAGAATCTAGGAGAAATAAAGTTGAATTGGCTTTCCAATTTACGACGGATACTTATAACAAGAAGTCTTTTTCCTCGAATACCAAGATAAAACAGTATAACACGGTAATTAAACCAGAAGCGTTATATACCGCCGAAAGATTGTCTCTCACCACCCAGGGTCCGCTGGAAAGGCTGGAGGTCAAGGAAAGATAGATATTACGCAATATCTTAGGCCCCAAATTTCATAACAACAAATTAATCCATGCCAGGAACGAAACTCTTTACCTTAAGACTGAAAAACTCTCGGACACAATAAAACAACAGAGAATTGATTTTTATGGGTACATCCTCCGAATGAATCAAATAGACTTACCAAAAAGATCTTCGACCACTTTCGTAATAAAAATACAAAGGAGGTTATTGGTTTAAGGAAACTGAGAAAGACCTCGTAGAACTCCAAATTACAGACAACATGCTCAAGGACAAAATAGCCAAAACCATCACCATGGATAAGAATCAATGGTTCCAAGTTAATATCAAACAAAAGCGTGCAATCCACATTTCTGCCGAGGAAAGGGAAGCAAGATCTCAAAGGATGAGGCAATACTGCGCTATAGGTAATGATCAAAACAATAAAAAATGATTGATTTCATGTACCCCACAGTTGGGTGAAACAAATAAACAAATTAATTCGGAGTAAATTTTAAATATTGTCTAATTTGATTTTGAACAATTTTAGTAAATTGTAATACATAACCATTTTGAATTTAATGCTTGAGATGCAATCTTGTGAAACTTTCACAAATTTGCTTTATTAGTTACAATACAAAAAAATGTATATTATTGTAAACTTACATTTTGACAATTCTTACTTTTATGTAATAATATATTGAAATTCTAGAATTGTATTTTATAAAAACCGTTTGATGGTTTAGACTTATATTGTATTTATGCAGCAAACTGTTTACAATGAAGAAATTTATAAGATACACTACATAATGAAGTAAAAGGTATAGAAACGTTCGAAAAGGAAAGAATTATAAGAGCAGGAGTATAGCGGAAAGATTGAAATCTGATAGAATTCCCATGATGCAAAAGAGATTGTCTAGTATTGAGAAAATGTATAATTAGAGCATACGATGATCTAAATTTTCGAATGATGTAATTTATAGAGATGGTAGGATGTGGTTTATTTCTTTTTCTATTCACGATAATTGAGGAAAAGGTGTTAATTGATTTATTCAAATAACAATGAATGAATAAATATCTCATTAAAAAATCTCATTAAATTTACTCCCAATGATTACACTGGAAATAATAAAGTTATTTTTACAACCATTATTGTTTATGTTACGCTCTATTGTTAGATTTGTAATGAATGGTGTCTGAGATAATTATATGTTTTTCATCAATTATAGTTTTGACTTAATAGATTAAATATTTAAATATTTTTATTTCTACTACTTATCTAAATTGCTTTAACCTAATTGAAATATTATTAAATTTGATTAATGTTAAGCAAGACTAAAATCGGAATTTCAAAAATTCTATTCAATTCAATTTCTTCCAAAGTTCATAAGTTAGAAATGGCATAAAAGGGCACAAAATAGAAAAAATACTATAAAAAACTCGGTCATAAGGCGTTTTTCGCACTTGTCCATTTTCGCACTTGTCCTCCTCGCTACGCTCGTCGTTTTCTAAACATGGACGCTTGCTGCAAAACCGCGCTTACTGAACTCGTTCTTTAATATACTATTGAAAGTTCGAACATGAAGTTTGATTTGATATTAAACCAAATTTAAAGTATATCGAAATTTATTTAACAAGCTGATCTAAATATGAATTAAAATAAAACTTGGTGCTTATTTCCTAGCATGCTAGCTGATTAACTATTGAGCAGCCATGTGAGGTTATTGATCCCATTTAGATCTAGTTTCGGGATCTATTTCTGTGTTAGATTTTTGCCATATCTGTGGAGTTAATCAGAAATGTTGAAAGTACCATGGATGGTGGATTGATTGCGAGGAATAGCATACATAGCGTTGACAATAAAATGAACAGAAAATGTACAAGGTTTTATTCTACAACCAGTTTGTGAATGATAGCACCTTCTGATGTAATCTCTGTAAACTAGTGTGATTGTAAAATCGCATTGTGTGAATTTGGTTTAATTTCAAGTTGTAATGTGTAATGTATTTTCTTTAATCCCTTTATAAGTTCCCTTTATTACGTAGAGATTCAAATTTTCTACCGATATACGACATTTATTCATTTTTGCCTTATAGTCATGTTTATTTCCATGAATACGGATCAATACAGCAGTGATTTAATGAAACTATCAAATACATTATTTGACCTCCTTAATTGTAAAGCTATCTTTGACATCGTGTATACGTCCGGCGATTTACAAATTCAGATACAAAACTAGATTTTTACAAACAATGTTGCTAAGTACGATGCGATAAAGTGACCAGTAAATTTTAACCTTTCCGGGACACTTACAAAATAAATTAAGTATAAGACAATAAAATCTAATTTACAAAATGCTACTTTACACCATATTTATCACCATAATGTAGAAATATGAGTGTTTGTTTTTTAAATTTTACTGTGCGTCTGAATGTGGAAAAATAACATATTATGTACCTACTAAATTTGAAGTAAAAATACATTAAATTAAGTAAAAATGTCAAAGTTTGTGAGTACCAACATTAAAAATAATTTTAAATAAAATAAAAATATAATAAAAAATATAATAAATTAAATAATTTCCAATATTGTAAATAATCTAAATATATTTGTTTCTTCAATAATAATTGTCGGCCAAGAAATCTTATACAAATTTCGTGTGGAATTGATTTTACAACGCTCCAGCTAAAGGGATCGTTCCCCAAACGAGCCGTTGCGTTACAAAATTGGGTTGCAACGTTTCCGCACTCTAATGTAAATAACTATTTATATCTTGTAATACAAAAAAACGGATAATATTACCTTAGTTGCGGTAACTATATAAATATCCATATTTCCCTTGGGAGGTTATGAATGCTTAATATCCTTCAATGTTGTATCCATGGAAACTATACATAACAATTAACGTAATATGGTTCCTACGTTTACATGCTGGACCAACCACATTAAATTAAAGAAATGAATTTAAAATCTATTGCAAGAAATAAAATTATTTATATATCACGTGAATTATGAGGATGTGAATATCTACGATGTGAAGAAATCATACGTATATGATTTAACGCTGCACAATCTTTACATTGACTTTAAACAGGCATTCGATACCGTCGAATGAAACACGATCCTCGACGATCTAATGCTAAGAATACCCCGTAAATACGTCTAATCCCATCAAAAATATAAAAAATGCCAAGTTTCGTAACGCAGTTCTTTCGCTACAAAATGTTGTGGGATCTCATGTAAGACCAAGTCAGTTATTTTAGTTAGTGTGTATGTAGAAGCACCTATGCAACTACTTTGTTATAAATTGTAATCCAATCAATTACCTATCAACATTTTTAGTAACCGTATCAATATTAGACACCTTTATTTCTATTATAATTATAATGACTTGGCAATTGCACGGCAACATATCCCACTAATTAAAATACGTTGTTCTTAGGTTTACTGGTGCCTGTGATCAGTGTTCCCTCTAATTTTTGTGACCTGTGTGCGCATTTTTTTAAGTGTGTGCAATTTTTTCGGATATAATAAAAAAATGCAATAATAATTAATATGCAGCTAAATTTTGTAGAAACGAAAGAAGCTACTCTAAAATAAGTTAATAAATTATTAGTTTGTGAAGACAGAATTTAGCTAATTACTGTGGCTTCCCCTTTCCAATCAAATGGAAAATAAGAATATTTAATAATTACGTTGTCTGGTCTAAATTTTTCAATTAACACATTTGACAAAACAAAGAAACAAGAACGACAATTCAACAATTTTATAAATACGGATTATATTTTTTATTTAATGGTTTTTATTTTACAATTTCTCTCTCCTGTCTTTTGGTTTTAACCACTCTCTATAGACTTTACTTAAATTTCCATTGCCTCCGTCATTCATATATGATTTTAATCTTATCAGAATAGCGTTTTCATGCACAACGATTTCTTTGTTTCGTTTTTCTAGACCAGGGGTCTCCAAACTTTCCAGCCTTAGGGCCATACTGATTACTCCAGTAAGTTCCGAGGGCCAAAACCATATTATCATTGTTGCCGGTGGTAAAAAGTGAAATAGTCCACTGATGAAAGAAAAAGTCCGAAAAAGTACGCAACGTTTAAAAAAGGCTGCAAATCGGACTAAAGTCCGCAAAACGGCAACACTGCATATTATTAATTTTCCTGTCATTATCTGTAATTTCTAGATTAGTCGTAGAGTACGAGCCATGAGGAGTAACGTGACACGACATCTGGTGGGCACAAGCGGAAATAGGTAGCACCTTATATCGCTAACAGATGGCGCTAATAGCACGTACAGAATAATCTCGTTGGTTCGAGAAAGTTCTGGTGTCTTCCACTCACTTCTAGATGGCAGTAATTGGAATATATAAGAAGGCTAGTGGCGCAACCGCAAGTCAGTTCCTATGACACTGTTGTGAAATAAAATAGTGCGTACCTCCTTAAAACGTGTTTGTGCGTGTTTAAGTTTAAAACATCTTTGTAACAGTATTTTGATTTGAATTGTTGCTTTTGTGTGTGATTTAGTAGTATGGAAAAGAAGCGAAAAATTGATAGTGAATGCAGAAAATTCAAAGATCAGTGGAACATTCAGTATTTCGTAATTGAGTCCAGTAACAAGGCGCTATGTTTGATTTGCAATGAAAGCATAGCCGTGCTCAAGGAATATAACATTAAACGTCATTATGAAACAAAACATTTTCAAAATTACTCAAAATATACAGGAAGTTTGCGGACAGAAAAATTCGAAGCTATGAAGCGCGGATTGAAATCGCAGCAATCTTCATTTACAAAACTCAAAACTGAACAAAAGGCTGCAACTCGTGCCAGCTTTCGTGTGGCTCTTGAAATTGCAAAACGTGGAAAACCATTCACCGATGGAGAAATGATCAAAGAATGCATAATTGCAGTAGCCGAAGAAATGTGCCCTGAAAAGGTAAATTTATTAAAAACTGTCAGTATGTCAGCAAACACTGTGGCTCGAAGGGTAGAAAACATCGCTGAAAATATATCCTCTCAACTGTTCGACAAAAATGGACATGTTGAGTGGTTTTCTTTGGCCTTGGATGAGTCAACGGATGTGTCAGATACTGCTCAGGTGTTGATTTATATTCGAGGAGTAGATAAAAGCTATAAAGTGCTTGAAGAACTTCTTGATATGTATAGTATTCATGGCACAACTACTGGTACAGATATTTTTAAAGGCATTGAAATGGCCATTAATCAAAAGAACCTTCGATAGAAAAACTTTAAATGTATTACAACTGATGCAAAAACATGAGTGGGAAAGACAAAGGAGTGGTCGCTCGCTCTTGTGTCAAAGGCTGTAGAAAATGACGGTGGTTAAAAACCATTAGTCTTACATTGTATCATTCATCAACAGTCTTTGTGCGGAAAATGTTTGGATATGTCTGAAGTTCTGAAACCAGTCATATCAACTGTTAATTTTATCAGATCTTTTGGGCTGAATCACCGACAATTCCGACAATTTATTGAAAAGATTGGAGAAAATGACTTACCTTATCATACTGCCGTACGTAGGCTGGCTTAGTTGTGGGAAAGTCCTTCAGCGCTTTTTTGAACTTCGAGCAGTGATCGAAATTTTTTTGAATGAAAAGCATCGCCCTCTTACTGAATTACAAAACAACGCATGGCTGTGGAAGTTAGCATTCTATGTTGATTTGACAAAACATGTGAACGAACTGAATTTGAGATTGCAAGGAGAAAACCAGCATCTTCCTGATTTATACACTAATATCAAATCATTCCGGAAGAAATTGATACTTTTTCAATCACAACTACGAAGTAAATGTTTTTCACATTTTAAAACATGTGAAATATTCAGCCACACCACTGAGACTGAGTTTCCTATCGATTTTGCAATCGAAACTTTGAGTGCTTTGAAAATAAATTTTGATACTCGTTTCTCGGACTTTGATGCCATTGCGAATCAAATTAAGATTTTTCAGAATCCTTTTGATACTGACATTGAAACCCTAGCCCCGGAACTTCAAATTGAAATGATTGATCTACAGTGCAGTGATATAATTAAGAACAAATATCAAAACTCATCTTTGTTGGAATTTTATGAGTCTTCCACTGACACAATTTGATAATTTGCATAAATTTGCTCGTGGGCTGTTTTCTGTTTTTGGTACTACTTATTTGTGTTTACAGATCTAAATTAACTGATGAGCATCTTAAATCTCTCTTAATAATTGGTACAAGTAAAATCAGTCCACAACTGCAAACTATTGTCAGTGGAAATTCTCAATTACATAAATCTCATTAGTATTTCATATGTCATTATGCTTGTTATAAGTTATGTTTTTATTTAAAATGTATAAAATGTTAGTTGGATTCATTTCAATAATTTGTTAGTTATTATATACTGAAGTTAAATTTTCTGCATATTATACATGTCTTTACTCATTACAATTCTGGGTTTCTTTATCCAACTTATCACAAAAACAATAACAATAAGCCTACAACAATGTTATGAGTAGTTAGCCCATGACCATATCAATGTAGATGTCATATTAATAATTATTCAACATAAAATTAGAATACTTCAGTAAACTAAATTTAATTTGCTAGAAAAAATATGTTCTCTAAAAGAAGTTTTCAAGTATGCTAGCTCTCCGCGGGCCGGACAAAATCTGTCCGCGGGCCGGATGTGGCCCTCGGGCCGTAGTTTGGAGACCCCTGTTCTAGACCATCATTAAATTATGGTCATCCAACCATAAAATCTTCTACTTTATCCGTTGGAAACATATCATCTGTTTTTATAGTTATATTTAAATCATTAGCTTTTTTAAAAGCACACTTATTTTATTGCACCAATAATTAATTCAAATTAATAAGCATCTATGGGAGTTAATTCACGGCGTTGAAAAATTTGACATAAAGCACTGAGTTCTTCTAAAATTGAGGACAAAAGTTCTAAATTTATTTGAAATTCAATGTTGTTTAACTTTTTTAAACAAAATTTGGAAATTCTTCATCTTTATTATATATCTTATAAATATATTATATATATATAAATAGATATATAAATCTTTATCTTGATTAATATATTCAATTTATGATTCATAATTTGTAATAATTGCTTTTTTTGCAAAATGTCGTGACAATCACCTCATTAATAGCTTGGAAAGCTATAGAGTTATTTTGTAAAGCTTCAATAATCTCTCTAAATTTACTTGTTTTCGTCGCGGATCTCAAGAAAAATGTGTAAACAGTTCTCACTATTGTTTCGATTTTTCTTGTGACTTTTACTTCTTTCCATGCATCCGAAGTACATAAATATTATTGGTGTGAAAGAGAATGTTGTTGTTGAATTTAGCTGCTACACCAGACCTGAACAAATAGCGGCCCGCGGGCCGCATGCGGCCCCTGGCGACATTTTATGTAGCCCACGATGCACTTTAAAATTTACTTTAATTAAAAAATATATCTATGTATAATATAAACAAGTTGGTTAACAAAAAAGGGCTGGTTTCGAGATCGTGTCGTGCCAAAATATTACTTCACTGAGAAAGAAATTACAAATTTATCTATACATAGACCCATCCAACATAACCATATGTACAAAAAAATCAAAAGAATGTCTATGCCCACTGCCACTACCTTCTAATCTTCTTCTTTAGTCATTAGGTCCATCGTTGGGCATAGGCCTTTCTCAATTGTTTCGATCTTTTCCTATTATGTGCTAGTTGGATCCATGCTAGTCTGGCTGTCGCTATGATGTCAACATATCATCTTATTCTATGATTGGCCTGTCGCATCTCATCCTATCACTCATTGCAAGGTAACCTGCGCATCGTCATTTGAAGATTGCAATTTTCTCTCCAATATTGATCCCTTGGGTTACTGTTCATATTCTTTCGTTTCGCTATCTGTACCCTTTTGTAATCCCTACCATTGACCTCTTCATTGCCCTTTGTGTAGTTTCTAGTGCCATATGTCATCCCAGGTAAAATGCACTGTTAAAAAACTCTTGATTTAGGTGTTTTTTAGGAGCTTTTTCTTTTTTATTAGTTTCTTATTCCATCTTTTTGACTTACTGTCGTCTTGCTATTGGTTCTGTTCCTAAGTAAATTATCGGGGTTTTTGAAAGGTTCATTTTCAGCTCTATTTTTTTAGATTCTCTCTATTCATCTGCATTTATTGTTGATTTAACAAATATTCTCTACAATTTAACAAGATAATTACATCTTATATTGGTTAGTCGAGTTTCATTGATGTTGATAACTTTGTCGTTCCAGTCAGTTTTCTTAAAAATCTTTTCCAATGCTAAGTGGAGAGTTTTGGAGATAAGGAGTCACCTTATCGTACTCCTCTTTGAAGTTGGACAGGTTTAGATTTTTCGTGGATAATGTAGGTTGCTTATTTGTTGCATTGTTTGTTGGTATTCGTCGAATTTTCTCTCTTGTCTGTTGGTGATTATTTTTGTCAGCAATTTGTAAACATGTGACAGTAGACTGATCAATTCAAATCCAAATCCAAAATTCCAAATTCCAATTTCAATCTTGTTGTTATCACCTTTTTTGTAGATCAGAACCACGTTAGCTTTTTTCCATTGTTTTGGTATTTTCCTCGTCTTTAGGCATTTGTTTAGTGTTTCGTACTTTTCTTTATTAGATATTCTCTTCATACTCATATCATATCTACCGTGATATTCTCATCTTCAATTGCTTTATTGGATTTCATGTTGTTCAAAGTAGTTTTTACTTCCTCTATTACCCCCTTCTAATATATTTGCCATAATTTCATACCTCACATTAAAATTACTAATAATTTTTTTTTTTTTTAATGCGGCACCTGATTAAATTTTCATCAGCCATGTGGCCCTACAGCCAAAAGATTTGCCCACCCCTATGCTACACCATCTCGTTTTCCAAGCATTACGGACGCGTCATCAGATGGAAGCATAACCAGCTTGTGCAAATCAATTTGGATATCTTCACAAAATTGTAAAATTGCAGAAAAAAATGAAAATACTTACAAAAATTAAAAAGCATAGTTTTACTACGCAAACTTTCTGAAATATGAACGTATTTTGCCAAGTGATTATTTATTTCTCGAACCGAAAGTACAGATATGTTCATTTTAATTGCCAATAATAGATAACCAATTATAATATGTTTTATATGGACTACATATGCAGGTGCAATTTTATTTTCAGCACGAAAAAATAATTTGCGCGCGCCAATATTTTTCATGTGCGCTATCTCTAAAATCTATATCTATAGCTTAGAGGGAACACTGCCTGTGATACAATGTTTTTCGTTAGTACAGGTACCAAAGATACTCTCTTTTTTATTACCACCTGTTGCCTAAGCAAAAAAAAATTGTATTTGATCTTTCGAAATGTGTATTTACTGAAATAAACTTATTATTATTACTACTACTGTTTATACTTACTTAGTAATCGAATTAGTAGATTATTCTTTTATAATTACGTTTCCGTGCAATTGCCAAGTCATTATAATTATAATAGAAATAAAGGTGTCTAATATTGATACGGTTACTATAAAAGTTGATAGGTAATTGATTAGATTACAATTTATACACACTAACTAAAATAATTGACTTGGTCTTACATGAGATCCCACAACTTTTTGTAGCGACAGAACTGCGTTACGAGACTTGGCATTTTTTACATTTTATGTTTTTGATGTAGGTCATGTTCCTTTTTTTTCTCGGGTAATATACCATGTCCGTCAGCTACTGATTTTCTTAAAGCCCATTCCCTCTCTCTATTTTAAAGTTAGCAACCATACGTACAAGCGCGATGCGTTCGTTGTATATTATTTTTAATAATCGTTATTTTTCATTTAATGTATAATGAAATTTCGTTATTTTTTATTTTTTGCTTCCTTTATAGGCTAAAGACTAACTAAAATTCTAAACTTGGAGTTTGTAAGATTGCTAGAAGTACCTTAGAATTAAGTCACTTACAAAATTAAGAAAATTTGACTGGCGATAATTCGTAAACTATTAGGTATAATTATTAAAAATTTCGCCAATATAGCCAGTTATAGTATGTCTCTTGATATCTAAAAATTCAAACTTCTTGCTTTATACACAACGAAGTTACAGGAGGTCAAAAGTACCGTGTTCCGCTTCGAGAAAAGGTAGTACGGTTGTGCTCGACTTGGCGGGGGCACGGTAGTGCAGATAAAAGCTTGACCGGATAGGAAGCCTCGTTTAGCTTAGACAACCAACTTACATCCACTTTTAAAATTAACATTTGTGTGAGGCAGTGAGATGCCCTAAGCGCCATGTTAATATTCCATGTTCTTATTCAATATAACATTAGAGGCCATGCATGAGAAAGCTGAATACAACATGAAATATGGGCAACCGATCAATACAGGTTGGTGCACATTCAGATAATGTGAGTTTGACATATAAGAGCGAAGACGCGCTAAAAGAAGCACTATCGATTCTGAACGATTAAAAGAGAATTCAAAATAAATGAGGTAAAGACTAAATACATGAAAGGTGGAAGAGATCATCGCGACAACAATGACTTAAACTTTTCGAGTGTCGCTTTGAGCAGCACGATAGTTGTGTCTACCTGGGAACAGAAATCAACCGAACAAATGTAATGACTAAAGATATAAGATCAAGAATACTTAGTTGAAACCGATGCTACTACGAATACCAAAAACTCATGAAGAGTTTGGACTTCATTAAGCAACTAAATTAATCTTCAAATATACCTTACCATAAGATCACCATAAGACCAGTATATACATATGCATATATAACAGTATATACATATGGATGCGAGTCCTGGACCCTAACCAACGTATGGGAGGAAGCGCTACGCATGTATATAACAAAAATCCTCAGAAATATCTGTAGCGTAACTCGTAAATCTGTAACTAAATAGATTTGAAGGGCTATTTGCGCCCTTCAAATCTATTTAGTTTTACAAGGGTCGTTACAGTAATTACCCGAAGACTTTCGGACAAAATTACGGAAATATTTTATGAGGGTCGATAGAGTAATCCGCGAGCAGATCATGAAACATTTTTATTTTTAGTTTTACGAGGGCATTACAATAATTACCCGAATACTTTCCGACAAATTTCCGAAAATATTTTATGAGGGTTGATAGAGTAATCCTCGGGCAGTTTACAAAACATCACCAAAAACCTCGAATAAATCAAAACTAAGAATTTACCAGCGGGTGTTCTGTCGGAAGATTACGACTGGATATTTTTCTCTCAAGAATTGGTAATCCAAAAAGAGACGATATAATCGAAGAAAGAAAAATAATCCCCCAGAGGAGGGACCAGTATACCTGGACGAAATATAATACTGGGACCCCCGAATAAACAGTGAAGTCAGTGAAGCTACGAAGACAGTCCGAGTCCGAACGCCTTCGAGATATCAGATCAATCCAAGTTCAAGTTATATCCAAGTTCTCCGAATACGATGCAGCTCCGCCATTCCCTTAATACAGTGTTTGTATTTTTTGAATTTTTGTATATTTTATGATTGTAAATAAATTACTCTGTAAACCGTGGGTGATATATTTATTCTACTGCGTATTCTGGCCGCCAGTTGTACATTTTATCGGCTGGTCTGTCATCATGCATTCTGTACAAGTGTTCTAGCCATACTATTCTTTGAGCTTTTACAAATCTGACTATGTCCTCTTCGTTTAATAATTTGCTTAGCTCAAGGTTCATTCCAATCCTCATATAGGATCGGTTCGTAGATCTGTGGGTGAAAAGCTCAAAGAATAGTATGGTTAGGACACTTGTACAGAATGGATGATGACAGACCAGCCAATAAAATGTACAACTGGCGGCCAGAAGGAAGAAGGAAAGAAGAGTGTTAGACCAAGAAAAGATGGATAAAAAACGAGGAGGAAAGTCTTAAAAAGATGGGAGTAAGGAGATGGAGAAAGAAAGCCGGCGAGAGGACAGAATGGAAGAAGATTGTTGTAGAGTAAAAACCCACCGCGGGTTATAAAGCCAAGAGAAGAAGAAGAAGAATACCTCGGGCATCTTACTATATAGTAAACACTTTGTCTTCGATAATTAACATCCTCATAATTCCCTTTATACATAAATAAATATTATTCCACTAGCGGTTTAAAAATATCAATTAAAGTTCATCTCCTAGCACCACTACATAGCAACGCATCAAAATAACTGGTTCAAACAATACTCTAATTGTAAGCAAAATTTTCACTTATGAATCATAAACAATTTTATCGTTTTCAAAATGAACACATGTTTCCCGTTTAATAAATCACGAAATATCGCAATTTTCTTTCAATTTAACTTTTTAGATATGAAGCAAAATTCAATAAAAGTTTATATTTCACTTGCGGATAAAATTAAATCTATTACTATTTTTTATCTATTTTTTGTAGTAAATAACTTTATTTTTTTAAATAAAGTTAATTCCTTTCAGAGTTAATGTTAAAGCCGCCCGTTGTAATTTTGATAATTTTGTTCACATATAGATGTTGGCAAGTTTAATTTTTTTCTTAACAATAAGTACACAGGGTGGGACATTTAACGTGACCACGCCAAATATCTCCGTTACCTTGAGAGTGACGAAAAAAATGTCAAAAGGGAATTTTATTGATATCGAAGAGCTGACACCCTTGACAGTGGTTAAAACAGTGCTTAAAAAAGGCTGACAGTGGTTAAAAATTCTTTTTTGTTAAAGTCATAGTTTATGCGTCCTCAAGGTCATCAATGGTTTTCTAAATGGGAACATGTTATGTTTCTATCAATATATTGTAGCCACTATTCATACGAGTCCAGCGACCCATGATATCAGGTTCTTAAAATGATTTGACGTGAATTCATTGATGAAGTGTATCCATTGAAAACAACTTTGAATAACCGTATCGGAAATGGTATTGTACAGTCAAGCAGAGAAACTGGATATGATTCTGATTTATGGTGAGATCGACAGAAACTCTCTGCAAGCGCAGGAACTTTATGCACAACGTTATCCTGACAGAAATCATCCTTTCCGGCGATGTTTCGATCGAATTATCATTTATTCCGTGAAACGAGCAGTTTTAATCCATGCAAAAAGAAACGTCGCAAGACTAAAATAAATGAAGAAGCAGAGATTGCCCTTCTAGCTGCAGTAGTTCATCCGCAATTAAGTAGTCGGAAAATTGAGCACTATTCCGAAATTTCCAAGGCGAATGTTTTAAGAATATTAAGACGTCATAAATTCCATCCGTATCATATTTCTTTGCATCAAGGACTTCATGGTGCTGATTTTAGTAATAGGGTTCACTTCTGTGGATGAGCTCTGCGTCAGTTACAGGTGAATCTGAATTTTTTCGACGACGTTATGTTTACTGGCGAGTCAACTTTTAATAACCATGGACAGTTGAATCAATACGTATAACATGCACTATTGGTCAATAGAAAATCCAAAGTGGCTCCGGCAAATTGTGCACCAGCGTCCTTGAAGTGTTAATGTGTGGTGTGGCATAATTGAGGACCGGATTATTGGACCATTTTTTATAGACGACAATTTGAATGGACAAAAATACGTGGAGTTATTAAACAACACTTTAGGAGTATTACTACAAGACATCCAGACAACAAGATGGCTATCTAGCTCATTGGGCAATTATAGCTTGTGATAAAACGAAAATTTCCCAGACGCTGGATTGGGAGAGGTGCAGTAATCCCTTGGCCTCCTCGTTCGCCGGATTTAGGCCACTTGATTTTTTCCTATGGGAAGTTATAAAGGATCTTGTTTACCATGATGTTCCGACGACGCCGGCGAACATGCAAGAACGAATTAGAAGAACCTGTGCCGCTATCACACCAGAAAATATTCAGAAAAGAATTATTTATCCGACGTCTTTCAAAATGTGTCGGGGTTAATGGTCATGACTTCGAACATTTGTAATAATATATTTTCTGCCGAAAAATGATATAAATTATTTGGATATTGATATTATCAATAAAATCACGATTTCTCGTTTTTACACGTATATTTTGGTGAAAAACCATGTCAAGGTCATGATATCATGGTTCTCTGGTTTTATCTGAATAGTGGTTACAATGTTTTGATAAAAAAAAACATGTTCCCATTTGAAAAACCATTGATGTCCTCGAGGACGTATAAACTATGACCTGCACAAGAAAGATTTTTTCACCACTGTGTTAACCCTTCAATAAAGTTCCCTTTTGACATATTTGGGGTGGTCACGTTAAATGGCCCACCCTGTATATTAAGTACATGGGCAACTTTTTGTTGAACTAGGACTAAATTACCATTATTCATTTAAGTAAAGGGCTGAAATAGCGCAAGGGGGAATATTTGGTCGCATTAATTGAAAATGCGGTGAGCAACTTTGATAGTGAGGGAAGTCCGCACAGGTACTGTATACGATCAGCGGGCTGTAGGTTCCCATATATAATGTATATTCTTTATCCATCTTCTATAAGCTACAGCACAATTTGGCAATTGAAACCATTGAAATAGTTTCACAAATTTGTTGTTAACTTAAGAGTCGAGAAAAAGATCTCACACACTAACTGATAACGAAGTAGAAAATATATGTTTTGAAAAACTTTATAGTATAGATGTTCTAACAATTTAATTAAATAAGTTTTGTTCGCTATAAATCAAATTTACGCTAAATATTAATATTAAGATACCCCATTATGCATGCGATTCTCACAGGACAAGTATTACACTTGCATGATTAATTAATCTCCCATTTATGAAATTGACTTTACAATTTAAATTTGTGAATAATTCAAAATGCAAAACATTCCGTGCTATTCCTTACTTAATATATAATATGTAACAATTTTGCTTTAAAAAGTTTGCATTTAAATATTATTACATAAGTTTTAGTTTTGGCAAGAGGATTGTTATGCTATGTTTTGCCAAGCAAATTCATATTAGAATAAATTCGCCGTTTGATGATTTATTTTGTAATTGACGTTTTCTTTTAGCTTATTAACATTGTCTAGATGGGGACGATATTTATTAAAACATACAAAATGTTTTACTTCTCATCAATAAAAAAACCTGATTCCATCAATAAAATTCTAATTATATTTTAACGTTTTCATAATAATTTTACTTTTGCAATTATATTTAGATTTTTTTTTAGTTTTCTGCATTCGTAAATAATTTCATTAGTGTTGTAATTTAAATAAAACTTGTTTAATGTTGTACGATAAATGTATGCTGTTAGGTTAGGTTAGGTTTTTTAATCCTGCATACAGGATTCGTTAGCCAATTCACTGTTTATTACATACAATTTCACAGTCTATTTAATGAAGGACAATAATCAATAATTAAATTTAAGATTTGTGTATTTTGTTTAAATACCTTTATCCTCTAGCTTCAGGAATCTCCATTTAATAAAATCAGTGATAAATCAGTGATAGACGTTTGGACGGTGATACCGGAGACCTGTACTAGCGATTTCTCTATTTATGGGCAATAGTCAAAATCTAAACTGACTAGTATGTATATTCCCTTGAGGGAAACTGAATCGAATATGTCTGGTACAGTATAGAGAAACACAAGGCACGTTAGATGTGCAGTTGTATCCAACCACAATAAAGCTTCCTGTAACAGGAATACAAGTTATATAGTCTGCAAAATGATCTAATCGTGAGCAAATTTGCTACGAACTATTGAACGGAAAATTTCTTTCTTCTCATATGTTAACTGTATTTCACAAAATTAATATTCGTAGTTTTGAATACCTTAGTTTTTAAAATTAAGTATTTTTAATTAAAAACTAATATTAAATTATATTCTATGAGCTTTAAGTATAATAAAATTACTTTTTCAACTATTATTATATTCCAGACTATATATAACTTATTCTTCTTCTTCTTCTTTCGAATAGGTCTACTATGGACCACGCTTGTTCAACTGTTGGGCTTTGACCTTTGCCCAGTATTGTCGCATCTTCTGCCGGTGTAACTCCTTTCTCTCTTCTGTCCAGGGGGTATCTTTCTTTCAAAATTTTTCCTGAAATCCACGGACTTCCTTCTGGGTGCGTCTCACAGACTGTCTGTTTTTGAGATCTGTTATTCCCAGTTCTGTAATATCCTTCTCGGTCTCTGTCAACCAAGTGGTACGAAGCTTCTTGTTTTTCCAGAAGGTCGGTTTGGAGGCAATCTTGCAACGTGGCCATAGAAAGCTACTCTTCTTTTCCTTGCACACTCAGAAAGCATCTTAATATATTCGTAAAGCTCGAGAGCCGTTTAGAGTTCGTTTAGAGTTTAGAGTTCGTTTAGCCCCCTTCGGAATTCGCCATCTTCCTTTACCGGGCCTAGGATCTTCCTGAGGATTCGCCTCTCTCTGATTTCCAATTTCTCTATTAGACCCCTTCGGTTCAAGGAAAGACACTCCATGGCATACAGGGCTTCTGGTCGTAAAACTGATGTGTAGTGCTTAAGTTTCAGGTTGTGTGACAGGCATTTCTTATTGTAAGTGTTCTTAGTCAGCCGATAGGCTAGTTCTAACTTGCTGACTCTCTTGGATAATGATGCTCTTTCTGATAAGTTGGGTTCAATCCATTCGTCGGTATACTTAAATTTCTCAGTCCTCTTGATGTTTCCCTGTTCTAGTAACATCTCTCTGTTTACTTCTCTGATGTTGGTGAAGAATTCTGTTTTCTCCAACGACACTTGAAGACCCACTTTGCAGCCTGTTTTCTGAAGCAGTTTACCTGCATTGTTAAAATCTCAAGAGAATCAGCAAACAGTGCCAGTCGTCTGCAAAGGCCAGTTAATCTACAGCCAGTCCATCGTTTTTACGTCCCAGGTAGATACCACTCCGAGCACCCAAATTATTCAGTTCCTTGCGCCATTCTCTCATAACCTTTTCAAGGACACAGTTGAAGAGAAGTGGGGAAAGTCCATCTCCTTGTCTCACTCCAGTTTTTATTTCGAAGCTTTCTGAAATCTCGCCTCTAAATTTAACCTTGGAATGGGTGTTGGCCAAAGTTTCTAGGATGAGTCTGCGGGTTTTGTTGTCTAGTGCTAGTTCCTGTAGTACTTTGTTAAGCGTTTCTCTATCAATGGAATCGTAGGCCTTCCTAAAATCAACAAAGGTGACGACCACCTTGCGGCTTCTCATCTTGGAATATGCAGCTACAGTTTTAAGATTGAGGATCTGTTCAACACAGGATCGGGTCTTCCTAAAGCCCCCCTGGTATTCTCCCAGTTGACTATCCAACTGATTTTCTGCCCTTGTTTGTAACGCCTTCGAGAGAATCTTGTATGTTACCGGGACAAGAGAAATTCCACGGCAGTTGTTTAGATCAGTAAAATCTCCCTTTTTTGTGAAGCGGATGGATTAGAGCAGATTTCCAATCGGGTGGTAATTTCTCTGTTTCCCAGATGTCCTGGATGATCTCGCTTAGCTTGCGCACGGCATTTTTTCCAGCACTTTTCCACAGTTCAGCAACGATAGAGTCCTCTCCAGCTGCCATATTATTCTTAAAAAGTTCAATGATCTGGCCAACTTCTTCCAATGAAGGGGGAAGCGAGTCCGGGTTTGGTGTGGTTTGTTTATAGTCGAAATCTTCGCTGGGTGGGTCACAGTTGAGTAGATTTTTATAGTACTGAGCCAAAAGGTGGCATTTGTCCTTGTCGTTATAAGCCAGTTTACCTTGTGAGTCTCTGAAGTGGAAGATTGGCGGAGCGTATTTTCTGAGTGCCTGCTTAAAGGTTCCAAAGAAATCTCTGGAATTATTCTTAGCAAAACTCTCTTCGATTTGGGTTAGTTGATTTTGTGTGAACGTTCGTTTGGTTCCTCGAATTATCTTGGCTGTAATCTTCCTTTGTTCCAAAAATTTATGCCTTGGTCCTATACCAAGTTTCCTTGGTCTTTTTAGAATTCCACTTCACTCAGGCTCTGACTCAGACTCAGACTCAGGATCTGTCTTTGGGCTATTGCATTGTCACAGTCTTCAGTTCACCACGGATGAGGCGAGTTCATTGGCCGCCTTGACAAGAGTCTCCTTCAGTTGGTCCCTGTTGTTTAGGTCTGTGTTGTTCAGTCTCTGACTTAGTTCTTGACTGTTCTTGAGTCGCTCGACGTCAAATCTTACCATTTTGGAGGTTCGGTGTAATCTAGTGTTTCTAGGCTGTAGTCTTATTGTGATCTTTGAGAGGTAGTGGTTTGAGTCCAGATTGGCGCTTCTTAGTACCTTCACGTTTTGTATTTCCTTTTGAGATTTTCGTGAAATGGCCACATTATCTATCTGGAATTCCAGACAATACCCAGGTGGGTATTAGGTGAAATCCAAGTCATCTGCTTCCTTGGCAAGTGTTTGAAGGCTGTAGACTTCATGATCAACCCAAAAGTTCTACACAGATCTACCAATCGTTCTCCGCTGCGGTTGGTTCGCTTATGCGCCGGATAATTGCCCACTATGTTTCTGTATTTTTTCTTTCTTCCCAATTGAGCATTGAAGTCACCAAGCAGTATAACGGTGTGCCTCTCTGGAAGTTTAGAGATAATATATTCTAAGACTCCCAGAATTTATCAGTTCTGTCTGGATTGCGTCTGTTGTCCTGGTTGATTGGGGCATGTACATTGACTATACTGTAGCCCTTGTTTGCGCATTTGAGAGAGAGGATGGATACACGACTACTCGGGGAGGTAAAGTCAGTGACTGAATCCAGTATCCTGCGACTGATTATAAATCCTGTACCTAAGTGGGGTACGTTCTTCATTACCGGCTGACCCACTTTTCCTTTGAGAATTCTCTAGCCTTGGGACTCGAAGACATGTTCGTCCGTAAATCTGGTTTCCTGTACTGCTGTCAGTATTATATTGTGTCGTGTTAGATGTATAATTTATATTACAGACAGTTTTTATCTAAAAACATTTATCCCTTGTCCATCGACAAGCTTTTGTCTATCTACTACGTTTTTGTTGTTTATGTACTCAAGTGTATTTAGTTTCATTTGTCGGCATAGTTTTGCCTGTTTATTCTAATTTGTCTTAACTTTTCTCTGTTGAGTAATGCATGTCTGTCTACATCTGACGATCCCGTTTTATAACTCTGTTCTTTATTTCTAGTCGTATGTACGTATATCTTTACTTTCATATGCCTAGTTTTATTGGTTTGGTCGTGTCTTTATTGGTGTGAACTGTTATTTTTTTCGTGTATTCTAAAAATATATTTTTTAAAACGGATTGTGCATTTCACAATTTATCATGTAAAACATGTTTTAAATAAACTATTCATGAGACCTTGGAGACGATATTGTTTTTAGTTTAAAACTTTTCGACCAGACCTTGAAACAAACTCAATTTAAAAAATTAATATATGCTGCATAATTGACTTTGTTTTTTGAACTACCGTTTACTTTCAATTAATAAATATTTAACATGTAAATATTTAGTGCAATGGCGTAGCTAGAAATATTGAAATATTTAATAAAATATGTAAAAAGTGGGATAAAATGTATACAAATTTAAAATTTATATATTAAAAGTTACAGATAGAACCAACATAGTAAATTAAAGAGGTAAATAGTATGAATAAAATGAATAGAAAATTAACAGCGTCACCATAACATTCGATATAACTGCATTATTAAAAGATTGATATTAACGATGCTATCGTGATTAGATGAGACTGATTAAGTGCCACTGTTTTGCACTCTGTTTTGCACTCACGCATAATTTATATACAGGGTGACCTGTGGCAAATTTCCGTTTTTCAAATGAAATAACTTTTATTCTTCAAAAAAATTTATTCATGAAAATTACAAATTAAAATTTATTCTTTGGGAAATTATTTGCGAAAAATAACATACAGTCGAACTTCCCTAAGTCCAATACCATAGTTCACCAATACCATAGTACACGAAAAAAAAATGCAGTTATAGAAAATTCGAGTTAGAGAAATACATAACTACAAAACTATGTAGTTTTGAACTACTTCACTTTTTACTACTTCACAATTTATTGAAAGTAAATATGTACGTACATATGTATGTATTTATAAATAAAAAAAGAAATATACATTATTAATATAATTTTATATAATTATAATTAATTAAAAATAATTATAATTAATATATTATTTTTTGAAAAAGTCAGTACTTTTTATTTGTTTTCAATTAAAAAGTTCTCTATCTACAAAGTTCTCCAAAGAAGATAATGCGCGGTACACTTCATCTGGAAGATTGTCTTTAGAAGACAGATATTCGCTACACTTATTTAAATAATTACGCATTTCTTTGTTCGTGGGTGGAATTGGCACTGCTTCGTTGCTAGATAAGACATCTTTGTCTTCGCGTTTTGTAATATTGTTTCAAATATCGGCATATGTTGGATAGTGCGCTATAACCACATCTTCTACATCATCCACAGATAAAATATCATTTACTCATTAAGAGACATTGTATTATCCACGTTATGCTAATTATATGTGTCAAATGCGGACTTCAATTCTGATGTTTTTTAAAACCAGCCTTTCTGAAACAATATTTTATGGTTGCTTGCTGAATATCGATGACGCTTTTGTCTTCAGACAGAATCAGTGTGTCCCAGGCTCTCAGCAAAATAAAGAGCCTTTTCTCTAATAAGTGATCCAGGCATAGGCACATTTTTATCCCGCGCAATTTTAAACCGTTCCAAAGTAGCTTTGTCTTCGTCGGTACACTTTTTCAAACGTTTGCGATCATTGGTATCACCATTTTCGGCTTTGTTCAAAATTTCTTCGCGATTTCTTATAATTGAAGAACGTGCACTTGTAGGAATCCAAAAGTCTTCAGCAATCACTTTTTCTTTTTAATACCTTTGTCAACTTCACGTATCAAGCTCACTTTGTCAGATAACGACATCGTATTGAGTTTTGTTCTCTGGCCACTCATATTTGCAATTGTAACTTCAGAGGTAAGAAAAAAGAATGAGTTTAAAATCTAAAATTTCATTAATATATAGCACCTTTACTATAAAAAACAGGATACGCTTTATGATAAGCAATATCCGGCACCATAAATTTTGGTAAGTACGCAACGGTTAAAAAAATCGGAGTTATAGAATGGAGAATGTAAAATTTTACCATTGTACAATTTTTTTACTACGAGTTATGGAAAAATTCGAGTTAAGGAAAATGCGAGTTATGGAAGCTAATTTATATGTAAAATGCTATCTAAACGTATGAACTTTCGAAAAGTTCGAGTTATAGAAAAATTGGAGTTATAGAAGTTCGAGTTATGGAAGTTCGACTATAATTCAATTGACGCCTTTCACAATGATTACCTCTTCTAAATGGACTCTAAAATTTTGCATCACGCGAATAAGCATGGCAGATGTTATGGTGCTAATTTCTCGGGTGATTTTTTGTTTTACTCGTTCAAATTCCATCCTCGTACACTTTAGATTTAAGGTACCCCCACAAAAACAAAATCCAAAGGTGTCATATCCGGACTTCGGGGATGCCAAATTAGGGTTTCTCTTTTTGAAATAATGCGCTTTGGGAAAACTTTGCCAGGGCGCTAAATGTGCATATTGTCTCGTCCTCTGTTAAACCACTCGACGGCGAAGAGAACGCAAGAAGAAATTATTGATTATTTCCTGGTAACGTTCCGAGTTCACGCTCACTCGCCCGTTTTCAAAAAAGTATGGGCCGATTATTCCATTCACTCCAAGGGCCGCCTAAACCGTGACTTTCGGAGAATGTAATGTAATGTTTTTCGTGTTTTTGTTGCGTGTTATTTTGTTGCGTGTTATTCGCACCAGTAACGACAGTATTGCTTGTTTCCATAACCGTGTAGATGGAAATGTGCTTCGTCAGATAAAATCACGCTATCAATTTTTTCAAATTGGTCCAAAAAGCACGTACGTGAATACAATTTGAATATTTAATCCAATACCCCAGAATGGGATTGGGAGGATGCTGTGAAAATTTGAAAAATATACCTGCCTTAATGTTATAACATCTATGGATGGTTTTAAAGTACTAAGTGCGAATATGCCTTTATTTAGTTTGATTTTCAGTTGTATTATGTGGGCGAACCACTCCAGAGCTACTAAATCTAAACTACTAAACTACAGTTCAACATAGATACTCAAAAAACGAACAGATTGTTTTATTTGTAATGTATCATTTCCTACTTTGTATTTCTGTGGTTTTCGTTTGATCTTGAATATTATTAAATTTAACTTATTACTTACGATTAATTTATTCTTCGCAAACCATTGGTCCAGCAGCACGTTCATTATCATATTTGCATTGTTACCAATATCCTCCGCAGACTTGTTGGTTAGTAATAACAGACTGGTGTCAGCATATTGTATTATATCGTATTCTGTGTTTACAATATTTTGAGGTAGGTCCTTTACGAACAGCGTGAACAGCAGCGGACCTATTGCGCTACCTTGCGGATTTACAATATTAGTTGTTCTAGAAGTAAATTTTACATAACCTTGTTTCGTCTTTATCTTTGTTATTTGTTCACGGTTACTTAGGAACGATGCAATTAGATTTAGGCCTAGGCTGCAGTACGGCTAAACCGCCACGGTTTTTAAACGCGTGATCTTGTTACTAAAGTAAGCTAATACAAGCGGTTAATTACAAGCTAATACACACTTGAGGTTTTTACACGCGACTGATTTTTCACATAGCGTACTGTGTATTTCTCGAGCGGTTTCACGGTTATAGTGGTTACCGCTCGCGGGAAAAAACGTAGTGCGGCCACTTCTCGGATTCTGTATTTTGCTAGTTTTCTTGAGTAGTAATTTATGATCGACTAGATCAGCGGTTATCAACCTTTTGTGACTTACCCCTTGGCAGTTCATTATCGTAAATTATACCCATTAGGGGAGAGTGGGGCGGCTTCATACAGTTTTTATATTTCGCTTTGTGGAATGCTGTGTATTACGTATATCTCTTTCAATTTACAGTATATTGATAGTTGAACTATTTCATACTGTAGTAGAAGCATAATATTACTGAAAATCCACGTGCGCGAATTTACATAATGCTTTAAAAAAAAGGAAAATGTATGAATGTACCCCACTAATGGGGTACATTCATACAACCGGAGGGACACATTCATACACGAACGGGCAGGTTAATACACACTTGAAAGAAGATAAAAGAAGGATTAAAATTATTCGGCTCTTTAATGTTTGTGCATTAAGTCCGTATTTGGCCGCTGTTTTCCGAAAAGAGAGTTTGTGTTCCAAAACATCAGATATAGCTGACTATATTGCCTTACTCCCTTTAACCTCCCTACTCCTCGTCCCCTTCTTAGAATTTCTAACCATGATCGTACTGTGTAACAAAAAATGATAGGTATCATTAAATTGCGAAAAAAACAAGAATAAGAGGAATATTAATACAGTATGAATGTGCCCCTTGTACTTCCCCATCTACCCCATCACATGTAATTAATAAAAAAATATGCAAAAAAAAACTGTTTTCGTGTAGCATAATTTACAAATCAAATCAAAAGCTCTATGATATTATGATTAATATTACATAGCAATATTACATATATTACATAGTGATTATTCCAAACAACTTTAACTAGTCACAAAATACGTCCAAAGTAAGATTATGAAATTACTTAGGCGAGGCAAAAACACGTTCCGTGTTGCACACAAGCACTTTCCGCGTCGATTGATGCCGAACTTCACTACTCAGTATACACACATAAAAGCTATGCACCAACACTAACATCATTATTTTGCCCCGTGTCTAACTTCAAATACGCGCAGTGTATGTAGGTGCCCCTTGTGTGAATCCGCCTAACTTTCCCCTACACTAGAAAAATTTTATGAGCAATTTTATGAATTAACCGTTGAAGTTATAAAGAAACAAATAATAAATATTAATACTAATAAAATAATTAAATTGACAAATTAATAATTACAATTAAATAGTTAAACAATAATAAATAATAATATTAATTAAAGAAAGTCATTTTATAAATTGAACGAAAGAAAAAAAAGCGTCCCCACTGGGAATCGAACCAGCGATCCTCGTACTATAAAGCCGAGCTCGTACCGATGCGCTAACCGGCCATTGAAATTTATGCTAACATAGCGGGCTTATGAGTTGGCGGTAACTTACCGGTCCACGTAAGAAGTGAGTTATTTTTTTAACGCTTGGCCATCTGGCCCTCCCGCTTGCGTCACTTTCATTTATAGTCAAGCCCTACATATACTGTAAATTTGGGCCAAATCTTGTTAGATCGGATATCGGGTACCGGGTATTTACCCTTGGACTCGTCGAGTCCGGGTCCGGGTACTAGGACCCGAAAAACCCTAACCACGGGTTGAGAATCTCTGGACTAGATCATAAGCTTTAGTCTATTAATCGGATTTCTACGGATTGTAACTACCTATAAATTTGTTTAAAACTAAATTAACAAAATAAGTACTTCCATGTTGATAAAATTATTAATAATTTTAAATAATGAAAGAAATCTTATTCCATGAATATTAATGGAATATTTAAATATTTTGTTTTTTTATGAATGAAAATTTCATAAATAATTTATAAAATTTACATTTCCCAATCCTTTAAATAACAAACAGCGCAGTTAATTCCTGACAAATCTATGCATACATACTACTAATTGATCAAGTTATTCACTCAGTGTAATCTTAGTTTTTGTTTCAGCGTTTTACTCAGTATTTAGCCTCAAGTAATAGCAGTTTTCAACTCAGCAGTTTTCTGGATAAAAGCGGAGTTCAAGGTAACTAATAAACTACGATTTGTTAGTCATTTTATAATTTATTTAAAGAAATCCACCTGGTATTCACCTGGTAGGATTTTTGGAACTAATTTAACTATAAATCATTTACTAACTTGTAACGGAAAAGAGGTTTTTTACAACCTAGCTATGAAAACTGTTTGATGCTTAATTTAACATATTTTTTAATGCCCGTACTTGTAAATATAGTAACTAATAATATTTCTATTCTTTTTCAAAGGGATGCTGAGTGCTAGAACTGGTGAGTACTTTGCTTTAGCTTCTGAAATACCTTAATCTTTTGTACTTTTAAAAATTCTTTTTGGATGGAATGGTTGTTGATTGCTTATAATTTTGCACCAACTGTGTGAATTCATAATAATAGGAATTTTGCATTTGTCAAATTTATTTTTTTAGTTTATGCACTGTTCATTGACATATTTAGAGATAAATTAATTGAGTTTGCTGCTTATTTAATATTTTTCCGTGGTTTGGCTTATTTTTAAATAATAATTGTTTTGTACTTCAAAAATATTAATTTCAAAAATAATTAATAGCAAAATATTAAAATATTGCTTGTAATTTTAGGATATGATATGTCACCATTTATAAGAAGATATTCAAAATATTTGAACGAAAAGGCGCTATCTTACAGGACTGTGGCATTCGATTTTTGTAAGAAGAAAGGGTAAGTAATTACACTGCAATTACTTTTGTTTGAGTTTGTAACTGAATATGATTACAGTAATAATGAGGATGGTATGCTACGTACGATGAACACGGATAAATTGTTAAAGACTTTGCCCGTTCTTCAGAGCCAATTAGATGCTTTACTCGAGTTCGATTGTTCACCAAACGATTTAACAAACGGTGTTATCAATATGTGCTTTATGTTACTCTTTAGAGACTTAATTAGGCTCTTTGCTTGCTATAATAATGGTATTATTAATTTATTAGGTGAGTACATCTAACTTTATTTATTAGCTCAACATTAACTTCAACATTAATGTTTTATGTCTAAAAAAGACTAAATCGTCAAGAATAGACAGGTACTAGACGAATCTAGATATTGAAGATGACTTTCTTTTATATGTTTCGATGATTATACTTTAATATATTATAATAATACAATAAAGTGTTACAAAAAAGAAAAAGCATTTGATAGATCAAAACAGTCAGATAACATCAGTCAGGCTAATGAATCTTAAATATTAACTGTAAAAAATAAACTAAACTAATAAGCTACTAACCTTTTTACAACATGTACATTTCCATAAAAAAAAACATTAGTGTAATCGCCATTGAAAATTTTAGAAAAATTCTTTGATATGAATAAAAAACAATGCCGAGAAGCTTTGGAAATTTACAAGAAATTCTTAATTCGCATGGATAGAGTGGGAGAATTCCTTAAAGTTGCGGAGGTATTTATTTTACGCAAAACTTTTATAATATTATTATATTATCCTCTTTGTTTTATAGAATGTGGGAATAGATAAAGGTGAGATTCCGGACCTCACAAAAGCCCCAAGCAGTTTGCTAGAAGCTCTCGAACAACATTTAGCAGCCATCGAAGGCAAGAAAACGTCGACTTCAAGCACCCCTTCACAAAGCGCTGCTAGGTAAACTTCCACCACTTCAAATACCTTTAAATGAGCTTTATCACTATATTTTATTTCTTATTTTTATTTTGTTTTGATTTTCTAATTTGGTTTTTCTTTTTGTTTTTTTTTTTTAATCCAACTACCCTTACACCTTTATTTGTACAATTTTATGTTGTGCACTCCTTTTCCAATAAATGTAGCAATCAGAAGAACGTACGTTCAGCTGTAACCGCTCTATCTTCCACTAGCTCTAGCTTTGGAACTGTCGTGGCCAACGGCCGTTTCGACTCGCATAATGGGATTGATGAGAATTTAAAACTGCAAGCTCTGGCGGAAGAAGAAGCAGCAATGAATCAATTTAAGGTAACGAGAATTACATTCTGATAGTATGTTGAGAAAAGTGGATGTTATTGGTTTGACTTATTTTGTGTGAATTATTTATGCAAAACCATTGCTCGAAAATCGTCTTTTCTTTTATGGAAATTAAATTTAAAGAAAAATGTTTAAAAATAAATAACTTTATAAGGAACTAGTCATTATAGATGAGCGGCAAAAAATATTCTAATTTTATTCAAATGTCGAATACATGCTTCTAAGAAGTTAAAACATTTTTGGGGATAATTTTTTTTTATAATAGTTTTTGGAGTATGTAGAGTACTGTACAAGAGTTAGTCGTCTGTTGCCGATCATGGATTATATTTTTGGTCTTGTTGACCACCTTCATTTCTTCCAATGTGTTGAACGGTGTTTCTATCTATGGAGTCGTAGGCCTTCTTGAAGTCGACGAATGTTATTGTGGTGTTCCTGGTCTTTCTCGTTGTTAATATTGTTCTCAAGCACCAGATCTGTTCACTGCATGAACTTCCCTTCCTGAACCCTCCTTGGTATTCTCCTATCTGTGGATCTATCTGAGGTTCTAGCCGATTTAAGAGGGCTTTGGACAGATTTTTGTATGTCACGGGTAGTAGTAAAATACCTCTGTTGTTATTAGGGTCCATTTTGTCTCTTTTCTTGTGGAGGGGGTGTGCTAGGGCTGTCTTCTATTCTTCTGGTATTTTTCCAGTATCTCAGATGTTTTCTATGATTCTGTGTATTTTTCGTGTAATGTTTTCGTGGTCTAGCTTCTAGATTTCCGAAATCAGTCCATCTTATCCAGGTGCTCTATTATTTTTCAGTGATTTTATTATGTTCATGATTTCTTTGTGTGTTGGGGGTTTGAAATCCAGGTTAGGTCCTGGCTTTTCGAACTGTAGTTTCTGTGTCGGTTTTTCATAGTTGAGTAGTGTGTTAAAGTATTATGCTAATATTTCACAGTTCTTTTTAGGGGTTGTCTCCAATGTTCCGTCTTGTTTTTTGAAGCATAAGCTCGGTGGTTGATATTCTGTCATACTTTTTCTGAATGTTCTGTAGAAATTTCGTGTTGTTTTTGTTGAAGGACTCTTCTATCTCCTTCAACCTATGTTTCTATAACCTTATATGTTTCTAATTGTTCGACAAGCTTCAGCTACACGTGGAAGTAGCTCGTCAAGTGCTCTGACTGGAGTTTCGTACACCATGGTATTCAGATGACCCCATAAAAAAATCCAGGGGATTCTGATCTGGGGAGCGCACAGTGGGACGGAATCCCAAAAAGCTGGCCAAAAGTCGAAAAAGTATTTCATTCTGGTGAAAATCTTTACTTGGGGGTTTTCGGGGCCGCTGATCACGAATTCGAAGTCAAAATTCAGAAAATCAAATATGGCGGAGAATTTCTTCAAAAACGTATTTGATTCGGCTGAAAGTCTGTACTCGGGGGCTTTCCGGGCTGCTGATTACGAATGCGAAGTCAAAATTCAGAAAAACAAAATGGTGGATCCAATATGGCGGAGAATTTCTTCAAAAACGTATTTGATTAGGCTGAAAGTCTGTACTCGGGGGTTTTTGGGGTCGCTGATTATGAATTTGAAATATAAATTTGAAAAAACAAAATAGTGGATCCAATATACACGACTTGTATGGGAAAAACGTTTTACTTATAGTAAAATAACAATGATTTGCTTAATATTGGGTTAATACAGAAATATTAAAATTATAATGATACATAGATACTATAGAAATTACTATAAATTTCGTTGGGTAACATTTAAGCTTCGCTTGATGTACTTTATTGTACGACGGAAATAAAGTGGAGCCATTTTCTCTGTTTGCATTACGAACTTTCTGATACTGTGATTTTGATAAATTCGTTTCAAGTATGACCGACAGAGCAGCATCGGGAGAACGAGGTGTTTCCGAAATCGATCCGATAGATTATCTATACCTTGTAGCTTTTGATGGGCTTCCCAGTGTCACATCTTTGACGCATCTTACTTTTGCAGCATCTAATTTGAGATGCTCAGATGCTCCACAATTCTTCCGTACTTGACCCTGCACGAAGTTGTTCAGTCTTCCTCCGCTTTGTACGCTCACTATCTTCGGAAAATTCTAAAGAAGGCCGATCCATGTTGTCAGACTTCTTTGAAGCTTCTGGAGTTTATTCCAAGGGAACAAACACACTCAGCCATTCAGAAAACTTCTCCAAAAATTTGTCTTCGTGCCTCGAAACAATTTTCCATTTATTATTGAATTTCATAACAAATTTCGTGTGAGACATTTCACGTTGACGGATAGCATGAAAGGACGTTGTGATTTTTCGGACATTTCCACGTACACTGTAGCTGCACCATCATTCAGTTTCTTCCTGACGAGGAGGAAAATATCCTTCCTGGATAAACCAGATACGGCCGGATCATCGGCAGCCGATTCTGAAATGTCCGAGTTTAATACATATAAATAGGCAAATAGGCATATAAATTACATATTTACGAGTTATTATTAATTTGTTTCTCAATATTATTCTAGTCATTCATAATTCCTGAATTATTAATGAAAGCGAATTATTACGATTCTATCGAGATAGCCAGGACGTCACACGAATGATGCATCGTAAAATGAATGGATAAAATACACGGAAATTACAAAAATAAAACGGCTAAGTGTGTGTCGGGCCACGCGCAATGTAGCGTTCCGTAGATGCCATTCTTACTCTTATCACTTAAGACTCAAATGTCTAAAAAATTTCATAACCAACTTAATCAGCTGACATTGATGTTGTCGAGTTTGACGTTCAACGTAACCAATAATATATTGTTTAAATGACGCGGCTGCCGCTCAATTTGTTACATTTTGTAAGTTGGTTGACTATTACTCGTAAACTAATTAAGCTAAATTAACTATTGTGATTTTTTTCACATATCCAGAAACAGCCATTTAAATTTTAATATTTCACAAACGGATCTCAATCGAAATATTATTTTCACAAACCTATAATATTTTTGAAAGACCTATCCAACGATACCCTACACCATGGCGTAGACCAGAAAAAAAAAACGTAACCACTCCTTTAGGGTTAGGGAGGTACCCTAAAAATTTTTTTTTCAAGATTTTATTTTACCACTTTGTCGTATATCCATGCCAAATTACAGCTTTATATTTCTAATAGTCTCTGAGCTAAACTGTGTACGGACGGACGGACGGATGGACGGGTTAAAAAAAACTATAAGGGTTCGTTGTTGATAACAACGGAACCCTAAAAATTAAGCCTCTTGGAAAGAAAGGGCTTAGCAAAAATTGACTTGAAACAAAAATATTTATTGTTTGATACGTGGAATATAAATCTGCTTTAAAAAATGAGGGTAATGAGAAAAAAAATCAATTTGCGCCTCACCAGGCACATCTGGGACACTGGGACCACTATGTGAGTACACCCCTGGATAGATCTTTTAAAACCATACAACTTTTATCTGAACTGCTTCTCCATAGTTTATGTTTTAATTATTCAAAATTGAGAAAAATGCACTTCTAATTTCAAAAACTGGCACCATTATCGGTGGCGCATAAAATCGCAGGATTTTCTTGTTGTTTTCAATAAACAATAGATTAATCTGCAACCTAGAAAATGTTAGGCCGCGGAACAATGGTGTGCAATATAACTTTTCTCCATCTTTTTACAATTTTCCGTTGCAATTTTACGTTCATTTTCAGACAAATCATTCCTTTGTTCATATCACATACATAATTATTATAAATTTAGGACATCATAATAATATTGTACATACCTTCCCCTTTAGAATCAATTTTTGAGATCTGCTTTAACGTTATTTTTGTATGCTTGGCGTCGTGTTCAGTACAACACTGTTAAACTCGCTCGGAGCGCGATGCGTGTGGCTCGAGTATCGGTCACTTTTGAACTGGAATACCACAGCAGGTATAAGGGATTATGCCCTACGCAGTCTACAATTCGACCCGCGGACTATTATTCTATCTAACCCAAACCCTTCGAACCCCGAAAACGAAACTTCATTTTTCGACTTTTGGTCAGCTTTTTGGGATTTCGTCCCACTGTGGAGCGTGCCGCCCATGATATCGAACCGTTCCTGCCTATCCATTTCTCGGAGGCTCGGGCCTGGCGACTAAAATGTGATGGTGCATCATCATTCATAAACCACATTTCATGTCTCAGTTGTACATCGACCGAGTCTAATCCACTGAGGAAGTCATTTTACAGAAAATTTGTGTAAGCCGCCCCCGTTAAGCAATCCGGCAACACAAATGGACGTATCAAATAGTTTCCCAACAGTCCCACACCAAAAATTAGTTGAAAATCTGTGTTGATACATGTGACTTCTGCCATGTATTGCATGAGGATTTTCTTCAGCCCACAAGTACAAGTTATGGCTATTGAACATTCCCTTGTAAACGCAGCCTCATCAATAAAAAATATCAACTCTGGAAACCGTTCATTCTGTTGCGTGCTGTTCAAGAACCACCTACAAAACTGTACTCGTGGAGCAAAGCCATTGGACTTTGGGAATTCTAAAATGGTGTAAGAGCACAAGTTCGTGTGCTAGAGTTCGAACATTAGTTCTTGAGTTATTGGCAACAGCATCTAAGACATTTTCCTCTAATGCCACAGTACGAATCGTTTTATCACGTCCTGTATCTGCCATAGAACTCGCATTTTCCACGTTCTCAACGACGTCGATGAACTGCTGCAAAAGTTGTATGATGAGGCTGCTGCCTAGGCGGAAAACGTACTCCATCAATCCTTGCAGCTGCTCGGCTGTTACCCTTAGCATCACCATAAGCTAAATCCATATCTGCTAGTTCTTGGAAAGAATACATTTTTTAAACACTATTGGTTAGATTTATGAGCACAACACACAATCTTCAATAAACTAAAAGTGGACATATGATTTTCGTAAAGTAATGGTAAATTGATAATATTTTTGGGTTTTATCGCAACGAGAAATAAACATCGATTATTTTTCGGTACAAATTACTCGCTTCATATTATGTTTTGTGTATTCTTGTCCATTTTTCTTAAACGGAATTGTTGCGAGGATCTTTCAAACTAAGCGTTTTTGACCCCATATGTATTGCCTGAATATATGCCCTGAAAGTTTGTCTGTGGAGTTCTGACACACATTTACAAAGGTAAATTGGTGCATTTCTGCAAAGCCTCCCACACCCCAATACCCCCCCCCCCGAAATATTTTCTAAACCCCCCCGGAAATAAAAAGACAAATAGCAATTTGTAAATTACATAAAAAATAATGCTTCAAGTATTACTTACTATATAATTTTTGAGTCCTTTGAATTAGCTGTTAATTTGCAATAGTTCAATCATCTTTGACAGATAATTAATTCAATTCAAAACTAACTTCTGTTTCTATTGTTTTTAAATTACTGTTTTTCTTTTATAATTTTTATATAACTAAGAGTTTGTTTTACCAACTGCTGACGACTAAATTTGAAGTTGAAATTTCTCTCTTAAAGAGAAGAAGAACAACATTTTCACCAAAAAAATCTTATCTTTTATTCCACATTCTGGGGTTTTGCTACATTACTATTACTTTACTTACGATTACTATATTACTTTCGATATTACTTGAAATAACATAACAATAGCAGTACAGTTCATGTTTTTAATAGCATATCTAAAAAAAATTCGGTACTTAATGTACGTATTAACGTATTAATGCCACCGCAACAATTTTAAATGCCGTTCTACACCTAAAATTTTTATGATAATTCATAAAATAAAACATTTTATTTAAAATGAAACATTTTTAAAGTTCAAAATACTTTATTCACTACTACTTTACTACTCTCGATCCAATATATAGCGGTGGTGGCGTTAATACTTAAGTACCAAATTTTCTACTATTTTCTGGGATAAAAATAGTTTGAAAGGGGTACACATAGGTGTGGGTGGGAAAAGTTTGGGAAACACTGACTTAAGTGAATAACTTAAGTAAATCTGCAGACGCATTTCGAGATTTATCTCTTATCGGTGCAGCTTTGCTTTTATGAATAATGATTTGAAAATTCACGTGGATGACTAGTGGTTAGATATTTAAATAAACTTAGCAGGTTAAAATAAACTTAGCAGGTTATTGATGTAAATTATAATTTACTATGGGTAAAGCCATACTACATTACAGATAATCACATAAACTTAATAAAGTGGGAACAGCCTGAATATATAAATATATTCATCCTTTCCGGAGCTCTATAATATTATTGAGTCTTTTTTAGGTCTACCAAAACAAATCTCATGTGAAATTTTCCGGTTATTTACTAGATCTCAGTCCACTCTCGTGACACACAATAAGTTGTTATTGATATATAAACCCTAACATTTTTCACATGATTACGTGTATACACGTCTTAATAATATAATGTCTCTGAGATAACTAATAACAATATTGATAACGGTTGGCAGCACCATCAACCTGAAATATCAAAGTAAATGCCTTGCCAGTTGTCAGCAGATAGAAACCAACGGAACCATTTGCAATTGTGCAATTGACATTATTCATGCTTCTATCGTTGTTTACTAAACAAAAATCTGCTCTACGCTTATACACTTTTTTGTAAGTGTCGATAGATTTGCATCTCCTGAAAGTGAATACAACTTTTACATCCCCGTTACAGGGGCCGATAGAGGGTTAATATAAACTTTTTAAATAACTTCTTAAATAACACATGGAAAATATAAAATAACTTTCATGTAAATCTTATCTGAAAAAACTTATTATGTTAATCTTACCCGCAAGATCTCCTGTAGCCAAGATCAAACGGACAATATTATATTCAGCAAAAAACCTAAACGCTAGCTGAATAATATTATCTTATCCGTTATATATTGTTTATCTGTTTTATAATATCCAAAGCAAATTTTGTTGTTGTATGTTTTTATACATTTTATATTTCTACAGTTCAATAGGTTTCACTTATAGTTCAATACTTTTCAAGGTTTTTGGTAATCACGTTTAGATCTGAAACAAGTAAAACATACAATAGTTTGTGACAAATTAAAGTAAAACATGAAATGTATTCTTTTATTACTCAAAACTCAAATATGTACAAACATTAAGAAAAGCCAATAATTTACCAGCCCACTGTAATCTTTTTACTTTTTAACTTTTTTTTAACTATTTATGAGATAAAATAAAGAAATATGCCGTTTGAAAGACAATTTAATATGCTTTAATATGAGTTTAAATTTATTAATTTGTATTTCGGTTTCTTGTGTATACCATCTTAACATCTTAACATATCTTAACATAGCGAAATTAACTGAAACAAATTCACTTTTGTATTACTAAAAGAAATATGGTTACAAATTATGGTAGACAATTATCTAAATTAACACTTAATTTTTAATAATGGCTTATGACTCCCTCTTGCTCTAATAACATCTCTCATACGATTAAGCATAGATCTAATCAAATTCGCTATTGTTTTTTTGTGGGATGTTAGGCTTATTCTACTGCAACAATAAGCTCGGGGATCGAGGTGGGACACGAAGCCTAGCTCTAGTTCTTTGTTTAAGCTTATCCCTTAAATGTTCTATCGGATTTAGGTCGGGACTGCATGCTGGTCACTCCATAACCTGAGAACCGATTTATGTGGTGTAAACTTGCACGATTCTTGCGGTGTGCGACTTTGCATTGTTGTGCATAAAGATAAATTCTTCCTAGTCTCCCGTGACCATGGGCGCATCTAACGATCATGGAAGAACAACCTCCATAAGCAGTCCGCTTTTCAATACAATCTTCGCCTTACTGTCCACTGACTAATAGCCACTCTTCGTACTTCACGGAGCTGTTGTTGCGGTTGAACAGCATTAAAGTGACGATTTCTTAATGATGTTGACACAATGAAGCGGTCATCCAGAGCCATTGTAAATCTTCTTCCAGTCTCCCTATAACATTGGAACACTCTCCGAACCACGGCGCGTGTCATATACAGCTCGAGAACTGAAACATTTGTTATGGACTATTATAAAGTGACCACATTTTCATTGAGACCAAACGGGACAACTGGGATGAAATGAGAATTATAATTTAGTTATGAAAGCAGAACAATAATTCAAAAAAATATATTTTATCTACTCACCGACCAAAATGAACACTCTAATATATTGTTGTATGTAAAGGATGCCATTATTATAATTGTGAGTAAAAGTAACCAAATCGTTCGTAAAAATACAATGTAAAATTTACATTGTAAATCAAATGGAGTTTCATTATTAAACGATTTCTGTTTGTTATTACTATGGCCACAACTTGCGTCACTTAACAAAAAAATTTAACTTCAATTAGTGAAAATAAATTTTCTGACATGCACTCATTGCGATTACATAAAACTCACACCTCATGCATAAAGGCCCTTCTTCACACACTTGTATCATAAACTACTATTATTGTATATACTCATATACTTGTCGATAAATATACAAAATGTATTTATTATTGGTAACTATAAAAATTTCTCACATGAATTGGTCATATTATTTTTTACGCTTAATAAAAGTTTAATGTTCAACTTTAAGTTGGTTAAGGTTTTTTAAGTTGTCCATATTTTATTGATACTAGAAAAAACCCTTTTTGTTGCTGCATTTGTTCCTGGAAGGGAGAGCGCGTATTCACCATTTTCAAAATATTTTGATAAGCTTAATGAAGTCTGATCACATCCTGAATAAATAAATATATTCAACCTGTCCGCAGCTCTATAACAGTAATCAATCTTTATACCGTCGTTTATTGGCACTCAACAAAAACCAGAAAAATAACATTGTTTTTTGAACCATTCACTTGTTCATAAAAGCTAGGCTTTACTGATGAGAGATAAATGAAACCAAACCCATTAACGCCCACCGCCTTGGTAGAAAAGTCAGAGATGAAACACAAGTGAAAATAGCATTAATATGTATTTAAAAGATTATTCAAATAGAAATTTCAAAATTATTTTCTTTCATTTTGCAAAAAAAAAGATGTACTCAAACGAGTACATTGGGCTCTTACAGGATAAAATCAGAAATAACTTAAAAATAGAGTTTATTTCTGAGTTGGTAATTTACAGTAACAAATAAAAACATAATATTATAGAATATAATTAATTTAATCTTTTTTGAGTAAGAAACATTCAAAAGCAGCCCGAGCATTCTCCTCGGTGCAAAGCGTCACTACATTTTTCACACCTCCACCTGGCCCTCATATGGCATTGGCGAATGCATAGCATTAGCCAGTAGAACTATTATCATCCAATCTTTGCAGCCGAAGCGTACAGGCTTGCCCCGGATAAATTGCTTCGCAGAATGATGACCGAAGTATTTCAACATGGCCTCATCGATTGATAAGTGTTCGTGAAAAATGCCCCACTGCTGAAATTTTGTATTTATCAAATTCATGAATTTGCCGAACTTGCATACATATACATTTTTGTCAACTTAAGAGTTGTCAGCTAAATGTAAGTAAGGGCATTTGACACAATAAAGACGTTCACGGGGTAGTCTGTGATAGCAAGTGAACAGAAGAAATCCGATAAAAATCTTCATTTCTTCATTCGTAATATTGAAATGTCTGTTGCTGCGTAATTATTCGTTTGAGTGACAATATGACAACTTCTTCGTCAAATAACTTCTCAAAAATCTGTAACGCATTCAGCCCTAACAGTTCCTATCGCACATTTTCCAAGCGAACGTCCGTTTCTTTGGTACCATTTACACTCATGTCTACGGGTCTACGAGTACATTTGGGTTCTGCAATTTTCTGCCTTTTATCAGATTTCTTTATCAATAATTCAGACAACGGAATGTCGTCATCCTCATCCCACTTATCGTCATAGTTTGGGGTATTTTCCTCTTCTGATGGATCGTTGATGTCAATTTCGATTTCCCCTGGTACATCTTTTGGCATTTCACTCAATACTAAGTCGTCATCATCAAATTCTTCGTTATCTATTTGGTTACAGACATAAGGTGGTATTATAACCAAATATATTTCTGAACTGCTACATCTCGCATCTTCAATTACATCTAAAGCGGCTGATAGCGTTCCAAATTTTTTTCCATAAAAGGAAGACGGTGGAATTTTGTTGAAATCCATTGTAGAATTCTCTCTGAAAATGATACCCAGATATCGGCTTTCATACCATGACATTGCCCGTTGTACTCGAATGAGTACAGACAGATTTATATCAATATATAAAGATTACACAATAATGTAACGATTATCTGATAAGCACATATTGTTTTTACACATCTAACAAAACATATACCATGCAAACAATATTTTTTCTCAATGAACTGTGGTCACTTTTGAAAATACTTTTCACTTACCTCCTGTAACCTCGAAAACACGGATGCACGTACCAAGTATTGTTGTTGTAATGTGAAGTCCATGAAAAAGAAGTAGAAACCTGTCCCAAAACTCGAAACAATAGTATTCTGAACCTTTGCGCTACACTGAACATAAGCTACTGCACATTACGTCATCAAAAAAATTGTAATTTCGGTGTACCCATATGAGTACAGTGGTCATTAATGGGTTAAACGACCGGATTTTCTGAAAGAACTATGAATTTTTTATAATAACGTCTTGAAGAATCGACAGTTCAATCAAAAGGACAGTTCAATCATTAAAGTCAAAAGTTTACAGTGGGTCGAAGTTTTATTATTTTACCGATAAGAAATGTAGACATAATTTATTTATTAAACGTTGTTATTCTAAACACTCTGGGGCAATTTAGACCAGTGTATCTTTGTAGACATTTGTCACAAATGTCTACAATGATTAACTAAAGATTAAATGTGTGCAACTGGTCACCTGTGGTCAACAATTACCAAAACAGTGAACAATAAATACATCTTTTCTCATTATAATCTAGATAGAACATAATTTTAGCTAACTTGTAGCATGTAATATAGGAATATAATAGACCTTAGTTTACCGTTAGTTAAGCGCATGCGCACCCGCCATGTTTAAAACGCGGAAACGTGAAAGTTTCGGGCACATTTTCTTATTTCCACTGGTTATACTTCAAAAAAGTGTCCGAAAACATAGCGAAAATTGAAGCATGCTCATAAAAAAAATTCTACTATGAAAAGGTTTATTAGTCCGGTTTCTTTATAATACGGTTGAAAATTATGCAAAAATATTTATTTCTTGTGATCTTAAACCGTCTTTAAGTTTATTTAATTTTAAATATATTAAGATGATAATATAATTTACCACGCGCGCGTGGGTTTCACTCCTCATTGCTACTCAATGGTTATTTGGAATAGTATTTATTTTATTCGAACAAGAAATTGAGGGCTTGAGCTTCTCTGTTTTTTCCTTATCATGAGTATAAGAGTAATTTGTCTTGAATTTGTCTGAATTCTGATGACCTTCCAAACGTGAACATAGTGACTATTATACTATATTATTGTTAAAATTTATTTCTATTTTAGACGAAAGTTCAATCGCCAATAAATACAGCAAACAATCCGTTCTACTCGAACGTCACCAGTAACGCCGCTACATCTTCGGCAGTTGTCACCCAAGCCGCTCCAACAATAGATCTTTTTACATCCGAGACGGTGGCCACTACTCAGCTCAGACCTTCTGATGATCTTTTGCAACTCAACAATCCATTCTCGGGAGTCTATTCACAGCCCTCGGCGAACGCTAACGCTTTCCAACTGCCCGCAATCCATCAACCCAATAATATTAATGCTTGGGTTACTAATGGAAACGGTAAGTTATTGGGGACATTTTATAAAAATTACTTGCTGAAAGCCGGATTTATAAATAACACAACAAGTATAAATCTTGTTGGCGACTAGATTTTATTTACTTTTACATTTTCTTTAGTATATGTACGTTAAATACATTAAATAATACATCAAATAGATGTGATTACAGAGATAAGTAAGTAAGTGCAAAAAATACAGAATCAAAAGGAATATTAAGATAAACAGACAAGACTAGATGGACAAGACTAGACGGACAAGATTTTATGTATAAGACGACTAGACGACTAGACTGACTATCAGATACGACTAACTGGGCAAACAACACTAGACATAAGAAAAGATAAACAGGACAATGACAATTAAGAGAGACAATTAAAACCAGACACATCAGATTACAGAAACAAAAATAGATTGTCAATACTAAAGTTACAATACTATACACTATTCAAACTGACCAAAGCACTATTTTGATACTCTATACAAACTGATCAAAGCATAAACCGCTTATATACTTAATCCTAAGGAGTGAGATTAGATAGTTAAGGTTAGAGACAATAGGATTTAGCTTGACAAATAAGACAAGGCGGATTGTTAAAATAGGCGGAATTATTGTTTTTACGGCTTCTATTCGTCTTCTTTTTCTAATTATAAATGTAAAAAATAATTGCTTGTTTGTTTTATTTGTTGACTATTTTAGAATTTCAAATAGTAAACATGTTTATATTTAGAAAAATAGTTGTGGGACAATTTGTTGGTACATTACAGAAAGCTGCACATATTTATATCAATTTGTTGTAATATTACAGAAAGCTGAACAGAATTCCTAACAGTCTTACAACATAAGATGCAATAGAGAAATTACATTTTTATTACTCATGCGGTGTATGTTATCATGGCGCCATTTTTTTAGTGCGACAAATGGCTGTTTTTCTCAATTCAATTATTACCTTATTACATAACTTAAAAGCAACACACAAATACAAAATGAACTCAATCAATACCTCAACTTTATTATTTTTTTCATTACAAAATAAAAATTAAAGGAAACGTTTTAAAATTAGTGTAAATTCTGTGGTGATACCGGAGCTGATGAGAGTTCCTATGACGAATCCACACCACCGGAGACAATTGAGAAAGCAAATTCTTCATTTTTGATTCTATTTTTTTTTGTACGCCCCCTGGATTCCAAACTTGTAAGATACGTCCCCTCGCATGAGTAATAAAAATTATACTCGTGCGGTATTGTCAATTGCGCTCTCGAGCGAATGAGCGCACTCACTTCGTTCGTGCGCCCAATTTCGCTATCTTAGACAATTGACAACTACCGCCCTAGTTGCACACTGTACTATAATAGTATTTTGTTTGAAAATAATACTTTAAATTAATATTTATGTACACGTATACAGGGTGTTTCATAAATGTCCAGCAGAAATTCTAGGGCATGTTCTAGAGCTCAAAATAAGAAAAAAAGTCTCTATAAAGATTTGCCCGAAAACGCTTCCTAACTGAGGTACAGCCCTTAAAAGGGGGGTGGCCTCACACTCTCAATCAAAAACTACACTGAAAAGTTACTCTTTGTTTCTGTCGATCAAGATAATAGTTTTCGAGAACAAATAAAAACGTATTTTTTGGGAATGATATTGTGATAAAAACAAACAAATCTCTACTATTTCTTTACTACAAATTTACTATTTTTTTGTACAGGTGCAAATTTAAATGTAATGATAAGAAACAAATGTTTAGTGCAGCTCTAAAATTTGGCATTTTGTGTCAGTCCGTCATAGAAAATTGTTAGCGTCGCACTTTTCTGTAATTTTACAATGGTTGCTTATATTAATGGTGAGTACACAGACATGCATCTCATGTATCGTTTGGTTGAGGAAAACGCAATTAAAGCAAGGCGACTTTACCAAGAAAGGTACCCTGATAGAAGAATACCCGTTAGAAAAACTTCGATATGCGTTTGGGGGAACACGGTCGATTGGAACCAATTGCGTTTGGGGGGCAAATAGCCCGCACTCCTGATTTTGAAGAGCAGATCCTGGAGACTGTTCAAGCAAATCCTGCGACAAGTACTGAAAAAGTTGCTGCTGTTATATGACTACCCCATACGAAAGTTTGGCGGGTTCTCTACCAGCTACATTCAGTTACATTCGTACCGCAATCATAAAGTGTCTAGTCGCTTTTGACTAGTCGCCAAATGAGGTTCATGCACGATGGTGCACCTGCACATTTTAGCGCGTTAGCGAGAGCTCGCCTACATAACGCCTATCCGTTAAGGTGGATAGGTCGTGGCGGTCCAGTTACTAGGCCAGCTGGCTCACCGGACATGAACCCTTTGGACTACTTTTTGTGAGGTCACTTCAACTTAGTCTATGAAACGGAATCGGCGGATCTCGCGGAACAGCAGCGTCGTGTGAAAAATTGATGTGCAACCATTCTGACCACCGCAGGAATTTCGAATGTTCGAAGATCGTTACTGCGACGTGCTTTAGTTGGGGTTGAGACCGTAATTTTAACAACTTTTGAGAATCAAATAAATTACGTTTACGTTTATGTGCTAATTCAAAACTGAAATAAGGATTTGTTTGTTTTCTTTGAGTTCACACAAAATTTGAATCAATTATCCTTTGTTGCGTCTGGGATATTAGCAAAAATGTTGTGTGAGGCCACTCCCTTTTAAGGGCTGCACCTCAGTTAAGAAGCCTTTTCGGACACATCTTTACAGGAACTCTTTTTTTTTATTTTGGGCTCTTGAACAAGTCCTAGAATTTCTTCCGGATATTTCACCCTGCATATGAAGTTTTATTTTTTTTGCTGTGGAAGTATAATAGTTTATAAAATTTATTATTATATTTATTTATTATAAAATTGTTGATATCATGCAACAAGCAATTGTTTTTCAGTTTATAGAAAAGATATTTCGTATATTGATTATATTTAATTTTAGGTAATTTTCGGTATATACCAGAAATATTAATCAATCAACGAACATATTTGCAAAAGTTTTATTCTGAATATAGCAAAATTGCATTTTATTAAAAAAAAAATACTACACCTTTTTTCATTTGGCAACCGACTGTAAACACATACATTTTGTTTGTTTGATTAGTGATATTTATGTTTCAATGGTGTGTAATGTTGAATAGGTTTTACTTATTGATTATGTAATTGCTTCGACACCTTTCAAATTGGATGAAACATTTCTAGTCGTGTATATTATATTTTTCGTCAAGGTTTCCATGCATCATACAAAAATCTAATTATTAACGTACATTTCCGAATTATTATAGATCTAACATAGATGAGGCTATATAGATGAGGCTCATCTAACATAGTTGAAGCTAAACAAACAAACACTATCTGATAGTTTGAACAGGTTGAAATAGTGTTTAAACTAATTTAGTGCAGAGGTCGGCATAAAATGCCAACAGGCGCCTTTGCTTACTCGTAACACTTTTAATGAGCGAGCACTATTTTCTGTTATGTTCATTTTCGTCACTAAAGGACTTGTACACGAGCAATATTTTGTTATAATATGTGTGGCCGGCAATAATGGCTGGGTAACATTGCTCAATATTTAGTAACATTTCCGACGATATATACGTATGGATCGGTACTATATCCGTGTTGCCGGCAATATGGCCCGTATTTCCACTACTGGTCGGCTTGTAGCTTTTGATATTGCTGCCGGAGCGACCACTAGCCAACATTGCCGTTAATTTTTTAATGCAATCAGTTCAGTTATGCAATAGTTTAACAATCAGTTAAACTATTTTTCTCAGTACTACTAGAAAGATTTCAACTCCTACTTTTCATTATGAATAATTGAACAAATTCATAAATGAGATACATTTAAAACCTGTGTTATGGGACGAGTCACCGGAATATGAAGATAGAAATCTTAAAAAGGATGCTTGCATCTCAGAGGCTAATAAATTTGATACAACCAATGACCATGCTTATAAAAAAGTACTTCTTCACTCTACGCGTACGCTCAAAGTCTCGGGCAATACTGTTGTCACAATAATGCTGAGACATACTGGGCTACCCATTGCCTAGGAATATGTCGGCAAGACATTGTCCAGCAACATTGCCGGGCCATCATTTCAGAAACATTGCCCGGCAATAGGCATTTTTTGTTGCTCGTGTACAAGCCCTATTAATCCTATGGGACACTTTTTTTAAAGAAGAAAACGATTTTTTATCAGTTTAAATATAGCTTGTGCCTTTGTGGTTTACACATTTTTATTTGTCCTTCCATCATACATCATTCAAATACCACTAGTCTGTCTATAAGACTAGAATATAGTTTCCGCATTCTACAGTCACTAATTGCCAAAAAACACCGATTCAGTTCGTAACATTAAAATCACTTATGTTAAGAAGTCCATTAACAACATCAAGAACCCAAATGCGCCAGTTCCTGACTTCGTGAAGGCTAAAATATCTCTGCGACGACCTAGCTGGACGGGCTTCTTCAGTGCTCAATAGACCATACCACATTGCACCGGGCTGCGGTTTTAATTTTCCAATCAAGAAGAATTTTAATTTAATTACCTGGAGGAGGGGAATAGAGAATTTTATGTGTCTCATTTGATTCGAAGCTATACCGTACATTCGTCCATCCAGTAGCTTTGAATGCGCGTCTTCGTGTATTTTGAAAGTGACCTAAGTCTATTTTCCAAAAATAACAAACTAGCTAACTTTTGAGTTTGAGTGCCGGGGAATATACCCAAAAAAAATTTTAAGAGTTTCCAACGGATATGTAGATGAAGAGGATGGTTGCGACCGTTACTACGTGGTAATCGTTTTTCAGGACATTTTCGTTTCTTTCGTTTAAAAAAAAAACACAAGTTCACTTTCTAACTAATGTCTAGAATGTATTCATAAATTCCTCGAAATAATAATCTAAAAATCTTGCATAATTGTCACAACGGCCCGAACTTCATCTCCTGGAGTCATTAGAAATTTTCACACAAAGCTGTTATCCAACAATTAATCTCCTTAACGAGCAAACTTACCTAATGTTTTCTCAACTTTTTAATATACGATATTTAATAGACGACTTGTACTGCGACCTTCATAGATCTGTTGTACCCCACCCTCTTCCTCTAAACGTTGGTATACTTACCCATTTAGAGCGCCTCCTCTAATCCTGATTCATTTAGGAATTTCCGGATCTGGGTGGGATTCGAGGACTGCAAGAACTTTCAACGATTATCCTCTGCGTTCAAGCAGTGAGCCCCAAGATACATTTGTCTCTTGCGGAGCAGTGTGTAGTCTTTGAGCTAATATAAGGGGGTTTCCTCTGCTGAAACACAGAATCTGCATCAATCATCTTCCTCTAGGCCTAGGGTCTTGAGATGTTTTCAAAGTCTGCAGTGTCCCGTCGAGACTCCTGTCAGAATTCTAACTTGTTCCTGTTTAGTTTCAGACAAGCTTTTGTTCTTTTCTGGTTAAAAGATCCCAGCATTACTTTGGATTGTCTCAAACCTGGAAGTTCTTTCCAGGTTTTCGTCATTTGTTTTCAAATTTCTTGATTTAAACTTTTGTGGATGGTGTTCACACTCATACTGCTAAAGGGTTTCGGGCCTATAAAGGGATTACTGGATCCCTTGTTTACTAGATGATCGGCTTCTTCGTTTCCGTCTACAGCATTGTGTTCTGGTACCCAGTATAACGTTACTTTATTTTCTCTGCCAAGCTTGTTTAGCTTTTCTACACAGTCCCATATCAGTTTGGGTCCGATGTTGTATGAGCTAATGGCCTTGATGGCTGCTTGGCTGTCTGACAGGATAGCATTTCGTTTTTTTGTGATAATTCTGTCGAGGTTAAATTGTGCACATCTTTTCCTACCACTCAGCCTATTATCCTACCTCATCCTACCTCAGCATGTCTATGCCATAGGAGTTTGCTATCTACTGTTATACCCAGATATTTTTCTCCTGTTTGTATTCTACTAGCCCTCCCATCTAACAGTATGGGCTGTAGGCAGTTTAGTTTTCTCTTTCTAGTAAATGGTATCACCGTGGTTTTGCTCGGGTTGAGTCTCAGTCCCACTGTTTGACATCATCTTCTAGTTACTTGGAGGCCTCTCTGTACGTATTCACAGAGCGTTCCCTCAAACTTCCCTCTGGCTATGATGACTATGTCATCAGCTTCGAAGGTTCTAACACAACTATCAGACGTGATTGAAGTAGGCTGTAGGTGCGAGTGCGAAAATCATATGACCTTACATTATAGCGACAATATCAGTCAGTATCCATACTAATAATCACTATAATTTCTTTATTATTATTATTCTTCAACAGCACTTCATACTTCATTAAATATTTCTAATCTTTCTTGGAACATCATCAATTATTATTAATACATCGATGTGAGGTGATGGTAGATGGTGGTTGACATAATGATTGAGTCTCTGAATTGGGTAAAATAAATTTTTTGAAATTTCATCTAAATTCCAAGCATAGTTACGTTTAAATAAATCTCGAATTTTAACCTCTTTATTAACATATTGTTACCACCTACTTTAATCTTCTTTTGGCATTTATTTGTTCTTTCGAAGAGTTATCAATAGATGTTTTTAGTATACTCTTTTCAAATTTATTAATATCTATTGGACTTTCAGAAATGAATGTTTTACGTTTACAATTTCCATTTTTGTCAAAATTAAGAAGGAACGTTTCTACCGGATCTGACAGCTTTACCAGATAAAATATGAATTAATTGATTGATCGTTCTGTACTCCCAAACAGAACGGATCAATGAACTGACAGTGAACAGACTAAAGGTTTATAGTAGCCAAAGATTCTTACCTCTTATAGTGTACTTACGTAGAGAAATTGTCAGTTTTTATCCTATGACGATATACGAAATAGTTATACTATGATAGTTTAACTATTTCGTTTTTTCTTTCGGTTTATAAAAAGTACTGCCTTACCCAAAGTTTGGTATTTCAGTTGCATATTCAGTTTACATTTTAAATCTCGATTTTCACAACTTCCATGACAATAATGTTTACACGTATCTCTCGGATGAAACCGTCGAATCCAGATTAATTTTACAAGTCATAAAAGTGTCGCAAAAATAACTTAATTCTAAATGAAAACGAGGGGAGGACTTCATTTCAACTAAGCCTCCTGAGGATGGGATTTTTATACGGTTAATAAATCCCGACGGACTAAATCGGTTAAAAATATGTTGGATGCATTTTTTAAAGCTGAACTATGCTCAACCAACGAGATGTTTTATACAAAGTTAGTGAACGAGGATGTATTTCAAAACTCTGAATTTAGTACCACTTTCGGTGAGACCAAGAAACTTTAAAATTAATAAGAGGATTTATTGCATTATTTACTATATGTTATAATCATTTTATATCCCTCTAGAATCTAGAAGGATGAATTATAAGTTGCAAAATATTATTTTCTTGGATGTAACATAAAAGGGATATTTTTAAAAAGATAAATATATTATACTACCATGTTAGCTGTTATTTATTATTATTTTTACATTTTAAAATAAAATAATATGAAATAAAAAATCGATTTTAAAATAAATAGACTGGTTCACTTGCATATTACGCAGTAATTTGGAATCCCTTCAATTATATTAACTACGAGGGAATAGTCGGCTGCGGTGGTGTGGTCATTTTTATGGACAGCATCTGATACCATGCCAAGTTCCTTGCACATAAAAAAATAAAGAAGTAGACCAGCGAAAAAACCGCTACGAAAAAGAAAAAGAATCTGTGATTAATATTTGTCCTTTATTTTGTAATATGGTTCTAATATGGTTTCATTGCAGTTTTTTTTTTAATCTTTGATCTTAATTGTTCTGTCATGCTGGTATATCAGTCATTACCAATGGCCTGATATTTCGTTTATCGTTATTTTTGTTGCATGCATTTTCGACTTCTTTTTAACTAAGCCTTATTTTCAGGTTATTCTACTACCACAACAAATATGCAACAATCGGTTCAAAATGGATCATTTGTGTCTGAAAGTAATTTCCAAACCGTTTTCGGAAACACAGAAGTAAACAGTAAGTTCAAAAGAGAAAAACTGCAAATTATTAATACATTTATCTCATTTCATTTTGATATTGAGCAACATGCAATTTGCATGCATACTGTGCACTTTCTTTCTTTGCATTGATGTTAGTTATACTCAAATGTTAGAACAAGCAATTCTCAAATATTTATCACTAAACCTCGTTGAAAGCAATTTATCTGTATATGACTAATTAATTTGTTTTCATGTATTTGATATAACTTTTGTCAATGTTGAATTAAATATTTGAGAATTTATTTAATGAAAATGTTGAAAACTATTTGTTTATTAACTTGTTTATTATTCTTATGTGATTGTTGATTTAATGTGATCATTGTTTTCTGCAAGCTGCTGATGGCACTGTACCTCAATCTTTCAATCCATTTTTAGTAGATGATCCTGAACCATCCCTACTTTTAGACTCTGACTCGCCGACTAATTCTACTCCAAAACCTCTGCAAGAAGTAATAAGTTTCTTTCAGAAGGACAGTATTTCCGAGAATCGCATCAATGTAACTAATATGACTGAGATGAAGTCAGATGTTAAAATTAGTGTAGATGAGAGCTTGAACTTAGGTAGACAAAATATTGACTTACCTGACAATAATGTTTGTGCTAAAAAAGCGGTACCGCCAAGACCGCCACCACCAATTAGGAGGCCTTCAATTTTTGATAATGAATATACAATTTGTGACAATAATCCTATTTCACCAAATACTCCCCTTGATACTACTATTATCACTGCAAGTGAAGATCTGCCTAATTTTTCACAAACCATTGGTAACTTAACGTTTTAATTAGTACTCGTTTGAATCCTATATTAACAAATTACACAATGATTTGATGACTGTATATTTATAATATAAGAAAAATCACAATTTATTTTTAAATTCACAAAATATGTATTAATGTTACAGATAAAATTTGAGATTTATTAAACAATCTTACCAATAATGTATCGTATAAACTTATTAAAGGCGAAACATAGCCTGAATATATAAATATATTCAACCTTTCCGTAGCTCTATAATATTATTAAGCACTATATGAGATTTATTTTGTAGTCTTATGAAGACTTAATAATTAATATTCTAGAGCTACGGAAAGATAGAATATATTGATATATTCATGTTTCGCCTTTAATAAGTTTATATGATCATCTATGATGTAATATGGTTTCACCAATAGTAAATAATGTATCGACTTGAAATTGTGGCCTACAGCTAAAATAATACCGGCAATATAACGAAAAATTACAAATAATTCGACACTTCATATGAATTGAATATTAACGTATTTTATTATTTTTTTGAAGCAATTTTTTAAGTGGCTTTGCGAAGTAGCTATTGAAACACCACATAATAGGATTTAAAATCTCGTCAATACTTTTTAATTGTTCAGAATCAGGTACAAACCCCAGGCAAAAGTGAAATAACCAACCGACTACGGGTTCATGTCAGTTTTGTGAGTTGTCAGTCTTTTTACGGATGTAACTGCTCGAAATCTAAATTCGTATTACTTTTTTTCATCTAAAGCTTAATTTTTAACGCAAAGGGAATTTTATTTTTTGGTCCATTCAAGTTCCTTGTACAATAAAAAAAACCGGATGCAATGTCTGTAAGGAGTTATACCACATTGAAACTCGAAAAAATAGTTAAAATAAAAATGTAGTAGTATAATTTATGAACGATAAAGTTAAAATGTATGTTGTAAATTTGAACAAAATCTATCCAAAATAATCATTTACATCAGTTTGAAGAAAGTAATTTCGAGTAAAACGCTAAAGAAAAACTGTACGGTATCATAGTCTGAAAATCAATTGTTTTTTTAAATACCTTCAATCTGCGATTTCGAAATTCCATGGAGGAATTATTTTAATAAAGGACTGATAAAAGAACAATACCTTTTGTCAAGGTTTTGATCGGTTGTACCGGTACCTGAATTTTTAATCGGTTGTACCGGTACCTATCGGTACTTGAATTGGGTACTTGAAAAAAATCGATTTTTATATATTTTAAAACTTTATCATAATAATTTTGATAGTCGATGCGCTAAACTTAAAAAAATGTTTCAATTAATTATAAACAATTTAAAAGCGAATTATTTTTGAAAAGAACACGTCACTCCAAACGCGTCATGATTGGTTGTCTTCTTTGTGACGGCACAATGTATAAATAATTACTCCATCAAAGTTTTATGAAGCTGCTCATTGTAAAATTTATGGTTTATTTCTTCAACAAGTTATTTGTGCAATTAAAGTGCATGAGATAACTGCTATGGCACAGTAACTGAAAAGAAATGGAACAAGGTTTATTAGAGGAAAAACAAATTTCTCGTCCAGGGATGTATCTTTTACCTATATAAAGTTGGAATACAGCCTAAATATATATAAATTAAACCTTTCCGTAGCTCTATAATATTGTTGAGTCATTATAGGACTATCAAAACAAATCTGATGTGAAATTTGCCAGTTATTTACTAGTTTTCAGTCCACCGTCGTAGCACTCGACAAAAACCAGAAAAATAACATTGCTTTTTAAGATCATGTCTTTCTATTATCATAAGTGACCCCAGAGATTTATATGATTTTCTTTTATCTAGTATGGTTTTACCAATAGTAAATTATCTTTTACTTAGTTTTCCAGTTTTTGCAGCATCTCCTGATGGATTGACTAGTGATGCTATTGTTGAAGTTAAATGTCCTTTCAGTAAAAAAAACAAACGTTCTATGCGTTTTTACCGAAAAATAAATGCAATTAATGCAATGTTAATGACCAGTAAAAAGAAGAGGAAAACCAAATTATTTATATAAAAACATTAAAGTATGATGAAGCTCATACATAAGCTCTAATTATAAAAGCCTTATCGTTTTGGTCAAAAAATGTATTTCCAAAACTCTTTAAGAGTTGAAGAAGAACATTTAAGACATAAATATTTACGTTTGTTTTACCTCCCACTGTTAGTATAGTAAATTTACTTTTCCATATCCTCTTTTAGCTGAAAAAATAATTATCAGAATGATTTAAATGTTATTATAGCAAGAGAAGAGAACTACCATCACATGAAATTTAAAATATCTCAATTTTATCGTATACATAATCTAGCATGATACAGAAATATAATAATACTAAATAGAAGCAAGATCATTCATTAACGACATAGAAATTTATTATTTAATCGTTTTAAAAGTATTTACTGAAATAGTCTGAATGTGCTGGTATTTATTGGTTATGCTTTGGAGTAAGTCTCCTAAGAAAATTATACGTTTATATAAATTATTATTCGTAACTCTATTACTTTAAAATACTATCTAAATGATCCTCAAAGCAAAAAAATGATGTAATTTTAGGATTTATTCGGCGCACTGCTTAAAACATTAATTTCTTTGTTTAACATTTTGTGGTACATTAAAAACATTTTTTAAAGTATTCGTACCTCATTCGTAGAAGTTTTTGTGGTATTCATACATGATGGTAGGAACATAACTTTTAAGATTTTACATGTCTAATAATAGTATATTAAAGGACGAGTTCAGTAAGCGCGATTTTACAGCACGCGTCCAAGTTTGGAAAACGACGATCGTAGCGAGAAGTTTTCTAATTGACAAGTGCTGAAACTTAAGAACGAGTTTTTTATAGTATGTTTTCTATTTTGCGCCCTTTTATGCCATTTCTTAATAAAAAAAATCGCCGATATTCATTGAGAAAATTGTATCGCTCTCAGCGACCCATAACCGCACGCATATGAGTGCTGTTATGAGTCCATCACAGACGCAAAATAGAAAAATATATTAATATATTGACGATAATAACAAGATTTTATTGATAAGAACATAAATCACTGTATCAACTGCACTGACGAGTAGAACATTGTGAGTGATTGTGACGTCACACGCGCAGGAAAACTGTCGGCCTGTTTTCGGTACTGAGTTTAAAATAGTATATTTTGTAACTAGGGCTGTAAGTTATCAATTTGAGGCGAGAGCGAAATTGGGCACGGACCAAGTGAGTGCGCACATTCGCTCGAGAGGGCAATTGACAATAGCGCCCGTGTTACAAACAATATTTTTTTATTTCTCATGCGAGGGGATGTATCTTACAAGTTTCGGATGCAGTGGCCATCCAAAAAAATGGAGTCAAAAATGAAGAATTTGCTTTTTCTGTTGTCTCCGGTGGTGTAGATTCGTTATAAGAACTCTGTTCAGTCTCCGGTATCACCATACAATTTACACTTATTTTAAAACGTTTTCTTTAATTTTTATTATTTTGTAATGAAAATTTTTTTTGTTTTGAAAATTTGATTTCTTGATTGTGTTTTTTTTTTTTTTGTTGCGAATAGGCCATCTAAGCACCACGTTCCAATTTCAATTCCTAATTCTTTGTTCTGTTCTTTTCTTTTCTTCCAATATTCTTTCATCGGTTCACTATGTTCTTTCTTTCTGTCGTCAGACCATTTTGGACCAGTCTTCTTAGCAGCCCTACCTTGGAATCCTCCCATTTTCAATATTTTTTCCCGAAAGGCTTCTGTTGTATATACCTTCTGTTTGTATATTGTTTCTTTCTAAATCCTTTTTTACTTCGGTGACCCAGCTCACTGTGGATTTTTTACTCCATAGATATTTAAAAATCTTACTGGTTAATCTGCTGTCTTGCATTCGAAATAAATGTTCGAAAAACATGAGTCTTCTTTTTCTCAGTACGTTTGATATATTTCCTATATTTTCGTATGCTTCAGCATTGTTTCGTAATTTCCAACCTTCTGCAGTGTTTTGTGGTCCTAATATTTTCCTTATAATTCGCCTTTCTAGTACTTCTAACTTATCCAAATTGTAGTTTAGTGCCAGACATTCACTTGCATATAGACATTCTGGCTTCACTTCTGTATTATAATGCCTGATTTTTGCATTTTTGGATAGGCATTTCTTATTGTAGAAGTCTTTGATGATACTATATGCTCTACTCATTTTATGTAACCTTTCTTCAATTGCAGATTTTTCAAAGCATTTTCTTAGCTCTCTAATAAAGAACTCTAATTGGATTAACTCTCCTAGATAGTTGAATTTTTTAATCTTCTAGGAGATTACAAGTTTGGGATTCAGGTGGCATCCAAAAAATAGAATCAAAAATGAAGAATTTGTTTTTCAATTGTCTCCGGTGCTGTGGATTCGTCATAAGAACTCTCCTCAGTCTCCGGTATCACCATAGAATTTACACTCAATTTAAAACGTTTTCTTTAATTTTTATTATTATTTTGTAATTAAAAAATCACTTCACTTCACTTCTTTGATTGATTGATTGTGTTCATTTTATTTCTATTTATTAGTTTTTTTTATGTAACCTAGCGATATTGAATATTTGCGTGCGTTACCCATGATATGTGGAAAGACAATGCGAAGTGGCATTTCTCGTATTAAAAAACGTGCGTCAGGAAGTACTTAGCGCCCATGAGTAATAAAAATATTAGGATGGGATTAATTATTGCAAAAATAATGGAAAAAAATGTTTGGGACAAATGATCATTTTCTGTGTGTAGTTGGTTTATTGGGATTCAAATAGTCCGGCTAATTGGTGGAACCGATTAACTGGTCTCTGAGAGGCATTGCTGCATTTGTAATGTGCTGTACTAACGCGCGAACCCTACACCATCATTACTAATGACAGTATCTGTACCATCCATCCAGCATACCCACTATAATTACAATTCATCTCATCGATTCACAAAAAGTAACGACTTATCGGGTAACACATGCTTTAGTTTTCTAACCGGATATACTGCAAAACACAACTATGGATTTTCATATTTCGCATATATAGTACTGTTTAAACCACCGTTTAAATACTAAACCCACACATTGCAGATTGAACTCCACTTGATATGTGACCGGACATAGACTGAATATATAAAGGGTTTACAGCATCTTGAGATTTAAAAAAAAACGAATTATTCTTTTATGCTAGATAAATTGTTTATGCTTTTAAGAATATTTTAAACGTTTAAACATTTCAAAATTCAAATTATTTGTGAAGTTATAGCAATTAGAAATAAGTGCTACAAGGAGTCGGCCCGAAATTTTTGATTTTGAAAGATTGTTTTCTTTATCATAAATCGAAAGATAAGTTTTATAGTAAAAATATATTTTTTTTCGATGTTATTAAAATGTAATAACATATTGGAAATTATTTTTATTACTCATGTGCGAGAGGTACTACTTGATGCACGTTTTTTAATACGAGAAATGCCACCTCTCGTTGTATTTCCACATGACCTGGGTAACGCACAAAAATATTCATTATCGCTAGGTTACATTAAAATATACATACATTACATACAAAAAGAAAACAAAAAAATAAAAATAAAATAAACAATTTTGTTTTTTCTGCAAAAAAAAACAAAATTCTTAACGAACATTGAAGATGCACCAAAATTCCTGAAAACAGATATTGGCCAAATAGAGAAGATTAAAAAATTAATATATATATATATATATATATATATATATATGTTTTATATACAAACTCGTATTTGGTTTGTTTATACGTAATTCATTTTAAATTGAAATGTTTTTATTTAGTAATGCATTTCTTTATATTTTTTGCCAAAAAATGCATGCAATGGAGGCATTTTTTGGCAAATTTGTCTGCAATTAATTTTTTTACATTTGAAATAGTATATTTTGTAACTAGGGCGGAAAGTTGTCAATTTCACGCGAGAGCGAAATTGGGCGCAGAAACGAAGTGCGCACATTCGCTCGAGAGGACAATAGACAATACCGCCCGTGTTACAAACAATATTTTTTATTACTCATGCGAGAGGATGTATCTTACAAGTTTGGGATCCAAGGCCCATCAAAAAAAAAATTGAATCAAAAATGAAGAAATTGCTTTTTCAATTGTCTCTGATGGTATGGATTTGTCATAAGAACTCGTTAGTCTCCAGTATCAGAATTTACACTAATTTTAAAACGTTTTCATTAATTTTTATTATTATTTTGAAATGAAAAAAATTTCTGACACTGCACGTCACTTTTTTGATATCGAGGTCTTGATTATTTTCATATTATTATTATTTTTTTTTTTTTAATGTAACCTAGGGTTATTGTATATTTGCGTGCGTTACCCAGGTTATGTGGAAAGACAATGCGAAGTAGTGGCATTTCGTATTAAAAAACGTGCGTCAGGAAGTACTTTTTACGCACGAGTAATACAAAATTGTATGAAAAAAAATTATTTCATATGCTTATTCAACTTTTGGAAATGATCTAGTAAAGCTTTAATGAAATGGATGTTGTTACTACGTGGTAAGAAATTCATAAAGCTATTATTCTAACTAAACGTTGAAACTAATAATGGCAAATATTTGATAAAAGATTAAATTATATGAATTATTCCACTTGCATTTTTCGTCAGGTTACTTAGTCAAGTCTTTTGGAATTTTCTGTGAAAATTATGATTTCTTAACAATTTTCTTATCAAAGATACCAACAGACTTTAGAGATTATAAATAATTATCTATAAAATCATCGCATCTTTATATTGTAGGTAATTGTACGTAATGGTCGGCAATTATGCTTAATTATTCGAATTTATAAAACATTATACGGCTGAAATATTTCTGAGATACGAAGCTAATAACGCATTTTACAACTGTATAAGTATACTTCTACCACAAATTATAAATTCATTATCTGTCATTAAATGAAATTATGTAAAATAAATTTGTGGTGTTCGCAAATATAATCTTATGTTAAAAAAAATCGAAAATTTGTATTACATATATTTACAATAGCAAATATTTTGTGAATTTTTGAATTAATTTTGTTGGAATTGATGTGATAAATCAGTGTGTAACCTGTTCCATGATGGTTTGTTGTTAATTCGGATGTTTGTTCGCTAATTAGTTCGCCATAAATACTATCCAATATCAAACTATCCCAGATCAATTTTAGATTCAGGTTTTGATGCCTTGGGTGGTGTTTTACAACCAACTTCCTTGCAAGACGGGCACAACGTCCACAGAGACACGTCGACTAACAACCATCAACCGAGCAGTGCCTTGCTGACTGGCGATTTGGAATCCAGTTTGGCTTCCCTAGCCGAGAATTTATCAATTAATAGTAGACCAGCACCCGTCAAGTAAGATCATTAAATAATCAAAACATTGTGCAACATAAATTGATTTGTGTTTGTTTTTAGGGAAATCCAATGGAATTCACCAAAGAATGGTTCTAAAATTAGTGGTAGCTGGACTCCCCAACCAATTTCCGCTACAACTGGCGCTGGTTATAAGCCAATGAATCAAGCCATGGCTGCTTCCCAGCCAATGGTTCAACCTAACATGTTCCCTTCAATGGTATTTTCTAGAAATTTTATTTCATTTCATATACTATCAGTGAATTACGAGACTAGACCAAATATCAAACAGATAAATACACACATTAATCTAGTTTGTACAGATAAGGCATCATAATTGGACTAGGTTTATGAACTTAATAATTCAATGTGAAAATAGACTGTTGATTGGACTGAAAAGTTGGAAAATTTAAATTAAACATTTAAGATTAGACTTGACAGTTGTGATTGGTCTTAAGAGTCAATATTAAACGTACAATTTGACTGGAGAGACCAATAGGTTCAGAAGTCTGAATTCGACATGAAAAACAAGCACAAATATATAATATTAGATAAGTTAGGGGTAAATCTGGGATAAGAGGCATAAACTATATAGGTAACACAATGTACGCATTATGCGCATGGGCATTGGGGGCAAAACACAAAGGCGTAGGGAAAATAAATTTGAAGGGGGTATATAAAAATTGTTTTATAAGTACTATTGATTTTTTTTTCTTATTATATTACGGGAGAGGTCCCGCTGCCGCATATTGGACAGATAAGTGTATTATACAGAGGATATTGTCGAGAAATTTATACATCGGATTAGACAATGATCAGTCAATATTAAACAAGACAAGAAAGAAGCAACAGAATCAGAGTTAGACTAGACAGTTCTTCTTCAGCTTTTAAACGTCCACTGCTGAACATAGGCCTCCTCCATCTTTTTCCAGGTCGATCTGTTTTGAGCGGTGTGCATCCAGTTCTTCCCGGCTAGCAGCTGTAGGTCATCCCGCCATCTCGCATGGGGTTTACCAATACTTCTTTTTGCCTTTCTGGGTCTCCACTGCATTAATTTCTTGGTCCATTTCACGTCATCTCGGGCAACATGACCTGCCCATCGCTACCTTAATCTTGAAATTCGTTCTATGGCATCCGATACTTTAGTGCGTTTGCGAATTTCCATTTGCGTATTTTATCTGTCAGGCTGATACCCAGCATCGCTCGCTCCATTGCTCTCTGGCCGACTCTTAAACGGCTTATGCTGTTGACGGTGAGAGTGGTGGTCTCTAGGCCATAAGTTGCAACGGGGAGAATGCACGCATCATACACTTTTCTCTTGAGGCAGATTGGGACTTTACGGTTTCTGAGAATATGGTTTAGTTTTCCAAAGGCAGCCAAAGTCAAGTCGATTCGCCTTGTGACTTTCGATGTTTGGTTGTCCCTGCCCAATTTAATCTTATGTCCCAGATAGTTGTACTGCTCCACGGTTTCCAGTGGTGGTTAACTAATGTTATTTGGACATTTTCATGAGAGAGGATTTTGGTCTTCTTGAAGTTCATCTGCAGTTTAGGACAGATACGTCCGAACATATTTTCCTGCCGAAGCCATTATATAGGCTATTTCGTTACACGTAATACCAACTGGACTCTTCCAAGTTCATTTTCTTGTAGGTGGTTTTTTGTAGGAGGTATTCAAGCAGTAGATATTTTCTTTGCATAAAAAATCAACCATGTTTTGACCTCTGGTGTTTCGTCATCCCACACCGAAGTGGCCTATATTTGGCAGGTCGGTAGCCTCTCTGGGTCCGATCTTTGCGTTAAAGTCTCCAGCTATTATGGTATATTTGGATTTTTCTGCATCTTTAGCTGTTGTTAGGTCTTCATAGAACTGCTCGCTTTCATCTTCCGATGATACACTGGGATACATATCCCTGTATTATTTGAATTTTGTACCTGCTGTTTAGTTTGAGTACGACATTGATTACACGATTTGAGATGGCTTCGACCTTCGTCACGAGGTGTTTTAGCTTGTTATGGATTATTATGGCGACCCCACCGACGTGAGAGTTAGTATCGCTGTTTCGTTGGAACAACATGTGTCCTGATCTGAGGATCGTGGTAGTTTCTCCTCTGAGTCTCGTTTCGCTAAGTCCCACAACATCCCATTTAATGTTAGCAAGTGCCTTCTCTAAGGCTTCTAGGTGTTCTTCTTGCTTCATTGTACGGATGTTAAATGCAGCTATATGTAAAGTTTCAAGTCGTTTTTGTTTCTTGCCTACTATTTGTGCTTAACTATTTTTCGGTCTTTTGGTCACATATCTAGTTGTCCATGTTACCTTCCTTGCGTGTCGTGCGGTATTATGGTCGCCTTCCATTCCCTCTCCATTTGTTCGTTTCCCATCAGGTTTCCGGTTATGTAAGTAGTACTGCATCCCAGTTGTGCTCGCTTTTTAACATAACTTCCATGATGTTCTGTTGTTCTAGTTTTGTACCGCCTAATGTCTCCGCGAGTCGAGTTCTTTCATTCTCATATACATGAAGAAAGTGTGTTGTGCGTCGTCTGGGCTATGACCACAGTAGAAGCACCCCGCAGTGTCCCTTTTTTTAAACCGTGTGAGGTATGCGTTAAAGCACCCACCAGTAAGCGCCTATGTAAGATTGTAACTCATATGTCCGTGTGACCTTTCGTACCATGCTGTTACTGTAGGGATAAGGCTGTGTGTCCACCGTCCACTAGTGTCGCTATCCTATCTTGTCTGCCATCGGTCCATGAGTCTCTTACGTGCTCTCTCCTTGGCGGCCGCCCTCTCATGCTTTACTTCGTTTTTCGCTCTGTGTTGTTGCAGGTCTTCGTAGACTTCTTGTTTCTCGGGAATCAGTAAGTCTATTGGGGGCGTACTTGTAAGTACCAGCGTCGCGGCTTCCGAAACCGTTCTGTAGGCAGAAATTACTCTTAGGGCACTTCTTCTCTGTACTCCTGTAAGTTGTTTTCTGGCTCCTACCTTTTTCGTTACGTCGGCCCATATTTCCGCCGAGTAGAGAATTTTTGAGTGCACCACCATGTTGAGAAGTTTCCGTTTCAATTCCTTCGGCCCTCTAATGTTCGGCATCAACCGTACCAGAGCTGTCACTGCAGACGCTGCCTTTTTCGCAGTTTCGGCTATATGGTCTCTGTAACGCAGACCGCTATCGAGTTGGACGCCAAGGTACCTCAATGATTTCAAGAGGGGATATTTTGCCCTTCCATAACGAGTTTCGGTGGTGCGAATAGTCTCTTATCCGTGATAAGTATCGCTTGTGTTTTATGAAATGCCATTGTTAGTGCTCTTTTAACCAATTATTTGCCCGCCGGAGGGTTTCGTTAGTTGCTGGTTCCAGCGTGCTTATTTCCTTTGCAGTCACCACCACTGCGGCGTCATCTTTCCTTCCGAAGGCAAGCATTGTAAGTTTCCAGCAACAACTCTGGACACATTTATAACATATTATCTGGACCAGGTGCTTTCCCTGACAGTAATCGTTTTCTAGGCTCAAAGATCGCCTCTACGCTGAAAGGTGTCACGAGAGTCTCAGTGACTTGCCATTTTTTTGCCGGTCTTCGTTCCTCAACTGAAAATACCGTGGTAAATATTTCTCTCATCCGTTGTGGGCACGATATCCCAGGTATCATCTGTCTACTCATTAGTTTTTTCGTAGCAATTCGATATGGGATTCGATATATTCGATATGACCCCATGGGTCTTCATTTATGGATCGGCAAAGTTTGAACCAACATTTCTGCTTGCTACTTTTGATGGCAATGCGCAATGCCTTTCTCGCTATTTTGAAATTCGCGTCCAGGTCTACTTCTTGTCCAGCCATCCTGTCTGTTGCGTTTTGCCGCCGCCTTCTGTGGCGTTGGGCAGACCTGCGTACCGTAACATACTTCTTCCTTAGGTTACTGATTTCATTGTTCTACCAATAAACTGACTTTTATCCATAAATTTGTGCTTTGGCACCGAAGCATTGCACGCTGTTGTAATGGTTTCGATCGCATATTCTACAAGTCGATCTATGTCACCTATCTCTGAAAGTCTATGCAATTCTCCATGCATCTTATCTACTTCCAGCGTCGCTCTTAGCTGAGTGCTATCGAGTTTCTTCATCAGCTTCTTAGTGTTTCTCTGTTGACCCTCTGGGTTCGTTTGCAGGCTAAATTCCAAATATTGTTGGTCGCTAAGGAGTAGACTGCAGACTAGAACTTCTTTAATGGCCAATGTAATAGCTTTATAATTAACTAATATAAAGTTATCTTATATTAGACAGTTTAAAAGATAGTGTGGATTGTACCAGATGGTGGAGAGTATACAAGTTCAGATAATGCTAGGCAGGTTAGATAGTTAAGATTAGACTGGACAGATAATGTGGTATCTAAAATATAAAATCTTATAAATACATATTCGACTATTATTAGCATTAATGTCTATTTGTGTAAATGGCTAATATCAAAACTAGACTAGATATTCTATATTAGACAAGATTATATAAAAGAATAAATATTAGACTAGGCTCTATGTGTAATATCAATCTTTGTGTAAAAATCAAAACTAAACTAGATATTCCAGATTAGACAAGATTATATAAATTAATAAATATTAAACTAGATAAATGAGACTAAAATTAAAAGTTAACTAGTAATTTTGCATTAAAAGTCAAAATTATGCTACAGAGTTAAGACTATTCTGGACTAGTTCAGATGCATGTTAATTAGGTAATCCAGATCAGGCAGTTAAGATTGTATTAGATACAATTAGATTAAATAAGGATGGTTGGACAAGAAGTTAACAGTGGAATAGAATTGGACTGTATGGTATCAACTAGAGTAGATAAGAAAAGATTACATTAGAGAGTACAGATTAAGAGAGAATAGATTAGACGAAGCAAATTGTACTAGAGGGTCAAGATTAAATTATTGTTTTTACATTTATTATGAGTTTATTATGAGTTTATTAGGGTTAGAATAGACAGTCATTACCCAACTATATAGCCAAGAAAATGTATACAGTGAAAAGTTAAGTTTATGCTAGATGCATGAAATCAAAGAGATAAGACTAAATATTTAATATTAGATTAGAGAGATGAGAAAACAGGAGGGGTAAGACTAAAATTGATTTATTTTATTTTAGGGGGTTCGTCCAATGGTTTCTAATGTAATGATCCCACAAAGACCGGGTTTGGCTGGTCCACCAAATGCTAATCCAATGGGTCAACAACAATCCTTACTGTTCCATTAAATATTTAAAAGGGAAGAAATGAGATTTGGCATGAATGCTGTATATAAGGATGTGTGTTGAATGTCTTTTTTTCGATTTAATATTTTTCCATGAAACTAAATCTCAAATTTAACAAGCAAAGGTGCAATTAGAAATCAAATTGGTGTTGTACATATCCCAAATTAAATGTTTCTGTTAAAAAACGAAATAATACTGTTATTTATTTATTACGCAGAGCAATTTTCTTACATATCGTCATATTTAGCAGGTCAATCGGGGTCAAATATATAATTAAATTGGATCCAATATTAATACGGACAATAAAGTTTCCTAAATGTGATGTAGGTATGAGAAATAAAAGAAATATTGTGTATATTCAATAAATATTAAATATTTGGGTATTATTTTTGAGTTTTCTTTGTAAATGTAGATGTTTTTTTTATCTAGACGTTTTTTGCCATATGATTTGGATATTTCGCCATATATGTTAATGTTAATAGAAAATTTAAAAATGAAATTTTTGTTACGCCTTGTGTTTCACATTTTCTATGTGCACGCGAAAGTGCATAGCTATTTTTGTATATAACAATATTCTATTCTTATCTTTAAAAAAAAACTACATGAAATTAAAAAAAATGCAATTAAATATGTACTGTTTTATTTTATATTATATATTATAGTATTAATATAATTAGTAATATTTGTATATAGTATAATTGCTATATTTGCTATAATCAATGTACCATACATATTTCAAATAAACAATGGAATATATCACTTTATGTAGTTCGTTTATAGTGCTATTTGATACTTGGATTTTCATTTAGCCTTATTTAACAAATATTCTCTTTGACAAATTCTACTTTACATTACATTACACTATATCAGGGATCACCAATTAATTTCTTCAGAGGTCCGGTTTTTAAAATAAAATTACCATTGCAGTCCGTTTCTACTTGAAATTATTAAATAAGCAAATGTAATGTACAGAAGTAACAAGGAATTTTTTTACATATTAATGTAAAAAATGCCATTTTTTGCCTTGAACTATTTGTCTGAAGTTTGGAGTAAAGTTGGTGCAAGCTATTGTCATTAAATCCTGGAGATGTTCAATCCTGGAGATGAAATTCATATTCGAAAATGCCGCTTCACAAAATTTTGTTGACCCAAAGAAAGTAAGAAATTTCAAGGCTATTTTTTTGAATAGTGATGTGTATAACTATCAAAATTATGTGTATTTATTACCAAACACAAATTTCATCCAGAACTCTTCACAAGAAACTTATAGTTGTGTTTTAATACTATGTTTTCTTGGAAATCGATCATTTCTCTGCAAAGTTGCTTTATTACTCCCGTAAACATTTGCGCCTTCGTTGCTTTATTCACCATCAGGATGCAGAGAATAAATGTTTCCGAGGATTCCGATTTTTTTTTTAAATCTGCGGATCTGTTTTGAAATTCCGATATAAGATCCTTAATGAACGTCTTGTATAGAACGAAGTCAATTTTGTTGTCACTGCTGATTATTTTATTTAAATTAGGGAAGGGCAGGCATTCATTACCAAGGTCATTATAGAAAAGATCGAGTTTTCTCGAAAAGCTTTTTACTTCTCACATGAGCTCTCAAATAAGCTTTCTCTTGCCTTGATGTTTAAGGTTCAAGTCATTAATATGTTTAAAAATATCCGTTAAGAAAGCAGTGGTAGCACTTAGCACTTAGGTAGGCATTTGTTGAAATCTGATCACTGTTGAAAAGAAATATCTAAATGTTCTAAAGTCAATCTTTGTAAAATGCAGCCTTGCTTAACCATCTCGCATTATTATGCAAAAGTAGTATAGTCATATTGTGCATCAACTTCTTCAAGAAATGATTTCAATTCACGATGTTTCAGTGATGATTTTGCATGAAGAAAATTTACTATTTTTAATCTCAAAATTATTATTATAAGTTTGCAGCAAAGCACAGTTTGGTGTATAATACAGTGGTAGGAAATCAAATTTTCATTACATTTGACATTGGTGCTCATTAGTTCTTTTTTAGTCCCAACCATTGTTGGTGCACCGTGAGTAGTTACTGTTAAAAGTTTTATCGGGACTAAATCATCTTAATCGAAATAATCCATCACCGCATTGTTCATATCTTCTCCTTGGGTTTTTCCTAATAATGGTAAAAGAGCCAACATCTCCTCAACAATAGTTTCTCTCATTTGGCCCAGGAAGCGTATACAAATAACCAGTTCAAATCAAATTAATATGTTAACCACTAGATATATACAAAAGATACATATGGGTACGTCATTATAAGATATTGATATAATCAACAAACTCTTGATGATTATATGGACATATTGAAATTAGGAGATTTCTCATATTTTTTTTAAGTTCTTATGAGAAGTTTCTTGTGTGATACTTATTGAGAGCTTATTATATATATATATATATATATATATATATATATATATATATATATATATATATATATATATATATATATATATATATTTATATATATATATATATATATATATATATATATATATATATATATTATATTATATATATATATATATATATATATATATGCATATGATTCCATAAACATCTGGTGCCTTGCTGCACATAACAAGTCTTGTTTTTGGGGTATATAGCTTCATGTGTCCACGTGTGAGATATTTGTGCTTTTACTCATTTTTGGGAATTTTTACTGTTGGTTTGGGTATAGCATGTTAGTTCTAGCAAATACAAACCAAATACCGTAGTATATTTAGCTGTATGAAGTGGGTTCTGCATGAGGCATATATAGGTATACCAAGTAGAGCACGAATAACTCTTTTTCTGATATTATTCCATACGCAAGCAGTCACTGAATTTCCGAAAAGTAATAATTGAGTAGCTCTTCAGGTGTCAGACATTTTCGAAGGTAGCGAATACAAAAGGTTCTTTTAATTATCGATTTGCCTAGGTTTTCGATAGTGTTATTCCATAACAGATGTTCTTCTATTAAAAGACCCAGAAATTTCGATGTTTGGACTCTATTTATTTTAACATTTTGTACTTGTATAGGAATGTCTGTTGCATACTCGTTCCTTCTAGTTTGGAATACCATGAATTCTGTTTCTTGCAAGTTAAAAAACAGATTATTAGCGGAAAACCATTAAGAAATGTGTTTCATTGCACTGTTTGCCTCTAGTTGAAAGACTTGCACAGTATTCTGCGATATTAAGAAGCTGGCATCATCGGCATATAGCGTACAGCTACAACCTTGTGTATGCCCTACTAAATTTGCCAGTAATAGAGTGAATAGTGTCGGTGAAAGAACACTTTCTTGGTGTACCCTTAATTGTGTGACTATTTTTGGTGGCATTCCGTTTCTCTTATACGACTGTATTCTTACGAATTGGGATCGATTATTCAAAAATGATGTCAGCCAGTTTCCCGCTTTCCCTCTCAATCCGTACCTATATAACTTGTAGTAGTAGATAACTTGAAGTAGTTTGTGATTTACGCAGTCAAATGGTTTGCTGAGGTCGCAAAAAACTCCAATTGGGTAATTTCCTCTATCTATTTCACTAAGGATTTTATTGTACAAGCCTAGGAGCCTTTTCCACTTTGGATCCCATGTTGTTCTGCAGGGACAATTTTGTGCTTCGTAAGAAATGGTTTGAGTCTATGTTAGAAGCCATACTCTAAGATTTTGGAGAGCACAGAAATTAAGGCAATAGGTCTGTAGTTGTTCAAGGAGTTAAGGATCCTCTTGTCTCCCTTTTTGTGGATAGGTACGATCGTGGCTACCTTTTAGATGGTAGGAAATTGATATTTATCTAAAGAAGAGTTTATTAGATTGAGGAGCAGTTTTACCAAATATTTTAAGTTCTCCTTAAATAAACTACATGGCAGGCCATCGGGACCGTATGAGTGTTTATTTTTTAGATTTTTATCTAAAATAATATAATAATTCATTTTCTGAGAAATCCTCTAGATAAATAGTCTCCTCAATAAATGGAATGTGATTGTTAGTCACACTGGTTTGAGGAATGTTCTCAACGAATTTCCTCTGGAGCTCTTGTAAAGAAATCGTTGAACACACCTGCAATTTTATCGAGATCCAGGAGTAGACAGTTACCACCTTTTATTTCAATTTGCCCACATTTATTGATTTTATTTGTTTGAGCATTGATAATTTGCCAAGTTGCTTTTTGCTTGTAATCGGCTTTTGAAATAATGTTTCTAAAACAAAGCCTTTCTGTGTTTTGAATTAATTTTTTTATGACTTTTTTTTCAAATGAAGTACCCGCAATACTGGATATTTTAGTTGTAATATATACAGATCTTCCAAATCTCGGCTTGAGATCTTATCTTCTGTCGTGATCCAGTTTTTGTTGGATATGTTTACCTGCGAAAGAGGGAAGCTTTTATTAAAATAAAATTGCAGAGTGTTTATGAATGACATGGCTTTCTCACTACAGTTGTCATTGTTAAGGATGTCGTACCATGTCTCTTCTCTATGTAATTTCTCAAGCAGCGTTTTATTTTGATGCGAAAATTTTCGACCAATCCTTTATTTAATTCTTTCTGTAATGTTGCTGCTGTCATTGCTTAGCAAAATTAATCTATGGTCAGAGAAAGTACAGTCCTCCACCACTGTAGACAACTCCTGTTTAGAGTTTGAGAAAATATTATCTATTATTGTAGAGGATGTTCTTGTAATTCTGGTCGGCTGAGTAACCAGCCCTACTAAATCATAGGACAGCAAGTTTATTAGATTTACTACCTCTGTTAATTTCTCGTTAAAATTAAAATTAAAATCACCAACCATAATAATAGATGAAAATTGTGTGCCTTATCAGTCACGTCGCATGATTCATCCATAGCTAAGGCGTAACAGTTTGCATTATTTAACTGCCTTTTCACGTCAGAATGATTTTCTTCTGACGAAACGTGTGTATTTCTAGTGTTAGTAGACGCAGACAACGGCATCTGTCGAATAATATCAACATATCTTTTCTGTTCTCAAACAGAACATTGCCAGCCTCAAAGCATTCTTTAACTATGTCAGTATCAGTAAATGGTTTCACTCTTATATATATATATATATATATATATATATATATATATATATATATATATCTATATATCTATATATATATATATATATATATATATATATATATATATATATATATATATATATATATAGGCAAAAGCCCAAGAAACACGCAAAGAAGCCTCGCCACATTTTTCCTGCTCAGTCCTTGAACGACTCAAGATCTGGTTCGAAGATGCGTAGCTCGATAATAAACAATTTTAGATTTAGACAAATGATTTATGTATAGTATCATAATATTCGAGCTTTTAATTAACGGCACTGTCTATTGACAAATCAAGAACATTGCTACTGCTCCAGCACGATTTGACAGCGTAAGTAAAACTTAAAATCGGTCCATTCAGACAAAAACTGTCTACTTTCGGCTTCCACCTTTCTATTTTCGGTGCCATTATTCCATACGCGAGCAGCGACTGAATTTCCGCAAAGTAATAATTGAGTAGTTCTTCAGGTGTCAAAAATTTTCGTAGGTAGCGAATACAAAAGGTTCTTTTATTAATTTGCCTAGGTTTTCGATAGTGTTACGCCGTAACAGATGTTCTTCTATTACAAGACCCAGAAATTTATATGTTTGGACTCTATTTATTTCAACATTTTGTACTTGTATAGAAATGTTTGTTGCATACTTGTTTCTGCTAGTTTGGAATACCATGAATACTGTTTTTTGCAAGTTAAAAAAAAACAGCTTATTAGCGGAAAACCATTTAGAAATGTGTTTCATTGCACTGTTTGCCTCTAATTGAGAGGCTTGCACAGTATTCTGCGATATCAAGAAGCTGACATCATCGGCATATAGCGTACAGTTACAACCTTGTGTATACGCTACTAAATCTGCTAGGAATAGAATGAATTGTGTCGGTGAAAGAACACTTCCTTGGGGTACCCCTAATTGTGTGACTATTTCTGGTGACACTCCGTTTCTCTTATGCGACTGTATTCTTACGAATTGGGATCGATTATTCAAAAATGATGTCAGGCAGTTTCCCGCTTTCCCTCTCAATCCGTACCTATATAACTTGTCTAGAAGTAGTTTGTGATTTACGCAGTCAAATGCTTTACTGGATTCGCAAAAAACTCCTATTGGATAATTTCCTCTATCTATTTCACTAAGGATTTTATTGTACAAGCCTAAAATCGCCGTATTGGTGGATTTTCCACTTTGGAAGCCATGTTGTTCTGCAGGGACAATTTTGTGCTTCGTAATAAATGGTTTCAGTCTATATAAGAAGCAATACTCAAGCAATACAAGATTTTTGAGAGCACAGAAAATAAGGCAATATGTCTGTAGTTGTTAAGGATCCTCTTGTCTCCCTTTTTGTGGATAGGTACGATCGTGGCTACCTTTAAGATGGAAGGAAATTCTTCTTTATCAAAAGACGAGTTTATTAGATTAAGGAGCGGTTTCGATTCTGGATATTTTAGTTGTATATACAGATCTTCCAACTCTCGGCTTGAGATCTTAGCTTCTGCCGTAATCCAGTTTTTGTTGGATATGTTCACCTGCGTAAGAGGGAAGCTTTTATTAAAATAAAATTGCAGTGTTTATGAATGACATGGCTTTCTCACTACAGTTGTCATTGTTAATGATGTCGTACCATGTCTATTGTCTGAGTAATTTCTCAAACCGCGTTATATTTTCTTGCGAAAATTTTCGACCAATCCTATATTTAATTCTTTCTGTAATGTTGCTGCTGTCATTGCTTAGCAAAATTAACCTGTGGTCAGAGAAAGTACAGTCCTCCACCACTGTATACAATTACTGTCTAGAGTTTGATAAAATATTATCTATTAATGTGGAGGATGTTCTTGCAATTCTGGTCGGCTGAGTAACGAGTCCTACTAAATCATAGGAGAACAGCAAGTTTATTAGATTTACTACCTCTGTTGATTTCTCGTTAAAATTAAAATTAAAATCACCAACCATAATAATAGATGAAAATTGGGTGCCATCAGTCACGTCGCATGATCAATAGCTAAGGCGTAATAGTTTGCATTATTTAACTGCCTTTTCACGTCACAATGATTTTCTTCTAACGAAACGTGTGTATTTCTTGTGTTAGTAGACGCAGACAACGGACTCTGTCGAATAATATCAACATATATTTTCTGTTCTCAAACGGAACATTGCCTGCCTCAAAGCATTCTTTAACTATGTCAGTATCAGTAAATGGTTTCATATGCTTAGCAACAGTCCAAGAAATACCCAAAGAAGCCTCACCACATTTTTCCTGCTCAGTCAGTGAACGATTCATGATCTAGATCGAAGAGAATAAACTTGCAATTTTAGATTTACGCAAGTTACTACAAAGTTGACATTTTTCGACTAATGATTTATGTTTTTTATAATAATGTTGTTTAATATTCGAGCTTTTAATCTTTTGTCTGTTGACAAATGAAGCACATTGGTACTGCCCAGCACGATTTGGCAGCGTAAAGTAAAACTTAAAATCGGTCCATTCTGACAAAAACTGTTTATTTTCGGCTTCCACCTTTCTATTTTCGGTGCTATAGTAAAAAAAAACTCGCAAATGTAAGCATATAATTAAGCTCGTAAGGTAGGCAAAACTCTGCCAGCAAGCGGCGGCGTGAAGCGTGGTGCTGGTGCCTCCGCCCTCGCGCCGCGACGACTGACGAATTCGTACTCCTCGAACTACGTCTCTCTCTCGCATGCTACTTCGCTTCGCTTCGAATTGACGGCAGCAAAGACAAAGCACGGGATACATTTTATTAAGTTACGTACTCAGTAATACAAGTTATTGTTTACTTAAGGTCCGCACCAAATAACCTTTCCGAGCCTGTTGGGACACATATGTCCCACAGCTTTATTAATCAAGTCTGACGGGACCTACTTCGAAATTTAATCTCTAGTTATATCTTCTTCTTCTCACGCCGTCTCTTTCCGAACCAATTGTATTTTCCCCACAATAAATAATCGTAGGAGTACGTAACGCTTGCCTCTCATGATGTGACCCAGGTATTCTGTCTTTCTTCTCATCATAGTGTGAAGTAGTTCTTTTGACTTTTTCATACAGGTAAGTACATCAGCGTTAGTCACTATTTGTACCCAAGATATTTTCAGTATGTGCATGTATAGGTACATTTCAAAGGTTTCGATATTTTTTTCCATAGCGGGGTTTAGAGTCCAGCTTTCGACATCCAGCATCTCAACATGCGGACCTTCATTTTTCGATTTAGGTCAGGTCTAATAAAGAAATTTCGCATGATTATAAATGTTCTGCGGGTTTCTTCTATTCTCGACTTTATTTCTTTCATCATGTCACAGTGTTAGTTTACTAAGTCGCCGAGATGTTTAAAGTTGACAACCTGCTATATGGATTCCCCGTTTACGGGGAACGTTTGTCGGTTTTTTTGTGAAGATCATGTTTTTTGTTTTCAGTATGTTTATAAATAATACTGCCCTTTCCTATGCTGTACCACGTAATCTATCATTTTCTGTAGCTTAGCTTGGGAGTATGCAATGATGACCGTGTCGTCGGCGTATCTCAAATTATTTATTATTCGTCCGTTTACCGTGATTCCGTCTGAAGTTTCATCCAGTGCTTCGTTGAATATTACTTCCGAGTATAGATTGAACAGAAGAGCCGATAGCACGCACTCGTACCGGGCATCTTTCTTTATATGAATAGCAACTGATGGTACATTATCCACTGATACTTGAGCCGTTTGATTCTAGTATAATTCCGTGATAATCTCTATGTCTCGCCTATCTATGCCTGTTGATTTCAGTGCCAGTTGATTTTTATAATTTTCTCATGTTGAACACAATCAAATGCTTTTTGATAGTCTATATAGCAGGCGTACATGTAGCAATTCATATTTCGGTATCTTTGGGCCAAGACATTCAGGGAGAACAAGGCTTCATGCGTACCGACTCTTGTAATGTGTTTGGCCTGTCTGATTCTCGCACTTCGGGTAGATTTTTGTGTGGATTATACGTAGAAACACATTATACATGTCGGATTAAACTTATCATTCTGTAATCATCACATTGGGACGAGTTGTTTTTCTTAGGATGGGTGATAAAGGATTTTAGCCAGCTTGAGGGGATTTGACCAAAGGTGTATATTGCGTTAAATAGTGATGTCAGTAGTTTTGGCCCTTAGCCCTACCGTTCTGCCAATATTTTGGGGACCTCTGCTGAGATGTTATCTGGAAGCGTGGCTTTTATGTTTTTTTCTGCACCTTTATTGCATGTGTGACCTGTTCTCTGCTTATTTCGCGCCCCAATTCGCTTATATCTGTCAGCAGCGGCTGTAGAGGTCTATCATTATGGAATAGTTTCTCAACATATTGAGTCCTCCCCTCAAGTTTGTCTTCCATTCCCAGTATTATTTTATTGTCCGCGCTTCTTAACACTGCTGCCTGATGCCTTGTACTTCTACCTCCAAGTTCTTTAATCTTTTTATGCAGGTTAAAAGTATTATACTTTGCATGTAGATTTTCTATTTCTGCACATTTCTCACTCAACCACCGCTTCTTAGCCTTCCTTATTTATCTCCGTACTAATCTGTTTATTTCTTTGTACTTTTCCCGGTTCTTTTTTCTTATGCTTTCTCCTTTCCCTCATTAATTCCGTAATCTCTATAGTCATCCACTTTTGCTTCTTCTTATTTTCAGTGAGCCCTATCTGATTTACTTGTATACCATTCAGTGTTGCCTCAATTGTGCTCCATGCTGTTTCTACCTCCGTTGGTTTCTACATTCTACATTTATTAGTCTCTCTTCTAGCGCCTCAGCTACACGGTTTTTAAGATCAGTGTTATGCAGGTTTTGTAAGTCTACTCTTTTACGTGGTTTGTCCTTTCTTACTGTTTTTAAACGTGACATTTTAAAATCGGCAACGACTGGGTTGTCATCGGAATTGACATCTGCGCCCAGGCACGTTTTCACAGATCTAATGTATTTCTTGAAGTCGTGGCTTGCCGGTACGAAGTCAATCTGGTTTCTCACAATCCTCTCCTTTGTGTCTGCTGGGGATACCCAGGTGTACAGTCTTCTTGGATGTTGTTTAAAGAAAGTGTTTGTAATAGCCGTACTCCAATCAGTGCAAATTGTATCTATAAAATTGTATCAACTCAGCTGCTTCGTTCTCCCAAGCCATGCGCTCCTACCGAATCATTTTTGCATCCAACCCCTTCCTTGGCGTAGAAATCACCTATTATTTATGTGATTTTTCCTTTCTTCGTAGCCTGTATGAGTTCCTCTATATTGTTGTTGAAATCTTCAACTTCTTCGTCAGTTTTGTCACCTGTTGGAGCATTGTATTATATTCATTATTCGATTAGAGGTTTGCAGTCTAAGCATCATAACCCTGTCCATTTTTTTTAAACGGCACGTAGCAAGCACAAAACGGTTAACTTGTCAAGTGGGCCCCTGAACTCCTAGAGCATCTTGGAACCGCTTCACGCATAACGTCAAGATGTCGTTGTATTAGTTTCGCCTTACATCCCCCTTCCACGTCTAGTGATTAGGGGTTCAGGTTCAGTTTCTTGTTGCTCTCGACTTGGAGTCGCTTCCTCTCGTCCTGCTCTTTCAAGTTCATGATGTTTGTTATCATATCGGTTGTTATTACCCAGATGTTCTCGGACTTAATCATATGGTCGGTTAGGCCTATGGGCTCTAGTTTGAGGTGAGTTTTCTTTTCCCACGTTTCTCTCTCTGTTATCCATCTATGGTGTGTCAAACGCTATATTCAAGGCCACAGTATTCACAGAGACTATCGGTTGCCCTGCGCATGTTATGCAGGTAGTCCCTAAAACAACCATGGCCGCTTAGCACTTGTGTAAGGTGGAAATTCGTTTCACCATGCTTTCATGACACCCATCGCTCGACGTCAGGTATAAGGATCCTGGTCCATTGTCTCCTGTTCGATAGCTGCCACTCTTTTAGCCATGCCTTATCCGTTTGCACCCTGGCGGCTTTCTTTTTATCCCTCTTTGTGTAGTCGTCGCTTGTTCTAACTCAGTACAGTTCCTCTCTCTCTCGCACCATAAGCTCTAATGGTACTATGCCAGCGATCACAAGTGCGGCCTCCATTGAAACTGTTCTGTTGAGACAGTAGTTCCAAACTTGCAGTGTTCTTGACTTTTTTCTTCTGACACTGTTTCTTCTGACACACGAGGTCTTCCCAGACTTTTGCCATTACATAAACACCCTGTCGTTTCAAATTTATTGTACCAATCGTAGATTGACTGTCTAGTAGGTGGTGATTTTCCAAAACGTGTTCAAAAATGTCGTTGGACAACAGTTACGGAGTTCTTTTTGGGAAATTCAAACACGCAATATGCTTTCTCAGTAGAGTTTGCAGCCAACGTAGCTATAATGCTTGCGCAGTACTACCAACTGTACTATTGAAACTTCCTCAGTTCAAATTCAGAACATCAGAACAAATTTCTCATCCACCTTAACACCCAACACGGCCCAATCAAATTCACAATAGAGGTTGGAAAGCATCAACTATTCTCTTTCTTGGATGTTTTGCTACAGAAGGAACCAGACGGCACCTTGAGTCACACAGTGTGCCGGTAACCAACGCATACAGATAGATATCTGAACGCTGCTTCTCCTTCCGTCGAACAGATAACCGTAACCAAAGAACTGAAGTACGCCAGAAACCCGTCAGCACAGCATACCTAACATATATTCATGGATCAACTGACAAAACCGCCAGAATCCTAAAAAGACACAACATCGACATCATTTTCAAGTCAAACCAAAATATATCCACTATGCTACGTAGCGTTATAGACACCATCCCGTTAGAATCCTATAGAACTTACGAAATAACATGTGAACGAACTTATATTGGACGTACCAATAAGAAAATATTGGCTAGGATTCAAGAATATACAGTTTCAGTTAGAAACACAGAGAAAGTTTCATCCGCTTTTGTACAACACACCAACATCGGCCACTGGATAGACTTCAGAAAGTCAAGGACTCTTGCGCAGATTAGCCACGAAATGTCACGGCTATACGGGTAGAAAGGGAAGCCATAGAGATAGAAAAACTAGACTATTGCCTGATCATGAGAGATAATTCCTTGCGACTCCCTCCAGCATGGCAATCGATTATATCGACCCACAAAATGCAATCCCAAACAGCTATAAGTAATCGCGTCACACGACTAAGGGTTCAGTATGCGTCTAACGCTTAACCCGTACGGACGCATATATCTCTTGAAAATAGCGAATGTTAGTGGCCGATACGTTGGGAATTGAGACAGTTTTACTTTAATTGAGTATTCCATATTAAATGTAAGTATAATTCGCCGGAACGTTGAGAATCCGGTTCTTTTCCCGAACCAACACTCCATATATATATATATATATATATATATATATATATATATATATATATATATATTTGTTTTTTCAGGGATTCTACGTTGGTGTTGAGTGTTGGTTCTGAAAAGAAAAATTGAGTGTTGGTTCTTGAACCGCATTGTCAAAGTTTCGGCAAATTATAATTACATTCAATATTGAATACTTAATTAATGTAAAACTGAGTATGTGTCTAAGCATATAAGTATTAAAATATTGCACTTCTGCGCTATCATTTATTTCCGAGCTATGTTTAAAGTTCAAGACCCAACCTATATAATTACATTTAATATGGAATAGGTAATTGAAGTAAAACTGTCTAAAGTATCTAAGTATCAAAATATTGCATTTCTGCGCTGTTATTCAGTTTCGATCTATGTTTAAAGTTTCAAGTTTTTCGGGAAGTTAGTTTAAAATCGGTGTATTAAAATCGCCCAGACACAGTTGAGAAGAGCCAAAGTTGAGAACAGGCAGAAAAGAAAGCGAGTTAATAAAAATATTGTAAAATGATACGAGAGTACACAAAATATAACATTTTTTTATACTTCGATGACTTAAAACCCACTTGAATTGAAAGCGAAAGAGTATTATAGGCGTTTACAATTTTTCCGAGAAAATTTAACTTTCCCGTTTGAGAGAATTAAAATAATCTGGAAATTCTCTACTTGAGATCAAATTAAATACACAATATTACATATTATGTGTAGTAAAATCAATCAAGGAATATAGATTATGAAGTTCACACTAGATAGACTAAGGAGACAAACAAGCTTTATCAAATGTAGTTAATTACTGATACTTATACTCTATTTGTCTATCAGATCAAACTTTATCTGCTATTAACTAATTACTTATTAACCGTACTTTAATTTAATTATTTCAAAAATTACAATTAATTATTTTGTAATGTGCGGTTAAATATAGATCGTGATCCCCTCTGCAATTAATATAATTATTTTTTACGGCAGTTTGATTAATTTTATGGCCAACAGATGCAATTCAAATTAATGGCATTGGCGCTTTTAATGCTCGTTTTTTATTTTTTATATTAATTCCGAGTATATGCTTTACACATGGCCGATAAAATCAATTCAATACAATAAACACAAATTTTAAATTATCTTCACTACAATGAATATTTTTTTGTTTAATCAACTCATATCATTTTACATTATTGTCTGTATACTTTTATCTATTTACTTATTCCTGTCTAGATTTGCATGGTTTTGTTTGTTTAGTCTTTCTTTAGTTACAAACTTAAAACAAACGGAACACAGCCTGAATATATAAATATATTCAGCCTTTCCGGAGCTCTATAACAATTATTGAGTCTTTTTAGGACTAGCAAAACAAATCTCACATGAAATTTGTAAGTTATTTTACAGCTTTCAGTTCACCGTCGTGGCACTCAACAAAAACCATAAAAATAACATTGTTTTTAAGAGCATGTCTTTCCGAAACCTTAAGTGGATAGACATGATCTTGAAAACATGAAAAAAAATGTTATTTTTATGGTTTTTGTTGAGTGCCACAACGGTGGACTGAAAGATGTATAATAACTTAGAAATTTCATGTGAGATTTGTTTTGGTAGTCCAAAAAGACTCAATAATTGTTATAGAGCTCCAGAATAGCTGAATATATTTATATATTCAGGTTGTGTTCCGTTTGTTTTAAGTTTGTATGATTATCTATAACGTAGGATGGTTCACCAATTCTTTCTTTAGTTATTTTGTCGTCTTGTTTTGTGATCTAGTCTTATTTCTTTCTGGTTTTAATTATAAAATATTGTCTGTTTAGTTTTGTTCTTGTTCCTAGTTTTTTGTTCCTTGTTTCTTATTCTTAGTTTTACTGGTACCTGTGATACAATGTTTTTCAATGATACTCTCTTTTTTATTACCACCTGTTACCTAAGTAAAACTATTTTATATTTGATCCTTCGAAATGTGAATTTACTGAAATAAACTTATTATTATTATTACTGTTTAGATTTACTTATAAATCGAATTATTAGATTATTCTTTCATAATTAGGTTGCCGTGCAATTGCCAAGTCATTATAATTATAATAGAAATAAAGTTGTCTAATATTGATACAGTCACTCTAAATATAAATTGGTGTTTGTAAGATTGCTAATAGTACCTTAGAATTTTGATAATCGGTGACAAAATTAAGAAATTTGTAATAATCATTATTTGTTATTTAATGGATAATGACATTTCGGGATTTTTTATTTTTTCCTTCCGTTATAGGCTAATGGCTAACTAAAATTCAAAATTTGGTGTTTGTAAGATTGCTAGAAGTACCTTAGAATTTTGATTATCGGTGATAAAATAAAGAAATTTTGTAATAATAATTATTTTTCATTTAATCCATAATGCAATTTCGGGATTTTTGATTTTTTTCCTTCCGTTATAGGCTAAATTCTCCTGAAATATTTGCTTCTGCACAAAATGTACACGTTATGTTTTCAGAATCCTCATTATATTAGAATATTTCGCTTAATTTTATACTTTAGTTTCAGTCTTAAGAAATACTGAAAGTCATTAATTTTTATACGATTTACAAGCTTTTTTGGTATAAATTTTATCGAGGCCTTTTAGACATTTTGATCTGCTAAAATGGGGTTTAGATATTTTGATCTGAAAAAAAATGGAAAAACATATATACATTGATAATAATGAATAAGAAAATGCAATAAATTAAGGCGTACCGTGCCTTAATTTATTACCCATTAAACTCCAGATAGGTCTAAATGTGTATGAAATTTATGTAAATAAGTAAAAACTTACCTTTTGTGTTACAGTATATAGGTCTATACAACTGCAGAGATATTTTTCAAATTAGATGTGTTATTACTATTTATACTATTAATATTTTAAGGCGACTCAACAAACAGCACAGCACAGGGGTTACGGCGTCGACTTAATGACGTGTGGTATCAATACAAATTTGTAAACAACTTTTACGAGTTTGCGAAGATATTGTCTTAAAAATACATTTTAATAATGACAGATACTAAACAAAAAAAAGGTAGGTAGGTTAGGTTTCCTTCGCTTAACACATTTTGAGCGGGTGTCATAAAATATGTAACAATTTTAGAGGCCTTGTTTTATCAAAAGTTGGGTATGTGTACGAGTGCATCCTGAGAAAGAATATATGATAACTTTTTTTCTCAAGAAAAACCCGAAATAAAAAAAAATCAAGAACCATTTACAATAGAAATGTTTATGAAGCTAAAACCAGCTTCTTTTTCAAAATTTTCAAGGCTAATTTTTAGGAGGTAGGATCGTTGATCCTGATGGTGGATGCGCCGGATGATTGCGTGAGGGTGGATGGTGTACGTCAAGTTGTTGATTGTTCGCGGAAGAGCAAAAATATTATAAACAAATAAAATGTCTTGTCCTTTTTAAACTTACGTAATAAAACCACACACTAATATTTTTCTAAAGTGTGACATTATAAAAAAACAATTTACGTTTTGACGGCGACGAAACATAGATTCCCCTTTTTTAGTTGCATATTTTTCAAAGATTTTTGTTTTGTTTTTCTGTTTTTGCGAGTAGTGCCACATGTCCTGAATCTATGTTGTAATAGTGTCTCGCAGGTGTCAACACTATTATAATAATTATCCATGTATATGTGATGCCATCAGTTCAAATATGTCTGCATAAGATTTAAAATTGTTTCTTGTAATCGGCTTCCATCTCCCCAGTAAATACGAAAATTACAAAAGTAGCCGGTTTTAGCTTCACAAACCATTCTTATGATTATTCCACATTTGGAAATTGTTTTAGCATTATAAACTTCGAAGGATAGACGACCTCTCCATGGCATGACGCTTTAATCAAACGATAATTCTCTCTGCGGCTTCTAAACTTCTTGAAATTTTGGTAAAATATAAGAAATAATAGTGCGATTTTTTATCATCTATCATCTATGTCAGTGATGGCTAACCTATGACCCGCGGGTCAGACACTGACCCACACAGGCTCTTTAAGTGACCGAGGCATTGATTTTAGAAATTTTAGAAATGTTCAATAACGCAACACTTTTAATATTGTCTTATTAAAGTTTCTCACATAAAGGTATGGATATAAAATATATCAATAACTTTCTTTTGAAATTATTGCATTTTAAATATGTTTTTAGTTGTAATCTTGTAATATGGCTGTGGTACAAACGATACAAATCCCAGATCATACCAAATAGAATGGTTTAATAAATATTGTGTGATTGAAGAGCATAAAAACGTTCTTCACGTAAATATAATGTAAAAAGACATTTTGCATTCTAATCTTGCCTTTACAACAGATAAAGAAAGAAAAACACAGTTTTCTCAAAAGAAAAAAGAGAATCATTTTGTGTATTAAAAGGGTTTTTGATCCCAAAATGGTAGTTTCTAATACAAGTGTGTGAAGAAGAACTCATTGCGAAACTTCGAAACTCATGTACAAAAGCCTTACACACACATGTTCTATGATACATGTTATTATTTTATTATATGTATTATTTTATCTACGATGCATGTTAAAATTCTGTTGAATCTACAAAAAAATTATTTTTTCTTACCGATAATATTGAACAATTGTTATTTTGACAGACAAAATAATTCAAATCACGGACACAATAAGGTTAGAACGTTTCAGCCGCTCCATGGCAAAAATTGCTAACTAGTAAAAGAGCACTGTGACGGTAACACTTTTTGCCTTTTAAACTAATGTAACTACATTTGGGCGTTGTCGATGTAATCAAAGTTAAAGATTAGATTTAATCTAGATTCTATGTTCAGGTTAGTTATCCAGACAGAGAGGCCGAGACTTCTGGATTGAAAGTAAGATAAATTGATTCTATTTTAATATACGTCAGAAAAATTATTTTTTGGCCTCCTGAATTGTAAAGCTAGCCTTGACATAGTGTATACGTCCAGCGAAACTAGATTTTTACATACAATGTTGCAAAGTAAGGCTACGATGCGGTAAAGTGACCAGTAAATTTTAACCTTTCAGGGACACTTAAAAATTAAACTAAGTATAAGACAATAAAATCCAATTTAGAAAACGCTACTTTACACCATATTTGTCACGATAGTGTAGAAATTAAGTGATTTTTTAAATTTTACTGTGCGTCTGACATGTGGAAAAATGACATATTATGTACCTAATAGATTTGAATTAGTAAAAATGTCAAAGTTTGTGAGTATCAACATTAAAAAATTAAATAATTTCCAATATTGTAATTAATCTAAATCTATTTGTTTCTTAAATAATAATTGTCGGCCAAAAAATCATATACAAATTTCGTGCGGAAATGATTTTACAATGCTCCAGCAAATGGGGAACTCGTCCTTCGGGCTCGTTCCCCAAACGAGCTGTTGCATTGTAAAATCAATGTTTCCGCACTCTTATGTAAATAACTATTCTCTACGTCCATATTTTTGGTTTAGTGATGAGTTGTTACCATAGTAACAACAAATAGAAATCGTTTAGTAATGAAAGTCCATTTGATTTACATTGTATTTACGATTTGGATAGTTTTAAACACGATTATAATAATGACATCTTCATACACAAAAATTTACTTATTAATGTGTTCATTTTGATGTGCGAGTAAATAAACTAACATTACTGCTGCAAGTTTTCAAGTTGCCCATTGTATTGCTCGTCGCGATAAACATCTTTCGGAAAGAGAGTTTGTAAAACAAGCGTTTTTAGAATGTACTGCTACTTTATTTCGAGATTTGAAAGACAAAGACTTGATTAAGTAGCATAAAAATGAGTTACCAATAAGTCGAAATACAATTAAAGATCGAATACTAGAATTAGAAAGAGACATTTTTCGCAAATATATAACGCAAATCTTGTAAATTAAGCGTTATTGAAACTAACAACGTTGAAAGGGATGTGTACTGGCCGTGATATTTGTAAAGATTTTGATATTGCATTTATAGAAATGGATATTGACCTACAGAAAATTGTTTCTGTTAACATGGTGAGCATAAACATTGGTTTTATTCAATAACTTAAACAAAATATTCCACATCCTCTAATTGGATTTCATTGTATTCGCTCTAAGCGCAACAGCACTAGCTCCAAAGGTGACACTATTAAGAACTTAATGTGTAGTTACGTCATTATTTTTCATTTATTTGTATATATTGATATGTTTATTGCTAAATAAAAATGTTTTATTATTTTACATAAAGTAATAAAGTGCATAAATTAATAATGGATTCAAGGCCAAAACACGTTTTGCAAGTGTTCTGTGACGAAGTGTAAAAATACTACACGAAACTCAAACTATGAATTTTATTGTTTTCCGTCAGCTAACCCTAACTTTCCGTACAAATATACAAATATTTAATTGACGTTTTACAAAACCTAGATTTTGTTTGCTGTCAAATTTCGAATATTTGTTTAAATTAATTATTTTTTTGTTTTTGCCTGTTGTTTTAATACACTATTAGTGCACACGAAGTTGTATTTTTGGCCACGGATGGCCCTAGGCGCGGTTATGCACGGAGTGAATAATACATTTGAAATTTTTATGGACTTCTTCATTGATATAATTTTTTGCTCTTCACTTCGAAAGTAGAAGTTGTAACATTAGAAGGAAACTTGAATTTCTAAAAGTTTAAATTTTAAATAATTAATTATTCATAATTTAAAATTATGAACAAAAAAGTAGTCTTTGGCCTCCCTCCTCTTTCCCAAGTGATGCCAGTGCCAGAATTATTACTGGTGACCCACGATCTAGTAGGAAAAATATAATGAACATAATTTGACCCACTACTCAAAAATGTTCGCAATCCCTGATCTATGTCATCATTATTTGAAAAATTCCATGAGTACCAAATTTGTCGAAATCGACCCCTGCTCATTACTTCATCAAAAATAGGTGTTTCAGTTGTTTTGTTAGTCGACCAGTATTCACCCCTTGTGTCTTTGTGAACTTTGTCCATTAGTAGAAGTAATCCTAGCATTTCGTTCTATCACAGACACATCTTTCCACTTTACAGATTTTGCACTATCTTTAAATAACTGTATATTTGTGTATGATAGCGATTTGTTTCATTCGCCATATATTCAAATAAATCATCACCAATAAATTGATGAACCACATCAACTACACTTTCCAAATTGTTTGGCATTACAAAAACACTACTTTGCCCTAAGAATGGTTCGATAATTGGCATATTATCATTTTCTGACCAGTCCAGTACTTCATCATCACATTCTTCAGAGTCGCTAGATGGTATTGCCAAAGTTCTATTTTCTTGGTCGAAACAATTCCTCGCCACTTTCGCTATTAAGGCTCCTTCAGACCGGCGCGGAGCGTTTGCGTCGCGAAATTTCCGCAGCCAAAAATTCTCTTGCGGCGCGGCAGCGAAATGGCCATGTCCACAAAACGCGAGGTAAAACTCGCGTTTTGTGGACATGGCCATTTCGCTGCCGTAAACGTAAACGTGTTTGTAGTTTTTCCTACTCAATGCATCTGTCAACGGGTGGTGTTTGTGCATCGGGATTTTCCAAAAAATTCCAAGGAAAAACGCACATGCAGCGTTCTTCTCATGCAACGCTGCACTATCGCGGCTATGGCGGAAATCGCACCTGTTGATCTGAACATGTACATAAGCCGCCGAGCCAGTCGGTCCGCCGCGATATCGCACCGATTGCGGCAGCGAAATTTCCGCTCCGGTCTGTGAGTACCTTTAGACGACAAGAACGCTGTATCCACGGTTAGTATCGCTGCCGCTGTGTTATGAAATGGCGATTACAGTGAAGTTCAAGTCATCCAATATAGGAATTATTTTGAGAATTTAAAAATAATTCCTATATTGGATGACTTGGATGGCGAAAACTGTAAAAACATAATGAAAAAGACAAAATTTGTAAGCAGGTAGGATTAGAATTGGAAGAAAATATTGAAAATAAAGTTTGTTGATTTTATGAACCCATGTTCTTTTTCTTTTAGATAGTTAGAATAATTAAAGAGTTTAAGTTGTTTTAGAAACTAAAAACAAATAAAAAATAACAAACTGAACGAATTTCTTTTTCTATGGCCAATACTAATATTTCTTCTTCCTCTTCCTCTTCTTCCTCTGAGGAAATCATGACTACCATGCACGTAAAAATGGCATAGCCATTTCGCTGCCGCGCTGAGAGCGAACTTTTCGCTGCGCCGGTCTGAAGGAGCCTTTAAGGCTCCTTCAGACCAGAGCGGAGCGGCAGCGAAATGGCAATGTCCAAATCAAAACGCGATTTTTACGTGTATATAGTGGTCATGATGTCCTCGGACCAAGACGCTATGATATTGCATTAATTGTATATGATGAAATATGTTATTTTGTATTTATTTTGCATTTCTAAAACACATAACACTTATTTTAGAATAGACCTTCATGCTTTAATTTAATTTTTAATAATATTATATATTATAAATAATTTTTTTTGTGCGCATGTGTTAATTTCCGCTATGTTATACGTCAGAAAGTGCCCGAACTTTTTGACGTGTAACCAGTGAATGTGCCCGAAACTTTAATATTTCCGCCTTTCAAACTTCGCGGATGCGCATGCGCTTAACTAACCGTAAAAAGGTTTATTAAACCATACAGATCACCATTTCAAAACACAGCGGCAGCGAAACTAACCGCGCATGCAGGATCCTTGTCGTGCAACGCTGCACCACCGCGTCTATGACGGAAATCGCGCTTTTTGATGTGGACATGTACATAAGCCGCCGTGTCGGTCCCCCGCAATATCGCACCGGCGGCGGCAACGAAACTTCTGCTCCGGTCTGTGAGCACCATTAAAGTCACGAAACTTAATCCTTTGTGGTCCTGTATTGTGTCCTTTATTTCCATAATTCGATCGTTAAATATCCATAACGAAATTTACAAATCGTACATGGCATTATAGAAACAAAGCCCATCGTTTGTTCTTTTATATTCCATATCTGGTTGGATTTACTATCACCGGCTCCTGCTCGCACCATTGTAAATAAAATTTTCAGTTCAGTTGTTTTCAGTTTTTTCATTCAGTTTTCGCGATTTTCAGTGTCAAGTGTGTCATAGGAATATTGATTGCTATTAGTTACTTAAAATCTCTTAGAATTTATTGTCTTTTAACGCCAATACGCGCATTATACAACAGTTATTTATATAAATTCTAAGAGATTTTTAAGTAACTAATAGCAATCAATATTCCTATTACACACTTGACACTGAAAATCGCGAAAACTGAATATAAGTACTTTGCCCCGATTTTAACGTAGGTTCTTTTAAACGGATATTAATACCCGGCCCGCTGATAGACGGCAGTCCGCGAAGCGGGTACTAATACCCGCCCCGTTCATAATGTGTAACAGCAATATATTAATTCATATAATATCCCCAGCCGGAAAATAAATTTATCTGCGCAAATTTTAAAATGACACGAAAACTACTGCGCATCCGCGCACCGGCGCAGCTTGGACGGAACATTATAACCCAATATTATTTAAATTACCTGCTTGTAGTTAAACTGGCTTTATTATTAAAGTAATTCTCGTTTCTCTTAAATAATTCTCGATAAATTTATCTAATTTTCGTCAATCTATCTCGTTTCTTTATTCCTGTCGCTTTATTCTTGGCCGTCTGTCCAGAATTGTTTTAACACGCTCGTCATGTCTGTTTTTGCTAATCTAGCCCTTGTTATCTATTCTTCACTGTGTAAACCTCATTATTAGCTTTCTTTGTTTCAGTGTTTTCGTCTAGTTTTCAAGTTGTATCTCTAGGCTTGTTTTTTTACTTTTATCTGACTACTTTTTCTATCAAATTTGACTCAACAATCAAGTCACGTTAGTCTTGTCTCTATGGTCTGTCTAATCATGCCTGATTAGTGATGTCTATCTAATCTTGTCTGTCTGTAATTGTCCTTTTATTTCTGTTCTTTATAATTTGTAACTTATCATATACGAAGTTTTTATCGATAGCAATGAATAAAATAATACAGCAAAAAAGAAGGATACCATTATAATAATCGTGTGTAAATCGTGCCTAAAAGTCGAATGTAAATCAAATGGAGTCTCATTATTAAACGATTTCTGTTTGTTGTTACTATGGCAACAACTTGCGTCACTAAACAAAAAACATAGACGTAGTGAAAATAAATTTTCTGACTAATATTAAAATTGAATTAATTTTTCTTATTTCGAATCAAGAAGTCTCGGCCTCTTAGTCTGGATTTATTTGTCTCTAATATAACTCCACCTAGCCATAACCTAATCTAGATTAAATCTAGGTTAAACTAGATTACATCAACAACGACCAAATAGTGTTCCCATCACTGTGCGTTTTTATTAGTTAACAATTTTTTGCACCGAGGCAAATCACTGACACAATAAGGTTAGAACGTTCAGCTCTAACCTTATTGTGTCAGTGATTTGAAGTAAGACAACATACTTCAAATCACTGATACAATAAGGTTAGAACGTTCAGCGCCTCCGTGGAAAAAAAATTGCTAACTAGTAAAAACGAAAAGTGACGGGAACAAAAATTTGACGGGGACGTCAAAATTACAATTTTTACAATATTATCGGTAAGAACCAATTATTTTTTTGTAGATTCTACAGTAGTTTAACATGTTTCGCGGATAAAATAATATATTACACACGTGTGTGAAAGGCTTTTGTGCACTCATTGCGATTAAACCACTCGTCTTCGGCTCGTGCTTTAAACTTCGCAACTCAGGCACAAATGCCCTTCTGCACACATTTCAATCATAAACTACTATTCTTTTACAGTAATTGTACTAAATCAACAAAATTAATTATCACATTATTTTATCTAATATAAATAGGTGTGTACTATATAGATATGTATGTGCATTAAATATAAATAATGTGAATAATTTTTGTTTGTTTAAAGGAAATCTATAAATTTGCAACATGGAAATTTACAATCTTAGAACATGTTCCTAGTTTAGGAATCACATTTTCATTCTTTCATTTAATTGCTTTTTAAAAATAAATTTAGATTAATAATATGTCACAAAATTAAAAAGAAAGACAAACTAAAACTGAAAACAAATAGTTCATATTCTAAAATGCCTTTTTTCCTTTAATCATTTTGCAATCCTGCACAAAATCGATTTGATTCTCACCCATTGTAACTGAACTTGTTAATACCAAATACTTATAGTCCCCACGGTGTTAATCTGCTTTTACACTTATCTGGATTCTACTTTAATCCACTTTAGCTAATCTCCATCTCCTAGCCACGTTACTAAAAATAGAAAACTCCTTTTAAGATATTATTGAAATAACTATGAAACGAACGAGCCTGTGTTGCCTCTATATTCCCACCTGTCTTGTCGTAACTGTTTAGTATTATCCCTCACCAATCTATCATTCAGCACGAACGACCACCTCCAGGCGATACGTAGCCTGTAGGGTTTCTGAATATCCGCACGTATTCAAAACTGCGGTTTTCGGTTTTTGAAAATTAAAAACCGTGGTTTCGGTTTCGGTTTTTAAGAACTTTTGGTAGCAGTGTCTGATATTTAAACGAGATCTTTAGGGCAAGTGATCTTTCGGAGTAGGTGGATGTAGTTTAACTTGTAGAGAGTTAAACAAAATATTTAATCTTTTTAAAGTTCTTTTATATTCAGCAAACTCCTTTTTCATAGAATTATGATAGCGATTTGTTTGCATATAAGTATTTTTGTTTAACTCTTCTTGAATAGCTTTTTGTACTTTGTCTTGCAAGGAAGAGTTTGGATTGGTCACTTCTTCTAATTCTTCTTCTGAATTTGCCGAACATTCACCTTCGACTTAAACCTTATTGTTGTCTGGATAGAGTCGTTCAAAAAGATTTTCCGCTAATATTAAAACAGACTTTTTTGGAACTTTAGAAGGATATAGTAAACATCTAGCCAATTCTGTTAATTACAGATTTTCACGGGTCCTCAAACGTTCCATGATATTTTTCATTGAAACTTTGCTTATATCAGAACCAATTAATTTCTTTTCCAAGAATCCTATTACACTTTATGCAGTAAATATGTTAGAATCATCGCTGCTTAATATTGTTACTGCTACGCTTACTGGAGATAAAGTTTAATAACAATTGAAAATTAACATTTTCAATTAAATGCACTGAATTTAAATCTGTTAGAATCTATAATATTACGACTTTTAGAAGACTATTTTTTTCTTATATTGGTTCAATAGAAGACCACCTTTTCTTTATGTTGATTGCTAATTCAATTTCCTTTTCAAAAAGAGTTTTTACGTTTCGTTGTAGGAAAGTGGTTTTATCGGAGATAAACGAAAATAATTTACAAGTTCTCTTACCATTTGAAAATCACTGTTAATTTCAGCATCTTTGACGTAATATTCATTATCCACATTTTCTACTTGCGTTTCTTCAGAAATAAATCTTTATCTTCACTGCTGCAGCTGTTTTCTACTTCAGATGATTTCTTCTAAAAAGTGTCACATACAGCGAGATTAATGGTATGGTTATTGCAAATTTTTGTTCAGCAGGACAATTTGTACCATTTTTTTAATTACCCGGAATATCGTCATGTGTAGTATCTTACTCAATAATAATCCCACGGCAATAAATCTCAGGCTCAATCAAACTTTGAGGTTTTTGCGACCAGAAATTGCAAACCGCGTTGAAATCGCTCGATAACTAACGCCGCGACTGCCCGTCAAAGTGAGATCTATCGAGGATTGGTTGCATTTGTTTTTTTCAAAATTTCGCAGCTGCCGCAACAAATTCGACGTTTTGTTAGAGTAAAACGTGGTCGGAAAGCGAGACTGAAAACCGCGTTGCAAAATCTTTGACAGCGGCGTCGCGACGTCATCGCAAAGTTCAATTTCCTAATGCGGTTGCTGTTTTTTCCGCCGTAGTTTTCATTTTCAAGCTGGCGAAACAAGTTTGAAGTTTTGTTGAAGGGAAAATTTTGTTGAAGGAAGGCCTATCAGGAAGCGGTAGCGAAAACCGCGTTGCAAAATCTCTGTCAGCGGCGTCGCGACGTCGCCGTAAATTTCAACTTGCTAATCTAGGTCGAATTTCGGGAACTCGTTGTAGTTTTCGCAATTTTGCAGATAGCGAAAAAAATTTGATGTTTTGCTGAAGGGAAAGCTTGTGGAAAAGCACGACTAAAAACTGTGAACTTCAACTTTCTAATCCAAGTCACCAACAATATCATTTCTGAAACTGATACTAAATGAATCTAAATGGTTTTCAACACTTATTACGATTTTATTGGCAGAACAAGTTCAATTTGCTTCAATTCGCAGAAAGCCTAAATTGCAATAAAAATTGTTTTCTCCATAAATATTAATGTTTAAGAATCTTCGGCGTCTCAAACTAGATGAGTGGAGCTTAATACTATTTTCTTGTACATTTGCTTTTAATTCTTGAAACTTTCTTAAAATCATTTCCTTCTTTCTTTCTTCGTATTTCTTTTGAATTAAGGTTATAGCACCTGAAGAATATTTTGGCAAGATTTGGTTGGGTAACCGGCCAGCTATTGCTTTCCGAATAAATGCAGATTTTCAAATTGATCGTACACATATACCATCGATGGTTGCCATTTTTGCAACTACAGTTTGCAATGTGTGAAACAGCACTAATTCAATGTATTTTATTTATCTTTAGATAAAACCGGAAACCGCGGTTTTTTATGACGGTTATGCGGTTTCGATTTTTGCACAGAAAACCGCGGTTTTGCGGTTCGGATATATCCGAACAAGAAACCCTAGTAGCCTGATTGAAATATGCACAGAATACAACGTTCCTCTAAATGTAGCATTTGTGGACAATGCGAAAGCGTTCGACTTGGTTGAAACGTGGGCGATTCTGAAGGCACTGGATGGTGCAAGAATAGACACACGTTACTCAAAGATCACAGAACACATATATACAAATGCTATTATGCAGATAGCCATAGAGGAGGACATGGTAACAGAAAAAATCAATTTAGAGAAGGGAGTTAGACAGGGTGACACCATATCACCGAAGGTTTTCACCGGTGCTCTCGAGGATGTATTTAAAAGTATGGATTGGGAAATCAAAGGCATCAACATAAACGGAACCTATCTAAATAACCTCTGCTTCGCGGACGACATCGTGCTGATCAGTAGCGACGGGACGAACTAAAATCAATGCTTGAAGAACTGAAAGCAAAGTCAGAACAGATCGGACTGAAGATGAACATAAACAAGACGAAGATAAACATAAGATAAACATAGATGGAGAACTCCTAGACGTGCTAGAAGAATAAACATACCTGGGCATAATATCAAGATGGGCAAACCAAACCAAACTGCAGAAATATATAGTATATATAGAGGGATAAAGATAAAATCAACAGCCATCCCCATTAACCTAAAAAGGAAAGTTTATGATACCTGCATATTACCAGTAACACGTGCGTAACACATACGGCATGGAGACTACAACCCTGACTAGAGGAAGCGCAGAAAGACTCATCATAACTCAAGGAGCAATGGAAAGAAGAATGCTAGGTATGAGTCTCAGAAACCACGTCAGAAACGAGGAAATTAAAAAGCAATTAAAAAGCTCATATAATAAAAAATACAATACTAATATAGTATATTTTGAGTTTGTAACTAGAGCGGTAGGTTGTCAATTTGACACGAGAGTTAAATTCGGCGCACGAACGAAGTGAGTGCGCACATTCGCTCTAGAGGGCAATTGACAATACCGACCGTGTTACAAACAATATTTTTTATTACTCATGCGAGGAGATGTATCTTACAAGTTTGAGATCCAGTTGCCATAAAAAAAAATAGAATCAAGAATGAAGAATTTGGTTTTACAATTGTCTTTACTGGTGTGGATTCGTTATTCGGTTAACTCTCATCAGTCTCCGGTATCACCATAAAATTTACACTCATTTTAAAACGTTTTCTTGAATTTTTATAATCATTTTGTAATGAAGAAAATTTCTGACAATTTCACGTCATTTTTTTTAATATTGAGGTCTTGATTGTATTTATTTTAATTATTATATATATGTATATATATATATATATATATATATATATATATATATATATATTATATATATATATATATATATATATATATATATATATATATATATATATATATATATATATATATATTATATATTTTTAATGTAATCTAGCGATATTGAATATTTCCGTGACTTACCCAAGTTACGTGGAAATACTACCAAAAGTTGCATTTCTCGTACTAAAAAACGTGCGCCAGATAATACTTTTAACGCATGAGTTATAAAAAATAATAATTAATATTCAGTTAAAATTTTGTGTAACTACTTATACGCATTGACTTGACCTTGCAGCATATCACTGGTACTACTACATACATTTCAACGGAACACAATGAAAAAAGTAGTCCAAAATCAATTCATATCATTAGTTCGTGAAGACAGACTTTAGCTGATTACTGTGGCTTCCCCTTTTCGTTCAAATGAAAAAATATTCTATTAACACATTTGACAAAACAAACGAACAAGAACAACAATTTACAATTACTTATTACTAAAAAAAATTTATTGGTTGTTAATTCAAGGCGAAAAAAATTACATAAAGCACTTTAACTTTTTTAAACAAAATTTGGAAAGTAGATCATTTGTATCTTGATTAAAATATTCAATTAATGCTTAATAATTTGTAATAAATGCTTGTATTGCAAAATGTCGTGACAACCACCAGACCTCATTAATAGCATCGAAAGCTATAGAGTTATTTTACACTTCTGCTACACCGTGTCGTTTTCCAAGGATTACAGATGCGCCATCAGATGTAAACATAACCAACTTTTGCAAATCAATTTGGTTATTTTCATGAAATTGTAATATTGTAGAAAAAAATGCGACAATGCGACACAAATGAGACATGCGATTCCTCTTTAATTGGATTATCCCAATGAAAACAGTTTTATATTGATCAGATTTTCTAAACTTAAAATTTTAACATTGAAACGTCTGGCCTTTCATCAACAATTAAAGTATGAAAATGTGCTATTTTAATTTAATTTATTATTTCAGATTTTACAACAGTATTCACCACTTCCAAAAATGATAAAGTAATTATACAGGTGCAATTTTATTTTCTGCACGAAACAAAAATTTTGTGCTCGCGAATATTTTTCATGTGCCCTAAGTTTAAAATGTATGTGCGCGCGCACACGCGCACAACTTAGAGGGAACACTTATCATAAGAAGCGCAATTAAGCGCATATAGCGCAATTAAAATGGAGATGGACGGGCCACGTGGCAAGGCAAGACGGATCCAAATGGACCAAGAGAATCATAGAATGGAGACAAAGAACAACGAAAAGGAGCGTGGGCAGACCTGCGAAAATATGGTGAGACGACATCCAGAAAACAGCAGGCAAAAATTGGTGCAAGACTGCACAATGCAGGAAAACTTGGAAAACGTAAGAGGAGTTCTATATCCAGGAGTGGATTAACACGGGCTGAGAAAGAAGAAGAGGAAGAATCCATCATTGTCTTTGTAGAATTTCCTATCTAATTCTGTTTGTCTAGTCTTGTCTATCTAATTTTAAATGTCTATGGCCCCGCGCATTCGGAAAGTTCACTGGATATTTTGTCTAGTTAATTTTTTTTGTCGTTTTGTAGGATCATTTAACAAATGTTCAGAGAAAAAGTTTTTGGGAAAAAAACAAAATTCCTACCTGATGAACTCATGTAAGTTCAAATTGATTGTTGTTTGGGGACAACATATTCAAAATGATATTACAAGCTAGATACTTTTCTATTGACTGTACTCCCGATATTAGGCTTCAAGAGTGAATATTGGTCCTTTTTACATTTTAAACATTTACGGCTTACATTTTAAAACGCTGGGTATGTGGTAGAATGAGCAATTTAGCAAATTCCTCAAACATGCCCAATTGTATATTGTATGTATAATTGAGGCATTGAGCGCAAAAGCGGACTAACCCCAACACATATAAAACTGAGTTATTTGGCATGCAAAATAATTGGATTATAAAACATGTTTTTTCTTCTAAACGTTTTTGCATTTGTTCATGTTATGTAGCTTCTGATTCTATGCAAGATGTCTACTATTGGAAACAGAACTAGTTACCCCAATATTTATTAAAAAACATGATTTTGATGTGGGTTAGTCCACTTTTGAATTCGCTTGTTTTAAATTTTTATGGGATAGTCCGTTAACAAATTCATTTAAATGCTAGAGTAGGACTTATTAAAACCAAAACTTATTACAAAACTTTACTACACATCTTCTTCACTACAAAAATCAAGCACAGGTACTTCATTTACATCATTGTTGGTGGTTGCGTGATAAATAGGTGGAATATATTCCAACAAACTAAGGTCTTTCTATTTTAACAGATTTATGCAACGCCCATTGGGATAAAGTACATCTATTTTTGAGATCAGTTTGGAGTGTCTTTTGCCGATATCAACTTTATTAAACAGCATGTCAATATTGTTTGAATATTTGAAATAGATTTTAAGCGGGTCTTCTCTCACAAAACGCAACCATTGAATCTTTAACCACTCCACTTTCGATTGGTCCTCAACAGATTTTTGATTTGTTATATTCCTCTCAAGCAAATCTTGTGTTTAGCCTTTTGGAATACTGATTTTACGAATATGTTGAAAATTTATTAACAACTTTGATCATTGTAAATTTAAATGATAACTGTAAGTCATAATTTCCTAGCTTATAAAACACTTTAAATATTTGAATTTGCCGCTCTTCATTTATCTTCGAATAACACTTGTTACTGCAACGGTATGCACCTGTTTTTGGTTCTTCAGCATGTGGATGCTTTTGTTTTCTCTGATTCCGCATCCAAACCTGTTCGTTCCTAACACGTTTTTTTTTCCTTGCTTCGTATACCACTACTTTCATCTACTTCCAATAAATCAGGATCCGGTATACTTGCAGAAGACCGGCTATTCTCATCAGATGGCATGTATTCTGAGTTTGATTCCCGAAAATTATCTGGCTGCTCACCAGATTGAATTATAATTCAAAAATATTACCCTGCATTTCCTCTCTCACGGTTTTTGATTGTGTTGTCATAACTTATGCACAATATTTGTGTATAATACAAAAATATAAACCTACGGCTTAAAACGGCTTAATAAACCTACAAAACTTCTATTTAATTTCACAATGGCAAACACATTAACCTATCTTTTTAACTATACATTCCATCACATATTTGTATCTGGACTGAGCAAAAACGGACCAACCAACTTTAGTCCACTATTGCACACAGACAATATAAAAAACATTCAATGCAACAACTCTTTTTATTGTGCCATCTAATTTTGATTAGAAAAATATGGGTTAAATTACTTTTTCTCGATTCAGAAAGTAAAATAAAGTATATTAATGCCAAAACGCAAAATCAGAAAAATTGTGGCTTAGTCCGCTTTTGCGCTCAATGCCTCAATTGTAAAATGTAATTTTGAAAATTTCGCAATTTGAAATTCTAGAAACGCATGAGAATATAGAAATTTTATTTAACAACAATACGACATACAACACCACCAAGGGTTTGTGTAGTATGCCCAACTTAGTGTGTAAAGTCTTATACATCTAGTCTAATTTGTCCTATCATCACATCTAGTTTCTTTCGTCTATATCAGTGTTTCCCAACCTTTTTTTGTGCCATGCCCCACCTAAGCCTTTCCAAAATTCTTATGTCCCAATATGTAACATATACATAATTTTTAATATTAATAAATCGAATTGTTCACTTAAAAAACTTAAATGATGGGGTTTAGGAAGAAATAACTAGAAAATTATTAATGAAACTCAGTAAGTAAATTTTCAAAACATAAAATGAAAAAACTGAAATTCAAATTCGAAATAGTTAATACAGATTTTTCTATATTAATTCATTATTTTAATTTAGTGATATCCTTGCGCTTGGTGCTTTCTGCACAAATATTTTATGTTAGGTTCCAATTTGGTTAGCTTCAGTCGCAAGTCTCCCCGTTGTGTTATAGCCAGACGAATTCTTTTGTTTTTACCAGTAAATCATTTACAGCACTAAATCCACATTCAGCTAAATATGAAGATGGAAACGGTTACAATAGTTTTCTTTCACATTTGGATGAATTTGGTTATTTAATTTCTGTTTCCTCAAAAGCCTTTTATATTAAATAAAGTTTTAACTGATTCATCATTTTGCACTTCGGCGTGTTAAAACCAAATATCTTCGCTTTTGCATCGACAAGAGTTCTATTTGTTCCTTCAAGTTGCTTATTTAATATTTTTAGTTTTTCAAAAGATCGGCTAAATAACTCACAAATGCTTTACCATCGACTGTCAACAGATATTTCATTTCAGGTATGTCGCTTAAAAAATCACTAAAAGTATAAAAGAGTTCCATAAATCTTTTTAAGCAGTTCCCTTTAGAGAGCCATCTTCTCTTCATCTTCTTTAGAGAGCTTACTTCAGTGTGAAATAAAAGTCTCCCATGGTCTGCATTTTGTTTTTCACAAAATTGCTTGAAGAGACGCTCACATTTGGCATAAGCTTTAATAGCATTGATACACTTTATTACTGAATGTAGTACTTCATTTAGAACAGGCGAGATGTTTTTAGATACCAAGTTTTCCCTATTAATAACACAATGCTCATGAATCGTTTCTGGATTCTTATCTTTCATCAATTTTAAGCAGCCATTTTTCTTGCCCATCATGTTAGGATTTTCGCGATTAGTTTTTTATGCGCGGTTAGTTTCGCTGCCGCTGTGTTGAAATGGTGATCTCTGCAATCACATTGATTTTATGAACCCATGAACCCATATTTCGTTCTGAAATGAGTTTTATGTATTTTAGAAATTCAAAATTATAATAACATAGCTTCTACCTGTGGAAATCATCAAAAATCATCAAAATCGCGTTTTGATGTGGGCATTGCGATTTCGCTGCGAATTTTTGCTATGAAAATTTCGCGACGCATACGCTCCGCGTCGGTATGTAAGAGCCTTTAAGGCATCCGGGGGTCCTCGCGGAGCCTGCTGTTTGCCACAGGGAGGTTGACTTGACGCCAAAAACGCAGTTGATATTTTGGTCTATTCAAACGAACTTATAATATTTATAGTCCGCAATTATTTAGGAATTTTCTTTTATCTTTCAATTTTAGCACCAAAATCTAGCATTGCATCTAAATAGCCCGGAGCAAAAGGGTTAAACTCGTTTCGAGTCAATTTTCGAATTGCCCCCCTGTGGGGCGTAGGCCCCTCGTTGGGAAACACCGGTCTATATAGTCTCATCTATCTAGTTTTATCGTTTAGTCTTTTTTGTCTAGTCATTTTTGTATACTTCTGTCTAGTTTGTCTTTTCTCTACAACTCCTTGTCTGATATTGTCTATTCAATCTTGTCCGTATAATACTTTCTGTCCAGTTTTATCTGTCCAGTCGTACCTATTTAGTCGTAACTGTTTAGATTTGTCGGTCTAGACTTGTTTGTCTAGTCTTCTTCTAGTTTTGTCTGTTTCGTCTTGTCGGTCTAGACTTGTTTATCTCTTGTTGCTATTCTATTCTTGTCCGTCTACTTTTGTCTGTCTAGCAAAAGCGAAACATTTTATAGAAAAATAACTTTAAATATTGCGATATTTATATAGTTTTAATTACATCAAATATACATTCAGTTAAATAAATGTATATTACAGCGATGTCATATGCTCAACGGAACCAATATATTTCATAGTTTATATCAACATTCAATAAACTCTAACGACTACAAAATAAATTTACTTGGAACATTACGTGCACGAAATAAACGTTTTTTTACGATTCATTGAATTTAATTATCCACTATCAATAGTCATGACCATTAATTAAATTACTGACAATATGATGGTGTTTTAAATTCATTCTATTTATGGGTTTTGTTTGAGGTTAAATAGATTCCAGTGAATAGTCCATTGATTCAGCATCAAACCAGAACGATTCGAAGTGAGGTATTTTCTGCGGTCTGGAATACGCTCTCTATATTTTAAACCCTGAAAGTGGTGGTCCCCTGATGACGCTATTTACGGCGTAGGAGAGCATTACATTCAATTGCATCCAGGAAGAGGATTTACAGGGGAGTCTCACTCGTAACATCACTGTTACAAGGATTTTCTCTGGAAATTATACCAATTTTCGTTAGCCCTTTATACCTTCGAAATTACATTCTTCTAAACTCCTTTTTTGTTGCCTTCCCGACTACTTCTCTCCTACCATTAATTCCTTTCAAGTCTAGATGGACAATAGTGAACATAATGAACATGGGAACATAGTTAAAGGAAAAAGCAGATAGAAGATTACATTTAAAAAAATGCTTGTCTGGCCTTATCTAGTCCTGTTTGTACTTGTCCGGTCTTTTCCGATCTTGTCTGGTCTTGTCTGGTTTCGTCTGGTCTAGTTCGGTCTTGTTTGCTCTTGTCTGGTCTTGCCTAGTCTTGTCTAATCTTGTCTGGTCTTACCTTGTCTTGTCGGGTCTTGTCTGGTCCTGTCTGGTCCTGTCTGATCCTGTCTGGTCCTGTCTGGTCCTGTCTGGTCCTGTCTGGTCCTGATTGGTCCTGTCTGGTCCTGTCTGGTTTTGTCTGGTCCTATCGCGACTTGTCCAGTCTTGTCCGATTTTTTGCGGTGTTTCCCGGTTTTGTCATTTCTTATCCGGTCTTGCCTAGTCTTGTCCGCTCTTGTTCGGTCTTGTCCGTTCTTGTCGTGTCTTGTCTGGTCATGACCGGCTTGACTGGTTTTGTCTTCTTTGGTCTTGCCTGGTCTTGCCTTGTTTGGCTTTGTCTGGTATTGTCTGGACTTAATGGATTAGTCTTGAACGATTATGGATCATTGGTTACATTTGATATTTTCAAAGTTTAAATATGAGAAAATACGTATGCGGTATAATAGTCTAGTATAAAATAGCAGGTGATTTGAATGTTAATAAAGCTCATTTATTAATGACTTGAAAAGGTAATTTAAATTAATTACTAATTCACACTAGGCAATCTTGAATTGGAAATTATAATTAAGGTAATTAACTAAATTAACTTAAGCACAGTAATTGCTAAAAGAGTGCAAATTTACATCGGCTTATAATATGAGAAACATCAAAGTTCATTAAAACTAATTATGTCGTAATGTAATTTCAACGCACATGTAGCAAATTGATTCCCCTGTTGTAAGTGTACAAAGAATGTTGGGAAAATACTGTTTACACAATCTAATTTTCCTCGTAATAAAAATTAAAACAGGCGAAACGGCAATTGGAAAAGTTTTAATCGGTATTTTCCGAAAGCTAAATAACCCGTTTCATTATTTATTCTTTGTAATACAGTCTGGTGTGTTCAGGAATGTTTGAAAGAAAATTTCCTGAACAACTTCTAATTTGATCCAAAGTGAAAAGCGATCGCTGTAGGAATATTAAGGCAATATTCTCCGCCCCCAGATATAATCAATATGTTCATGCTTTTTTTAAATTATATTTTGTTCATGCTTTTTATAAATTATATTTTCTTTTCAGAAAAGTTTTCAAATATATTGATAAAGATTTAATTTATGTCGTAAGAACCAATTAATAAAAAGAAAATGTATTCTCTTTGTAAGACATCAATAAGACGAGACACACATCAATAAGACGAGATACGTCTTCTCTTTCTGGTCTAGTCCTGTTTGTTTAGTCTTGTTTGTCTAATATTGTCTGTCTAGTGTTGTCTATCTAGTATGGTCTGTCTAGTATTGTTAGTCTAGAATTATCTATTTTGTTTGGTCTGTTTAGTAAACAAAATAAACGTTTAGGTAAGAGATTCCATAAAATAATAAGTATTCTGTCGAATAACTCAGTACATACAACTTAAAATTGTGATATCATAAAATTTTCAGTGTTACAGGTTTTAAGTGAAGTGGTTTATTTTAGAGAAATGTGCCAAAAGAACTATTCGAAATGGTGTGAATCAACAAAGAAATGCTTTGATTTGACGGCGAGTTTGTTTTGGTAACTCAAACATATTTTCTTAAATTTCCAACGAAGACTGTTGATAAAGTAATTAAAACTGGCCAATCGCACAATTACATAAATTGATTTTCAAACCATTGCGAAAATTGTTACTGTAGACATCCTTAAATTTTATTGCAGTAAATAGGATCGTTTTAGTTAGTAATATTATAGTCTTAAAGGAATCTCTAAAAAATGTAAAATTTGTGGCAATTTTAATATTATTTTATAAATTATAACATGTATCTTGATTACCTATTTAAATTGGAATGAGTCCATTTGAGGCATACATTTATTACTTAATTTATGAAAATATCATCTGTTCATATTTGTTAAGAACTCATTCTGAGCGGGGCGGCTATTAGTACCCGTTTCACGGACGGTCATCTATCGGCGGGCTGGGGACAAGTACCCGTTTACAAGTACTTACGTTAAATTCGGAGAAAACTACTAATACCTGTTGTGCAATGCACGTATTGGCGTTAAAGGACAATAAATTTGGTAAACAAACGTAGTCACCCTAAGACAGTCACAAGATTGACAACAGCTTAATGTTATCAGAGTAAGTTGCAGTTCCGCCATTTCAGCATTATATGTTACTTAGTATATTTGTAAATAAACTTTTCAAAATTATTACAAGACGAGTGATATATTTGAACGTATCACCCATAATGGATTCCGATAGTGATAGCGATGATTTTTCACAAATTTTAAGTGATGCTGAGTTTCTTGAATTTGATAGCGAAAGTGGCTAGGAATTGTTTTGATCTAGAAGGAATGGAACCTTGCCAATACCATCTAGCGACTCTGAAGAAAGTAATGATGAAGTACAGAACTGGTCGGAAAATGGTAATGTGCACTTCAATTTACTCCGATTTTTTGCTGAAGTAATGAGCAATTCCGACAAGTTTGGTACTTGTGGCATTTTTCAAATAATGATGACATAGATGATAGAGATCGCCTTTAAAAATTTGCCCTACTATTTCTTATTTTATACCAAAATTTCAAGAAGTTTACAAGCCGCAGAGAGCAATATCGCTTGATGAAAGCGTCATACCATGGAAAGTTCGTCTATTCTTCAAAGTTTGTAAACTGCTTGTAAAATGCTTCAAAATGTAAATGTAATACTTCAAAAATTACCAAATATGGAATATCCATTAGAATGGTTTGTGAAGCTAAAACCGGCTACACTTGCAATTTTCGTACTGTGGAGAAGGAAACCTACAATAGGGAAAGAATAACCGCGTTTAGAATATGTAGAAAAAAGAAAAGAGAGGCACTAAATAGAAAGGTAGAGGAAATGGTACTGAATCATTCTAGAAACGAAACAAGAAAATTTTACAAGGCAATAAAACAAAACACTCAGGGTTTTAGACCAAAGATAACAGTATGCAAGGATAAAGACGGAAACATGCTCACAGAGAACGAGCAGATACTCAGAAGATGGAAAGGGTACTTCTCGGATATTTTTAAAAGAGACTGTAGTTTAGAGCCTGAACACTTACAGCTAGATGTACATACGGTAGACCCCAACATTGAGAACCCCAGCCTAAGAGAAATAGCAAGTGTTATTGGAAAGCTAAAAAATAACAAGGCGCCTGGGTCAGACGGTATAACAGCCGAACTTCTGAAATATGGAGGAGAACACCTAACGGTAAGACTAAAATACCTGATTAATGAAATCTTTGAGCTAGAGAAAATCCCAGAGAATTGGGCACTGGGTATCATACAGCCAATACACAAGAAGGGAGACAAAACGATCTGTAGCAACTACCGGACGATAACGCTCCTTAACGCAACATACAAAGTTCTAACAGGCGTTCTTTATAACAGACTCGCTGTCTACTACGAAGAGATATTAGGACAATATCAGAGCGGATTTCGTGCCAATAGGTCAACGATAGACAACATATACACCATAGGGCAAATGCAGGAGAAAGCATACGAGTTTGATATATTGCTTCACAACCTCTACATAGACTTTAAGCAGGCATTCGATACCGTCAAAAGAAACACGATCCTTGACGATCTACTGATGCTAGGAATACCCCGTAAATACGTAAAACTAATTAAAGCTACATAGAGTGGACAACCAACTTACATCCGCCTTTAAAATTGAAATCGGTGTGAGGCAGGGAGATGCCCTGAGCGCCATGATATTCAACCTAACATTAGAGGCATGCATGAGGAAGATGAATATAACGGGATACATTGGCAACCGATCAACACAGGTTCCTGCATATGCAGATGATGAAAGTTTGACATGTAGAAGCAAAGACGCGCTAAAGGAAGCACTATTGATGTTGGACGGATCCTCAGAAAGATCTACGGACCGATCCTAAATGAGCATGGAATTTGGAGGATACGAATGAACCATGAACTAAGCAGGTTAATAAACGAAGCGGACATAGTGAGATATGTAAAAGCTCAAAGAATAGCATGGCTGGGACACCTGTACACAATGCATGACGACAGACCAGCCAAGAAAATGTACAACTGGCGGCCAGTAGGAAGAAGGAAAAGAGGCAGGCCAAGGAAAAGATGGATGGAAGACGTGGAGGAAAGTCTTAGAATGATGGGAGTAAGGGATTGGATAGAGAAAGCCGGTGATAGGACAGAATGGAAGAAGATTGTTGTAGAGGCAAAAACCCACCGCGGGGATAACAAGACACAATTTTAAATCTCCTGCCGCCATATTTTAACTTATGGCATCACATATACATTGATAATTATTATAATAGGGTTGACACTTGCGAAATACTATTATTTCCTCTATTTCCTCTTTGTTTTAAAAATGCGCAACTAAAAAATGGCATCAAAAAGACCCGTCCGAATTATTTCGACAATACATTCAGCCGATATTGTAGAAAAGCATAATACTAACGTCTCGTCACGGCTCACGTCATGACTGAGTAACAAAAAAGTTTGGAAGCCAATCTGCGTTGTTGATTACAACAAATTATATTTGTCATATTATTCGATAGTATGTCGTACCAATAAATGGACAAAAAGAGTTGTTTTTAATCAACTGTGAACTATTTAAAGCGTTTAGAGTTTTTAAAACTTCAAATCCTAATTCTAAAAGAAGTACAAAGTTTCTTTACATGACACAGCAAAAGAATGGATAAGCAAACCCATTCCGGAAAATGTAGATGATGCTGTGCCAAGTACATCAGATAAATCCAGAAGAAATGATCCTCCAGGAAGATTGTCAAAGGATGCTAAAAAATACAAATTGTTACAGATGGCATAAAACCAAAACCCCAGAGACAGTGTTTGTCTCTGTTTGCCGTGTTTGTGCTGCGCATATGAAAAAAAGTTTAATATGTGCCAATTTTGCGAAGTGCCTATTCATAAGGGAGATTGTTTTTTTAAATGCCACACTTTAGAAAAATATTAGGGCGTGGTTTTATTACGTAAGTTTAAAAAGGGCAAGACATTTTATTGGTTTATACATTTTTTTTTCATTCCGTCAACATTCAACAGCTTGACGCACACCTGCGCATCCACCATGAAGCATCCATCCGGCGCATGCACCATCGGAATCAGCGATCATGTCTCAAGCTCCTAAAAATTTGCCTTAATTTTTTTTTAAATGTAGGCGGTTTTAGCTTCACAAACATTTGTATTGTAACTTAGGGAAGACCTAAAGCATCCCCTATATTACCCCCTTGAGGGATGAAATTGCAAAAACCATGAAATACATATTTTTTTATTTGTTACCAAAAGCCTAAATATAAATTTTCATATCCCTAGCTTGAGAAATAATCCCCTTACAAAATTTCTTCTCTTATTTTATCCCTTTCACTTTTTTTTTTTTTTTTAGAAAAAAGGTATCCTATTTCCTTTCTGTGGATGCAATTATTCAAATACCCAAGTTTTGATAAAACACGGCCTCGAAAATTACACCCGCTAGGCACAAAGTTGCATAAGACACTCAAGCGCTCAGCAGTCACAGTTGGGAAAGGATATTTGCCACTTGTGAAGCGTCGAGTTGCATATGCCGTGGCCGGTTCTAATGCGGTTTAGGCATTTCCATATTTTTCTGGGTAACTGCAGTCTTTGTAAGATGGTGGTTAGATCTTGAAAACCATTTTAATTTCAGTTATTATTTAATGTCCATTTTGTTTTCCATGCTCATGATGTAATGGGCATGTTCGTAATGGGCTTCGGGACTTTAGCCGAGAGCGAGGAGAGTTATCCAGGGTTTTATGAAATGGAAGCGTTCTTGGGAGGTCAATATTGTTTGTTTTATTTCTTACGTTGACAGTGTAGTTAACGTGGGCACATCTATACTATTCTCGTGAGCAGTATTCTGAAGTAGAAAACACCACTGCTAGTGTTACCATTCCTAATCTATCTGCTAGTGCTTGTCAGTTTTCTGATCATGTTGTTTCTGGTCTTAAGTTTTTGGGCGGTTTATTCCAGGTATTCTTTGTACGTTAAGGATAGGTCCAGTGTGATTCCTAAAAAAATTGGGTTAGGTTTATGTTTCAGCCTTCTACCGCAAATCGTTACGTTCATCTCTTTAGTAGCTAGACGATTATTAAGATGGAAGGCACTTACTTTAGTGTTATAGTTAGATGGTAGATAGTTATTGACCTAATAATTACAAATGATGCGGCAAGACGGCAAATAAAACTGATGGAAATCGGAATAAAAAGTGAGTCGGATCATATGCCGGTAGTGGTGTCGTTGAAGCAGCAAAGGGAGAAAGATGTTAAGGCGGAGAAATGGGTGGCCAGATGGGATAAGGAGGCGACAGAAGAATACAGAAGGAAATTAGAAGAGGTAGAGTGGAACACCATAGAGGATATAGACATCATGGCAAAGAAAATTGAATTTGCACTTGTGAAAAAAAAATCAAAGAAGCGTTTCCAGGCCGAGCATAGTACGACGGGGAAGTGCGGAACGCAAAGCAAAGGTTTCGAGAAGCTATGAGAGAATGGAGAAAGGGAGGAGGGATCAAAGTGCACGTGCTGGAAGCGAAAACAGAACTGCAAAAAATGGAGAAGAAAAAGGAGCTTTGGTAGGAGAAGGAAAAGCAGCGGGTACGGGAAATCAAGACGGAAGCTGAGCTGTGGAAATACGTAACAGAGAATAGGAAAAGGAAGGAAAGATTACCCAAGAGCATTGCGATAGAAGAATGGCAAAACCAATTCACGAGGATGCTAGGAGGGGTGGAGATGCGGTCAGAAAGAAATGATAGTTCAGGAGATCGACAGAGAAAACAGGAAGAGCTCGCCGAGAATATCACCGTAACGGAGGTGGAGGATGTTATTGATTCCCTAAAGCCAAGAAAATCGGGAGATTTGGATGGGCTCGGAAATGAAGCGTGGAAAGCAGCACCTGGAATCTGTAAGGAGAAGTTTACGGAGGAATTCAGAAGGATAGGGAGAGGAGACAAAAGGATACCAGTCAGCTGGAAAATGGGGATAATTCAACCGGTGTTTAAGAGTGGAACGAGGGACGCGCTAGAAAATTATAGAGGTATAACTTTGATGAAATCATCATACAAAATATTTGCTAAAATCCTGGATTGTCGCTTGAGGAAATCAATGAAAGGAAGCTTTTTCTGGAAATACAAGCGGGGTTCAGAGAAGGAAGGAGCACGGTGGAACACCTGGTGACCTTGAGAGTCATCATAGACCAAGAAATAAGAAAGGGATGCCTGTTTGCTCTTTTTATTGATTTGAACATTGAACAGAAGGAGACTGGACGAGTGTTTGGGCAAGCTAGGTATCTCAGAGAGTGTAAGAAGGAACATCAGGGATTTGTCCAAGGAAACGGTCTGTAAGGTAGTAGCGAATGAATGGGAATCGGACTATTTTGAGGTGAGGAAGGGCCTGAGACAAGGCTGCCCTTTGAGTCCCACGCTCTTCAATCTGTATGTGGCGGATATGGAAAAGGTTCTACAGACCGGGCAAGCTGGAGGAGTGGTGATTGGGAAAAAGAAGGTGTGGAGCTTGCATATGCGGATGACATGGTGGTATTTGCAAAGTCGGCTAGTGAGATGAAGGACGTGATTGAAAGGCTCTGTAGGTATTTCGAAAAGAGGGATTTAAGGGTGAATGTTGGTAAAACAAAATGGATTCCGTTTAAAAGGGGTGGGCGATATAAGCAAGAAAGGTTTGAATTGCAGGGTACTGAAATAGAGGATGTTAATAAATTTAAGTATTTGGGGTATGTCTTTGGAACTGGATAAAGTAATAAAGAGCACATAGAGTATGTTACAAAGAAGGGATGGGTGGCGGCGGGTCGTATCTGGGAGGTTTGGAAAAGGAACTTTGATGGAAACTTTAGAGCAGCAGAGACCATATGGAAGGCAAGTGTGCGAAGCGTGTTACTGTATGGATGCTAGGTCTGGGGAACGAACGAGGAAGACAAGATCGAAAGGGTGCAGCTAAAGTTTTATAAAAGTGTTGAAACTTGATAGGTCGACGCCTGGTCACATTGTGCTTCAAGAAGTGAGTGCTTGTAAGGTGGCGGTAATGGCTGCGGAAAGAGTGATAAAGCTCGAGTATAGGGTGGATGGGTTAGGAGATGAAAGGATAATAAAGGAAATCTTTCGAGTAGTGAATAAAGAGGGGTTAAGTGGTATAAGAGAGAGCGGTTGGGGGTTGAATAAAAGGAAACTGTATGAGAGAGGCGGGTTATCATCCGAGGGGTTGGAAACGGAAAAAAGTGCGGGTGCTCAGTGGAAACGAATGCTGAGAGAGAGGTTATTAGAAGTGGACTTCCAAGAGCGCCAATCCAAAATAGAGGCTAGCAAATATCACCAAGGCTACAGTCAGATACAAGTGCACGGCCGTGTTCCTGGTTATTTGAGGACAAGTAAAGGGTCGGACGACCAGACAGTGTTGGCGAGATTTAGGTGTGGCAATGAAGAGCGTGGAAGGAGACATTGGTTGAAGGAGGAAAGTAGAAGGTGTTTGGTATGTGGGTTGAAGGAAGATATGTGGAGTCATTGGTTGGAAGAATGCACGATGGCGGAGTGGAATGACCAGGAGAGAAGGCGAGGAAAGATTGGAGTGAGTGTATGGACGAGAGCGGGAAGGGACTCTCGTTTTTACACAGATTGAAAAGATGGAAAGAGCGGATGCGACGGGGTAGTTTTTTGAGTGTTGCAGTTTAGTTTTTTTTTAGTTTGTGAGCTTGTCCGATGTACAGGTGTTGAAGTATAGGTTTATAGGGTGGTAAAATTTCTTTTTTCTTTTTAATGGGGTTTTAGTTTCACAACTTTTTTATTATTTTTATTATTTTTTATTGTTTTATTTTGTATGTATATTTTGTATGGAAATGTAAATTATTTTAATTATGCCAATAAAGGTTATTATTATTATTAAGATGGTAGATATTATATTTAGCGTTTGGGTACACATTTTAGCGAGTTTTTTTGAAAATATTTTTTATGTATTTGCAGGTCTTTTATTAGTATTTCCTCATCGGTATATGTATACATTTACCAATTTGATAGGAAAATGTGAAGCTAAATCTGAGATCAATTTTATATATCTAATTTTACCGGTAATAGTACACATTTTCCAACGTATATAGGTAAAAGTTAAAAATAATGAAATACACTTGAAATAATGTATTATTTTATTTCAACACTATTTTATAATATATTATTTTAGCAATTTAACAAGATTTTAACAATACGCTCGTTATACCGTAATTTTATCCGTTTGTAATAAATAACTATTTTTTTTTGTTTTGATTCGAAATTCATTATTTATAAGACCTAATCACTCCCACAAAAGAAAATATTTGTGTGTTACAATTATAGGTGGGCATGGACTCGTTAATCCATTAATTAACGAAGTCAACAAAATGTTAACAGTTTAATTTTTAAGTTAACTCAAAAAATGTTAACTCTCCTGTTAACTTGAACTTCCGTTAACTCTAGTCCGTTACATTGGTTACATTTGTTGACATGTTGTCATTTTTTGTTTGAATTAGGCGCCACGCGGGCACACCAGCGTGACGCGGTGTTGTTGCTCAAAAGAGCTAAAATCCAGAGCCGAGAAACTACAGAGCCGAAAAAACTAAAACGACCCTGTTGATTATTTGCTCTTTGCGAGTGAATATGACAAGTTATTATAAACTCACTTTTTTAGCGTAGCCGTCATTTTTAACAGACTTCATTTATATTTTATCATTCTTCATTTATTTATCTTTAATCTCTAGTTTGTGTTGGTTGTTGGTGGAAATAGTTGATGGTGTAACTTATTGATGATGGTATATGGTATATATTGTTGATGGTGTATTTACAAGTTTGCAACATGAACACTTCTACTGAAAGTACGCAAAGCTCTGAAAGTGAAACTGAATCTAATCCTTGGCCACACTTGAGTGATTACTTTGTATTCCAATAAAAACTTGGAGAACAAGAAAAGTATTTGCCTAAAGTTTCTACAATAAAGGCTCATATTTCTAGTCTTAATAATCTTAAACAACATGTGAAAAGGTTGCATGCATCCAAATAAGTAAAAGTAAACGCAGCGTCAACTCCTGAGAAAAAGAAAACCATTCTGAATACATCTTCAAGTGATGTGAATTTGAATTCTTCTGTTGGTACAGATAGCATTAACAGAAGAAGCGATTTGTTTTAACCTCAACCTGTTAAAAGATTACGTCAACAAAGCATTGGTGAATCTTATGGTATCGCGGCTACTTGCAGGTCATGTCACCAGTGGCTAGGGCGCTTGACTTAATTCAGGCTGAAGCTCAAGCATATCTTTGGTCTTTATTACTAATTATTGCGACAATAGTGTTCAAACTGCAAGATCTTAGTCACCTGGTTCAATGTTGTACCAAATAAGTGGCCCTTTGGCCAATGCCCTATTATCTAGTATAAAAAAAAGATTTGGTCGGTTTATGGAAGATGAAGAATGCCAGCTGGCTGCAGCCTTTCACTCCAAGTTTCGATTACTGTGGCTGCAAAAGTATGATAGCAGCTAGATATCGAAAGTCAAGAAACTTATGGAAGCAAAAGTTGAAGACGCTCTGAATAGAGAAAGGGAAGCAAATGGAAATTAAAAGTATAGTGCCAGTATTAGCATAAGCAACAATAATGAAATAGAAAGAGAAGATTTTTTTCAGCTCTGTTACTCAGTGTGAAGAATATAGGTTTAGAGGACGCCAAAAATCTCACAAAAACAAAGCGCAGAATTTGGTGAGAACTTGGCTGGACTCAAAGACAAACGAATCTTTTACGGATGCAGCCTTTCTAGGTGAACAAGTCTTAATAAATCTTTTTTTTTTAATACAATACTGCAATCCCATCAAGTGCCACAGTAGAAAGGCTTTTTCTACAGGGAAAGATATTTTGAGAGCTAAAAGCTCATCACTGTCAGATGACAATTATAATATGCTTATGTTCATGAAAGGCAAACCAGGACAGACTACAATTAAATTAATTAATCTATTTACTTGTTTTTGTTTTATTTACCAAATTATTAACTTTTGGATTAACTAGTTGCTGTAGTCAGAGAATCTCGTAAGGTGTTCCGGAAAATTCTCCTCTCAATCATAGTTTTGTGAAAACCGGCGAAATCGCATTCAAAAAGTAATAATCGCGTGTAATCTCATTACACGCATCTATTGCAGCTTCTTGACGTTTTGAAATATAATTTCATTCTGATTCATACAGATTCAAGAGATAAGAAGATGATTGGGAGTGTGGATTATTTCTTGTACTCAGCTGATGTTAAAAAAAGGAATGGAGCCAAATGGAGCTCGTATTGTTTGAAGCCATGTCACGAGATCTGCGTATCTATCGAAGATACTGTTCCTGAGATAGAGCTATATTGTAGATGTGATCGTTGCATGGAATGATATTTATTAGTTATTAGTTAAACATTTTTAATTTTATGTTAAATATCCAATTATATGGACAACTCTATCACCAAATTTCCTTAAGCCCTTAAGAATGAATGGAAATTCTCACTTGCTGAAATCTGCAACAATTCAATTTTTATTACTATTTAATTTAATTATTTAATTTCATTACAATAACTTCAATAATTTCAATTGATGAGTACTTTCACGACTACATAGATATTTCCATTTATTTTGTTTTAGGTCGCAGAAGACAGTTCTCAAACATCCCAACCCGAGCATACACCTACACGTAAAAGATCGAGGAAAAACTGAGGACAGTGAAGAAAGTAAAAGGACTAAACTATTGTCTATGGCCTGCGAACGTCTAGAAAAACCCTCCTCAGACGCTCAGATCATATCAAAAGGGTGGGGTGTAGAGTATGAGAAAATGTCTGCAAGTCAGCAACTTTACGCTAAAAAATTCATTGATGACTTTCTTTCCGAAGGACCACTGGGCAACCTTCATAGACATTCAATCACTATAAATAATCCACCTCAGTCATTCGCCACCCCCAATCATCCTCAATACATTCATCCACCTGGCTACATTCCATTCTCACATGCCCGTTCAGCCCCATCAACTCCATTTAACTCGTACCCCCCGATTCCATCACCATCGCCTTCAAACGTTTCCACTCATTCTGACTCATCGTAATACCTCAACATGCGTGCCTCAAGACAATAAGTGGATCAGATACATGAATCAACACAGCAACCAGATCAATATTCATCAATTCATGACCTTATTCATGATGAATAACTAATTATTTACTAACCTTTTACTTACACCTAACTATTTTATTTACTCACCTTTATTAATCCTTTCAAAACGTGGATGAGAGCGTCACAAGTTTCCACTATTATTTTTCCAAGTGTTTGAGCTGCGATGGCAATTTGAAATTTCAGATCTTCAAAGGAGGCACCGCTTATTAGGTATCTCAAAGTGGCCAACAATCTCAGTTCTGGATATATTGCGTCTCTCATCACTGTGTTGTTTTTCACTATGATGGGTGTCACCATTTCGAGTAGCTTGCTGAACGAAGCTGCGTCCATTGGAAGGCAGTTTTTGTAGTCTGCAGCTGACGTTATTTTGAGCTCAGTGACCAGGCGGTCATGACTGAATTCGTTCCTCTTCTGGAGCCAACTCTTGACCCACACTCTTCGCTTTCTTTGTCTTTTAACTATTCGTTTCTCAGCCACTAGAGCCAGAATTATGGCGATGTTTGCGCAATAGGTTGCTACGTGTATGTGCTAGCGTATGTACAAACAGGCGTTTGTACTAACACCGAATTTGCGCAAATTGTTCGCACGTGTATGGGGGGCTTTAGTTTCTAACGGACTGTGTCGCCAACTTACCTTTGATTTCTTGTGAATTCAATTGACATTTAATCTCAAAATTATAAGATTTTTGTTAATCAAACTATTCTCAGTATTTACTTCAAATAATAAATCTTAATATATAAAACACAGTCGGGTTTGAACTTTTACTTTTAAAAACTCAAGAACGGCTGGACCGATTTTTATGATTATTGATTTGTTGGATTTGTCTCCAGCCCAGCTATTATAGTAACTATTAAAATTTTGGAAAAATTAACGAAAAAAGGTTATAATAATGAAAATAATTTTCTCATTTTATAATGGAACGCTACATATAATCGCACAGTCGAAACTACTTAAGCTATAACTTAAGCTAAGCCAGTAGATGGCGCTTTCCAATCCCCATTCATGTACGTCATCCACGTGTTTTATATTTGGCGATGCATCTAGAAAATGGAAAAATGGAACAACGAGTTTATTTCAACGCATAAAATGTTGCTCAACGTGCTGCAACACCTCCAGCGTCAACATTGACAAGTTTCTTTTTTATTTGCCAAAGCGATTCAGTTGCACGAACGTTACTCTACTCTCTAATGCTCGTGGGCCGACATCCTTTGAATCACTTCGAAATGTCAATGGTGCAGTTTGCCCAACATTTCGTGCTGCATGTCAACAGCTCAATTTGCTTGAAAACAAAATTCACTGGGATATTACAATAACTGAATCAGTTTTTTCAGCATCTCCAAATCAGATACGCACAATATTGACTATCATTATTTCGACATGTTTCCGATCGAATCCAATTGAACTATGGAACAAGTACAAGGATGACATGTCAGAAGGTATTTTATATCGAATTCGTGTCACTTCAGGGAATCCCGATCTCGCGATGAATGAGGAAATACATAACCAGGCCTTGATTTCGATAGAAGACCCACAAGCAACATTGCGAAACAATCGGCTATCGCCAAAGTGTTAATAAAGTGTCAAAGCAAGTAAAATTATCATATGGGATGAATGCACAATGACGGACAAACGTTCATTGTAAGCACTAAATCGAACCATGAAAGATCTGTGCTATGACTCAAGATGGCAATGATTCTACTGTCTGGCGATTTCAGGCAAACACTACCGGTAATTTCAAGATCCATCGCTGCCGATGAAATAAACGCTTGCCTCAAATCATCTACTGTGTGGCGCTATATGAAGAAACTTCAGCTGATGACAAACATGCGAGTTGCATTGCTAAACGTTCCATCTACCGAAGATTTCTCCAAGCCATTGTTGTTAATCGATATTGGCCGTCTTCCCATCGGTAAAACGAATGGATTTATTTCATTTCCGCATAATTTTTGCAATTTCGATTCAACCAAGGAGAAGCACATCAACAAAGTGTTCCGTAACATTATTGTTAGTCACAAAAATTACTATTCGTTGTGTGAACGAGCAATTCTAGCTCCAAAGAACAAAGATGTAAATCACTTAAACATCATAATTCAAAATCAAATCGTTGGTCCAACGCATTCTTTAAAATCTATGGACACTGTAACAAATGAAGTCCAAGTATCTTGTTCTCCACTATGTAACTACTGAAGTACCTGCGATAAATTATTTCGTCTTTGTAATATGCGAATTTTTAAAGCGTCATAAAGTTTTTTAGCAATTTCACAATTTTGATTCAAAAGAGCTTCCATAATAAATTTTATTGTTTCATCTGCTATAAGAAGATTAGAATCTTGGCGACATAATGCATGAACTGCTTATCTTATAGGAGTAAGGGTAGTGATAATTTCAGATAATTTGAATATTCTTGTTCTTATTCTGTTCTGGTAATTGAAATAACTAATATAATATTTTATACAAATACCGAAATACCGGCAATTTTCTTGTAATACCGATTTTCTAATACCCGAAAAAATATACTAAAATCCCGGTTTTCGGGATCCCGGGATTCTGGCATTGAAAGCCCTAATGGTGACAAATCTCATGAGCAATGTGATTCATGTGACTATATTTAAAAGTAAATTCAAGAGTGAGGAAGTTCTCATTCCGAGAATTCCGATGATCCCAACCGATATGCCATTCGAGTTTAAACGAATTCAATTTCCAAAAATCTTAAAAAAAATCAAAATTTATTCTTACTAGCATTATTTAATTCTGTTGATAACATTTAAATACGATGCAATAAGAAAAGTTATATGGGGTGCTGTGATAAATGAATTGAAATGTATTAGCTTAGTTCAAGTTATTAAATTTCCTGTCACATCTAACAATTTTATTGTTGTTGTTTCTAGATTTTAAAAGTTTTAAAATGGTTTTCACTAATAAACATTTATGAGAACCTATATTATTATATATATATATATATATATATATATATATATATATATATATTATACCTATATTATTAGACATGTCTTAATTCTTCTTGCATTTGCCATGACGATCAACAAATCACAAGACCAATCCTTGAGTGTTTGTGGACTGAATTTCGAAAATCAATGTTTCTCTCACGGTCAATTGTACGTAGTATGTTCACGTGACGCCAAACCATTCGCTTTGTTCATTCTCGTGCCGGACAACAAAACGAAAAATGTCGTATATGACAAGGTGTTTCAATGAAGGTAATGAACTCAATTTTGTACTTCTGTATTTTGGCCATTTTGACAGTTGGATTTTGGGCTTTTGTTTTGAACTTAACGATTTTTTTATTTTCTGCATTTATATTTTGAGCTTTTGGATTTTAGGCATTTGTACTTATCGGTTTTAAACTTTTGGATTTTGTGCTTTTAGATTTAGGGCTTTTGGTATTTTGTGCTTTTATATTTTGAATTTTGGGCTATTGCAATTTTGGATTTTGAACTCTTGGATTTTGCACTTTTGGGCTTTTATATTTTGAAGTTTTGGATTTTGGGCTTTTAAGTTTTGGATTTTTGACTTTAGTATTTTGCGCTTTTGGACTTTTGGGTTTTGATACGCGTAACATTTTACTGAATTTAATTCAGCTATTTATATGAAGATATTTTTTAATTATTATAGATTCTGAGGCGATACGAAGTTCGCCGGGTCAGCTAGTAATATAATAAAACAAAACTGATTGTTTGTTTAGTTGTCTAATCCTATAAAAATAGTTTTTTTCATTTATAACACCAACCTATCCATAATCGTTCTTTACCCTATCCATAATCAAAGCGAGCGAGCAGGGTGACATAAACTTGCGCTTATAGAAATCGGCTCACTGTAAACGTTTGACTTTAACTATTTTTTTTAACCATTTATGAAATGCAATTAAGAAATATTCCGTTTGAAAGACAATTTAATATTGCCCATAGAAATTGCACCCCAGATCATATAGGAACCACCTTCATAAGCAATCCGCTCTTCAAAGCAGCATTCAGCAAATCGCTCTCTTGGTCTCCGGTACACTTTTCTTTTCGATCGCTACCATACAGACATATTTTGGACACATCTGAGAACAGAAGAGATCTCATTATTACAAAGTTCAATGCAGTCTTTGTCTTACTGTCCACAGACTAATAGCTACACTTTGTAGCTCACGCAGCTGTTGTTGCAGTTGAACAGCATTAAGGTGACGATTTCTTAATGATGTAATAATAAAGCGGTCATACCGAGCCGTTGTAAATCTCGTTCTCCCTGTACCAGGTCGTCTATGAAAGAATCCACTCTTCCCATTACGTGGGAATACTTTTCGAACCGCGGCGCGTGTCACATCTAGTTGTCGAGTTTGCTGGCTAAGTCCATTTTCGATTAGAACAAAAACTTGGGCTGCTTTTTGTGGTATAATATGCTTTAAACTAATACTCTTGAGAACTAATCGAATTATGAAAAACCAATAATGTGCAATTGCAAAGGCAATAATTACAATCTTTCATAAGTTTGTTATTCTCGTTATAAACACCACATAAATAAATTATTGTGGTATTTTTGTTTACCGGTTGCTATGCCTATAAACGATAAGCATACTTGATAAATTTAAACTTAAATTAAGGCCTAGGCTGCACTGCGACTAAGCCGCCGCGGTTTTTAATCGCCTGATTTTGTGACTCAAGTAAGTTAATATAAGTGTCCTCACTTGCGGTTTTTTCCTGCGATTGATGTTTTTCATAGCGTATTATGTGCTGCACCAGCGGTTTTGCGATCCCAGCGGTTACCGCTCGCGGGAAAAAAACGTAGTGCGGCCTCGGCCTAAAGCATATTATATTGTCTTTCAAACATAATCATTTCTTTATTTCTTCTCATAAATAGTTTCTAAACAAATAGTTAAGTCAAAAGTTTAGAGTGGGCCGAATTCTATGCACGCAGATTTAGTATATTGCAACATGATTAGAAGCGTTCATAAATATGTACACCTAACGCACACATCGATCACAAAAAAGTGTTAAATTATCCCTGCGAACTGATAATTTCCATCGGTTGAGATACACAGACCAGTGTCTGTAATTTAAAGGTTAAAAAAAAATCTCTTCATAGGGTACAAAAAAAATTGTACAATATGAGAAAATCATTTCATTTTCATAACCACCTGAATTTATTTTTATGGTTTAAGAAAAATAACTAACTGTAACTGTCCAATATCGAGATAATAAATAAAAGTCGTAACTATAAAAGCAATATAGTAATATTAAATAACATCTAAGTAGTCGCGCCATTTACGGTTATACGGAGTTGCTGAAATTTCATTGAATCGAATACCTTTCATCGTAGCAGTAGTAATAATAAAGTAGAGAATCTCTCATAAGCAGTTTCAGCAAATGCTTCCCTAATTCATAACTTACAATTAGTAACAACCGACAGAAACCGCAATCAAGGATTTTGAGAACACAAACCGAAAACGGCCGTAGTCATTGAATCATTCCTGATTGACGAATGTTTGAGGAATGTGTCCTTCTTGCAGACTAATATCCAGAATGGGTCCCCCTAGCATGTGTAGTCCCGAGCTGGCCGTAGCGCCACAAACGGTCTCTTTCAACACTGCACCCTAGCGACCGGCGCGGCGTCGCGATGCCGGCCTTCTAATCGATATAACAGTCTGACACAAGTCTCTATAACATACATTGAACAAGTCAACTAATAACTGTGTTATGTTTTTATGAAAAATGTGTAATCGTCGTGGCACCGATGAAATGCAACGACTATTGTTATTGTGTTAGCTAAAACGTGCGAATTGTGTATTAAAGCCGGGAAATACTCTAACTAAACTCTCGTGGAAATTTGAATGGAAATGTGTTACAGTTATGTCAGTGTCAATCTCGTGTGTTGTACTATGAGACTATTAAAGGGGGTTGAACCCAGGTAACCCTCAGGCCTCGTCTTTAATTATACTTTACAATCATTTTCTTAATTACCCCAACAAAGACTTTTTTTAAATCGTTTTCTTTTTAATTTCTTTTAGGTTTATTCAATTCCTAAAATAAAAATTACGAATTTCTAATTTCAACCACTTTAATTAAACTCGAAACCCGGTTTACGTTCTCCTTAATAATAAACGTTTTATTAAATTAAATGTGGTTAAATATCAAAGCTCCGTTTAATATTGTTATAGGAACAGTGCGTTGTTTAAATAGTTCAAATTGTAAAATAATTAGTTTATGAACAATCTTCTCAAACAGCCCAGGTATTTCGTTCTTCGGTACTTAAAAGGTGAGAAATTTCAAGCAGAGTTATATCTGTCTATTACTTTTCTAGGTCATCTTCCTATTGACAACAATCTACTTTAATAATATTGGTTTTATTTATAGTAGTAATGTATTCAAATTGGTACATTTACTTTTAATAAATTATTATTTCAATTTTTTTTAATAACAGATAAATTGAAGTTGAACAAATAAAAGTAATAACATTGTTATTTTTTCCTATATATTTTAGACGCGAATTCAGAAAAATACATATTATATGAATGTTATTTTGAATTATGATTTCTAAATACATAGAAAAAAATCTTAAAATACTGACAATTTATTCTTACTAGCATTATTTAATTCTGTTGACAACATTTAAATGCCATGCGATAGGAAAATTTATATGGGGAGCTATGAAAAATGAAATAAGATGTCTTAGTTTAGTTCAACTTATTAAATTTCCTGTCACATCTATCAATTTTATTGTTGTTGTTTCTAGATTTTGAAAGTTTTAAAATGGTTTTCACTAATAAACATTTATGAAGAGCTGTATAGAAATGCTGCGTTCAACAATGCTAAATGGGTTTATACCACACAAGCTTGTTTATTTGATTTAGCAGCACAATTTACAGGTGCTTTTGTGGAACTGTCTCAGTTTTGATCATGCAATTAAATTATGTAATAACTGGAACAACAAAATATATTATTTTTGTTGCTAATACCTCATAAATGCATATCTGCTTTAAATTATATTTTGAAATGAAAATGTAGGAAAACCAAAGAAATTGCTAGATATTAAATATTTAAAATTGCTTGTGCACTGTTTATAGTATGTTTGAAAATTGTCTTTGAAAGGTAAAGGAACATAAAAATAATCTAGTAGGGCTAAAGCAACGAAATTTCATTGCACATTTGAAACTACTAACATTTCAAACTAATCGGTTTCAAATTTTAAAATATGTGAAAAACAATAACGAAACTGACAAATGTTTCAGGAGATCATTTAACCTTTCTCTACCCGGGCCAAATTTTGTAACACAAATTCCCGCGTCTTATAGACCGAAAGATTGGAACCCAATTTCATGTTATTTTTTAGGAAAATGTATAGTGAAACTATGGTGTCTTGAAAGTAGGGAGGGAGTATTGTGTTAATAAAACATACCCAATTTATAGGCAATATACCATTTATTTACTGACTAATAGTGTTTTATTACAGTCTCTGGAAAAATAGTAAATATTATTAAATAGTATATTACATAACGTGAGTTGTAAGAAGCATGCACGAACAGTTACGCACGAACCGCGTAGCGGGGAGCGCGTAATTCCGCGAGTACGTAATTGCCTTACACTCGAGTTATGTACTACTTTATCTACGACCACATTTGTTTCTGTTTAATAAGAAAAATATGTTTGATGTGACAAATTTATTTCTTATTAGGTACATTATTTAAGATTACAATAAACAAACAGTTATATTTTTATATATATAACTGTTACTCGACATTATTTAACTTGATAGAAATGAAAAGAAATACATAGTACTTACCTGGGTTAAACTGGAATAAGAGTGCTCATAGATATAAGCAACACAATGTACGAATTGTGGCACGGGCGGCGCTGAACGTATGAGCACGTAGTAGCAGCTCTCTACCTATCAACGAATCGTAAACCAAACGCACGTGTGTGTTAACAATCATAATTTATCATTAATTGCAGACTGTTACATACGTGTGTGTTATGATCAGTGTTCCCTCTAATTTTTATTAGTGCTGGGCTGTCCAAAATTGTGAAGCAAGGAAATTAAAATTTAAAACAAATTGCGCAATTTTTTTATTCTTTTATTTATGCAAACCATAATATCAAATGGCAAAATAATAGTTTTGGATATTTCTAATGAAACCTCAATTTCTCTGTCTTCTGTCTTTCGTACTAACCCATAATAGATGCCATAATATTGTAAAGAACAGCGAGATTAGAAAATTCTGAATGGGTTAATACGAAAGTTAAGGTAACGTCGAATGTTTTGAACAATCCAAGTTCACTTTTCTCCATTGTTCTAAATTTCATTTCGGAATATTCATCTCATATTTTATCAATGTCAATATTTTGATTTATCGAAATACAGAATATTTTTCGGAAAGATTCTTATACCTACCCTATTTTTCAAAATCGATTTTTTTTTCCAGAATTTATATATTATCAAGTGCTTGCTTTTGACCGTCGCAGACTGAGACGGATTACGAATTTACGGCGACAAAAATAAAACCCAGTTCATTTCAATTTTTTGTCTCACATATTACCTTATGATGACATTGTGATGATTCTAATATAAAATTAGTCTATATTAGATGTACACGATTAATTAAAAATGTAAATTTAAGTAAAAAAAAAATATTTTATATTTTTTATATGACAAAAGTGCAACATTTTTTACAAATTCACAACCGATCTTCGTCAAAATCATAGTTATCGTATCATCAAAATTTTTCATTACACTTTAACGAAGAAAACTTATAAAAACTTTCATCTCTTAATACAAAAAGTAATTCTTTTCAACGTTCTCTCTTGCAAATGGTGGTCATCACGACTACCTAAAAAAAAGGTGTAATTCTCAGTAAGGTGGAACGATGTGGACGGGATTTTTGCTTTTCTAGAATTGTCAATGTTTGTTTTGTTTTACAAAATATTTAATTTAACGGAACTATGCGGAACTTTTTTTAAAAATCGATTTATTGCAGTTTATTACAAAAAAAAAATTTAATTTACGATAGTCGTTAACAAAACTTTGTTTTAACCGTATTGATTAAAACGTTCTACAAATTTGATATTATTACATGTAAATACATACTTGAAGCTATATTCTCCATATTTAAAAAGATCACAATTTTTAACACAAACACAAAACAGACGTAGTTACTTTGTTAAAAATCCAGCGCAACTAATTCCTTTTTGGTACCTAAGGGACAAGAGCGATTATTTGTTTATAGTATTATGGATGGGTTATCTAACAATACATTTTAAGTGGTTTTGCTTAATTGTGAGACATTGTAAAATTCTATTTTTGTCGCCGTAAATTCGTAATCCGTCCCAGTGTGCGTCGTCTGAAAATCTTAGTTCCAGGTGCATAAAGACGCGTTCGAAAAATTGTATTATATTTGAATTAACAATATTATTTTGTGAACTTCTTGTGAAATAATTTTTTTTTTCATCACTGCTCCAAAACATTTTGTGCCAGCTATGCCAGGTATTGAGATTTTAATTTTCTTATGTTAGTCTTTACATACTGATGAGCATCATTAATAGTTAAACAACTTTTCAATAGGTATTTGCACTTCTAATACGTTTGTGAATGCTCTTCTAATACGTCTTAGGGAACATACAATCCCACCCGATATTGGGAATTCGTTTGAATTTTTGCGCAATATTTACAGATAGGATCATTCCATAGCTTGACAATATTCAATTAGAACATTGTAATTTTTGACAAAAGCACTAACTGCGAAATATCTGGATCCATGAGCCAGATGGACCATCTTACTTCATTGATTGGTTTAAATGATATGACATAATGTTCAGTTACTTGAGGTAAATCTTATTTTTTTTCCTTTTGCATGTAGATTGTAGATTTGGTGGTGACGACTTGTACTGCAGTCTTCATAATATCCCATCTATTGTACCCTACCCTCTTCCTCTAAATGTTGTTATACTTAGCCATTTAGAGGGCCTCCTGTAGTCCTGATGCCTTTAGGAATTTTAGCATCTGGTTGGGATTCAATTCTCTTTTGCTTAATCGATCGGTGAAATATTGTGTACGAAGTTCTGAGTAAAGTTTCTTTGTTCTACATAAATTCAGTACATTCAACACTACAGTGTTGCTCGGTTAAATGCAATTTTTTTTTAGAACCGCATCTACTTCATTTTTCTTTCCAAACATGAGATTGGCTCCATCAGTTGTAAACATTATCATTTTTAGTTATGTTCAACAAATTTTTTTTAATTTTTTTCTACAGTTGACTTGCTGTCACAATTTTCGAGTTTCAAAATATCACCAAATACAGTTTTGTAATTGATATCATTATCACGATATTTAACACAAAAATTAAAACAAAATTAGTTCTTTTTGTACAGAAATATCGCTGCTTTCGTCTAGAATTAATGTATGGAAGGTTGATTTTTTTATTTCGTTAAAAATGTTTGTTTCCCGAATATTGCTTATACATTCGGTGAATACAAAAGCATAATTTTTACTTCGCCAATTTTGTGACAACTCTAACTAATAATTTTTTTTATTTTCTTTTGGATTTCAGGGACGCAATTCATTGATGAGTTTATACGTTAATATTACATTTTATATTAATACATTAATGTTTTAAATAATATGTCTTTTTAATAATGTAACTTCTTACGACTCATCCCATTTTTTTCCGGCACTAAATTCCTGCACAAAATGTACTCGTCACGTTTTCAGAATCGTCCTTATATTGGAAAATTTCGCTTAATTTTATACTTTCTTTTCAGCCCTGTGAAGTTAGCAACCGAATTTGCAAAAATATAATATTTCATCAGAGTGCCTGGTAGATATGGAATAGTTATAGAGTACTTTGTGCCAAATTTCAATAGAATTTCGCAAAAAAGATGGAAAATACCAATAACGAGCTAGCAACAACTTTTGAGATAAACTTTGCATTTTTGACATATTTCTGCTCCTCGATCATAGTTCTGCAGCACCAATTTTGCAGAAAATTGTGTAAAAATTAAATTTTGAAAATTACAAAACAGTTCTATTCGCGGATCTGAAAAGATCCCTTTGACATTTTTTGATAAAAAAATCAGTTTAAAATATATTTGCAATTATGAAAGACCCATGGTTTATAATGAAAATTCTTAGTCTTAGTCTTAGAGTTCTATCAAAAATCCTTATAACATTTTTCTGTACAATAAAAAATTAGATAGATATGCGAGAAATTGGACTTCACCGATGTTACGATTTTCTCGCGCAACTGATTTTCTCCTAAATCATATAAAAACTCATCACTTGATACACCGCATACATATATTAATTAATCTAATCCCCAATTTCGAAGACAAAACCAACGTCTCGTAATTTAAGTGCGCAGAAAATACATTTATCTGCGCAAATTTTAAAATGTAACGAAAACTACTGCGCATCCGTGTACCCGCGCAGCTTACAGGGAACATTGGTTATGATGTATTTATATAGTCCACGAACTGTACAATAATGGGCATTTACAATAGTGGTCTTAGATAAAATAGTTTTTCTTCTTGTAACAAACAAAAACTAACTTTAATCTTAATGATAGCAAGATAAGGAACAATAAACTGACAACTAATTTTTGGCAGAAGTCTCACCATATCAGGTAGAGCAGGGCAGTTCTTATAAAAGAACCGGTATAAAAACATTCTAGATCATTTGTATTATCAAATTTTTGTATATTAAATAATATTTTCAATAATTTTATATATTTATTTTCATGTATTGTCAAACAAATACCCAGATAAATAATAATCAATGCAAATAATTTAATTTAAAAAATCAGTGATAGTTTTGCTAGTGAATTGATACGGAGATGTGTTTTATATCAGGGTCGTAATTTGACGAATTTAGATTTAAACAGCTTTATAGGCTAGCGTCGTTGAGCTGCTGGGCCCCCATTTTATATTCAGGATATTCATTTTGTTAAAAATCTGCTCACAATAATATATGGTCCCGCAAATTGATAAAATTTCAATTAATTGTAACTTTTAAACTGTTCCTATAAGTATAATTTCATCTTTCAAGAAAGATCATTGACTTTCAAAAATGTGAAATTTCTAAAAGTCAATTTGAATCGCCTCGTCCTTCTCACAACTTCTTATTGAGATTGTTAAGATGTGCTGTCTGATTTCAGTAGCAAATTGGAATTTTTGTAAGCAGTCATGATGGCGATAAAGGACTTCGAATATTCTGAGATAAACGAAGGTTTAACACCAAGTATCCGAAGTCTTTTGACAACGAAAATGTGTTTATACATATTTAAGAATATTCTCGCAATGATTTAATGTGTTTGCAAGGATTTTCAAGGATGTGTTTGCAAGGACTGTTTTTAGTACCGTTCATTATTACTTTTTTAATCTTGACAGGAAATGTTTGCAGCAGCACCTCTTAATGTATATAAATAATGAAAGGTGAAAATGTGGAATCTTAAAAGAACGTACATTTTCGTGTAATTTAAATTTATAGCAGAAAAGAATTGAACCCGTCATTTCGAAAAGGGCACCAGTCACACATTTTTGAAATATCACTTTTTTACGCCATTTTATTAATTGCAGCATTTTACATATTTCATTGGAAAAGAGCACATGTGTATATGTCGTAGCCACATAGTGAAATCCGTCAGATTGTGTAAAACATAGTCATTTCATGATCTGACGGTAGATGATGTAGTTTTTAGTTCACAAAACCACCGATTTTAGGCGGCATTATATTTACCTACGATTAAAGAATCTGAATTACTTACCGTTTTGACGTTTCACGGAAAGACAAAGTGCAATCATTTGATAGTATAAAACTACTGAGTTAAAAATGTGTAAATTATCAGACCTATGAAAAAAAAACAAATATATGAGTGGCTGTTTCATGAACTGCCTAGTCATATCGTGTAATACATGAACTGCCGTCAAATCATGAAAAGACTCTGTTTTACACAATCTGACGGATTACACTATATAACTACGACATATACACCACAAGTCAACTTAAAAAGCAATTAAAAGTCAGATATGACATAATATCACATTATCGTGAGCTTGCTGAAAATGCTTTTAAACCTAGAAAAAGAGTCTCTGGTGGCAGGAATAGTGAAAACTATAAACATAATAAAATAAAAAAAGCCAAAATTGCTGGAAAATGATGATTAACTAAAATTTTTGATCATTTCGAAAAAGGCATAAGTCCAAAAATTTTTATTCAAAATATCTCGATGAAAATTGTTCTTTTTAGGGTTCAGTACCGAAAACGGAACCCTTATAGGATCACATTGTTGTCCGTCCGTCTGTCTGTCTGTCAAGACCATTTTTCTCAGGAATGCGTATAGGCAACAAGTTGATTTTTTTATCAAATACTCGGGTCTGCGGTCTCTTTCAGCTGTGAAATCAAACTTGTAAGTCTACGGGATCAAAAGATATGACCGTTTATGTCGCATATTTTGCGATTTCACAAGGGAATCAAAACCTATAGGGTACTTTTCGTTGACCTAGAATCATGAAATATGACAAGAAGCGGTGTCTTACAGCACATGTAAAGGGAAAAATCTGAAAACCGTAAATATGTAGTTTAATTACAAGAAAAATGCGAATTTACTATTAGAAACTTATGAAAATACACTAATGTGTTGCGGGGTATTGTCAGGCACCAGAAGCATATGGGTTGCATATAGTAAGGTCCTCCTGAAGATACATTACTTACAAGTTTGTACGGAACCATCGGTGCGCGAGTCACAACTCGCACTTGGCCGGTGTTTTTATTAAATAAATGTTCCAAAAAGCGTGCATGTTTTTTATTTAACAACCTCTATATTCAGCTTCTTCAGCATCAATGACAAAAAACATATTTTTGTTGATTCTGAAAAGTTTTAATTCATTTTCGAAATGACGGGTTCGATTAAGGAAACTATAATATGTTCTTTAATTCACAAAATGACTAATAACATAAATAAATATAATTATTAGTACGGTGTTCGGTGTGGCTTCTGCATTTTCTGCTAAGAGAAACCACGAGGTCGCAAGAAAAATGACATGACTTCATAAATGAAAATAATTTTGAACATCCATAGACGCGTTTCTACCTTTTGGTTTCATCAGTATGGATTTATCATATAATCTCAAATTGAATCAAAATTAAATGTGAACTAACAACTTACTCAGTATGTCGTGTTCTTAATCGATTTTCTAGTGTCGATTTTTATAATAAATTCATCGCATTTATTTTTTAATTTCCCTATTTTAATACATGAAAGATTGTTCCAATAAACTTAAATTCTATGTTATGGACGAGTTGAAGAGCCACACAACTTAAGTAAAAGGCCCGCATGCGGCTGACGAGCCGACCCCTGAATTGGAGCATACCATATTAGAATGTTCCATACAAAAATAAGTTTTACATTTAACGCAGTTATAAAGCGTCAAAGAGTTCTTTTTTGATGTGCCGATTTTACTGTCATTTTGCGATTGCATAGTGGTGAAGAAATTATCACATGTAATGTTACGGCCAGTATTATAGATACCTTCACCGAGTCACAAAACCAATGTCACTGACGAGGTATTAAGTCTATAGGCGCCTACAGGCTGTTTTCCAACGTGAATTTCCATATTTTGGATATAAAACATTTTAGCATCAGTCAAAAACGCCCTGATTTTTATACCGTATTTATTGGCTTTCGAAGGAACGTACTGCCTAAAGCTACAATGACCGCTTCTAGTTTGACTGTTTCTAGTTTGACTGCTTCTAGTTTTTTGTCAATTATAACGAACTGAGACAAACTGTAATATATTTTTAATCCAGCTACAATTTCTACAAAAAGCTCGGGTGCCAGTTTATCCACAGAAGCACGTACAGCTCGCCTGTCGTCAAACCTAAGACGCCCTATTAGTAAATAAAAACGGTTGCAAGACATGGCCAATTGAAATATCTCTAGTGACGAGCGACCAGTCTTGAATAAATCTTTAACGTTTAATCGACTATTTCTTTTAACGCCGGCAAAGAGTAAAAGACCGAAGAGTGTTTAATTTCTGTTTCAACAGTTAAAATATAGTCTATTTCTTTTATACATCTAGATGAAATTCTTTTTTTATATTTTTTATATTCGTTAGTGTACTTTGCAATCCAACAAATGACATCCTTTGTAAAAAATAACCTCCATATCTCATCGGGTTCTTTCAAATACTTAACTTCACCTTTACCACTTGGAAATTGAGTTGCGATGTTCCTAGCACGTCTCCTTACTGGATTTGATGCAGAAGTTTTGTTCCACCTCTTCTGACGGTCTTTTCCCAGGTAATAATTCATATATGTTTGATGATCTTCCGACTAATTAAGAATGGTTCTCCTCTACTGAATGATCCTCTTGCTCATGAATGATCATAGAATGATTTGCTCGCTATTGTATCTGTCTTATTGTAGAAGATGATCCCCGCGTCGGTCCTACAGACCAATTGGCGCCAAAAATGGCCAAATATGCTGCTCGAACGAATGCACTTTGAACCCCGAATGAACGTAGCAACGAATCAAGCAGCTAACAGAAAGTACAAAATGTCAGCACTGACGATAAAAGAAGTGTCACAGACAAAGAAAAAACACAGAAAATAGAACTTTTCCTGGAATTTAACTTGTTAAATTAAAATTGAATAAAAGTTTTTATTACACTCGCGAATAAAGTTAAGGTTGAACTCGCGAATAGCGGGTATAGGAAGGTTATTAGTTATTTACTATACAAGCGAACGATTCGTACCTCAAAATTTTATTTAGAGTATTCTGTTTAATTAATTTGTGTTTTATTAATCATAAATGGATACATTCGAAGAATTATTGTTAGATGGTGACGCAATTGCGGAAAGATTACTCCCGCATATCTCAAGAGATTTTTACAAATAAATGTATAATAAGTTTTGTGATTGGTGATCAAAAAAGAACATCAGCGAAGTCAATATAATAATCAGTCTTGTAGTCTGCAGTCTAGTCTTGTCTGCCTGGTCAAATCAGATCAATTCAAACCAAATGTTTGAACGATTTTCATTATTATTTTCGATATTTCATTATTTAAAATATATTAATATAACAAAAAATATACTAAATGAAATAATTTCTCCCTCATTTAGATCGTCATGTAAACGAATTGAATATATCAATAACAATGATCCGTATAAATAAATGATCCACATAATATTCAGTCGAATGATATTTCCTGATAACGCTGTCTGTTTATAACATTATCTTTCCTTCCTAACAATACACAAAGACTAGAGTGACACTAAGATTGCACAAAGCGTCCTTTCAAACTTTGAAATATTGTTTTCATTGTTATGAGCGTATACATAAAAATGCGAGTCAAGTCTTTTGGCGCAGATGATTATAAAATTAAAATCTTTACGGTTTTGTCTCTTTTTTTATTACAGCGTTTCGGGAGAATGAGATTTTTACAGCGGATTATAAACAGCAGCTTTTATTTTCCCTTTTTGTGTTTTCATTTTTATTAAAATTTTGTGTCATGTAATTATCAAATATTTTCCAGTTTGTTATTTTATTGCGTCCAATTTGTACGTCTAACTGCTCGGTTTCAATAGTATTTAATAAAATTTGTTTGGATTAACAATAATTATTTATTAGTGATGTGCTAATTCGTTTTTTTTTGGGATGGGTCTTTCTGAACTCTACACCTTTTTCATCAGTTCTTATGGACGATTAAACTTTCTATACGCGCGCCAAATTTTGTAACACCTATACCCGCGTACGATCTTATAGACCGAATGTTCGGAACCAATTTGGGTATGGTATTTTTCGAAATATATTTTCTTAAGGATGTTCGGGAGGTTGACATACTGAAAGTTATGAAACTTCTACAGATAGTTAAGGATGTTGTTAGGAAAAAACGTTTTTTAACTAAACCGACTAAACCGATTTTGCATTTTTATGCTAAAATGGTAATTTTGATAAATTTAATATTCTGATTTCATTTTCTGATTTCATATTTTGTCTCCGAATGTCCCTCCCGAGCATCCTTAAAACTAAGGAGTGTTAAGTTAATAAAATAAACCCAGTTTATCAACAATATACCATTTATTTACTGATTAACAGTCTTTTATTACAGTAAATAGTAAGTTTTTCATAAGAGCTAATAAAATGTTAACAAAAATATTTTTTCTTCTTCTAAGAAACAAAAACAAATATTAATCATAATGATGACAAAATAAAAAATAAACTTACAACTAATCTTTAGCAGAAGTCTCATTTTATCTTATCTTATATTAGCATGTTCCATACCAAAATAAATTTTACATTTAGCGCAGTTTTAACGCGTCTTTCAGTTCTTTTTGATGTGCAAAATGCACAGCGGTCGATTTTATTGTTACTAGATGTTGCTACAGTCTCAGGACAATCTAATTTACATATTTCAATGTACCGTAACTTTAGTGTTTTTGGCAAAGACATGTTGACATGGAGACAGGCTGTCTCCTGACATGCGAATTTATGAGGTCGTAGGACAAGTTTCCAGAAAAATTCTAGTGTTGACCTACTTATTGGATTGATTTTGCAGGTATATAAGATACGAATTCATACCCGCTAGATTCATCAAACTGTTGAAAATTACCATGGGCCGCCTGTTTCTCGTGCAACGTTATAAGTTTCACACATTTTGTCCACAGTTATATCCAACGATATTTGACGAGATTATACGAGATAAGACGAGACGAGACAAGACGAGACGAGACAAGACGAGACGAGACAAGACGAGACGAGACAAGACGAGACGAGACAAGACGAGACGAGACAAGACGAGACTAGACAAGACGAGACGAGACAAGACGAGACAAGACAAACGGTTACGAGAGGGAGACGAGACTAACGGTTCCTAGAGCGAGAGCGAGATTCAGACGAGAGTAATTTTTTTCGCAACTAACGAGAGCGAGACGAGATTTTTGAAACTCTCGCCCTCGTCTCTCGTCACGTCTCGTGTGAAGCCCTATCGACAGTACTAACTATACCTTTTGTCACATTGTAGTCTATTGTCATCATCATGCATGCTGGACACAAGTAAAACATGAGCTTTTTGGGCTCATAAGATACAAGAGTACAATTTCCTCGGTGTCTAAATATCAATTGGTGAATCAATTATTTTCACTTTCATACAATCTTCGTTCTTGCACATTCGTCGTTCCATTCTGTTTGAAATTGAGAAAAACTCAGTATAATATGAAATATGTGATCGCTCTCTTATGTATCTATACTTATAAAATATTTTGTTTGTATCGTAAGAAATATAATTTTTGGTCAATATAATAAAAACGAGTATAATAAAGACAACCTTTTGTTTGTTCTCCTCACGGACTTAATATGAATTAAAAACCTAATCCAAAATACAGGCGTATCCACTGGCGGGCTTTATAATCGACAAAATAATACTCATGATTATGAAAATCCATAAAACTCTGACTTCGAAGCCCTTATGTATTGGCTGTATCGAAAAAAGAGAACTGTATTGGAATAATTCGCGAAGTGCTATAATTTTTTAAAGCGTCTGCATATCGGTCTCTTGTACTCAAAAATGTATACCTAAAAAATCATTGGGTGGGTACTTTATGTGACACTCGGTAGGTAGAAAGACACACAGCAACGCTAGGGTTTGACCAAGATTTTGCGACAATTTTAGAATCATTGAACAGTTTAGGATATGGGATGATGCCATTTCATCATTGAATGCTAATATATTGAATACTTCATTATTGACGCTCGAGTTAATTGTTTCATTAAATTGCATCACATTTTTGCATTAATGTTACCAATTAATAGATGATTTCAAAAAGAGATTCAAAAAGTACAGCCGCTACGGGTATCAATGATCTTATTTTAGTTCCTACTTCTGAAAGAAATAATGTGAAAAATATTTTCAATAGGGTTTGGGAAACAATTGAAAAATTAGCAAGTGAACAAAATGTTACTTTGCCTATTATTATTACTTTAATTCAAATTAAACCGGCAAGTAACGCCGAAGAATATTTCAGAAGATGTATTTTTATTCCTTTGTTAAATTTTATTTTGAATGACGCGAGTTCTAGGTATTTTTCAGATACTTTTAATGCCTTCTATTTGAATAAATTCTTCTTCTTCTTCTATAGCTCTACAGCCCTGGGTGGGCCTTGGCTTGAGTTACAACATCTTTCCATCTCTCCCTGCTGTTAACCAATTGCAGCCAGTTTCTCACACCTAATATCTTTAGGTCATCGATGCAGTCATCTCGCCATCTCTTACGTGCTTTACCCCGAGCTCTTCTTTTATGTGGACACCAGTTCGTCAGTATTTTCGGTCCTCGGGTGTTTTCCATACGCATGGAACATATCCAAACCATTGTAACCGTAGTGCCTTTACATGCCTTACGATGTCCGCTCCTCCACTTAGTCTGTCCAGTTCATGGTTCTGCATCTCCATGTATCACAGTTTTCCTGTACGGGGCCAAAGATTCTGCGTAATATGCTTCTTTCGCAGACTCGTAGTGCGTTTTCGTTGATCGTAGATATGGTCCATGTTTCACACGCGTATGTTATGACGGGTCTAATAAGTGTGTTATAGATCTTTAACTTTGATTTGACACCTAGAAGCTTCTCTCCCAGTAGCTTCTTATTCGCGTAATGAGCTCTCTTTCCTGCTACAATTCTCGCACTGATTTCATCGCTGATTCTGTTGTCGTTAGTTGTTTTCGACCCTAGGTAAGAGAAGGTTCTGACTTCTTCAAAATTAAATGCGTTGACTTATAGTGGCTCTGGCCAGGGTGTTGGATCCCTGGTACTTCTCATGAACTTGGTTTTATTCACGTTTATTATTAGTCCGACCACGCTAGATTTCTGTTCTAAGGAGGCAGTAGCTTCTTTTAGGCTTTCTGCTATTCGTGCTGATATAATTATATCATCGGCATATGCGCATAGCTGCTGAGATTTTGTGTGTATGTGGCCTGTTATGTGCAGGTTTCTAATAACTGATGTCCCTGTCCTGATGTCGAATTCGTCCGTGAGTTTGGATGCTTCTAATACTTGAGCACGTGTATTGGTTAGAGTTAAGTTTACCATTCTTATAAGTTTTTGAGAAATTCCAAGGGCAAGTCACTGGTACAATAGTTCTTCTCTAGATACGCTATCAAAAGCTTGTTTGTAGTCAACAAATAGGTGGAACAAAGTTATGTTATGCTCATAACGTTTTTCAAGCATTTGCCTTATTTGATGTAATTGGTCCGTTGTTGATCGATTCCTTCGAAAACCTCCTTGGTAGTCCCCAAGTATCTCCTCTTCATATATTGATAGTCTATTGTATATTACGCTGGATAATATTTTGTAAGTGGTGTTGAGAAGAGTAATTCCTCGGTAATTGGAACATTCTTTCTTGTTTCCTTTCTTGTGTATGGGAAAAATAATGCCTTTTCTTCAGTCACTTGGCATAATCTCTTCATTCCACACCCTGACAATAAGTTTATGGATCATATCCCACAGTGGTGTACCTCCATTTTTCAGAAGTTCCGTGGGAATTCTATCACTTCTTGGAGATTTATTGTTTCTAAGATGTGTATTATCTAGATAACTTCCTCATAGCTCGGTTCGAGGATTTCGGGTCATGCTTCATGGTGCCATTCGATTTTATTTTCTCTTTCACCCCTTTGGATTTCAGTGGAGAGTAGCTCGCTAAAGTGTTCATGCCATCTTTGGAGTATTTTGTCATCCTCGGTTAGTATTGTCCAGTTTTTATCTAAACACGCGATGTTTCTAGGTTGAAAAGCAGTGTCAAATGGTGTACATATGGTGTCAAAAACTCTTAGTCTGCCAGATACTCGACAAAGAAACGAAAAAACAAGTTCGTTAAAGAAAAACGGACAATAATATACAAAACATAATGTGAAGCGATTAATTTGTAGCAAAAAATAATCGGTCTTTCTTTTTAAAATCATATGTCCACTTGTATTGAAAATTGTGTGTACTGCTCATAAATCTACCCAATAGTTTTTCAAAAATGTATTCTTTCGAAAAACTGGGAGATATGCATTTAGCTCATGGTGCTGCTAACGGCACAGGCTAAAGTCCGAGCAGCTGTAAGGATTTACGGAGAACGTTTTCCTAATAGGCAGCAGCACAATACAACTTTTGCAGCAATTCATTAACTTCTTCTAGAACATGGAAAATTTGAGAGTTCTATAACAGATACAGGACGTGATAGAATGGTTCATACTGTGACATTAGAGGAAAATGCTCTTGCCTATAATCCAAGAAATATTGTTCGAACTGTAGCACATGAACTTGGAACCAGGGCTTCAAGAGTGTGACGAGTTCTTCGGGAGCAGCTCTTACACTTTGTTAGAAATCACAAATTCCAAACACTGAATTGTAATGATTTTCCTCCAAGAGTACAGTTTTCTAGGTGGTTCTTAAACAGCACACAACAGAATGAACGGTTTCCAGAGTTGAAACTTTTTACCGATGAGGCTGTATTTACTAGGTAAAGAATATTCGATAGCTATAAGGTGCACATGATAGGGGTTATCAACATATATTTTCAATTAATCTTTGGTGTGCGATTGTTGGCAACTATTTGATAGGACAAATTTTCTAGGAAATAACTTCCTCGATGGATTAAACCCCGTCGATGTGCAATTCAGTCATGAAATGTGGTTTATGATGGTACACCAGCACATTTTAGTCGCCAGGCCCGTGCATGTCTCGATGTGAGGTATCCTGATAAAATAAAATGGATAGGCAGGAACGTTTCGGATCCATGGTCGGCCCGCCCCCAGATCTGAATTTCCTGGATTCCGATCTGGGAAGCGGGCCGGAGCGGGGAGATTTTAAGGGTTTATCTGAAAACCATGCTGTACGAAACTCTATCAGAGTACTTGAGGAGCTACTGCCACGCGAAACGTGCCGAACAGTTAGAAACCTGCCCTCCATTTTTGGACGGGTTCATTGCAGCGGTGTCGGCTGTGCATTGAACACTCTTGACCATTTGAAATTTTTGAACATTTGACATTTTGAACAATTTTTGTAAACTGTACATAGTTCTTTTTTATGTTTGTAAATTTTATCAATAAATTCCACCCCATTGGTGTACACTGGTAAAACTCTTTTGTAAATCGTTGGTAAAGCGTTTTTGACCCTAAATGTATTAAAAGTTGTATGCTTATTTTGGATCATAGAGACCTGAATGTTTGTTCGTGGAGTTCGGACACACCCTGTATACTCATAATTGTATTTTCTCCTTCCTAGAAAAATGAACGAAATGTCTTCTTCAGAACACCGCGAGAGGGTTTGGATTGGAATGAACCTTCTGCACTGTCCTCAAGGATAATAAAGAAAACACATAAGACAATTTTTTTGTTCTTCGACTCCCCTTGTTTGGCGCCCCTCTTGGTTAGTATTGTATGGAAGTTATTATATGCACCCTTGTGGATACATAATAATCTTAAGTTTTATAAAATTATCTTATATCTTTGGTGACGCTGGTCCTACGCACGTTGTTTCTTAATTTAAGACTTTCCTAATAAGCAATACTCTAACCTAATTTTACTAGCTCAAATATTACAAGACATGTTTTTTTAACAATAAAACAAAGATTCTTCATAAAAAACATAACGTTTATATCTTTACACTTATGCACTTAGAACACATAAATATATAAAAAATCCCCTCAAAAATTAGTCTTTTTCAAGGGCCATGCAGCTGGTGCATGTTGGCACTACGTGCTGTAGACATAAATATTACTTGCAATGGTAGCAAGTATATTATGTTTTTTTGTTTCTCTGCCATCCACACTAATAACACCGACCATTTCTAGAAGGATCGGTTATCGCAGGTCCCTCGTCAAACTTCAAAATTCCCGCAAGTCCTTGTCTCACCAATCGAGGCAAGTTCAACTGAACCCGTCGTTATTTGATATGTAGGGATGCAAACGATACATCGATGTTTTAAAACATCGATGTATCGTTCATAAACATCGATGTTTTAACATCGATGTTAGAACTCCTAACATCGACGATACATCGATTCTTCTATGAACGATGTTTTATGAACGATATTTTCTTAAAAATTAGAAATTACTTTTACGATAAGGTTGTTGCTATAATCCCCGAACAATTTCTAGATTTTTTTTGTCTGTTTTATTATAGGGTTAATACTGTAATCACCCAAACGGTATTCATAAATATTTCGTTGAATATTTTATGACAGGGCCATTACAGTGATTTCTAAAAGATTTAATATTTGTGTTTTATAGTAGGATTATTATTACAATATTCGAACGATACGTTTACGAAGAAAGATTAGTTTACAAAATTAAAGAAGAAAACTATCCCCAATAAAACGGGTCCAGATACCAGAAGGGACATATAAATACGCGCACCACCGAAAAGCAAGTCAGTCGATGATTCTCCGTCAAGTCGATCATTCACACGTCAAGTCGATCACTTCACTTCAGTCGAAGTTCACCGGAACAGTTTAGTCTATAAGTTCACCCAGTCAACTCGAGCTACAGTCACTCCAACAAGTTATAGTAAGTTGAAGCTTCGCGAATCCGTTGTTATTGTGTTATTTAGTGTTTATAATTATTGTAAATGAATCGGTCATTTCAAAAACCACATAAGTCATATTTTTTTGTAACATGCTTTTTTGCTGTAAACGCTTCCTTAAAGGGAGATGCGTATTCTGGGTATAAATCACGTCAGTCAATACATTCCTCCTCTTCAAGTAACACTATACTGAGCTCAAAAAAGTCATTTAAAACTCGTTTATCTGTAAATAATTCAGTTTTTATTGATTCCTGAAAAATTCTAATTGTGTGACTTATGCGGTTTTTAGAATTATACGGTCCTCTAGAATTGATAAAATCGAGCGAAATTTCAAGATATTTTGGCGATTGAGAAGAGTTTGGAAAGTGATATGTTCAAAAATCAAGGTGTTCCAATTGCGTTTTAAAATCATTATTTAAGGAGTTACGGCGAAATATAAGAATGTTGCTGAAAGTACTTTTCCTGCCGATTGCAAATATGCAATTTAGATTTTGCTAGCTATTACCCTTCACGAGATACCGCTCCTGTGGAACATTCTCTAGGATGGCGTTCTAGACCTAGAAACTATAGACTGGTAGCATTCGCCGACGACCTCCTTGTGGTGTCCGCGGACATAAATGAGGAAGCCGTGGCAGCCAGGGTCGAAACTGCAGTAAAAGCCATTCATCGTTGGAAATGGAAAGCAAGCAACTGCAAATAGCTCCAGAGAAGTCCGAGGTAATCGCATTTATAGGTCGCAAGAGAATAGGCGCCGTAACTGTAAACTTCCTAGGCAGGTTGATGTCGGTAAAACCGACAATAAAATACCTCGGCGTCCATATTGACCAACGGCTATAGTACCAACGGAGTAGACACATCCAAAACGCGGCTATGAAAGCCGAACGCGCTGGAGCAGCACTCCGCAAACTAATGCCAAGACTGAAGGTCCCTGTTACTAAAACTAGAAGGCTATTAAGCGAAGTCGTAAACTCCATCCTCCTCTACGCCGCACCGGCCTGGGCGGATGGTCTAAAAGCTGCTTCTAATAGTAACATTTTGATAAGAACACAACGCCCCATGCCCATATGCATATGCTGTGCCTACCGCACAGTGTCCAACGTTGCGCTGCAAGTTATAGCGGCAGTCCCGCCGATAGACCTTATGGCGGAGGAAAGGCCTTCCAACCAAGTCGCAAAAACCGATTCAAATATATTTTCTCCTATTTCTGCAATTTGTAAATTTTGCAATAAATGCCTGAAAACATCAGGAAATACCACTAATCTTCGGGGTCATCTGGAGAAATTACACGTAGATGTTGTTCAAGAGTTAATAGCAGAGGGGCCAGTAAAAAAAACAAAACAAATTACAGTGACGAGACAAACAAGGAGGTTCAAAATCATCAACCTGTTATTGATGGAATGGATGTTGATTATTCTAAGGATATTTCTCAGAAACAAGCTAGCTCATCTGGTTGCAGTTCCAAAGTTAAGATCAAGGATTCTCTACTGAACTCAACTGATACTCAACAAAACGCTCAACAAAATATCAAGGAATTGTTCAGTAATATTAAAAGTATAACAAATGTAGAAGGTAACAAATATAAAAAAATAACTAAAGCAATAGTGAATTTCATTATTATGGACCATAAACCATTTCCAATTGTGGAAGGAAACGGATTTACACAGTTTATAAAGGAACTGGCACCCTTGTACAAAATTCCTTCTAGAGAGACGTTAAAAAACCTATAGATGAAAAATATGAGGCTATGGCAGAAATTAAGAAAAAAAACTTAAAAGTAGCAGAACATTACTGTATTACATATGACATATGGACAGAGATGATGCAGAACAAGTCCTTTGTTGGAGACACCATCCATTTGTTAGAAAAATCCAAACTTATGAGTGGAACTTTGGGAGTCTTTGAGTTGTTCGAAAGACATACAGCAGAGTACATACAAAACAGATTTTCAGATATCTTTGACGAATGGAATATTACTACCGATGCAGTTTCTGCTGTAGTTACGGACAATGACAGCACGGTTATGAAGGTAAATAGAGACATGTTTGATGAAAAAAAAAATAATACCGTGCTTCGCCCACACATTGAATTTAGTTGTCACAAACTAATTGGATAAAGCTAAAACTGCATCAATGATCGTCAGCAAAGTGCGCGAGATTGTAAAATTCATAAAACGTAGTGTCAATGCCAGTGACGAATTGCGGAAAAAGCAAAGAGAGGCTGGCAAGATGGAGGGCCAGACAAAAAAGCTGATACTTCACGTTCGCACTCGGTGGAATTCAACGTAATATATGTTGGAACGTTTTATGGAGCTAATTTCAACGATCGGTGCAATATTGTTATGCAGTTCTGATGCTCCAACAATGATAACATCTAATGCAGTGGGTTGTCTGCGGGAAATGGTACAACTTTTACAGCCCTTTAAAAGATTAACTAAAGAAATTTCTGCCGAAAATTATGTTACAGTAAGTAAGGTTAATCCACTTGTAAGCTGTCTGCGGGGCATGTTAGAAAAATTCTCAGCAACATTTGAAAGCACGGTTTCATTAAAAGCAGAAATTGAAAAAGAGGTATCAAAACGCTTTGATAAAGTAGAACATTGCTCTTCCCTGGCTATCGCAACCGCTCTAGATCCACGCTTCAAACTCATTCATTTCAAAGATGAGACTGCTAAGAACAAAGTCACCAGTTATATAAATAATTACTTAACTAATATGCAAGCAGCAGTTTTACTAACTGATTCTTCTGACGAATCTGAAAGGGATGAAAATAATGAATCCGAACGTGACATATGGAGTTACCACTAACAATTAACACACAACAACATAAAAAATAAAACAAAAGCAGAATCAGAATTTCACATGTTTATGTCGTATCCTGTAACTCCTATAAAAGCAGATGCTTTAGAAATGTGGGATGACATCAAAGGTTTATTTCCTGGGTTGTATAAACTGGCGATGATACATTTGCCTATCGTCGCAACGTCGGTGCCCAGTGAGCGGCTGTTTTCAGAAGCTGGGGCTACGATTACTCAAGGAAGAAACCGCTTACTGGGCACAAGATTGTCAAAATTATTATTTTTAAACTCTATTTTGCGAAATAATTAACTAATAAATATTTTGAACATTCCTATGTGTTTTTTTTTCAAAACATCGAAATAATATCGATATATCGTTCCTAAACATCGATGTTTTCGACATCGATATTTTACTTTTGAAAACATCGATGTTTTAACATCGACGTTTTTTATGAACGATGTTGCATCCCTATTGATATGAGGTTCTATTAGTTCATAGCCAAATTTTCTATAAAGTGACGGCGATGAAATTTTGAGTTTGAATTATTAGACGCACGTATCACCTGATTGTTTATACTACTGACATTGAGCATGACGTAGAAAAACCATAGGCTAACGCCTTGTTGCTCGGGCACAATTGTAATTTGCGCATAAACGATCGACGACGTCGACTCCTTCCTTCTAGGAGGTATTTCTTTCTTGTTTTTCCTGGTTGTTCCAACTGTTGTTAGACTATTTCCGTAGAAATGCATCAATTGAAACAAGTGAAACAATTATAGTTGCAACCAGTATTGTAAACTGGGATAATCTTTGAACAACAGCTAGGCCAGAATTGTTAAGATTGTATGGAATTTCATTTGGTTATTTTCCAGGATAAATTTCCATACTAAATGTGTAAAACATTTTAGCATCACAGGGAGCTTGAATCTTGATACCATAAGGATTCGGTTTATTCGCAATGTATTGTTTAAATGCACATCTTCCACGAAAGTCTTCCAATTTTTCGTCAACTGTCACTTGCTTTTGTGACAGTTGACGTGATAAGGTTTAACTATCTGCAATTTTTGGCAAATTTCTTAAATATTTCTCTGACATGGCAAATCTTGTCATGTGCTTTTCTTTGTTGCTTCGTCAGGACATCATCAAATCTCAAAACTCGTTGCAGAATGCTAAACCTTTGGGCAAAAAATGTTAAACCTTTGAAGTCTCTCCAAATTCAAAAGGGGATCCTCTTCGCTCGAATTTTGAATTTGATCTGGAGTTTGATTTTCCGGTTCGCTATCACTTCCAGCGTCATTGTCCGATTATGCTTGTGCTTTGTAGCTACGCGTAGTCATCAGATAATAGTTTTTCTTGTAGAAGAGCTTCGACGACGAGTTTCACGTTCATAAAACATGCTAATCTTATAATTTGCTAATCCTTATAATAAACTTACTAAAAAGTTAAAATTCAAAAATTAAACTGTGACTATTTGACTTACTTAGTCTGTAACTAAGGGGGACGCGCAATAAGGAGAGTACACGAAATCACTACTCAATTCGATGGCGGATAGCTTATTCGACTTATTCGAACCACCCGGTCTTAGAGAAATACAAGTCACAAATGGCCGGTTAATATAATTTATTTTAATGTATTTCATGTAAAAACTCCACTAACTTTATTGTTAGTGTTAATTGTTAATAGTGTTAATACTTTATTGTTATCAAGCAAGCCATCAGATAATAAATTTAATATATTAAATACAAAACAAAAGTTGTTTTCAAATAATGTCTATGTAGATAAGAAATGTATCATACTACGTTAATTAATTGAAATACATGATTCATCATATAATTTATAATATAATGAAAGAAACAATATATGTGATGTTGTATTCCCTAAACTATACAGGAGTAGGAAAGTGAATTGGAGCGGTTTCTATATATTCTCTTTGCCAAATGAGATTCTCTTTCATTACAATGCATATATATATATATATATATATATATATATATATATATATATATATATATATATATATATATGCATATGGTTGTGTGTGTGTGCAGATTTCTGTTCCGTTTGACCTACATTAGTCAGTTGCCAAAAAGGGTTTCAGGGAACTTTTTTTATAGTTTTTCCTTTATCCTTTGAAATAAAATGCGAAAGTCGAGCGCATATTTTTTTCCTCGGCAAAATAACAAAAAATAAATTTATTTCCGGCGTAACTTTAACTTTTGGATTCATAACAAAAAAAACATTGCTTTCAGTATTTGTAACTCTATATTATGCTCTTTTATGCAGTCTATTACAAAAATTTCTAATTATTCTTATTTCTGCAGTTTATTAATTAAGTTTATTTTTTTTTTATCGCATTGTATTAAATCATGTTAATTTTACTATAAAATGTTCCCTTGCTGTAATATAGTTTCTTTATGGGTTTTCCAAGAATATTAAATTAAGAATATGTTAGGTATTATAATGCTACATATATAGATTTGAATCTACTGGCTATATACAATTAAGTATATATGCTCTGCAACCAGTCGTGCTTTCCATAAAAACCCTTGGCTATTCGGTGAAGCTTCTAGTTTTATGCATTTGCAATAATCGTAACTTATATCTCCGTTTAAACTAGTCGTTTAACCCACTAAACATTTTAATGGATATATTTAAAACGTTGCTTTTAATTTAATTAGATTATTTTTACTTTGCAGATTTTTGGGATTAAATGTTGTAATTTATTTAACATTCAATTGAAACACTTATTAATAATAGTAAAATTATTATATATTGGTAAAATTAATAATAGATAAATAATTAACTTATTTCAGTAATTTTATTGGCCCTAACATCATATAACATTCACTATTACTTTTTTTTTAATTATTAATACATGTATTAATTGATACATTTAAATATAAAATATATTTTTATGAGTTTAAATTCATATTATGTCCATAATATTTCTACGTATATTTTATATTATTAAAACTTGTATCTATTTGTACGAAACATACTACAAACGAAACATAGTATCGTAGCCTTTTAAAGATGGTGGAATATTCAGGAACACAACAGTATTTTGAGTATTCAGTTTTCAGTATTTCCCGTTTGTGTTGTAGGTACTTGGCTATATTTAAATATTTTATTGTAAAACTTGTTATGTTATTGGTGTATACTCCGTTACAACTCCGTTGGATGTGTATGCTAAAGTATAATTATACCATTTTTATCAATATTATTTCACATGTATGATATGTATATTACATGTACCACGAATATATTTTAAGAAGTATCCTATTAGTTTTCTATTTCTCCATCCACTGTTCGCGAACATATAGATAGACATCAAACCTGGATTTGGCAGAAGTTGGGAATTGACGAAAGCAAGAAATTGTTAGTCAAAATGTTTGTAATTTGTTTAATATTTTAAATTTGTTTAATAATTTTAATTTGTTTAACATTTAAATTTAGGCAACGCAAAATAACACATTATTATATAATGATAACGTAATTCTCTTAATTGTAGCTTTTTCTTGGGAAAAAGGATTTTTTTATAAAACAACTAATATTGATATTTTACAAACGTTTCGGTTTTTTATTCTGACTTTGAAAAGTAAAGGAAGTAGCTGGAATCCACAGGAAGAGAACGACTATGTCACTTACAAATGATAGTAATCAACTAATTTTGGAGGAACAAGAACTAAAAAACACATGGACAAGTTATATAGAGGCCAACTTCAAAGATCATAGAGCTGATGCGGTATACGTGCATGTGGGCATGGGACCAACTATTCTTAAATCTGAGGTGATACATGCATTCTCTATAGCAAAAAATAGGAAAGCATCTGGCCCTGACAACATTCCGACCGAAGCTCTAAAGCTCATTACAGAGGAAAATATTGGCTTGGTAGTTAAACTGTTTAATAGTATCTATGAGACAGGTGAAATTCCATCTGACTGGTTATCATCAACCTTTATTGCTCTACCAAAAAAACATCTACAACAAAAGCCAAAAAAATGTGGTGATTATCGCTTAATCAGCCTCATGTCCCACATGCTCAAAGCATTCCTACGGATCATTCACGCACGCATCCGACGTAAATGTGAGGAAGATCTTGATGATTCTCAATTTGGCTTCAGAAACGCTTTCGGAACGCGTGAAGCACTTTTCGGTATGAACCTTCTCCTCCAAAAATGTCGCGATCAGCGAAAAGATGTTTTTGCATGCTTTATCGATTACGAAAAAGCCTTTGACCGTTGGAATAGATGATAGAGATATCCGCATAATTAAAAATCTATACTGGAATCAAACGGCACAGGTAAAAATAGGCGATATTAAAACAGACCGTATTGAGATACAACGTGGAGTAAGGCAGGGTTGCATACTGTCGCCCTTACTCTTCAACCTGTACTCTGATAGAATATTTAAGGATGCATTGGAAGCAATATCACACCTCGGCATCAAAATAAATGGAGAGCCAATAACAACAATCAGGTATGCTGACGATACAGTGATTTTAGCAAACACAATCGAGGGACTACAGTTGCTTACAAACAAAATCGGTGACGTGGGAGAGACACAAGGTCTAAAAATCAATATAGGAAAGACCAAATTTATGATATTCAGCAGGCAACCGCACAATGGCACTACCCTAGAACTTAATGGAAGCCAAATTGAACGTTTCTCTAAGTTCAAATACCTTGGTAGTATTATTACAGAGGATCTAAACCCGGACTGCGAGATAAAGTGCCGAATAGAGATTGCTCGGGCAACTTTTAATAATATGAGATCCTTTCTTTGCAATGACAACCTGAATCTGAAGCTAAGACAACGCATGGTTGAATGCTATGTATGGTCGGTATTGCTGTACGGAGTAGAGACGTGGACTCTGAAGGTCAGGACGATGAACCAACTGGAGGCATTCGAAATGTGGCTTCACAGAAGAATGCTTCGTATTCCGTGGACACAACATGTTACAAACGAGAATGTACTACGAAGAGCAAACATCGAAAGGCAACTTTTGACGACCGTAAAATGCCGAAAGACATCATATCTTGGACATATTTTGAGAGGTGATAAATATCGTCTATTACAGCTCATACTAAAGGGCAAGATTGAGGGGCGCCGTGGAGTTGGAAGAAAGCGACAGTCGTGGCTCAGAAATATACGGGACTGGACCGGCAAAAGAAGGGCTGGTGGACTCTTTCGCTTGGCGGAGGACCGTACAGCTTTTGCCATGGTGATCGCCAACGTCAGGGAGACCGGACAAGGCACATGAAAGAAGAAGAAGATTCTGACTTTCTTCAAGGCCACAAAATAAAATTTAAACAGAAACAATTACAACATTATGAATTTTTCACTCACACCCTATATCTTGTTAGTATGTAACGGGTGATTTTTTAACTGTTTGGGTTTTAAAAATTGAAAAAAACAGTAAAATTTGCAAAAGTGAATGAAACTTCTATTTGGACCGATAAATGAATGCCTGCCATTTACTTTTTAAAGATTATTTCATGTAAATATTGCCAGCGGCTACGACGTAGGTGGTCTATTCGTTACTTATACTTTTTCCAACATTTCTCCCGGTATCTCAACAATGGCAGGTGCAATGTTGTCTTCCAGGGCTGGAATTGTGGCTAGCTAGTTCCTGTACACGAAATCACATGAAACCACATGTTAACTAAGTCCAATTCTTCCATTTTGGGCAAAAAACTCGGTAATCATCTCTCGGTATCTTGCTCCATTGACTGAAACGTTGCGATTTTCATCGCTATTGAAGAAGTACGGTCGAATGATACCGCCGGTCTACAAACCGCACCAAACAATGCATCTTTCAGGATGCATTGGCAGCTCTTGAACTGCCTCTAGCTACTCTTCACACCAAATTCGGCAATCCTGTTTGTTGAAGTACCAATTGAGCCAAAAATGAGCTTCGTCGCTGAAGACAATTTTTCGATAGAAAAATTCCAACTTTCTAAGGCCCATTCGCCAAACAAACGACGTTGTGGTACGTCACCTGGCTTCATTTCTTGCAGCAGCTGTATTTTGTATGTTTTCATACTGAGGTCCTTACGTAAAATCTTCCATGTAGTCAAATAACACAAGGCCAATTGTTGACAACGGCGACGAATTGACATATTGCGATCTTCATTGACACTGGCCGATATAGCAGCAATATTTTGCTCCGTACGCACTCTTCGCTTACGGGTTGGTGGATGTCCAATAAAGTGAAACTGGTGCGAAATTGGGTCACAACAGCTTGAATAGCCTGTTCGGTGGGTCGATTATGACGACCATAAAATGGACGTAATTTTCGAAACACATTTCTCACACAGCACGAATTTTGATAATAAAATTCAATGATTTTGCAAGCGTTCGTTTGTTAGTATATTCATGGTGAAATGATAAATCCTACTGAGCATTTTCGACATTGCCGCATCTCACGAATCATCTTTTTACACTGAAAAAAATTACATTGAAAAACCAAAACAACAAAATCACCCGTTATATATTATCATTGACGAAAAAATATAAACTATCTCTATTAAAGGCCGATTGTTATATACGCGACACTCAGCTACGCGATGACGCGCGACAATGTGTCGCGAATTGTCGTGTCGTTGCTAGGTATTCTCATAGTTCGTCAGTTCGTCAAGCCTTATACGACCTGTACTGATATACGCAGCCGAAACCTGGACCCTAACCAAGGAAGAAGAAAGAATATTGGGATGTTTTGAAAGAGAGATTTTAAGATACATAGGCGAACAGAAAAGCGGAGAATGGAAACGGCGATACAACTATGAGCTGTACCACCTTTACGAACACCCGGATGTAGTTCGTACTATAAAAATAGCTAGATTAAGATGGATAGAACATATCGAGCGAATTAAGGATTCAGAGCCAGCAAAACTTATTACACGACAAGGACAGACCAGAGACAGGGACACGGGGCAGGCCAAAAACAAGATATCTGGACCAAGTGCAGGAGAATCTAAGAGCAATGAGGGTGACCGGATGGAAAACTAAGGCTCGGAATAGATTGGAATGAAAAAAAATGTAGAGGAGGCCAAGACCCATAATGGGTTGTGGAGCCAAAGCTGATGATAATGAAGTTGGTCAAGTTCCGATGATGATTTTTGAAGGGAAAACTTCTTTAGCCGCCCTAAACGAGTTTTGGGTAGAGGGTAAAAGGTTTTCCGTCGGTAGGTTTTCCGTCATCGTCAGCATTAGCTGCGTTCTATAGAAATTTTCTATTACTCTTCTATTATACGCTATTTATACGCATGTGCACAAAAGAACACATCTATACGCATATATTTAAAGTTGGCTCTGAACGTCAAATTTAACCCTTCTTTGCATGATTTTTTCAAATTTTGTGAATTAAATCAGGGTGATGTAATTCATGCTCTAGATTAATGGAAAAATATTAAAAAAAAATCCTAGTATTAATAAATAATATGAAATAAGTAGAAAAACAGTATGATGGAAATATCCATCATTATGCAATGTTACATGTTTAGCTCAGTACTAAATAAATAAAAAATAGAATATGTTTGTACATTGTTTATTGCTGATGATAACTTAAAAAACAATTATTATCTTTATTAAGGCACAAATTAACTCCACATTTACTACAGGAGATTGTAGAATAACTCTTGCATTTAGGAAATTTGCACCGGAGTGACCCACCTACTTTTGGCCAATGTTCAGAGCCATCTTTCCTTATGTCTTTCGGAGGTGGAGGGGCTGGAGAACCTTTTCTTTTTTTGACAGCAATTCTAGTTCTAGGGTACTGCTTCTAGGACGCCCTCTTTTAGGATCTTTGGTGGTTCCTTTGTTGCATAGAATAAAGGCCAATTCATTTCTGAATTGAGACATTGTAAGCAGACTCTTTTTAGGTTCACTCCTTTCCTGAGCATTTTTTTTATAGACAATCCAAGAATTTATTACTGTGAGATCAAATAAATGAAAAAAAATACGCAGGTACCACTTTTTAGACCTCAGTGTTATGTGATTTCGGCCCAAAAAGCTATCCATTAGGTCTACTCCTCCCATGTGTTTATTGTAATCTTGGACAATAGACGGGCAAGTAATATCAATTTTTTCTATTTTTGCCTTGTCATATCTATTAACTTTAGCCACAGGCAATGCTCCAGCATAAGTAGATAACAGGGTTACTACCTTATTATCCTTCCAAGCGACACAACTTATATCTATGCCATCATGCATAGCAACTCTCTCTTCATAACTACCTCTGGGCACCGATTTCTTCATTAAATCTTTTTTATCTGGTAGTTTATTATTGGAATCCTGTTTTGTTGCACAGTTACCACAGTGTGGATTCCTTGTTTAGCTAAAAAATATACTAATGGCAAAGAGGTATAAAAATTATCAAAGTATATGATGTGGTTTAGCCATCTTGGCACTCCCCGAAGCAAGAATACTACAACATTTCCTATTGCACCAAGATTTGGTTCATCTGAAAGTTTTTCTGAATTCTCTTGTCCAGAATATACCTCAAACTTATGGGCATATCCCATCAAATCACAAAGGACATATAATTTAAAGCCCCATTTGTGGGGCTTATTGGGTATATATTGTTTTAGAAAGTGCCCTATTTTTGTAGAACATATCTGTTCATACACCGAAAGTCTTTGGTCCATTGGCACTGTGGCAAACCTCTCATTGAGGTGCTTGATTACAGGGCGGATTTTATAAAGCCTGTCATGTTGTGGATGATAACTTTATCTTCTCAAATTTGTTCAGGGGCATTGTTGAAGAAATCGGGTCATAACCAAACTTTGGTGACCAGTATGATTGGTGACCTTTGGTGACTTTGGTGACCTTGTACTAGAAAATTTTTGTACTGACATGTATAACAGAATACCAAAGAACTTGTTCAAATCATATTCTGTAAATATTATAGATGAACTGGGATTACTTTGTATTATATATAAATTTGTTTGCTCCACTAATCTATTGATAAAATCCATTGTGATGAAATGGTTGAAACACTGATATGGAGTTTCCAGTTTTGATATCTCATCTGGAGCAGCAGAACTCCCCAAGAAAGTAATCTTATCTTCATTATACACCATATTCATTTTTTTTCCATATCAAGTTCGTTTTGTCAAATGATGAGTGAGAGGATTCTTGGTCTTCTATGGTGACCTGTTGTACAAGAGGAGGGTCAATGTCAGCAGTTTCATCTACCACATCATCATCGTCATTTTCCTCCTGAAACACTCTTAAAATTTCATCAGCGTCGCGGTTCTCATCGTCGGAATCTTCGTCATCAAGGTCATCTTCTGATAGCCAACCGCCTTCTAATTGGCTCAAGTAAGCTTCAATGTCCCTATCTTTCAAATTTCCCTACAAAAACAACATAAAATAAAAATTTATTAAAAAACATTTTCGCCATAGATTTGAGGTTACTGCATAGTGATGTAAATTTCTGTCACATAATTTTGGGAAATTTATTTAGGATATTTCGATATAAATTGCACATAAAATAAGATAAACATTAAAAACATACCTTTTTTTCACCCATTATCACTTTTCTCAGTAGATAAATCTCGGATTAGTTTCCTAAAAAAATTATAAAATCGATCGTTTCTTCCAACCACGACAAACAGCAGAATGAAAAGTTTAAAGCCTGGTATTTGACAGCGACGTTTGATTTTTTTTGCCAACTGCGTTCTTTTTTACGCAGTGGTCGTGTAAAAAGTTGCCAGCAACAATCAGTTCACAGTGCACCTGTTTTGTGTACCTTTTTTTTGCATTAAATATTATGATTGAAATTTCCATCATCATGCAAAGAAGGGTTAATAGTCAAAGTTTTTGGCAGTGTTGAAGAACGCAGCGCTTCTACCGACTTTCTACGATTGTATTGTTCCTTTTTTAGAATATAATCAAATGATTCAAAGTACAAATAAGGCATTGAGCGCAAGAACGGACTGAGTGGAGCGCAAGAGCGGACTGAGCGGACCGCAATTTTACCGAATTTGCGTGTATGGCATTAACGTACTTTATTTTACCGCATGAATCGACCAAAACTGAACGAATTCACACGTTTTGAACCAAAATTATTAAAAGGCATAAATAATATAAGTGTATATTAATTATTATTTCAATTAAGTTGTATTTATATTTTGTACAATGTTATTATTAAACTTCTAAATTCTAAGAAAAACACCCTCATTCCGAAGTGTTCACTTCTTTCGGCAGTGCTTGACTGCCTATTTTAAATTATTCGTCTTAGCCATGTGTTATGAAAATTACGAATTAAAAGAAAAGAAGAGGAAATGAAAATATTGAGTGCATCAGATCCTAAGAACAAGACTAGCAGAAGGAGAATTCCATACTCTCTTCAAACAATTGCAAGAAGATGAATTTATTTTGGAAGTCATACAGTTTTTGACGCAAACCGCCATTAAAATCACAAACTGGCCAAACGTCATGCGACCACGAGAATAATCCCAGCGACAGCGCGTGACATAGCGACTTGTAGCAGCTGTCGCGTAGCCATAGTGAGAACGTGCCTATTTAAAACAATGTAATCATTATTTGACATATATACGTCATCATACGTCAGTAGAAATGTCACTGAATTTTTTTTCTACTGGAATTTTGTGGTTTTTAAAGCTGCATTAATAAGGTATGGTGAAAGAACATGACCTGTGGCAGCAGCCAAGTCATCACTGAGTTGAGGCGTATGAGAATTGATCTCGGCCCGGCTCAACATCAGATAGTTAGAGGCACGGCCGAAACGGCATCAATTGGCTCTGATACTGCGGTGCGGAAAGCAACGGAAAACTATCGCACTACAATTTCCCAAGACAATCATCATTATAGCAAATATATACACAAAAACACTGCCAGTCAGGGGCACCTCTCAAATGGGGAGGCGGTGCTAAGAATCCCCTCATGGAATCAAGCAAATACACTAAAAATACATAGAAGAAACCTGAAAATCGCGACATGGAATGTGCGCAGCATGTTCCAGGCAGGAAAACTGGAAAATGTTACATCAGAGATGCAAAGAATGCAAATAGATATATTAGGCATAAGTGAAGTAAGATGGCTAGAATCAGGAAAATGTGACACCGAAAACGGCACACTGTATTACGCAGGTAGAAATTACAACCAACGTCAACACGGAGTAGGAATAATGTTAAGCAAGGAACTAAACAAACACGTAATAAATGCCTTACACTTCTCAGAACGGCTAATACTACTCCAACTACAGACCGTCATGGGGAAAATGAACATAATACAAGCATATGCACCGACTGCAGATAAAGACGATACTGAAATTGAAGCATTCTATAATCAGCTCGATGAGATCCTAGCACTTCTGAAACCTAGAGAATTCACAATAATAATGGGCGATTTCAACGCCAATATAGGCCAAGGCGAAGCGGGTGAATGGGTTGGTAAATATGGATTAGGCATAAGAAATGAACGTGGCGATAGGCTTCTGCATCGAGAAAGATTTAATAGTGACAAACACTTTAAACTTCACCCTCGAAGATTATACACTTGGAGATCTCCTAGTGACGGCACAGATAACATAGTCCGTAACCAGATAGATTACATATTGATACGCAAACAATTTAAAAACGGGGTAACATCGGTCAAAACTTACCCGGGCGCAGACGTAGCTTCCGACCATAATCCAGTAGTAATGAAACTAAGAGTAAGACTTAAAGCCAGAAACTCAACAACACCTACTAACAATAAGATAGACATCTGCAAGCTACGAGACCCGAAAGTACTACAGAGAGCCACAACTAAAATAAACGAAGGACTTAGTAGGCTAACAATTAATATAGAAGTAAACAGCAGCACAGAGAAAGTAAATAACATCTGGAATAACGTCAAAGACGTCTTCCATGCAACCCAGAACGAAGTTGTTGGAACCAGAGATCATGTAAAAAAGAAGAAATGGATGACAACCGAGATCCTTACATTAATAGAAAAACGACGGTTATATAAAACCACAAAAGAAAGGGATTATCGTGACACCCAAAAAGTTATAAAAAAGAAAATAAGTCAAGCTAAAGAAGAACAGCTGAGAGAACAGTGTATCGAAATCGAGTATCTACAGAAAAGGTACGACAGCTTTAATGTTCACAAGAAAATTCGAGAGATGGTGGGTACTAATAACAAACGAAGAGCGACTATACTGAAAGACACAAGTGGAAAAATAATATTAGACCTGAAAGAAAAACTACAACGTTGGAAAGAATACGTAATAGAACTATTCGACGATAGCAGGCCCAATAGCTATAATCTAACCCATCTTGCACAGAATGGCCCTGATATACAAAACAGTGAAGTGAAACATGCCATAAAAAACACAAAAACAGGCAAAGCTGCTGGTCCAGACGGTATATACAGTGAAATGCTCAAGCTGGTCGAAGACGATCAAATCAACATCCTCACAGATCTTATGAACACAATATACAAAACTGGCATCATACCTCAGGAATGGCTTGCATCTACGTTCATCACCCTACCAAAGAAACCGCATGCGACAGACTGCAATGATTTCCGCATGATAAGTTTAATGGGACACACACTAAAGGTATTCCTAAAGATTATACATACCAGAATATATAGAAAATGTGAGGCGGAATTAACAGACACGCAATTTGGATTTCGCAATGGATTTGGAACGAGGGAAGCACTTTATTCATTATTGGTACTGGTTCAACGCTGTCAGAATGTAAACAGGGGTGTATATATCTGCTATATTGACTATAGCAAAGCTTTCGACAATGTAAAACACGAAAAACTCATAAACATTTTAGAAGGCATGGATATCGACTACCGCCACATAAGAATAGTATCAAACCTTTATTGGGGCCAGACAGCAAAAATAAAGATCGAAAACGAACTGTCAGATGACATTAATATACGAAATGGTGTCAGACAGGGATGTGTCCTCTCCCCAATGCTATTTAATATCTATTCTGAAGCAATATTTAAGGAAACACTCACAGAAGACCCCGCAGGAATCGTTGTAAATGGTAGAACAATAAATAACATCCGCTATGCAGACGACACGGTCGTGTTAGCGGACAATATGATAGATCTCACTCGCATGATGAACAACATAGTGGCGAAAAGCAAAGAATACGGTCTCCAAATTAATTTAACAAAAACAAAATTCATGTTAATTTCAAAAACCAAACAACAAATTCATTTAGTAGTAAACGGGGAGCGCATTAAACAATTCTCGAAATATAAATATATTGGAACCTGGATGAATGACGAATGGACACATCAACAAGAAATTCTAGCGCGCATAGAACAGGCTAGAGCAGCAATCGTCAAAATGAAGAAAATGCTAACTTCTCCAGACCTAAGCCTAGACCTAAGGCTGAGAATGGTCCGTTGTTACATTTTTCCAGTACTACTTTATGGAATGGAAAGCTGGACCTTAAAACAGCAAACAACGAAAAGGATAGAGGCTTTCGAGAATGTGGGTTTATCGCCGCATGCTGCGCATACCATGGACAAACAAAATCACAAACGTTGAAGTGCTGCGGAGGATGAGCAAAGTACCAGAAATTGTCTTTACTTTAAAGAAGCGAAAACTGGAGTATCTAGGCCACATATCGAGAAACGAAAAATATGGATTACTACAACTTATAATCCAAGGTAAAATTGTGGGGAAACGAAGTGCAGGGAGACGGCGTATATCCTGGCTGTGTAACCTGCGAGAATGGTTTGGAGTATCGTCGACGGACCTGTTTCGTTCGTCTATCTCCAAAGCTAAAATTGCCACGATGATCAGCAACCTCCGGCGGAGAAGCTGAACTAAGAAGAAGAAGAATTATTATTTGACAAGCTATGTCGCGCGACGTCGCGTATCTAAGTGTCGCATATATGAGTAACTTTCGGATAAAATGATGTCTATATCACTTTGACAATTGACAACAATTACAAAAAGTGTTTTGTGTTTTTGTTTTAAATGTAATTGACATGACAAATGCTATTTTTGTGTATGAAGGGATGTTAGTTATGTCTCTGTTATTAATATAATGTATGGTTATTATGGAACGTTAATGTGCTTTTTGTAAAGGCCCATCGTGTCTTCTCTGCAATTGATAGTGTTATTACTTTTAATCTGAATCATTTCGCTAATGTTTCTTCTTGTGTTGTGTTTATCAATATCAAGAATTTCATTAAGAAATTATAAAAGCAAATAAATGTCCATCTATAAAGAAATGTTTTGTAAGTACAGTACTGTTTAAATTACCAAAATTCTTACAATCGTTCTTATGTTGACCAATGCGTTTTTTTATATATTGTCCAGATTGCCCAATATAACATTTATTACAATTACGACATTGCATTTTGTATACTTACTGAACCTAATATAATATCTTTCGGCATTCTATATTTATTTTTGGTGAAAAACAATTTCCCTATTGTTAGTATGTTAGCAATCTTGCATCTGAATTTATTAGTTATCTTGTTAATTATTTCAGGAAAACCTTTATTGTATGGCAATTTATAGTGTTTCATTTTGCAATCATTAATATTATTGTATTGCTTCTTAATACGGACCTATTCTTTGTATATGTTAATTGCTGAGATAATTAAGTATTCCGGATAATTGTTGTTAATTAATATTTTATTAGATATGTTGATGTTTTGCTTAGTAATTGTTGATGCCCTTTTCAACAAATTATTGATAACATTAAATTTTTGGTTGGCAGTGTGGTTAAAGTTAATTATTCTTTCAGAGCTAGAAGGCTTACAATTAGTATATCAGTTAGTTAGGATTGAGTTGGTTTCTCTTATTATCAACAAATCTAAAAATGGGATACTGTTATTATGTTTCTTTTTCTAAAGTGATAATTAAGAAATGATTTTTACTTTTGTTTAAATTTTAAATTAGTAGTATTTTTTTTTATATTCTTTATAGAATTTAAGTAATTAATTTTGTGCAATATATAGTTGGGCAAAGCACATAAAGGTTTGAATAAAATAGTTTTGGACTGCTGCATTCTTTTTATAAATTTCAATAAAAAATATAACCTATTATAAGCGAACATTTTTGAAAACCTGCCATATCTTTCTAATCTTTATAGAACCTATTAAAAACCTATTTTGTGTTTTTTACAACCTAATAACCTACCTATTCTAACAATTTTTTATGCCTAAAGTTCCGACCTTTACTCATTTCTAGATCATCAGGATATGGTATGCTCTACTGCATTAAAGTCATTGGGATTGGTAATGTGTCTTAGTCGCAAATTCACAGATATTAAACTAATGAAGGAACTGTTTTATGTCTATGTCCTCTGCAAACTGGAGTACGCTGGTTCTCGTGCGGTATCTTCTATGTTCTTCACCTACGTTCAGCGTTGATACAATTCATCCACGATTTTTGAATTACCTTTCCTACAGGTTTGATAGAGTTTATCCTGATGTAAGAAATGGTCTGAATCAACTATTAACAAGACATCAAATAGTTTCACTAAAAAATAGAAGGAGTCATTGCTGTGCACAATTTACCGCTAAGCTCCCGCTTATTCAGACAGATTGTTAATTTATCTTGAGCAGAAATCCATTATAGATCCCCAGATCATCATATTTATCTGGCGCTAATTTTTATCTCTCAAGTGCTAACGTACTACATTGAGCATCTAACTTCGTCATGTTTAAAGTTGCTAACAAGGCATTTCAGGATATGTTTGAACAGCAATGTTTTTTATGTAATGACTTTTTATACTCTGTGACATAAGAAAAGCCATTTTCTTGACCAAGAAGGGGTAGGAATTTTTAAACCAAACTGAAAAATGTTTTACTAGCCAATGGTAATAATTGATTACAATTTCAAAGAAATTAAACGAAAGGTACAGGCATTTTTTAATAATAATGTGTTGGACCACCCCTATTAGTTTCACACTCCCGCACCTTTCTGGGCATGCATCCCAGGCAATTTGCAGTTCATGCCGGAGAGATTCTAGTGTCTGTGGAGGATGGGTTAATTGCCTGAGTCTTCTACTCATTATGTCCCACAAATGTTTGATTAACGAAATGTCGGAAGGTCTGGGTGGTCATGGTAAGATATTAACGTTAGTCTCTTTGAAGCACTCCATATAATGCCTTGCAATGTGGGGACGGACATTATCCTGTTGGAAAATCGGGTCCTCCAGCTCCTGGAGGAATGGAAGCATATGGAATTCTACCACTTCACCAATCGGTGGGAAGTCATATTGCCTCGGATGAATACCAACTGAGACCTGCTTCCATAAAATATAGTACCCCATACTATTGTTGCTTTTTCTTTTCATTTTAATTTTTTTTCTTTGATTAAGGTTCGCTCTGTTGGACAAATTAAGTGTGTTATTATTATTATCGATCTTAAATTAAATTATTATCGTTATGTATTAAATTAAATCAGGAACATATTAATTATGTATTATCAAGTTTATCTCAATTAAAATTCACAAGCATTTTAGAGAACATATCTAGTTAGTTTACTAAAAGTTTAGTAAACTGTTTAGTAAACTAAAATTCTCAAAAGTTGTTAATAATTGCAGAATAAATATTTTATCTTATTGCTAGATTTATTTATTTTTAGTTGTAATCATATGATATTTTAGTATTGAATTTTTTAGTAATGCTAAATTTATAAATACATTCCTTGTAATATTTGGGCAAAATTTGTTAAATGATTTCACCAAGTGGTGTTACGTTACAATATAAGTGTGTATAAATATATAGATTAATACAACCTCCTTTATTATATGTTTAGTTATTGGGAATGGGATATTATTTAAAAGGCATTTTAGAGCATTTAAATTTATTTGCCTGACAAGTTTCGATGGCTTTTTGTCACCCTAATCACAGGCTACAGAGTAGAAGGAAACAAAATTTAGTTATATAGTACAAATAAAACAATTAATAGAACATACCTCTAAATAAGTTATTTTGACTTAGAGTTTAAATGAAGAAGCACCAGATTTTTTAACGTTTTGACAATTGAAAATAAATAACAATTATTTAAATATAATAATTGTTTTCTAAAATGCTGTTTCAATTTATACACTTTACCTAATTTTACATCATTTAACTTTTGTCGTTCTTAGATTATTTATTATTGGATTATATATTTTACTCAGGTTATTTGTGACTTCTCTGAAATTCATCGTGTTGTTTTTTTGTTGGCCAACATTTCACTAATATTGCGTTTACATTTGTTTGTTTCGAACTCTATAATTTTGTAGTTTTCAAAATCTGGATGGTGTTCATGCGTGAATTTCTGTTTTGTTAATGCGGTTTTTCCTCTGTTTGAGGCGGCATTGTTTTACAATAATTTTTGTGTTGTTGGACTCTTTTGTGTAAGTATTGTGCTGTTTGTTCAATATATAGTTTTGCGCAATCCTTACATGGCATACTGTAAATTAATTCAGAAAAATTCGTTATCGGTGATTTGTCCTTTAATTTTGTGAAGAATTTTGATGTTGTTGAAACATTGTATGTGGCTAAACGCCATCCTATTTTTTTGGTAATCTTATTCATTTTTTCGGATAAATTTGGTATGTATGGGAATTTACAGAACTTATCCAATTTATGTTGTTTATTCCTTTGTTCGACAATGCCATTTCTTTGTTCGTTATTATTGTACGATTTTTAATACATTGTTATATAATATTCTAACTAGAAATAACTAATCTCTATATAATACACAAACTACAATGTAATTCAGAACATGCCTTAATTTATTTTAAACTCTGCAATAAAACACTTTTTTTTCTTTTTTACTATCAATGCGGATATCTTACTAACACTTTATTAGTTATTTTACTAAAAACCTTATATCCTGCAGACATAACAATTACAGAGAATGAAACAGTAATTCCACGAGTTACGAGTTCTTGCTAAAAAGGGACCTACAGGATATAATATTGGTATCTAGTATCTAATTATTGCTTCTTACTTAGTACATTTTCTCTTTTGCATTAAAACGGCAAACAGTGTGGAACAATTTTTTGTTTATAAAATATGTAATACAGAGTAACTACTTTGAATTTTCTTACTTTTCTATCATTAGTAGTAACTAACGGAGTACTAAAGGAGTAACTAAAAATAATTAGGAGTAACTACTTTGTATTTTCTTACTTCTCAATCAATTAGAAAAGCAACTAAATTTAAATTTAAATACAATAAATTTAAATAAAAATTTTCTATATCCTCCTAGTCCTGACTGTTTAGTTTTAACTGTTCCATCTCGAATGGTGAGAAATTTTTATCTGTTCCTTGCTTTATATTCTTTGCCTACTTTTCACAGAATTCATATATAATCTGTGGGATATTTTTCAGATGTAAGCAAACTTTTTCCCTTTTTTTACCCTATAAGATTTTTATTAGGTTTTTAATTTTATGTTAAGAAGCTTTTAATGCAGATGCATTTTCTTATCGTTTTATGGCAGATCTTCCAAATTAATCAGGATACCGAATTTTTAAGCTGATAATTGGTCTATTATCTGGACCGTGAGAATTAATTCGGCACTGGGGATTTAATTTTATTTTTTGCTGCAAAATGTTTATTTTTGTAATCTCAATTAAAACGGTACATTTTTTTTAAAATAAATTAATACCGGGAATTTTATGCACAGCTGTAATTACTATTTCATATATATATATATATATATATTTATATATATATATATATATATATATATATATATATATATATATATTGATCTTTTTGTCGTAGCTGTTGTTGTTAAACGTTCATGCATTTTGAATTTTATGCGAATTATTTTCTTCTTTTTCGGCTGCCGCTGAAGGTTGGCGATACAGGTCGTATTAAAAAATATCTCGATGCAATAAACAGGAGATTAATGTTAATGCGTATTAATATATTCACATATTAAAATCGAGTGACGAATTTGATTTTTAGAAAATATTTCAGTTATCAGGTTAAAATATTTCAATCAATTTGTAAACTTTAAGTATTGAATTTATCTGGAATTTAAGAAAAGGTTAGACAGAGAAGGCAAGAGTAGACAGATAAGACTAGACAGACAAGATTAGACAGAAAAGACTAGACAGACAAGACTAAGTCGTGAGTCGTCGTTCAGCGAGAGAAGTCGTGCGAGACCAGAATAAGTGAATAGTAAATCCCAATTAATAGATTAGGACGATTTGTACCTAAAAGTTCTTAATAATTAGTAATCTGTTGTGTGTGCAACATCCGTCAAACATGTCGAGGGAACTGAGGTCTAACATCCCTTCTAATAAACAATTTGACATCCTTACCACTTTTTTAACAAGCGGTAAACAAGCTGCAACCACTGTTTGCAGTCATCGCCGATCTATGTCTAAAACTCTAAACAAGTAGAAGTTTTAACTCAAAAAAATGTGGAGTTATTGAACCTTTAAGTTGTGGCTGAGCGGGAAACAACCGAAATCGTCAGAAATGTACAACAAAAAGACATCTCTGCACCAAATACCAGCGTTATCAGCTATACACGTCGGCCTGATAAAAAAATGCTGCCAACGATAGGCAAGGTAGCACAAAAAATGTAAATAGAAATCCCGACATAAATGAAACTCAAATGAATGAAACAGCGAATGTAGAGAAGATTCAAAACAATAAAACATGGGAAATTCAAAGCTCCCGGAGAAGAGGGCCTAGAAAGTCCAATATAATTTACGGTAATAACGATGATACAACTGAAATAAAAGCGGCCTTGAAGTATGAGCACTTACATGTATTTCGTTTGGATCCCCAACTAAGCGAAAAGGACACATACATACTTAACAAACAAAAACTTTAAACAAGTAATGTGTAAAAAATACAATCCAGGCATCCGAGTGAATATTCGGTGTTTAAGGTCTCGGTGCCTTCTGAGGATTTCCAGGCATTAAATAAACCCGAAACATGGCCTCGTAACACCTGTATTAACCGTTTTTTGGAACCGAGATTAGAAGGGAAAACGACATAGAAGTTGTGAAACCCTGTATGGTACATAACACAGCATCATCAACTGTATAATTAGTTAACCAGAATGTACAGTCACTAGGAAATGCGGTTGACACCTTAGAATTTATGCTGGAAAAAGTCAAGAACTGTCTATTTCTAATTCTTACAGAACACTGGAAGAGCGCTGAACAAATTCAAATCTTAAAATTAAAAAATTTCGAACTAACGGACCACTTCTGCAGACTGGCAGGTTTGCACGGGGGGTGGCTATTTATTGCAGAGAAGGTATCACTAGTAAAGCAAGGACCGATAGTAGTGGCATTGCTGAACAAAATATATTTGAATGTGCTGCGATAGAATCTGTTCTCAACGGAGATGATATAATAGTAGTGGGAGTTTACAGAGCCCCTTTGACAAACAATAAAAGATTTATAGAAAAACTTCATGAACTCCTAATAATCCTAGAATAATCCTTCAACTTATGTCAGCAATTTCTTTCCTTATTGCAATCGTTTAACGCTGTGCCAGTAGCGAAGGAAGTAAGCCATCCTCAAACTGGAACCTGTATAGATAATTTTATAGTAAACAAACACAAAGTTTGAGTACGATATGAAGACATTAAATTATCAAATATCTGACCATTATGCCCAGGTTTTGAACCTGAAAATAAAAAAAGGATGGAAATATAACCAGTAAACAAATTCGAGTATTAAACGATGACAATAAAAAACTTCACCGGGAGCTTATGGATAATGTATCATGGAGTGACCTATACAGCATTAACTGTACCGAAGTTAACAAACAATGGAACGTGTTCATGGAAATATTCTACACAAAATTTAATGAAGCATTTCCTAAAGTAAGTGTCAACAGCAAACCAATGACGCCCCTGGTCTTTTCAAATCCAGAACTAAAGAATATGAAAAAATATCTGGAGCTATTGCAAACAATATCTTATAATGACCGTAACCTTAAACCATTGTACAATAAGCTACGCAGAAGGTAAGTGAAATTGCTACGCGATGAGAAAAAAAAAGACGCTTTAATAAACAGCTAGAGGAATCACCCAACGTTCAGAAAACAACATGGAATATTATAAAACAAGTTACAGGTTATAAAGCAAAACAACTAGTGTCTCTCGATGGTATTGAAGAACCATATTTATTGTCCACATATATCAACAATTTCTTTGCTGATAAAGCGAATAATCTATCTGAAGCGCAACCTAGATTACCGTTTGTAAATGGAATTGTAGATAATCATAATACAATCTTTTTAAATCCAATTTCCGAAGAAGAATTATGGAATACCATCTATAGTCTTAAAAATAAAAAAAAGTGCAGGTAATGACGATATTCCTAGTGTGGCAATAAAGAATGCTATTTCCAGTGTGCTTAATGCACTACAGCATATTATAAACAATTCAATTCAATTTGGGGTATTCCCTGATAGTTCAAAAGTGGCGCTAATCTCTCCAATTTTTAAAACTGGTGATAATACGTGAATCAGTAATTACAGACCAATTAACATTCTTTCAATATTTTCAAAGATTTTTGAAAAATTAATATGTAATAATTGCTGTCTTTTACAAGCAAACATAAAATTATTAGCCAACAACAGCATGGCTTCATAAAGGGTAAGAGCACAGATACCGCATGCTACCAATTTATAGCGGATGTCATTCAAAACTTAGATGCAAAAAATATACCCCATGGAATGTTAGTTGACTTGTCAAAAGCCTACGACCTAGTCGACCATGGTATACTTTTTGAAAAATTATACAGTTATGGATGCAGAGGAGTGGTGTTGGACTGGATAAAATCCTATTTATATAACAGAATCCACATCACCAGGTTAGATAGTCCGAGCGGCATAGTGAAATCCATGCCAAGAGTAGTAAATATGGGGATTCCGCAAGGTAGTGCCATTGGCCCATTATTATTCACACTCTACATTAATGACCTACCACAAATACCGATCATACCTCAACATACGATGGTGAATTATGCCGACGATACTAGGGTACTGTTAGTGCATAAATCTTTAGCAGAGATTATACCTAATACCAACCTAGCGATGTCCTCCATGTTAACGTGGTTCGGTGAAAGTAGGCTCCTTTTAAATAAGGAAACGACAAAATCGATATTTTTTCAAACTAAAAGATCTACAGCCACATACCCTGAAGAAATTATTATTGTTGATGAACCCATCAAAACGCAACAGACAGTGAGACTTTTGGATCTACAAATCGACAATACTTTGGATTGGACATCACATATTAACAGAGTCGTTATTAAACTTAGTTCTGCGGTATACGCTTTAAGAATCCTTAGTCGATATGTGAACCCAGAAGTTATGAGGATGGCATACTTTGCAAACTTCCATGCTCACATACGATTCGGAATATTTTTTTGGGGAAATGGAATCCACATCTATAAAGTATTTAGAGTGCAAAAACAAGCGGTGCGCATTCTGTTAAATTTACCATTCAGGGAGTCTTGTAGGGGGCACTTTAAAAAGGCCCAAATTTTAACATGTACTGGTACATACTGGTACATATATATTGGAAAGTATATTATTTCTTTTTAAACATAAACATTTATTTGAAATATATAATAAGCCAAGTGAACGTAATACAAAACATAATAAAGAACTTTATGAGCTTCCCAAACACAATCTCACTCTAACTGAACGAATACCACCATACAGCATCATCAACTTATACAATAAATTGCCAAGGCGGTTAAAACAAATTGATAACCTTAAACAGCTTAAAAGGGAACTTTTTAAACTGATAAATAACATTGAACCCTATAGCATTAATGAATTTTTGTATAAAGTAAATAATTCTTAATTTTTCATGTATTTATATTTTAATCTTAGTTTTTCCGTATTTCTATTTTAATCTTATTTTTTTTCCTGTATTTATATTTTAATCTTAATGTTCTTGTATTTATATGTATATCTGTATTTTGTGTTTGCATATATATGCAAAGATTAGTTGCCGACATATTTCATTTAGATATTGTATAACTAAATCTTAAATATTGAAATAAAACATTTTGATTTGATTTAATTTGACTAGATAGACAAGACTAGACGCGCAAGACTATATAGACAAGATTAGGCAGACAAGGCTATCGGCTTTGTTAAGTTAACGGCTTTGCGAACTACTTCAAAGGAGTCCATACTCCTTCGTCTATAAGCACTTGTAAGTCGGATATTGCTGGTCTGAATCTCCCTTTGATTGGGCTTGCGAACATTTCCGAAGATGAAGTGTTAGGTACCCATAAAACGTCAAAATGTATCTTGACCTGGTGTGCCGACCTATTTCTCGCGTTCTTACTTCGTGATTGGTCGCACATCTTTGCTCCTCATCTTACGAAACTGTACGACCTTATTCTCCAGGAAGGCAAGTTTCCAGCGATTTGGAAATCTACTAAAATTTGCCCCATCCACAAGTCTTGCTCTCCATCGAACATTAGGAACTGTCGCCCGATATCGATTCTCTCCAGATTTTCTAAAATCTTTAAATCAATCGTTTACAACTCTATCTTTCCTCGCATTAAGCATCTGTTCTCCCCGAAAGGGGTGCAGCCTAAAAAACCTAAATGGGCTGAGCGATAGTTTGCGGCTAGTCTTATCTTTTCTAAAAGATCTACTAGCCTGATACACATGGAAACAAAACAAAACAAATCAGTTCTTCTCAGAACTGTATGACAAGAAATATCGGACCGAGTCTCCGAATTTGCCAAACTTAATGTGGAAGGACGAAGCAGAGCAAAATGCATCAAAAGTTTTGTCAAAGATTTTACGAGAACATAAAGTTGACGTAGCTATCATTCAAGAAACTCATGTAGGAAATGAAACCGATCTCCTGAAGTCTTGCCGCAGCTCCCCCAACCACATGTCTATGTGGGAGATTTTAACAGCCACCACACAATGTGGAAATATAACAGTAATGACTATAACGGTGAAACATTTGTAGAATGGGCAGACGAGAACAGCCACATTTTTTATGCAAGAGAGAGGGGAACGTTTAGATCGGCAGCATGGAACAGAGAGTACAACCCGGACTTGTGTTTTTCGACTCAAAATACTCGCAATCAACCAGAAAACATATCCAGAAAAGTCTTGGAAAACTCTCCATACAGCCAGCACCTCCCAATTATATATGAAATAAGCACCCAGATCCCAATAATCCGATCTATACCCAGCCAAGGTGGAACTTTCAAAAGGCAAATTGGACAAAATTCTCTTTTGATTTGGACAAAATTGTGAGATGGATCCCGGCAGAGCCTGAGAATTATGATAAGTTTGCAGGTGCTGTGGCCTCAGCTGCAAAAAGTCCATGCCTAGAGGGTATCGTATAGAATACATCCCGGGATGGAATGCTGAATGTGAAGAACTGTATAACAACTACATAGAGAGCGACGACCCAGATATAGCCAACGACTTTGTACAAGCACTAGATGAAGCTCGGAAAGATAAATGGGTAAAAACAACAGAGGAAATGAATTTCTAAAGATTCAGTAGAAAATCATGGAGCCTACTTAAAAAGTTAGGAGGCAGTAACCCACCCGTTCGAGAAACGCACTTGATCTCACCAGATCAGATAGCCAGCAGAATGCTACCTTTTTTTAGAGCCCCAACAACTTAAAAAAGAACTTAGTAATATACGCCAAACAGTACCAGGCTACATGGAATTGTCTCGTGAGTTCACTACTGTGGACTTAATTGCAGCTCTTAAAGATGTGAAAACTGTAAAAGCACCTGGGTTTGACGGAATACATCCTGAGTTCCTGCTTCACTGCGGAGAGAAGACAAAGAAATGGCTGACCGTATTTTACTCGCGCATCTTAACATCTGGAGTCTTGCTGAAAGCTTTTAAAATGAGTAAAATAAGCCCAATAAACCACTAGATAAAGTCGAAAGCTACCGCCCCATAGCACTCCTTAGCTGCTGTTATAAACTCTTAGAAGGACTTCTTCTCAACAGACTAGGCACACGAATTCTGGAAAATATTAAACCGACGCGATAAAGTTTGGGTATGTTGACGATCTAGCCTTAGCTGTACAACACAAACAATTTGAACCCATCGAAAACACGTTAAAACATTTTAACATGAGGCGGTTAATACCAAACCTTAATAAAACTTAAGTCAGCTGCTCCCACCTGAATAACAATAAGGCAAATTATGAATTAGAAGTCAAAATGAATAATACAGTGTAACTCTATTAACGGTATCTCGGGGTAATCTTAGATCGGGGTAATCTTAGAGAATTCTATCATTCAAAAAACAACTTGAAACAACAGCGCATAAAATAAGTACCGAAAATAACATTATCCAGAGACTATGTAGCACTAGCTGGAGGGCATCATCAAATACATTACGAACATCTGAACTTAATTTGGTGTATTCTGCGGCCGAGTACTGTGCACCGGTATGGATGAACTGCGCACATACCAAGAAAGTATACACTCAGCTTAATATAGCAATGAGAACGATTAGTGTCCGTATCAGAACTACTCCATCTTATTGTCTCCCAACACTCAGCCACATACCTCCACCTGCCCTAAGAAGACAAGACGACCTAATGAAAGAATATAAGAAAATAATTAAAAACACACAACTCCCTATCCATGAGGATATCCCAGATCTGACAAGTTTTTAAAACCATTTAGAAACTTATTCTAAAACCAAGTTTAAGAAGTTAATTAAACATTAACTTCTAAAACTTAAGGGTTGTTAAACAACTAATAGAGCATAGATAAAATAATAAGAAATCGATAATATCAATTATAAACAATATTTTAAGAATTAGACCATTAAGGATTGGATAATTATTTTAATCCATTAGCTTTAACTTAGAGCGCTGTGACATTGACATAGACCTTAGCATTTTATATCTCACGTTTGCTCAACACATATTGTCAGTCTCCTAAGCCGCGAGAGCACTCGCTAGGAGTCGTCTATCATAACTTCGTGAGATCCCTTCTCTAGTATGGCTCCATTATTTGGGACACGCACTATCAAAGCCACTTCTTCGCTTTGGAGCTTTTTCAGAGGAAATTCTTAAAATACATCTGGTTTAAGAATTATGGAGGTCCTCCTCCTCTTCACATCGACAACTCATCGTTGCTGAATGAGTTGGGGTACCAATCGCTGAGCTCTCGTCGCTCTCTGGTCGGTCTAGTTTTTTGCATAAAGCCGCTCATGGCATCATAGACCCTTAGGAGAGTGTCGATCTCTTGAATTTCCATGTCCTAGAGCTGCTAGTAGACAAACTGGCTCCTTATAACCAATAATCTTGTGGTCTTATCATATTGGTGCCACCCCTATTCAACATGTGCTCGATCTATAACACTATAAGCTCTGAGTGTGACATCTTTCTGAAGCTGAGATGTTGCAAATTAAAGACCCATAGAAGCCTTTCTAATTAATTTTATTGTTTATTGATTCTATTTATATGAGGATCCTTTTATATTTTTATCTTTTAATTTTGAACCTTAAGTGTATTCCGATTTATAATTCAAAAAAGCAAAGCTGCACATGAGTGATAAATCTCGAAACGTGTCTGCAGATGATTATTCACTTAATTTAAATTGAAAGAAATAATGCTATTTCTCTAGTGCTGTTAGTAATATCAAAATGTACTGGGGACCTATATAATTCAATATCCTGTGCGATATTAGTCAGGAAGTAGTTGTTTTAACTTGAGATTTGTTCATAGTCTTACAATTAATAAAACTTAATATTACAGCGCTTCAAACAGGTTGAATATATTTATACATTCAAGCTACATTTCGTCTTTAATAATAATATATAGTCATTATTTAATCTTACTTTCCTAATTCCTTTGTTTTGTTTAGTTGTTCGTCTATTAGTAGGAGGGAGCATAATTGAATTAGCCATTGATTATTATATATTTTATTAGATAAATAAATCGTATTGCTTGATAGATTTTGCATGTTTAATTATCGTTTGCAAGGAAGACTGTAAAATATTATTACCTTTTATTATCATGCGTATTGGTAAAACGTTTCATAGGAGTATCAACTCTTTTCTTAATATACGCTTTCAATTCAATATTCATAAAATATTATGTTACAAAGAGGAGCTCGAGTGGTAGAGATAGTCCACAGGCCGTACTTAAGGAGCCCTTGCAATAACCATACGAAATAATGAAAGGTTTAGTGGAATATTTGAAGGGGCGTTGAAGCTAGGGATTTGAATATGTATAAGAAAAAGGAAATTTTTATAAATCCGTCGAGCGATTTAAATATATTGAATGTTAAATGGGCTTGTAATAATAATTTATGGCCGATTTATACCTTCTATTTGATTTATTAACTAGTTAGTTATAACGAGTACGTATTGGGTGTGTTCGCACTATTTTTTTAATTTATTTTGTTTAATATCTGCTAGGTGTCAGCAATTATGTGCGGAAAATCGTTCAAGTTTTGACTTTTACTTTATAGTAAAATATTTACGTTTCAATGCATTTTGAATTTATGGTATTTGAAGAAAATATGTTTGCTTTATCAACACACTTTCTAGACAGAATTTGTTTATTAACAAGTTTATCTAGATAATTAATTTATGAGCACATTTCACATGATAGGCAATATATGTAAACAGTGTCGGAAAATGAGCTGGCATATTTCTTTATTAAAACAAATTTATCATCACATTGTAATGATTTTATAATAATTTAGTATACTTCAATAATATAACTACGACTTCTTTCTATTAATTTTAAATTGTCTTTAAATATTACTAATTTTATATTGCTTATTATTGTATTGTATCCTTCAAAATGTTTTTCCAATGTTGATCATATTGATCCATTCATGTTTGAATACATGGAGCCTAACGTTTAATCTTCGAGAAATTAAGTATTAGCCAGAAAGAAAAAATAACATTTAAGTTACTCATAAATTTCCAAAATTCTGTGGATATTATGTTTCTAAGTCGTTCAAAGTTGGTTTAAATTTGGTTAGGTTAACATTTTCTTCGTGAAACAAAAGCAAAATAAATCAAATAATAAAAAAACACATTCGTGCGTAAGACGCCTGGGCAATCTATTCATTTTCAACTTCAAATTGTGAACAAACAACTTCAAATTGGAAGCAAACAATTTCAAGTTTGGGACAAACAATTTCAAATTGGGAACAAACAACTTAAAATTGGGAACAAACAATTTCAAATTGGGAACAAACATCTTCAAATTGAGAACAAGTAATTTCAAATTGGGAACAAATAATTACAAATTGGGAACAAACAATTTCGAAATGAGAATAAACAATTGGAAATAAACAAGTTCAAATAAGCCGGAAAGAGCAAAAAACGGAAAAAAATAAAATCAAGAGACGTGAATATGCTAAGAAACAATATCAAGCCGTAAATATTTCTATACTTTATATGGATGAAACCAATTTTAATTTATTTATATCAAGAAGAAAGGGGCCATCAAAGAAAGGAACTCGTTGCTCATATATTTCTGCTAACTGTAGAGGAGCAAACATTCATGTCATCGGATGTATAGGGAATATAGGGTTGATTTATCATTAGATTGGAGTTGGAACGACATACCCTTCGTAATGCCGAAAATACGTATCAGTCAAAAGTTATATTGGTAATTGATATAACTTTTGACTCCTTGCCATAAGCCAATTGAAAAAGTTTTTCATGAAGGTTTAATGGCCATCAAATTTCAAAGATTTAATTTAATGGCCATCAAATACTGAGGCTTGGTCCATAGAGTCCAATGTATAATGCAATCGAACATGCATGGTCAGCCTTAAAAGCCGATATTTAAAGATATTTTTCCGTTCAAATCCCAAATTTACTGGCCGGAGAGGACAGAGCAAATATTACTAAAGCCGAGTATCGTCTACAGCGGATAGATGCTATTTCAATTGATAATTTACTGAACATGACTGGCTAAATGCGCCAGATACGTTGTACATATTCAAAGGAAGACATTTTGCCTGATGCTTTAAATATGATGAACGCTAATTTCTATTTATGATTATTAGGTTATTCAAGTAAAATCTGTTCCTTATTTATAATTTAATGAAACAATACATCACAAGAAACATAATGTAATATTGAAAAAAAAGTTTTTTAACATTAAATTGTATATTTGCTTTTCCAATTTAAAATTGTTTGTTATAGTTTGAAATTGTTTGTTTCCAATTTGAAATAGTTTGTTCCCAAATTGATATTGTTTGTTCCCAATTTGAAATTGAATGTTCCCAATTTTATATTGTTTGTTCCCAATTTGAAATTGTTTGTTCCCAATTTGAAATTGCTTGTTCCCAATTTGAAGTTGAAAAGGTATAGACTTGTGATCACCTTATACAGGGTCTTAGGTAAACATGCGGTTAATATCTTCTCGTCATTGAGTGCCGAAATCTTTAAAACACACCAGGGTTGTTTCTAATTGAGTTACACCAAGCAATTATCCGAGTTCACTGGAGTAGAACTAATGTAAACTAATGACTTTAGATAGCCCCATAAGAAATAATCCAGGGGGTTTAAGTCTGGGGATCTATCAGGCGATGCATGTGGCTCACCTCGACCAATCCAGCGTTCCGTATGTTGCGCTTAAAAAATCACGAGCAACCAAACTGAAATGTGGTGTACGTACCATCGTGCATAAACCACATTGCAATTCTTGTCGCCAATGGTACATCATGGAGTTTCGTTTCGGAGTGAGTACCCGTACGCACGTGTGTGTGTTAAATATAGTTTAACAAACGACCACTAACAAGTCGCTAGCGTCGTTTTTTCTGGCGAAGCCCCTAGAGGCCTCAAAATTTGCGAGAGGCATTTAGGCCCCCGTACAGGAAGTCGGTCGTCTAAATAAAGTATTAGGCGAGCAGAAATTGTGTAATTTACGTACAGTGTTTTGAATCTGTGCGCCGATAATCAACACGGAGAGTAGGGGGTATAAAGATAAAGTCATGTCGTCTGATAGTGAAAGTCGGGAGCGCAACCCATTTATGGGCAAAAAACATGTAGCCCATTCGCCGCGATCAAAAAGAAGAAAGGAGGACAGCTCAATTAACAGTCTGTCTCAACGTTCAACGATGGAGGATATTTTCCAGGAATTGAACGCGGTGAGAAAACAACTAAAAGCTGTAAACGAGAGCCTAAAGGAGGAGAGGACGGAAAATAAAAAATGGAAAAAGGAAGTGATGGAAAAACTAAATGAAATGAAAATGGAAAATGAGAAAACTAAAGAGCGGATGAATAAGATCGAAGAGGAGCTGGTATACATTAAAAACCAAGCTAAGGAGGATAAAGCCGCATGGGAGAAAAAAGGTGTAGAGTTGCAGAAAACCATGGAGAAAATCGACAAAGCCGAAGAGGACAAGGATAAAAAGGAAAGAAAGTCAAAGAGATAAGATGAAGTCAAAAGCTTAATTACAGAGAAAATTAATGTAGTTCCAACATATAGGGAAATGTTTAGAATAGGGAAGGAGATAGATGGAAGGGATAGAACAATCATAGTCAAGTTCGAAAAATGGGAAGAAAAGAAACAATTAATGAAAATGAAACATAAACTGCAGGGGACTACTATATATATATATATATATATATATATATATATATATATATATATATATATATATATATATCTATATATATATATATATATATATATATATATATCTATATCGATGATGATCTAACTAAAAAGGAAAGAGAAGTGCAAACAATCTTAAGACAAAAAGCAGTTGATCTTAGGAAAGCATGGAAGGTAGTAAAAGTCGCCTACAATAAGATCCTCATAGATAATATATGGCACAGGTATAACCCAGTAACAAGAGCTGTTTTCTCACTAAGCACTGAAAGAAGTATGGGGGAGCATAAAGGGGAAGGGAAAACTTATAATAGCATGGAACATAACAGGGCTAAAGAAAAGATTAAAAGGAGAGGAGTGCAAATCTATTAAGCAATACTTACAGAAATTCCACGTGATAGGGCTAACGGAAACATGGGTTTGAAGAAAAGGACTGGAACGAAGTAAGAAACCTACTGGCAGCGGAATACAGATGGAAATGTCAATCTGCAAAGAGGATCTCCAACAGGGGAAGAGCAAAGGGAGGGACAATTACCGGTATAAAGCTTGTAGCGAAGAAAGAATACAATATGGATATGGAGAACATCGAAGGGGTACAAGAGAGAGCAGTACGAGTAGGCGAAGATAAGTGGAGAGTAATTACTGTCTATAACAACAACAACCTAGAGAGCATTATGAAACAAATTGAGAAAAGCCTGGCAAGGGATTCAGCAGAGAAAGTACTGATCGTTGGATACTGGAATGTGAGGATCGGTGACTCCAAGCTGGAAGTCTCGATGCCGAAGGGGTGGAAATAGGTAGATTTTCGAAAGACAAAACAGTTTACAAGGAGAGAAAAAAATGGTTAGATTGGGTTGAGAATCATAACTGGTATGTGCTAAATGGGTGCACAAATGGCGATTGTAAAGGGGAGTTAACGTATATTGGTGGAGGCGGTACCTTGGTCATTGACTTCGGGTTCTCCAACAAAGCCGCTATAAGTTGTATCGATGTTTTCAAAATAGGAGAAAGGCTAGAATCGGACCAACTACCACTAGAAATTACTCTGTATGGTGAGATAGACAGCTGGGGAGAAAGCAAGGGTGTGGTTTAACAAACGGTGATGTGGAATGAGTCGGGTATTACGCGATACTAGGAAAGCTTAGACAGGAAGGAAGGAGTGGAGTATGCGGAACTACCGAAACTCACTGCTATGATAAAGAAAGCACTAATTGTTAAAATATCACACCCAAAGAAAAATTGCGGAAATGCTTGGATAGACGAGGAACTAATAGGTATAAGGAAAAGACCTAGGACCGAATTTACAGCCTGGAGAGAAGAAAGAACAACGGTTAAAACGGTTATGTCAGCACTCAAAAGAAAGAAAGAAACAGGCCCAGACTCGGTGCCATGTGAAGCGTGGTGTCTAGCCACACCAATTGTGAAGGAGAGACTTCGTGGTGATTTTAATCACCAAATTGGTAATTTCTTTCGTTCCTACCACCCCTCCTGCTTGACCCAAGCTTAGCGTTCTCTCGAGGTCCGCAGTATATAGATTAAATAGTAGTAGACTTAACGGGCACCCTTGTTTTAGCCCTTTCCTAACCTCAAATCTTTCAGATGGCCTTTCACCTATCTTCACTCTACACCATGTTCTCTCATATAGATGCTCAATGCTCTCCCTGATCTGTTGCGATATACCTTTCTCCCTCATATATTCCCACATTTTCTCTCTCACTACTGAGTCATATGCAGCTTTGAGGTCAACAAATACCGCGTGCAATTTCCCATTAGGTTTAGATATTTCTCCTTGTATGATATAATTCAATATGTATATCTGTTCGGTGGTTCCGCGTCCTTTTCGGAAGCCAGCTTGTACCTCTGGGATTAGATTCCTCTCCTCTGCTTCTTCTTGTAACTTTTTTCCAGTATCTTTGCATAGATCTTGTATGACGTGTCCATTAGAGTTACCCCCTATAGCTTCCTAGTTCCTCCTTGTTACCTTGCTTAAAAACTGGTACAATAATTCCTTCCCTCCAACTGTACGTAATTTGTTTGCTACCTTTGAAAAAGCTGTTAAGTTCACCACGAAGTCTCTCCTTCACAATTGGTGTGGCTAGACACCACGCTTCACTTAGCACCGAGTCTGGGCCAGGAGCTTTCTTTCTTTTGAGTGCTGACATAACCGTTTTAACCTCTTCCTCTGTAATCTCTTGTGATTGCGATTTCACTGGTATAAAATCTCTCCATCTTTGCTCCCTAATTTCCGTCTCTCCGGCCAGAAACTCACAGAAGTGATTTTTTCACCTTTCTACGCTAATTACTGATGAGATCTCTCTTTTTGGTTTCCTTGCGGCAATCAGTTTCCAAATGTCCGATTCTCTGCTCAGCTGGCTGATTTTCTTTATTTGGCATTCCTCCTACTCTCGTTTCTTTCTCGTCTCTGTTTCTTTCATTTCTTTATTCTGTCTTTCGAGCTTTTCGAGTGTTGTTCTTTCTTCTCTCCAGGCTGTAAATTCGGCCCTAGGTCTTTTCTTTATACCTATTAGTTCCTCGTCTATCCAAGCATTTCCGCAATTTTTCTTTGGGTGTGATATTTTAACAATTAGTGCTTTCTTTATCATAGCAGTGAGTTTCGGTAGTTCCGCATACTCCACTCCTTCCTTCCTGTCTAAGCTTTCCTAGTATCGCGTAATACCCGACTCATTCCACATCACCGTTTGTTAAACCACACCCTTGCTTTCTCCCCAGCTGTCTATCTCACCATACAGAGTAATTTCTAGTGGTAGTTGGTCCGATTCTAGCGTTTCTCCTATTTTGAAAACATCGATACAACTTATAGCGTCTTTGTTGGAGAACCCGAAGTCAATGACCAAGGTACCGCCTCCACCAATATACGTTAACTCCCCTTTACAATCGCCATTTGTGCACCCATTTAGCACATACCAGTTATGATTCTCAACCATTGTTTATAAACATGTGTTATGAAGTCTAACCATTTTTTTCTTGTTAACTGTTTTGTCTTTCGAAAGTCTACCTATTTCCACCCCTTCGGCATCGAGACTTCCAGCTTGGAGTTCACCGATCCTCACATTCCAGTCTCCAACGATACAACGATACAATCAGTACTTTCTCTGCTGAATCCCTTGCCAGGCTTTTCTCAATGTGTTTCATAATGCTCTCTAGGTTGTTGTTGTTATAGACAGTAATTACTCCACTTATCTTCGCCTACTCGTACTGCTCTCTCTTGTACCCCTTCGATGTTCTCCATATCCATATTGTATTCTTTCTCCGCTACAAGTTTTATACCGGTAATTGTCCCTCCCTTTGCTCTTCCGCTGTTGGAGATCCTCTTTGCAGATTGACATTTCTATCTGTATTCCGCTGCCAGTAGGTTTCTTACTTCGTTCCAGTCCTTTTCTTCAAACCCATGTTTCCGTTGGCCCTATCACGTGGAATTTCTGTAAGTATTGCTTAATAGATTTGCACTCCTCTCCTTTTATTCTTTTCTTTAGACCTACTATGTTCCATGCTATTATAAGTTTTCCCTTCCCATTTATGCTCCATCGTACTTCTTTGAGTGCTTAGTGAGAAAACAGCTCTTGTTACTGGGTTATACCTGTATAACTTGTTACTGGGTTATACCTGTGCCATATATTATCTATGAGGATCTTATTGTAGGCGATTTTTACTACCTTCCATACTTTCCTAAGATCAACTGCTTTTTGTCTTAAGATTATTTGCACTACCACATTGAGGTAATAGGAACGAAAAAAAATTGGAGTCTAGCTTATGCGGACGACGTCGTTGTCTTAGCAAGTTTTAAAGTGGAAATGAAAGAGGTGTTGGTACAAATGGCAAAGTTTTTAAAAAAAAGAACGTTAAAGGTAAATGTGCTGAAAACAAAGTGGATGCTGTTTTAGAAGAGAAAGGGATCAAGGAGAGAGAGTTTTGAATGGGAAGCGAGTGAGATAGAACAAGTTAGCAGTTTTAAATACCTAGGCTTTATGTTCCAACAAAATGGGTCGTGCGCTGCACATATCAAGTATATAGTAAAAAAAGCGTGGGTGGCTGCTAACAGGCTCTGGGATACATGGAGAGTATACTTGAGGGAAAATTTTAGGGCGAAAATGATTATATGGAAGGCGTGAATATTAAATATTATGATGTATGGGGCAGAAATCTGGGGTGTGAAAGACGAAAACGACATAGAGAGAGTGCAGTTACAGTTCATAAAGAAGGCCCTGCAGCTAGAAAAGTCCACCCCCTGGTACATCGTTCAACAAGAAACAAATTCTGGTGGCAAACAACGCGGTTATGAGAGTGGCTAAATTTGAAAGGAAAGGAAATAGTGCGGGAGAAGAAAGAATAGTGAAAGACGTTCTGAAAGCGGTAAGAAAGGAGGGTAAAGGGAGTAATAAGGAAACAAAATGGGGATGCCTGCGCAAGCGTATGTATGAAAGAGGGGGATGGAACCAAGAAGAGATCGAGAGAATGATGAATGAGGGAATGTTAGTGGAAAGGATTCTGGCAAATAGACTACTGGAGATAAAGCTGCAAGAGAGACAAAGACACATAGATGAGGGTACCTATAATAGAGACTACACCAAAATCCAAGTTTTTGGCAGATGTCCAGAGTATCTAGTTAATCCTAAAGCCCCACAGGTAGCGATGTGATACCCACAGGTACCCCCACAGGTGGGCACAGGTGCCCGGTTTAGGTGCGGTAGTGAGGAAAGGGGTAGAAGATATTGGATGGCTGCAACAGATAGGACTTGTAGAGTATTTGGTTCAGAAGGGGAGGAGCTGTGGGAACATTGTTCCCATTGTTGGTGTTAAGCTGTAAGAAATGTGAATGGAGCGAAGAGGAAAATTTCGGTGGCGAAAAACTGGAAGAAAGTTATGGATGAACTCCGGTTTTGTGTACATGAAAAAAATATTGAAGTGCAAAGGACAAGGTTAAAGGCTTCTTTTTTTTGGTTTTTTGATCTAAGAACTTTTGAACTGTTTATTTTTTGCTGTATTAATTTGAATATTTATATTTTCCGTTTCATTCTGGTGTCTTTTTTGTTGTTGTCTTCTTTGTTTTATTTTATGTTCTATTCTTGTCACACTAATGTACGAACGGTCGTGTATTTACATTTATGTCAATAAAGGATTATTATATATGGTACATCCTCAGAAACTCGGGCAGTGCTTTTTCCAAAAATTGGAGATACATCTTGCCAGTAAGTCTTGCTGGTAGAAATACTAGTCCAATTAGACAGTCACCCACAATTCCAACCCTAACATTTAAGGAGAACTGATGTTGAAACCGATCTTGACATACCTCATGCGGATTTTCATCTGCCCACACATGGTTGTTATAAAAATTCCTTATTGCATTTCTTGAGAAACTGGCTTCATCGGTGAAAAGAATCTGTGTCAGGAATTGAGGCATTAGAACTAATGTTTGCAAAGGCCATGTACATAATGAAATATGTGGACGATAATCAGCAGGCTGTAGGGCCTGAATACTTTGAATCTGATATGGATACAACAAATTGCCCCTAAGAATTTCCAAACTGTACAATAACTTACATTCAAAGTATTGTAAATTTGTCGCGTAGAAGTACTTGAATCGTACTCTTCATGTCCAGAATATTCTGTTCCAGTTGTACCGTTCTTACTTCCATTAATCTTCCTGGCCGTCCATTTCGTTTCAATGTGCCTATTTCACGAAGACTTCGATGTACGTTTTCTAAGATTTTTCGGTCGGAGATATTACTGCTAGGAAACCGTTTAATGTACAATCGTGTAGCTTGGAATGAATTGCCATCAGCAAGTCTATACATTAAATGCACGTCAGTCATCTCGGTGTTCGTATACATGGTAGAGAATTTCACTAACTATTAAAGACACGTCAATCAGCCAAAAGTCACTCAATGTTAACAACTGCGATCGATACAGGCGATGATCACAATTTTTGGTACTTTATAAACTCATTGGCGTACGCTATACTTTTATTTACAACAATGATTTCAACAAATATCGAAAATCGTTATTGCAAATTTTGTTTATGCTGTATCTTCGAAACAAAGGGGTTTGTCAGAAATCGTCATAGGACAATATATTCTTAGAATAGGCCTAAGAATAACCTCTTGAATTCTTGCCGCATGTTTAACCAATACCCTATATATGTCTAGCTTATATTACACGCATTGCTTATAGAACTATTTGTATAGATTATTTTGTATCATATTTAATGGATCTGGTCTGATCTATGTAGTAGTGTATCATAGTGGATCTACTCTTGAATATTTGACATTGTGTGTCTGCCTATAGTATTGTTTGTCTAGTCCTGACTAATTTAGTTTGATCTTGGCTGTTGATAGTCTTGTTCGAGTATCCTGATTTTTCTTTCTTATCGGTTGTTGTAGATCATTGTTATATCTTTCGATAACTTTAACGATATAATATTATATTTTACAATAAATAACGATATCATTTGTATAGATAAATTTGTTTGTTGTCATTAGACTTAATTAGTTGTAAAAATAAAAACAACCGGAATAAAAATAATGAAAACAAAGTGGTTCTTTCAAATCCGGTGACAGATAATATTAATAATATAATTTATTAAATTTGTTCTGGTTGATTTAGTTTCACGGATAATTAGGTCTCAATCAAGTAAATATTTAGCTTTCACTTATTACTAAAAACCGTCTTGTGGGTTAATTTAATTAAATAAATGTAATTGCGGCGCGGATGTCCAGCAAGAATTTTCATGTCGGAGTGAAAAGGTTAAAACATTGTCATATGTTTTTGAATAATTAGTACATCGCGAGGAGAGAACAGTTTTAATTCACCATCTGTAAACAGGTTTAAATTAGTATGTTAACGACTTCTTCCGCATCCACTGATTGCAATGTATATATTTATCAGTATTTCGTTGACACTATAAAATAGGACAATTACGTGTTAGGTATACACTACGAACATCTCGTACAAAATAACGTAATGAAAGCAGCAGAGTCTGTAAATGAAGTCGTTCTTTTGTTTCATCTGTATATTATCAGTTCTCTGTACATCATAATGCTCGAGTAAAAAATGTTGAAAAGCAACCATTAAATATAATTGCATTCACCCGTAGACGAGTGGAAAATGCAGTTGCAAAATAATTTCAAAATATGTAACCAAATAGAAAACTTATTTCGATTTTAAACAAGTGTCTGATTATAAGTCTAGTTGTCCACACTTGAAGTACGCTTAGGGAACTGGGATATCTTATCACCCTATATATGGTATCTAATCTTGCATTGTATATGTTGCTTATAGAACTCTTTGTTTAGTTTACTGTGCATTAAATATTAGTCTCCTATGCTTAGCAAAGGGAAGAAAACCAATTCTTGAGTTTCTTATTATATCTGAATATTATTTTATTTATATTTGGCATGTTTTCTCTAGGTTAGTCAGTACCAGACAGGACAATTTGGTGTAGAACTTACAGAAAGTTAACAAAATAAATGTTTCGTAAACGAATAAATACTAAGAACTAAAGATGTGGCCAAATCTTTAGAATAATTATAATATGCCAGCGGCGTAGATGTGGATACTGTATAAACCAATTTAATAATATATACCAACCAAATATAAAAATTCAACTCTATATTGATAGTACTTCAGACAATTAACTACAGCAACATCTCTGCCTATTATGATAGCTAATCAATCAGTTATAAATTGACTCAGAATGCGCCATTTTAAGTGAAACTCAACAACAATAAATAAAATTATAGGCCCTCCATTCCGAGCTACCGTGTATTTTTATAAATTTGTTTGTATGTCAATGTCGTAAAATTGAATATCTCTAGTCTTAGGTGAGAAATTATAAGCCCAAAACGACAAGAGGAGGTCCGATGCTACTAGAAAAACAATATAAGCTATTACAAAATATAAGCTATTACAAAATTACAAGGGGAGAATGGACAGAAACTGACATGAAAAATGCTGTACCTGCTGTATTGGAAAACATAATGGGATATCGTTTGGCTCCTTAAACCCCTGGTATTTCACAAACTACTTTAGAGGGAAAAATAAGAATTACTTGACAATCCGATTGCTATTAGTAAATTGAAGTTGCCACTGGGTCCAAAAGCAATCTATGCTTGGTCTCACATCAAAGGATCCAAAATGTTTGGTTTATCAATTAGCGGTATAAAACAATAAACCTAATCCGTTTAGTGATGGAAAGAGCTAAGCTGGTAAAGATTCGCCTACAAGATTTTTGAAATGTCATGCAGAATTGACAATCAGAAAGCCAGAAAATAATTCCGCTGCTAGAGCAGCTGGCTTTAATAAGGTGTCGGTGGATACGTCGTTTAACTTCTTGGGCTATATTTACGATGAAAGTAATTTGACTGCTGACCGAGAATATAAGTGTGACGAAACAAGGTTATCTGTTGTGACAAAGCACGATCAAAAGTTATTGCCAAATCAGGAAAAATACAAGTTTGTGCTTTGGTTTTAGCAGAAAGGGAAACCACGATAACCGTGGAAATATGTTGTAATGCCACTGGACAGCACATACCCCCGATGAGGGTATCTGCAGCGACTCTGGGTAGATAACGACTGATCTGTTTATCAGTGGTTCAAGAAATTCATCGAATTCAGTGAACATCAAAAGATAGACCCGTTTTATTATTATTAAATGGCCATAGTACCCCATGTTCAAAATATTGAGCTTATTGGAGGCCAGGGAAAACGGTGTTGCGATTTTGTGCTTTCCACTACACACGACAAATCGATTACAAGTTGTTGATGTGGTGTTTATGACAACTGAGCATGTATTATGATCAAGCAGTGTCTTCTTGGCTGCGATCCAATCCTGGGCTGGTCGTCAATGTTCGCCATGTAGCTGAACTATTTGGGAAAGCCTTTGTCCAAGCAACTACGGTGGCAACGGCTATAAACAGATTTATAAAATGTGACATTTGGCCGTACAATCCATCTGTCATGCGGAAAGTGACTTTGTTGCAAACCACTGATATTCCTGAACCAGCAGAACCAAATCTTAAAAGACCGTCGCTTCGCAGCGAACAGCTGGATACCGACGGACTGCTCGAAAGGTTATGGTCAACCTGCTGCACGAAATATTAAAACATCTCTTCACTGTAACACCCAATCGGTAACAATAAATGCGCCAAAAAACAGCCTTTATAAAACGACCTACCGGCTGCACCAATTATAGAATTAAGCGAACAGATATCGTCCGCTTACGATAACTCCTAACCTGAAAGAAAAAGAGAAAGTAACCTGAAAGAAAATCCTATCTTATCCTATAGCGTGTCCTATCTTAGTCAGACAGTGTATAAGCCTTTTTTCTTTCAAAACGTAAACGTAAATTGTAAGACTGATTCCTAAAGATTACATAACTAATAAATATAGGGGAGGTAGGGGAGAGATGGGCACTTATTCACATAATAGGTAATAAAAAAGCACTTTTTTAATATATCAAATATGTATTGCCTAGGTCAAGTGCATACATTGGGCAAGATTGTTTGAAAATAACAGTCTACATATTATAATCAGTCTCAAAGTTACAAAAGAATTTCTGAAACATGTCAATTGTGCCCAATGCTCCCAATGGTAGGGAGGTTCAGGCACCCCCTGTGGGAGGTTTTGGCATGGTGTTTAAAACAACCAATATATATGTATAAACCAAAAATAAAAAGTTAAATAATCTTAAATAATCAACAGTGTAAAATCACTGTCTTAAATAATCAACTATTAGTTAAATAATCAACAGTGTATAAATCACAAACGTAATCAACAATTTTGCACGTTGCAAGTTTGATCAGGGATATCATATTTATCGGTTGTTTTATCGGTTGTTTTTATCTTACCACCTTTTGCCACTTCTTCCATGGCACTTAATATTATATCTTTTGGAATTTCGCGTCTCTTACCCTTATTTTTATAGACGAACGGCATTTTTCTGCAATTTTAATTAATTTGAACATTTTAATTAAATCAGGTAATTAAAGATGGGAGCATTGGGCATGCCCAAACCTCCCTCAAAATAACTGCCCATTGCTCCCTCTGCATACTTTTTCAACTTAACTCTGTCTTGAAGTTTTTTTGTTAGATATTTTGGCGTGACTTACGGGTTAATTTATACGTTAGTAAATATACAATAGAAAAAAAATAAAAAAAACCATATACCTTTCGCTGGTTCTTCGTTTATTAACTGTGAAACCACAACAAAATATTTACATTGACGAGCACCTAATCTTATAAATCGTTTGAACGCGACAATTAAACGAAATCTCAAATAGTATTTGTATAAACAGAGTTACCAGTGAACAAAATAAACTACCTACCTAAAGCTAAAATAAGAACTACAATTAAATTGGAATTACGAGGAGGTGCCCATATCTCCCGACTGCCCATCCCTCCCCTATCTCCCCTAATTCTGAAATTGTAAAAATACTGTATTTTGTTTACCGTCAAAGCTTAATGTTCCCATTATGACCTGGCTCCCCTATAATATAAGTTTTTTTGCTTGTTTTAATCATATCAAACAAGTATTGGCGTTTTTTTGAACCATAAACGATTGGTTTTATGAAAAATAGAATCTCGTATAATCTAATAAAATCCGTAGCCTTTTATATTCTATATATATATATACAATAAATATGTTTCTTTCTTTATAATAAAATTATTTATACTCTATATTTTGGATGCAAATTAGTTCTTGCTAACCTTGTGCAGATAAAATATGTAATATTACCTTTGCGAGCTTAAATTAACCAATTCAAAGCAAATTCTTTGATTAAACTGCAGATATTTCATACACATCTCAAGTTGTGATATTTATTCGCAATGTGAATGATTCATTCCAGGTTTAAGAAGAAATGTTGAATCTCTTAAATTTTAAAAGCACAACTAGAGGTGAGGATGCTTTCCATACGATTGAAAAATGTTTAGTCGAAAATAGCATAAATTTTGAAGTTCTTTCCGGATTTACAACATGTGGTGCACCTGCTTTGGTAGGTAAAAATAGGGTAGCTGTAAAATGACTTATGAATAGGCTGCATTGGAGAGGCATTATAACCAATGATTATTTATTATTCACTGTTTGATGCATCAAATTTATCTGAATGAGATCCATGAATCACGTTAGGAACTTAGTTAGGAAGATAGACAATTACATTCGGTCACATGCTCTTCAGCAATCGGCAATTCAAAGAATTCTTTAGCGAATTATCTGCTGAATATGGTGAAATCGTATATATTACCAATGTTAGATTTCTAAGCCATGAACAATGTTTAAAATATTTTTTTTATTTACCGGAGGAAATAGTAATGTTTATGAACGAGAAACAAGGATCTGTTCCTGAATTAAGTGAAGATGATTGGTTGTTAGACCTATGTTTTTTAGTGGATATAACAGAAAAATTTAATTTACTAAAGAAGAATAATCTTGCAAGGGCAAGATAATTTAATAACCGAAGTATGTATTTTCATTAAAGCTATTAATAAGAAATTCTTGTTATTTCAGTGCCAAATTAGAAGTAATAATTATCAACATTTTGAGCTTTATAATAACTTCCCAAAAAGCTAACCTAAGAATTTTTCGAAATATGCTAATAATATATGGCAACTTATAACTGAATTTGATAATCGATTCTCAGAAATATAATAGCAAATTATGATAATATCTTTGAAATATCGACAGTGCTTTATTACACTTGACAGTGTTTTGCACGCCAGGCAGCCTCATACTGTTTAAACAAGAATTACCTGCAAATTAGAACCCTTCTTATTAGAAATAACTATTCCTTTTCCCCTGAATTTACTCATCTTCCAAGTCTCCCGCAGGGTTCTTCAATCTCACCTTCACTATATAATATAATAATAATCCTTTATTGACATAAATATTAATGCACGACAGTTCTTACATTAGTGTGACATCCAAAAGACTAAAACAAGAAAAAAGCAAAAAAAAACAAAAGAATGAAAATGAAGATAAAAATATCCAAGTTAATACAGAAAAATAAACAGCTCATAAGTTCTTAAACAGGATTTAGGTAAAAAGAACGCAAGGTAAAATAAGAAAATAAAAAGAAACATAATAAAAGCTTTTTACGCACAACTGCATCAAAATTGTTCCTTTACATATTAGTTACCACGACCGAAAATTTGACATTACACCCGTCAAGATTTGACCGGGCCGTAGGCCTGTAAAATCATTGAAAAGCCCGCATCAAGATCATCCAGACTTCCCAAGATGGAAACTCCGTTTCATATCGGTCTTTAGACTTGCTTGGGATCAAACCCAACACAGCTTCATCAGCTTCCACTAATATTTCGGAGTGAATTTGCTCTGTGTTTACTTCCTTTCCGAAATTATGAAAATTTTTGTTTACTATATTTTTTTTTCTTAGCAACAAATAATATAAGTGACGAGCGGTGAATTTAAATCACCGTCGTATTTTTTTCAACTTTTTTAACCATTTTTAATTCAATTTTGTAGGTTTTCTGCAGTTATGCGTAAAACGTTGTACATGTCTCGGAGGAAGATTACACCCTTCGCCTCATAAAGGCCCTCCTCCGTCGGGCCTCAATCTTTGGCTGCGGGCGTAATCTTATTCCTCTGGCCTTCTTTATGTAAATAACAATAACCCTGTCCATTGCACTTCAATAATTTTTCCTTGTACACAAAACTCGAGCCACTCTCATCCATAACCTTCTTCCAGTTTTTCGCCACCGACTCTTCGCTCCATTCACAATTCTGAATATCTGCCAAAAACTTGGATTTTGATGTAATCTCTATTATAGGTACCCTCATCTATGTATCTTTGTCTCTCCTTCGGCTCTATCTCCAGTAGTATATTTGCCAGAATCCTTTCCACCAACATTCCCTTATTCATCACTCTCTTGATCTCTTCTTAGTTCCATCCCACTCTTTCATACATTTGCTTGCGCAGGCATCCCCATTTTGTTTCCTTATTACTGCCTCTATCTTCCTTTCTTACCACTTTCAGAACTTTTTTAACTATTCTTTCATCTCCCGCACTATTCACTTCCCTTTCATATTTAGCCACTCTCATACCCGCGTTGTTTGCGACATAATTAGAATTTTATTCTTGTTGGCCGATGTACCAGGGGTGGAATTTTCTAGCTGTAGAGCCCTCTTTATAAACTGTAACTGCACTCTCTCTATGTCGTTTTCCTCTTTCACAAAATTCTCTCTTAGGTATACTCTCCATGTATCCCAGAACCTGTTAGCAGCTTCCCACGCATTTTTGCTATATACTTGACATGTGCGGCGCACGACCCATTTTGTTGGAACCTAAAGCCTAGGTATTTTTTTAAGCCTAGCTAATTTGTTCCCAGTCAAAACTCACTCGCTTCCCATTGAAAAATCCTTGATCCCTTTCTCTTCCGAAACAGCATCCACTTTGTTTTCAGCACATTTACCATTAACATACGCTTTTTAAAAAGCTTTTCCATTCGTATCAACAACTCTTTCAATTCCGCTTTCGAGCTTGCTAAGACAAATGACGTCGTCCGACGTCGTATAATATATTTTTCCATGACATGTATTCCACAATTTCCACCTTGATGACACATTCCAAATTAACCTTTCCTTATATGTCCTATAATACGCCGACGAAACCGTGTTAATACCCCATCATAATAACCTCAAAGAGATCACAGAACAACTAAAAATCCTCAGACAACCCTTACATGGTTTAATCGATGGAGACTTTCCGCTAACCCCTCCAAGTGCAAATTCCGTATCCCCAATCATAGAATATCTCCTAACTCTCCTCAATTCCACCTAGGCACCATGAAAATAATACCGATACCACATATTAAATACTTAGGATTGTATCTTGACCATATACTTACCTTCAAGACTGACGCTAGTAGGGAAAGATGATTCCTTCTAAAACCTCCTCCTCCTCAAACCTCCTCCTGTCATGCGCATGCGCGATGACCTTTGACCCCTAACCTATGCGCATGCGCGATGACCTTTGACCCCTAACCTGACCTTGACCCCTAACCTTGACCTTGACCCCTAACCTTGACCTTGACCTTGGAACTTCCGGTTTCGACTTCCGGTTTCCTGTTTCGATTTCCGGTTTCGACTTCCGGTTTCCGGTTTCAACTTCCGGTTTCGACTTCCTGTTTCCGGTCTCGACTTCCGGTTTCGACTTCCGGTTTCGACTTCCGGCCGCCATTTTCGGAACTTCCAGATGCGCGGGAAAATTCAAAAAAAAGACGCGAGGCGGGGAAATTCAAAATTAGATCCTGTTGAGACAAATGAGGTGTGAAGTTGGTTGCATACATCAACGGAGCTAAACACATGAGACTAGACACACGGAGCTAGATACATGAGACTAGATACACGGGGCTAGATACATGAGACTAGATGGATAAGGTTGTAACATAAAGAAAACTCCACGTAAAATTTATGGTTTTATTAAATTCTAATAATAATACATTTAAATTTACATCAATACATTTAAATACTTATATAAACATTTCTTGCAATATATATAGAATAGTCGCTAATATGATTTATACATACAATGGCTCATTTTAATTAAAATTTTAAACTAATTTTCGAACTATTCCCGACAATGGGGTGTATTCAACGGCAGCATCACACAAAATAAGGCAATAGGCTCGAGTATTTGGCTTGAATGCTTGCGTAGCTTCAAATTCAATTTTTAAATCAACAGCAGATGATTTAATACTCTCATTTTGTTTAGATACATCAAACACAAAAAGAACATGATCCTTGAATTGAATCATATCTAATATCGGCTCATTTCTGCGTTCATAGTAACTGCTTTGGAAAGTGGCATACATGTAATAAAGTTGTGCATAATCACCAGTATCCATATTAAGATTTAAGCTTTCATATGGATATGAATCCGAGTTTAGGTCAATTTTCATATTTCGCAGCGATGCATTATCAAATTCGGATGCGTTTTTTACATGAGCATCTCTTCGTTCCTCTTGCAGTGCAATTATAACGTATCGAGGCTTCTCCAAAGTTGTAGATGTTTTTACAGACCAGATATCTCTGTCGGTATTTTTTAAAGCAGGTAGTTCATGCAACTCCCACCTACGAAACGGTATTAATATCGGCTTATCTTCTTCGAGTGTGTCCAATACATTCAATCGAGCTTCGTCGTTGAGTTGGATATGAGGAATTCGCCAGTAAATTTGATCAATATTGAATCTTATATTTGCATCTCCTTTGTAGCAGTTCACATCAGTTCTAGCCCGTAGTAGAATTAATTCCTGCTTTACATTAATTAACATTTTTGTATAATCCTCAGCAAACCCCAATAAATATTTCAATGGAATTAGAGCATAGAACTTTCTGTTATTATCAAAGTATGTAACATTTGTAGCATTTTCAGCCCAGCCGCAAAGGTCGAGTATATGTTGATCTCGCTTGGTGTTGGAGAGTAATCCTTTCATCGTGCTTGTAATTCCTACATCTCTATTCTTATCTACTTCAACTCCATTCAATTCATAGCGAATTTCATCAAACAAAAACGCATATGCGTTTTTCACAAGTTCAAAGTTGTGTGTAGTTGCAGGTGGAATGAGTTTCGGAAAATTAACGGTTCCGCTTACATAAATATAACTTTCGCTAGGATAAGTGTAAATATCCTGGTGTTGGATCCTAATACGAATCTCATCATTGTTTCCATAATTTTGAGCTATAGGGTAATACGTGTGAAATTCACTCTTTGTAATAGTATCCTCATAGTCAACTTCGGAGAATATATCTATTTTATCCATACTGTCGCTTTAACTTAGAGATAAGATTAATCCTAGAGATAATAGTTTATTTTTTAATATAGGTGTTAACTCTTTGAGATGTAAATGTCGAGTGGTAGAATTGTCTGAACAACCGCTTTAAAAAGTTTTCCGTGAAAATTAATTCCCATCTCTCTCTCTCCCTCTCTCCCTCTCGCTCTCTCTCTCACTTAATACTCTGCAGCTCTAATCGGTTATGTGTAGCGTGGGGTCACATAGACCTCACACCCTGTTTAGCGTGGGGTCACATAGACCTCACACCCTGTTTAGCGTGGGGTCACATAGACCTCACACTCTGTTTAGCGTGGGGTCACATAGACCTCACACCCTGTTTAGCGTGGGGTCACATAGACCTCACACCCTGTTTAGCGTGGGGTCACATAGACCTCACACCCTGTTTAGCGTGGGGTCACATAGACCTCACACCCTGTTTAGCGTGGGGTCACATAGACCTCACACCCTGTTTAGCGTGGGGTCACATAGATCTCACACCCTGTTTAGCGTGGGGTCACATAGACCTCACACCCTGTTTAGCGTGGGGTCACATAGACCTCACACTCTGTTGAGCGTGGGGTCACATAGACCTCACACCCTGTTTAGCGTAGGGTCACATAGACCTCACACCCTGTTTAGTGCGGGGTCACATAGACCTCACACCCTCATTGATGCAAAGAACTCTGCACGATATAAATAGGGTTGGATAGCATTTATAATTTAGTGTTAACGCTGGTGTTTTACTATCAAGATGGGGATTGTATTTGGCGAGAAGCATGCCCGTAATAAAACCATCTATTGGACTCCACTTAGAATATCTCCTAGTTTATCACCATCATATGAGGCGCTTCCTAGACGTCAAAAGAATAAAGTTGAGAGTTTTAATGATGACTATGATAATGATAGAGAAAAATATGCACATCTTCCTGATTCAATAAACCAATCAGCTGTTTGTTCATCCAACGCTAAAGATAGTGAACATTCCCTCGAGAAAGTGGATGTTAAAAGACGGTGTGTTGGTTGTTATAAAGAAAACCGAATGATATTTGGAAGACAAAAGGCCTCAAGTAAAACTAATTGTGTAAAGTTTCGCAGTAATATGTGTGCAAGTCATTATTGCTTAAGCTGCTTCTTCCGAACGCATAACATATACAAAGCATGACCACTATTTGTATTTAAATGTATTGATGTAAATTTAAATGTATTATTATTAGAATTTAATAAAACCATAAATTTTACGTGGAGTTTTCTTTATGTTACAACCTTATCCATCTAGTCTCATGTATCTAGCCCCGTGTATCTAGTCTCATGTATCTAGCTCCGTGTGTCTAGTCTCATGTGTTTAGCTCCGTTGATGTATGCAACCAACTTCACACCTCATTTGTCTCAACAGGATCTAATTTTGAATTTCCCCGCCTCGCGTCTTTTTTTTGAATTTTCCCGCGCATCTGGAAGTTCCGAAAATGGCGGCCGGAAGTCGAAACCGGAAGTCGAAACCGGAAGTCGAGACCGGAAACAGGAAGTCGAAACCGGAAGTCGAAACCGGAAATCGAAACAGGAAACCGGAAGTCGAAACCGGAAGTTCCAAGGTCAAGGTCAAGGTTAGGGGTCAAGGTCAAGGTTAGGGGTCAAGGTCAGGTTAGGGGTCAAAGGTCATCGCGCATGCGCATAGGTTAGGGGTCAAAGGTCATCGCGCATGCGCATGACAGGAGGAGGTTTGAGGAGGAGGAGGTTTTAGAAGGAATCATCTTTCCCTACTGACGCTACACCACAAAAAAAAAAACGGAAGTGCAAGGAAGCAAATTTTCCGATGTTTGTCGTCTGGTAATAGCGGAATCTCGATACAAAATGCCACGAAAATATATAAAGCTGTATGCAGACCTATCCTAGACTGTCGATATATACTAATGACTAACGCAGGAAAAACGACAATCGACATACTCAAAATAGCTGAAATTACATCGTTATGTATAATAACGAAAGTTAGGCATCCTAATAACATCTTCCATAACCCACCCAGCGATCCTTTATATACCCTGACCAAAATTCCAAAATTATCAAATTTGCCCGTCTCCAGAAGCAACTAGAAGTCATGTTTACCATCAAAAAACGCAAGTGGGAATATTTTAGAAACGTTATGAGCGGGGAAAAGTACCGTATATTGCAGAATATCATGCAAGGCAAAATCCAAGATAGAAGAGGTTCAGGAAGAAGACGCACATCCTGGCTGAAAAAACCTGAGAGAGTGGTATGGTGACAGTATTAGCCTGTATCGTGTCGCTGCTGATAAAATAAAAATCATTATGATGATCGCAGACGTCCTCGGATGACATGGTACTTAAAGAAGAAGAAGAAAATTCCAAATATCTAAGAGACGTAAACATCTATTAACCAAATTTAAAGACAGAGATTCATCAGACAGTCATCGACTTACCTCGTATAAAACGCGACCCAAGACACCACACTGGCAGACATACTTCCAAGACTGTATACAAAACACTATACGACTACTATAACGAATATGACGACTAATCATCCCATATCACCCCATTTTTTATTCAAATTATGTAAGAGATAACCGGATTGTACTCCCTCGCAGAAAGACCTTGTGGTAGATAGCCATTTCTAATTGTTGGTGAAAATAATTTTCTTTGAAATATTTTTATATCCATTTCATGTTGACGTGAACAGTGTTCCTGAAAATTTGCAAATGCGAATTTTATGAGCAGTTCATTTTGAAAGTGACCTAAGTCCATTAAAAAATAAACTTGAAATTATCCATTTCATTTTATCCTTCGACATTGAGGAATATTATGTCAAATACATTTAAAATACTAGTGATTTTAAATATATTTGCTGATAATTTTCTTCCACATGAAAAGAAAACGTTGATATATATATATATATATATATATATATATATATATATATATATATATATATATATATATATATATGAAAGTGGTTAGTTCTTTTATTACAAATGGTCACTTTCCTAAAAACGGTTCAATTATATTGAATCATTCTACAACAATAAAGTTTGATTCATTTTTTATTAGTATTACATTTTTTAAAAGCATGTTTACCTAAACTGGGGCCCGCTGTAACTATACACTAACCCGCTGGAAGCGAGAAATATACATTTATTTTCCCAGGAAAATAGAATCCAAATAAAATAGAATCGTATAGAAATAAAAAAAAAATCAATTCAAATTGTATAGAGTATACAAAAACTGAAAAAAATCTAGTAATTATCATAAAAATATTTCAATTATTTGTTATGGTTATTTAAAAAAGAACTTTTAAAAAATGCAAGGGAGTTAAGCGAAGAGATGCTCAATGATGATCTTCTCTTTGTACAACAATTTGATGAAGGGGAGAAAACTCGTTCGCTTTCAATGGATGTGGGCTGTATAGTCATCACAGCACCAACAACTTCTGCAGATTGCTTGCAAAGTTCCCTGTACTCCTGCACTACCTACTTTCCTTGTACAAAGTTCCCTGTACTGAAATATTTGAAACTCTTTTTGAAGACTTGTTGTAGGATTTCGTGATGTATTTATTTCTACCTTTTTAAGTGAAGCACTTATAGCTTCTGACAATTTATCTTTTATAGTAGTAACTTCCAAAATATCTTCAGGCGAAGTATCATCTGTATCAACTGCCACTCTAATTTCCTCGAATTCGACGAATCCGACCTCTTTATCAAATAATCTAATATATAAATTGTTAGCGTAACGAATGATCGCAGACTTTGATGAGGAAGGAAAATCTTCTGTTGTGGCCGATTACAAATCAAGTGTTTGCAAGAATTTCGATAATGATGCGAGATTTTGATTTCTTTGTTTTTTTTTAACGCAAAATGGTCTTTTCGTTATGTTATCTTCATTATTCCGTAAAGTCTCAAACAATCATTCATAAACTAACCAGCAACTTGGTAATCAATTTTTTCAATGTTTATATAATGAGTATGTTGTAAATGTCTTATTAGTTACTACCTATAGTACCTATAATATCTATATTTATGATGTATGTGTAAACTGGGGAAAGAAAACTTTATAAAATAGGATTATCACAGATTTTCATATAATATAGTAGTATTATTTATAGTTGATTCTCACACGTGGAAATAAAATTCATTGCTAACTAGTCTACACAAATGCGATCTACACAAGTAATGTGAGTACAGTAATGCAAAGTCGGGGATTCCACTTATGAGTGTTGCTGGATGCATATAATAATATATAAAGGATTAACATTTAAATGCGTAAAGTAATCAAACTAAATAGGTTCATTAACAATTATAGCAAAGTGTTTATAAAATATTGCCATTGATTTTTTAATATTTTGTAAATTTTGGCATATTTCCGGGAATCGAGATCCGAAGAATTATAAAAAGAAAATCGGGAATTCTCTTGCGGGAACCACCCTCTAGTTGTAACGTTACGCGTCCCCAATTCACAAGCCAGTTTGAGCTCGTGAAACCATTTGACCAAGCCTGGTCTCAAACCATTGATATTTAAGATCTTTATTTTCATACAATTACATAACTTATTATATTAAAATATCCTATAATTTTGATACATTGATGTCTAGGCAAACTCTTGTAATGGGTGACAAATCGTAGTCTTTGATACCCCCACTATACGATTTCAAATCCATTTACCATTATAAGCAGCAACAAAATATGTTTCACTCAACACAATAGTTTTCCATATTATATTTTCTCCTCTCTCGTTATTTATTTGTCTTTTATTCTCCGATATTACTCCATAAATTGTACTACTCCTTCTTCCCATCCCATTTAATGGATTTTCCTCCCTTACATTTTCTGTTCGTTATATTGTATCCATCCTGAAACTTATATTGATCCCTTATTATTTCGGTTTTTTCTTCTCTTTTGTGAGCCAGTATTTATTTTTCCAATTTCGTCCCGAAAGTTAGATCTAAAACATTTTATCTCCGTTTAATGCTATCAGATAAGTTGATTTGCATCGTTTACCAATACGGCGAAGCATCCTTACAAAAATCTTCTTATAGGATTTCAGGACAAATTGGAATGAAAATACTAAAGCCGATATAAAATAGAAAAGGTCCGACAAATTAAAATAGGTAGGTACTAGGTAGTCATTGTAGAACAGTGTTTAAATTACTATTAAAATAGTTTTATTCATTAGTTTTGAATATATTTGTTATCTCGTCTAATGAATGTAACATTTCCATTTATTATTAATTAAAATGTATTTATTGAATGTTATCTCCCTTCGGTGTAGAATTATAATTGTTAATTAAACATGAAATTCGGTGAATGTAATTGTGATTTGTAAATTGTGTGGACGCTATTTGGTCGCACGTTTGTGACCAAATTGAATATTTTTTAATTATAAAATGACGTAATTATAATATGTGGTAAATGTAAAATCTGTAATTAAACAAATAATTAAGCAGGGTACTTAGGTAAGTATTAAATATTAGGGTAGAATTTTTCGAATTACTATCCCCTAAATTAGTTATCCAGTTTTAGTAAGATTATTACTGTATTAATGTAAATTTTAGTTTTTGCTAATCCATATAAAACCCTTAATGTTTGATGATGTTAGAAACTTTGATAAAGTCAATATTCTGCACACAATATTCTGAATGTTTGTACTTTTCGGGAAAGCATTTATTCGTATTGACATATTGACTTTTCTATCGCGACAAAGCATCACAATGTAGAGTTTGCTAAATACAAAACGGATAGAACTTTTCTTGCACTAAACAGTTCAAACAATAGTGATAAACAAAACTAACATTGTTATTTTTGTTTCATCTTTTTTGACTTAAAATGCAAAACCAAATATATTATGTTACTACTATATTGTTTCTGTATTATTATAAATTTAAATATTTTGTTTCTTTTCAATCATTGATGCAAAACAATAAAACTTAAATATCAATAAACAATGAACAAGTTTTTTTGAAAACGACTGCCCAATTGTTTTCGGTCTTTATTAGTCTAGTCTTTATCCCCAATGGATTAGGCGGTATATGAAATATTAATTTTATTGTCCTATGTATAATTAAAATTTAAACTCCTTAATAAAACTTGTACAATTCACCACACGTGTATATATCTAAGAAACATGTGTAGAATATCTTTTATTTAATTAAATGTATGGAAACAAAGAACAGACGTAAAGATCTGGGGAATAATTAGTGGAATGCATTTAAGAGGCGGAGAGGGTTTTCGGGGGTGGTTTTAAATACGCGACACCTAAGGGAACGGCGATCATCCATCATGCGTTAGTCTAATTAAAACAAGAAGGCGAAGGCGAGGAGGAAGAGTGAAACACCGGCATGGACCTAATGGTCGGTCACAGGCGCGGCAACAGTTTGTTGTTGTTCGGTTGCGTAACCGAGTTTTGGAATAATTGATGCTCACTTTAACGGACCAGATAATGGACGGGGTAAACTTTAAACCGGCGGTTGTATTACCGGAGGGATAAGGGAGAGACTCCCTATAAACCGAACCGATGTGCTAAACATTTGTTTTATTAATCTATATTACATAGATGGAGGTTCTAGTCACTAATTTTATCAACTTAAGGGATATAATTTAGAGTGTTTACTTAAACTTCAATTGAAAATGATATGGTTTAATGAGTATATGTTTTACTCTGACATTATTAAGCATGTTAATATTAATTTTAATACAAGTTACGGCTTTGATACATTTATTATTATTATTATTATTTATTAACCTACTGGCATACAGAAACCACATAAAAAAATATAAATTTAAAAAATAAAAATACAAAATTATCTGTAACTGACACAAAATAAACTCCAATTTCCTTTATAATACACCTTCTCTGTTACCAGTTTGCTCTTTCCATCTTTTTATCCGTCTTAGCAGTTTCAGACCCTTTATCCCTCAGACCCGCTATCATTCATACATTCCTCCCATTTCTTTCCTTCCCGCATCTCTCCCTCATTCCATTCAGCCCCTGTACACTCTTCCATCCAATGTTCCCAAGTATCCTCTGATGTTCCACAAAGACTACACTTTCTATGCTCCTCACTCATTCAGTATCTTCTTCCACGCTCCTCACATCCACACCTATACCTTGCTAACATGACTTGTGCATCGTCTTCTTGATTTACACTTAAATAGGTTGGTAACCGCCCATGTACCTGTATCTTTATTTACCCTTTATGAAAATTACTACTTTCTATTTTGCTTTGCCGCTCCTGTAGGTCCACTTTTTGCAAACGTTTTACCAACCTTTCGGCTCACAGTGCCCTTTCCTGCTTTAGCGTTTCGAGCCCCTTACCAGATATACCACCTCTTTCATACAATTTCCTCTTATTCTTACTCCAGTCACTCCCTTTCATACCGCCTCCTCCTACTCCATTTACCATTTTAAAAACCTCTTTTATTAACCTCTCATCTCCCATTTAACTCACCTTATATTCAAACCTTATGACCTTTCTTGCTACCAAGACTGCCACCTTGCACGCATTCAGCTCCTGGAGCACGATGTAACCAGGTGTCGACCTATCAAGCTTCAGGATTTTTTTGAAAAACTTTAACTGGACTCTCTCTATCCTGTCCTCCTCTCTCGTCCCCCAGACTTCTGAGCCATACAATAAAATGCTTCTCGCACACACCTTCCACACCGTCTCAGCCGCCCTGAAGTTTCCTTCGAATTTATTCCTCCATTCATTCCAGACTCGCCCAGCTGCCACCCACGCTTTCTTCGCTACATACTCCACATGCTCTCTATTGCTACCTCCATTTCCAAATACATACCCCAGATACTTAAACCGTTGCACCTCCTCGATTTCCCTCCCGTTCCATTCAAACCGCTCTTTCTTGAACTTCCCACCTCTTTTGAACCGCATCCATTTAGTTTTTTTTCACATTCACACTCAAATGTCTCCTTTAAAAAAACCCTCTCACCCTTTCAATCACCTCTCTCGATTCCCCAGCTGTCTTGGCAAGTAATTATTATTAATATATTACAAAAAACCAAAGAACACATTAATTGAAAGATGAAATTGAATAAATAAAACACGTACTAGGAGAACACATTTTGACAAAAAAAGAACAGTTAAGGAAACAAATGTAGACGGATAAGAATACAAACATTAGAAATAAGACAAACATACTCCTTAATTTTAACTAATTTTTAATAAAGGTTAAGCTGGTGGTTGGTGAAGTAATTGTTGCAAAACACATTGATACAAATTTGAACATAAAGAAAGATATTAAGTGGGCGATATGGCTGAACAGGTTTACGACCACTGCTCTGTAAAATTCTATTCGAAGCATAGAATATAAACATTTAAGTATATATTTTTATTTCTGTGTATAGTATAAAATGACTAGATAAATCGGAGATAAAAAAAACACAGTTAAATTCCTGAAACTTGATGAAATATTATCTAAAAGCGGCGGAAATAACTTAATCATGTTTTATTAATATTGTTTTATTTAATTAGCAGATGGAAGCGAGCGTGTGACAGCGTCGACTTAATTTTTGGGTCAAATCTGAAATATTAGCTACTTCGTCCGTAAAATACGGAAGTCACGATACATCCACGTCGTCAAATAAGCGCTGGAAACTGTACAGATACATAAAGAATATGTTTTCTGCTGTGTTTACTTTATTACAAGGATTCAATGGCACTTTAAACAATAAGAACAATATTCATTTAAACAATCTTAAATTTCACATACGCTTTTATCAAGTTTCTGGCACAAAATATTACTATGTTACAATTTTACAAATCGTACAATAGAGAAGAATTTTATTTTTATTATTAATACAAAATTAGGCATTTAGAATTGATGGGAATAACGGAAGAGGAGATCAACGAGAGAAGCACAGTAAGAGAGAAGATAAGAACCTACGGCGATTTCCCGGCAAGAGAGACAAAGATGGGCGGCACGAAATTGGACCCTGAAAGAAAGAAAAGACAAAGCGAAATGATGAAAAAGTACTAGGATAAAAGGAAGAAAGAAACTGGAATGAAGAAATAATATATTAATAAACATTGTGAACATACTGTTGTTGTTGTTAAGCGTGGTCCAAAGTGGCCAAATATAGAGGGAAAAAAAACAAAATTAGGCAGACAAAACAAACAAGACACAAGATTCTAACGACAAGACTAAATTATACATCTAAACAGAAAAGATTAGACTATAGGTTCACATACTTGACTAGCTTGAAATGCGCTACATAATTTGAGGTTATTTTATATATTCCCTTAACACTAAACCTACCAAGCGCAGTCAAATGACCGCTTTTGAAATTTCGTATAAAATTTTTTAACGTTAACGTTACTATATCACCATGTAACTTATTGACTTTTCTTATAATATACATACTACCCATTTTTCAATATTTACAACCTTTTTTTTTGTTGACATTACGAAAAAAAAATATAGCATGTCTAGTCTACCACGAACTGTCATTTGACCGTTTAAAAAATTCTTGTTATTTACGACTATATTCTTTGGAAAACGCACTCCTGAAATTGTTTTTCGAGTTTACAATGTAATTGTACCGACACAGTGCCGACAAAAGCGCGATAAGAACAAATGAGAGTTCTGTACGACAGTACGGTCCGAACAGAGAGCATCAAGTTTGCACAGTGTATCAATAAAAATTATTAGGTGGTATAAGTGATAGTTTCGACAAAGTCAACAGAGCTAACAATATTTTATGGTATCATTTACATTTGTTTTTATTTTTTAATTTTTGGCCTCAATGTATTAGCTTCATTTCATTTATATTTTTACATTTTAGGTTCATTTATCATTTGTATATTCTTCCCCAAAAATGTCAAGACGCTCGAGGAATATCAATTTATTAGAGAAAATAAATAATATCGACGAGGTTTGTTCGAAGGATGATCATGAAGTTTCCGATATCGATAATGATACAGCAGAAAATAATTGTGACTTATTTTATAGCGATAATGACAAAGAGAATATTTCAAATATATGAAGAGGACAAAAAAGAAAGAGATTTATAGTTAGTTCCGAAAGTGAAAATGAGGAAGAGATTGAAACTGCTATGAACGGAACTGTTTGGCAAAAAATGAAAGAAGGGTCTAATCTTGGAAGAGCACCGGTTTATAAAATTTTCAAGGAAATATCAGGACCGACAGGATACTCTAAACGAAATATTATAAAGGGCAGAGTTGAGTCAGCATTTTCCTTGATTATATTATTGATCATGACATGATTGAACGTGTGTGAAAATATATGGAATTAGAGGCATTTCAGAAAACAGTCAAAATTGTTATAAACCAGGTGCATATCTTACTATAGATGAACAGTTGTTTCCTACAAAAGCACGTTGTAGATTTACTTAATACATGCCCAACAAACCGGATAAATTTGGCATAAAATTCTGGTTAGCTTCTGATGTAAGTAGTAAGTATATAGTAAACGGCATTCCATATTTGGGAAAAGCTGAAGAGAGAGAATCAACAGTTTCACTTGGGGAGTTTGTAAGTCTGAAATAAGCAGAACCATATACGGGCCATGGGAGAAATATAACAGCTGAAATTTTTTTTACATTCGCGTCATTAGCTAGTAAATTTCTAGCAAAAAAAAACACGCTTGTTGGAACTATCCGTAGAAATAAAAGCTACCAAAATTAGCGAGACAGGCAAAGGATAGTATGACACGCTTCTCAGGAATATTATACAAATCAAATGATTTTATTCTTTCAATTTATAAAGCTAAACTCAATAAAAAAGTATTGATACTTAGTTCAATGCGTTCATCGGTTGATATTGAAAAAAGTGACACTCGTATACCAGAGACAATTAAATTTTACAATAGCGCAAAATTCGGTGTAGATGTAACCAATCAAATGGCCAGAAAATATAGCGTAAAATCTAAATCTCAAAGATGGCCTTTACAGGTATTTTTCAATATATTTAGTTTATATTAGTTTAGTTATATATATAAATACTTGGATTTTATCTAAGGAAACGACGGGTGAAGAAATATCGAGCCAAGAATTTTTATTTCAATTGGCAGAAGAGCTTGGGACCGAATATCAGAAGGAGAGACAGCTAAGCAAAGAACGTTCATCAAAAACAATAATAAACACTGCTACAGATTCTTCTGTACGGAAATCTTGTCAAATAAGATATTGTAAAGTCAATAAGACTAACAAAATTTGTGTGAAATGTAAAAAATACGTATGTGGAAAATGCTGTAATTTATAAAAAATGTGCTGAAAATGCATAATAAGGTAAATAAAACTTTCTAAAAAGAAAAGCGAGGAGTGGGTTTTTGTTGTAGCACCAGAAAAATGTCTTGTTTACTATATATTGGCTAAAATCTCTTTCTATATTAAGATACATGCTTTATTTTAAAGCGGTCATTTGACCGTTCATGGTAGGATTAAGTATATATGAAATGTCAGTAGGTTTAGTGTTAACAAACTAAGAAACAAACAAATCATCAATGGTTAAGAAACAAACAAATCACAAATGGTTAATTGATATAATTCTCTGTTTCATTTTATCAAATTCGACATTGTCTGGTACATTAATAAGGTTAGTTATACTCGATATGGCCTAACAAAGCTTTCTAAAAAATATTTTAAATGTAAATAATTTATCCTGGATGAGTGGAAGTGTAACTTATTCGAAAATAAAAATACAAATTTCAAGCGAATTAAAAAATTAAGTCTGAAAAAAAATGTAACACAAACAGTGCATTTTCTTTGCAAATGTCACAATACCAGTATTAATTTTTTGCAGATTTTTTTGATAACTTGTTAACTGTACGTTTTGAATATTTTGGAGATTATTTTTGGGTTTTACTTTTGGTTGATACACCTCTGGTTCTAGCTTGATTTAAGAATAATGGTTTCTTCAATACAACTGCTCCACTATTAATAGCTTTCTGTCCATTAGTAACCTTAGGAGTGTTTTTGATCGGACAAGGGAGTAAGTTAATGTGATTGTATTAGCATCTAACTACTGATCTGCAGATGAACCTTCTGCACCTTAATTAATAAAGGCGGAACAGGATCTTTTTTTTCGTGGACAAGAACTCTAGGGTGTTTGAGTGTTGATTCGATGTTGCCTGAGATTCTGGAACTGGTAAGTTCTATACTGTACTCGGATTAAAGACATCTTCAGGAATTGCATTTGAATTGTAACCCTGTAGCTTTAAATCCTGATTTGATGTTTGATGGTGCCATAGTTAGCCCAATCCCAAACTGGCGTTAAGACTTTTTCAAGGCAAGGCTTATTTGGCTAATGATCTGTCGCCATATATTCCGCATTATATGGCGATATATACTTGTTGTATTCGATGGAAGGCAGTATAAGACAATATTGTACTGATCAGCAGTCTCAACAATTTCATAGTCCAAGTGGCTATTTGCTCCATCCAAAATGAGTACGCTACGACCTGAAGGTTAGTAGCATCCAAAATGCTGCAACCAATCATGAAAATAAACCCAACTTGTGAAAAACGAGAAATAAATTACATAGGTATGGCCTAGGTAGGTCATATTGATTCCTTCCTACACGAGAACATATTTCTTTATAAAATCAATAGACGTCCAGTAGAAAAATAAAAAGTGGTTATGCCATTGGAAAGCAGAGTAAATATGTTATGCATAGGCACAATATCAACTTCCTTACTTGCTCTATGTAATTATTAAAATCAGATACTTACTCTTACAAAATTAGATACGGAAAGTGTGAACAAACACCCGCTTGAAAAATAATCGCTCAGTCCACAGTCGTGCACTAACACTGATATAGGAATATATTAAATCAGTTAAAAAATTTTGTATACGTGGTATTAACACCATTTTGATTATCCATCATGCACTAACCGGGCTCTGCGATTAGGCCATATTGAGTTGTAGGCCATATCGGGTATACTCAGTGGCGTGCTGGGAAAATGTTAACAATGGGCTCGCTGCCGATGACCGCCACCTGGGGGAGGGGAGCGATTTTTTTTACCCTTTAGCCCCTTAAACGCGTTACACTTAAGCATATCATCGATTTTAGCTTCATAGTAACCAGCAAATAAATTTCTTAAAATAATTAATAGCGTTAATAGATCGAACAATTAAAGAATTTGCTTTAACAATATTAATGTTACGACTTTGTGAAGCTTTTGAAAAGTAAGCGAATACCTGTAAAACGTCGATCATTAAAGCTAAATGCTTAAAAAATTCCAAATTGATAATTATCCAGTTCTGTTATTAGATTCAAAATGTTTGCATAAAGCGTGATAATTTTTCCATACCGCCAATGAAGTGCATAAGCTTCAAGCCCATCTAGGTGCGAAAACGCGACTGATTATTATAATTTCCATGTCTATTTCTGCTGCACATGTTTTAAAATCTCGCTGACATTTAACGCAGTCGGTGGGCTAAGCAATGCCAAATTATAATATTTAGAAATTGCTGAACAAGCCTAGTTGAAACTCCAGTTTTCTTACCCAATATTACACTAGCCCAATCAGAGCAAAATGCAATAAGATTTTCTTTCAAAAATTTATCACAAATACCGTGCTTATTTAAAGTTTTAAGCAAAACAGTTAGTACATATTTATCAGTTGCATTTTCTAGTATAATGAGATCAACAAATGTCATGCAAGTTCGGAAAGTTCAAATCGTAGATCTTCTTCTTCTTGTGCGTGTTCCTCAGTGGACGTTGGCGATTAATATGGCCCATCTGACTTTATTTGCTGCATCCCGAAATAAATCTATAGTTGCCATTCCTGTCCATTGTCTTTGATTTCGCAGCCACGATATTCGTCTTCCAGGACCTCTTTTGCCTTTAAGCTTGCCCTGAATAATTAGCTGAAGTAGGCTATTATTCTGGTTTTGCATAACATGTCCGAATTATGAAAGTTTGCGTTCTTTAGTTACGTTTAAGACTTCTTTTTGTTTTCTTGTACGCTGTTGGACGGCTTTGCTGGTTACGTGGTAAATCAATGATATTCTAAGCACGCGACTGTAGCACCATATATCAGAGTCAGAGTCCAAGCTTCCACCCCACATGTTAGCATTGAGAACTCTGACTCAGAGGTGCAAGCCTATATTTAAATTGCGCAACACGCTTCTCATGCGATTAAAAGCTCTCTTCTCTTCTCAATTCGGATCTTAATTTCATTTATTTGTTCCATTTGTTGTTAAAGAATGTGCCCAGGTAGTTTATCGATGTAACCGTCCATCAATATCTTGTTTGCTTCTTATCATAACTTTTGTTTTATTTGTGTTTAGGTGCATGTTGTACGTTTCGCAAACTTCTGTTACTCTGTCCATTAGCCTCTGGAGACCCTCAACTGTGTCTGCGATTAGGACTGTGTCGTCATCGTACTTTAGATTATTAATAAGTATGCCGTTTAGTAAAATGCCGTCATCTGTGTTCTCCAAAGCCTCTCTAAACAGTCTCTCCGAAAACATTAAAGAGCAGAGGAGAGTGCACACATCCCTGTCGAACACCTTGGCGTACTTCAAACTCTTTAGAGAGCGCCTTCTCCACCCGAACACGAGCCTTTTGTTTCCAGTAAAGGTTAGATATAATGCGGATATCCCTGTCATCCAGGCCTGACTGTCTGAGCGTTTCCTGAGCTAAAATAAATCGTAGATACAAAACTAAAACACTTTTTTACTTTTATTTTGCCAATGTCGATGATTCGTCAATTATAAATTCTTTTCTTATTTCGAATGCCACGTGGACGTTGTTATTAAGATCATTTCTTTCTATTTAGATTAAATGAGTAGCCATCTGTTTAAGTGATAGTAGTAATAACATACAAATGTCTGTTGTATAATTCAAGATCCTGCGTGGTATTAGCAATGGAAGTAAAATTAAGTACATGTAATGTGTCCGCTCCAGCACAGAACTGGGTAAACCTTACCATTTTAGTGTGGGTGTCTGTTTCTCAAATAAAAATGTAATAACTTCGTATGTAACTGGCGAAAAAACTACTAAAGATCAGCTTCTCCTGCTTAGCTTCTCCAAATTCTGTTCGAAAAATTGGAGTCTTGGAAACTGTCTTTTCTTGCTAGTTTTACTAGATTCTTCGTATCTAGTAAAACTAGCAAGAAAAGACAGTTGAAACTATTCTCTATATATAAGACTAATAGATAAAAACTAGACAGGCAAGTTCTGTCAAGGACAACTGTGAGGACAAGATTGGCTAAAATAAAGAATTAGAAACATCAGACGACTAGTTAAACAAAACTTTAGAAGCATAGATAGATAATATTACTAAAAAAGTAGAGGCAAATTAACTTGATAAACCAAACTAGACCGAAATGAATCTATAGACTACACTAGATTTGTTTGATTAGATATTTCTGGATAAATAAGATTAGAATATTCTTGGTATTGACTATTTTAAATATATGCTAATTAATTAGTTTCTGTCTAATTTGGAGAATGGTGTGTATAACCATTACTCTGTTTTATAAACTGAAATAATAAGAAATTGGCTCACCCAAGAAAAATGATCCATAAAACTAAAATTCCTAAAAAGCAATTTGAAGCAAACAAACCTTGCAAGCGAAGAATGTTTATGTTAATTAAGAGAAGAAAAAACTATATGGTCGACAGTTGAAGTTAATCGAAAAAATATATTTAGATTATGAGTAAAATAAATTTATGTTACGGTCGTTTTATATGTTTTCGACATAATGTAAGTGATAAACACTTGAGGTCTTTATATTAATGTGGCAAAAGACTGCACGTGTTTAAATTATAAATATGGTATGAAAGTGCAATTTTCTTATAATGTCCCTCCATTTAGATCTAATCTAAATCTTTTGTAAAAAGGATTTTGTATAATGTTAACATAGAACAAAGAGAAAGTTTATAATTTTTGTAACATTATTTTAATTGCTTTTGTGCGGCTATTATTAACGAACAGAATGATAAAACTTATTTGCATATTTTTATTTCTAACCGTTATGCTAAAGTTACATTTTGTCGGTTTGGAAACGCAAATGCGATTACATTCTTAATAGATGTGCTCAATAGCAAAGCCGCTGTGATTTGCAATATGTCCAAATTAAAAAGACCGAGCGAATATTGTATGCATATTTATGACGAGTAACTGAGTTTAAATCGCGACGATATTTAAATTCGGTATTTCGATTTCATTTTACTTTTTTATTTTGTGGAAATCGTGCAATAATTTTGCTGCAGTTCGAACCCATGAATATATGAATAAATAGAAATGTCATATGTCCATGTTTTACATTAGGATTGTATTAATCAAATGAATTCGTTTCACACTGGATATTTATTTAAGGTGATGGTATATTAGATAAATAAAACAAAACGAGAATCATTGAGAGTAGACACAACAAGACAAAAGATAAGATTCTAAGTAGACAAAAGAAGGCTTGTCTGAGACCTATCAATAAAAAACTTCTAATTGTAAGATTTGTCAGATAAGACTGGTAGGCAAACCTGAACGGAATATATTTGATAGATAAGACTAAAGAGATCCAAAACAAGACACACTAAATGAGACTCGTTAGTTTTTTCCAAACGTAAGTGATAAAGCAAAACCAGAATTATGAAGACTCTGCACAACATAAGAGAAGAACTAGACATAGTTCCCATAAACTAAATTTTCATTCTAAAACCTCGTACAATGTTTATTACTCCAACGATGTCATACAACGTGATTTTATCGTAAATACTTTGCAGTTCTGAATTTTGTACAAAAAACGTATACTTGTCTGCATAGTAGTATATCTTTTTGTTATTAGAATCTAAAAAGTAAGTAAGAGATCCTTCACAATATGATAACGAATGTAATAGCATATCCAACGCTCGATATGAAGGTGCCCAAAAGACTATCATTCCAACTAACCCGCAAAACTCTTACTTTTCCTAACGGTCCGTCCACCATCCCAATCACCACAATGATTTAAAATAAACGACATACTTTATCTAACGATCTCTTTTGTTTTAAACGCAGCTTAAAAGTAAATAAAAAAAAAATACGAAGTCGTTTGATACACTATAAAGTATATGAAATGATAGTGAGTAGTAACTGAAGCTATCTATCTATATCTTTGTCAAGTATGGAAATAGTCCTTTCGAAGGACTAAGTGTGTGGACGGATGCGCATAATGAAACCCACGGTGATACAGTTCTGGAATTTCAAAGATTTATTTAACTTAATTATCATATATTATTAACTTGATTACTTAATCAGCGATCGCCTAATATATATTAAACTCAGTGCGACACAAACTCCGCTCTATATAATACAGGCCTATGCGCCCACCTTCACCGCATCTGATGATGTTATTGAAAATTTCTACGCACAGCTAGGGAACCTGTATTTCCAAGATTCCAAAAAAATAACTCGTCACTATTCTAGGTGACTTTAATGCTAAAGTTGGTGACACTAAAATGGACTCAGGATTGCGTAACATAGTTGGGCAGTCTGGACTAGGTGTCAGAAACGACAGAGGTGACTTATACAATTCGCTGCGTAGAATGTGTTGACCATTATGAACACTGTCTTTAAACATCACCCAAGGAGACTCTGGACTTGGATATCACCTAACGGCCTACACAAAGACCAAATTGACTACATAATGATCCGAGAAAGATGGAGAAGTTCGATTTGCAATGCTCACACTCTACCAGGAGCAGACTGTGTCACGGGTCATCAACTCCTGATTTGTAGTCTAAAGTTAAAGTTAAGCAATTTAATCAACAATACCACTTCAAAGCGATTACAAATTCAAGACAAGGAGTCGTTTCAGAAAATACTACAGGAAAAGAACAACAAAGGTCCTCTAACTCAAATGAATCGCCTGAAGTTCTGTGGCAAAAAGCTAAGACGCTAATAGTAGACTCTGTGGACCAGTCACAACCAAAATCGTCCAAAGTCAAAAAACAACACTGGTTATCAAATGGGACTTGGGAATTAGTTGAAGAACGTAGAATATTAAAAGCCGAAGGCAGAAGCATTCAAGAACTAAACAATTGCGGAGCCAAAATTCAAACAGCTTGCCGAAGAGACCGTAATCTAGCTCTAAAATCTATCTGTACGGAAGTGGAACAACATAGTGAAAAGTATGAGACTAGGGATTTGTATATGAAGATAAAGACTATAACCAGACAGTTTAAACCAAAGACCTGGGCTATTGAAAACAACGCAGGTATTGTGGTGACGGAGATTAAGGAGATTGCAGATGTTTGGCGACATTACTGCCGTTCATTATTTTCTAGCAGAAGTTCTGCTCTCAGTGTACTTAATCCTACTACCTTAGACGCAGAAAATAGGGAACCTCCCATTTTAAAAGATGAGGTAAGAGCCGCTATAAATCATCTCAAAAAACGATAAAGCAGTGGGCACTGACGAGATACCCATAAAAGTAATCAAAGCTGTGGGAGACTTCGGAGTAGATATAATGCACTGCATCTGCTCTTAGATCTGGGAGTCTAGAAAATGGCTGAAGGAATGGGCCGAAGTCACTATTTATACCTCTCCATAAAAAGGGATCAACCAAAAACTGCAATAACGATCGTCTTATTTCCATGAAATCACATAAAAGCAAAATTCTTCTGCATACATTGAATACCAGACTTCAAAGTTACTTGAACAGCGAAATTGCACCAGAACAGGTAGGTTTTGTGAAAGGTCGATGAACTCGGGAGCAAATACTCAGCTTGACCCAAAAAGGCCCGAGAGTTTAATAAAAAGCTGTACATCTGTTTTATCGACTTTAGAAAAGCATTCGACACCGTTGTCTGGTCCAAATTATGGGAAGTACTGCTGGAGATGGGCGTTCCGCGCCATTTAGTACATCTGATCGAGAGGCTCTAAAAGGACGGCACAATATGTTTGCGTTTGGAAGGAGTAGAATCTGATTCCTTTTTTTTTGTGTGGAGGTCGTTTGGCTGCAAAGCCTTTCTACACTGCGACCGGCTTGATCTATTGTGCTTGACCCTACTACAATTACTCTCCCAGGAATTTAACTTCGTGAACGAAGTCTAAGATATTCAGTCTTGCGACCCCGAAGTGGGCAAGCCATATGTGTGCTAGCGCTACACATGTGCACATTATGTGTTCAGCGGTTTCTTCATCTAATTCACATAATCTACAGGCAACTTCCTCTGCCTTTCACATTTTGTGTAGGTGATATCCCACCGGACAATGTCCTGTGAGTATGCCTACCAAAGTTCTGATTTCTATTCTAGAGAAGCTTAGCATCTGCTGCGTTATTGGGGCAGAATAGTTTATGAGCATTTTAGCTTGCCGCTGCCCTGGCGTGTTCTTCCAGTGGGTTTGATTTTGCTCTTCTTCCCATTTCTTAGCTCCTTGCCTTAAGTGGGCCTTTGTAAGCCCACAAGTTTGCTCCGGACCCGAGAAGGGAGCCTCGGCCCCGGTTTTGGCGAGTGCGTCGGCCATTTCATTCCCATATATGCCCTGGTGACCCGGTGACTACATTAGCGTGAGTCTGTTACCATTCACCAGCTTTAGGGTTTGTTTACAGTTCCAGGTTACTTTGGAATTAAAGTTGTGTGCTTTTAAATTCCTTAGAGCTACCTGGCTGTCCGTTATGCAAATGTAGATTTGCACACCTTTAAGACGTTTCTTTAGGCATATTTGCGCGCATCTTTCAATGGCTATAATTTCAGCCTGTAGTACCGTGGGAGCCTGACCCAATGCCGTGGACTCCCTGTGACTCCGGCTGTATATGCCAATTCCTGTACCCTTAGCAGTTTTTGATGCGTCGGTGTACCACAAGGACGCTTTGTCTTTCAGGTTTTCGATTCTTTGAACACTGCTTTGGCGGTCATTGATGACCACTTCAACGGCTGTGTCAAAGTCGTATTCTGTAGACATTGCGTCCCATGGCTGCTTCATCAATTTATCTCTGAATTGTTCCCTTATTTTAATGTGTCTCTGAAAAGGCGATGTACACCTTAGTCTCAGAGCACTGAGAAGACCTTCTTTTTCTACCTATTTGTGCAGTGGAAGAAAGTTCAATAGAACTTCCATTGCTGTGGTTGGAGTAAATTGCATCACTCCTGTTATAAACAAGCACGCAAGCCGTTGAAGCTTTTGTAGCATGTTTTGGGTTTATTTCCTTTGTGTTGTACCATCATACGAGTGAACCGTAGGTGATAATCGGTCTTACCACTGCTTACCACTGTCTGCATTGCCAACCGCCTTATACCCGTTCCTTGTTAGCACATCTAGGAGATCATCAACGACCAGGCACCACAGCAGAGACGATAACACCCCCCCCCCCTTGTGGGCACCCTCTTTCTGTGGTTACCGTCCTTGTTGATTCCTCCAGTGCTGCGGTAATTTTACGGTCGGTCAGCATGTTTTGAATCCACTCAATGATAGGGTCTTCGATCCCTTTATTGGTGGCTGCATTCTTTATTGATAAACGGGTTGTGTTGTCAAACGCTCCCTCTATATCTATAAAGATACCTACTGCAATTTCTTTGCAGTCCAATGCTGCCTCCAATGTGTTCGTTATCTCGTGTATAGCGTCTACTGTGGATTTGCCTGGCTGATAAGCGTATTAATGCGTATTGAGATGCGCACCGTATGTGGTTATCCACAATTTTTTCCATTGTTTTCAGAAGGAAGGAAGTGAGGCTAATTGCTCGGTAGGACTGACTCCCTGATTCTGATTCCCTTAAAACACAAGCCCGTGTCAAACAAGGATGTATATTATCACCGTTACTTTCTAACATCTACACCGAATACATTATACGTATTGTGCTTGCGAAATGGGATAAAGGTGTATCGATCGGAGGAATGAACATATCTACTTTGAGGTATGCTGACGATACAACGCTTCTGGCTTCATCTAAGGACGATATCAGCAACATGCTGCGTATACTCGAAACCACTAGTCTAGAGTTTGGACTCGCCTTGAACCGCCAAAAAACAAAGATGATGATGGTTGATAGAGCCAATGAAAGCAATCCAGGTACTTCACCCATTGCCAACTGTGTGGTTGTCGGCAGCTACATTTACTTGGGCTCCACTATCACCAATAGCGGGGGATGTGACCTCGAGATTAAACGACGTTGCGCCATGACACGGTACGCTGCGCAAAGGCTAGATAATAAATGGAGAGACCGCCAAATCACGAAAAATACCAAAATACGCCTTATGAATAGCCTGTTTGTTTCCAAATTTATTGTATGGAGCGGAAATATGTACCTTGCGGATGAAGGATCGACGCAAGATCGACGCCCTAGAAATGAGGTGTTGGAGGCAAATGCTGGGAATCAGCTGGTCCGCTCACCAGACTAACGTGTCCATACTCAAGGAATTAAAAATTGACCAGCGTATCTCGTCGCTTGTTCAGTTACGAATCCTCAGATTCTTTGGACACGTTACCCGCAAAAGTGACTCAATGGAGCGTCTGGTGATTCATGGCAGAGTGGAAGGTGGCAGGCCAAGTGGCCGATCATCAACTCGATGGACAGACACCATCAAATCTGTCACTGAGACTCCTGTGGCAGAATGCGCGCGCCATGCGACCATTAGGAATCTATGGAGAAGATTGGCGATGGCAGCTGTGAAAAAAGCAGACGACTCCCCATGGCCACGACCACTCTATCAAGAGTGAACGACTCAGAAAAAGATGTAACTTAATGTCCAGACTTTTCTAATAACAACCGAATTTCACTTGGCTAACTTCTATGAAGGTTTATTTATCCATATGAGGTTATAGTAAGGAATTAGATTTGCCTAATTGTTAGTTAGTTTTATTCTTGATTTTCCTAATGACAATATAGGTACTTTGGAATTTTGATGGTATGCAGTGTTTCGGTTTTTCTAATTAGAACGGGACACGGTTCGAACGAGGATCGCCACAGTTTGGTCACGATTGGGAAGGACTTATTAGGTTTAAATTACGACTTCCAAAGACATGTCGAAGTTTAGATTTCCTAATTAGGACAGGACAAGGTTCGAATGAAGGAAGGCCTTATTAGGCCCCACTAGATCTTTTGGGATGCCTCACTATATTTCTAGTCGGGATCCTGGGTTTATTAGATAGCTCTAAGCTAGAATTATTTATTTTGTTTTATATGATGAAATATCGACAGTCTATCAAATATTACCGTTCATTGTCATTTATTATCTTTTCCATTATATGTCCAAAGTTTTATATGCAATTTTAAAACAAGTTTTATTTTAATTAATCTATTTTCTTCTGTTTTGTTTTAGGTAAGCCAATGTGACACATCTACCTGAATACTAAGAAATACCATTTTTAACTGCCATAATTAGTAAGTGTTGGAAATAACAGTTTTAGTTTCTTAATAATATTTATTTCTCTGCTCAAATATAAATAAATCTTCAACATCCTCTATATTGCCCAAATTCTCAGAATTACGCAAACAAATTTATATAGTAATTCAATTATAAAATTCGTAGTATTAAAATATATTAAGTAAAAAATAATATAATAGTGAAGCTTGTGTGTCAAAACTTAATAATCCATAATTAACACAAATAATAAAACCCGTATAAATGAAAAAAAACCTGATTGTAGTGATGAAATGCCCTAGTTCACTTAATAGTTTGAATTAAAAAAAAAGTAAAAAAGTTATTTGATGAAGGAAACTCTTGAGGAATTTAAACATAAGATAATTATTATAATAAACGATGATGAAATATGAATAAATTGGTCAAAAATCTATTAGAAGCTCTAGCGGTCTTTTAAGAAGATTATAGGCATCCTTTCAAATTATCTACTTTAATACAAGAAGCGTGTATTTAATACCTACACATAGTAAAATATTTGATTAGCTTATGGTGTGCAGTGGTTTAACTGTATTTATTAAAGTAGCTCTTATTTAGATAGCAGCGAATCCTGGACAGATTAATGTTATTTCAGTAGTCATGTATAAACTAGAAGGTGCAGTAGTTCTAACTGAACTAGACACGAGAAGGGTCAAAGGTCGACGGATATAATAATGAGACTGTTAACATTTTGAGGCTGGTATGGTGCTGTTCGAGGAATAAGAAAGTTATAATTTTATTTTAACATGTTTTTGAAAACGGTTTCGCCACTGCGCTCATATTTTACTTGCAACTCTTTCTACATGCACACGTTTTCAAATATTTGCTGTATCTATGTTTGGTGATATTTCATCCTGATGCAGATATAACTATGGATGTGTATTGGACAAATAATAAAGAGATTTAATTAGGGCTTTACACACATTTTAAGTGAATAAGTAATTATAGAAGAGTAGTTATTTCGAAATATTTAAAAATAAATAGAAATTAGACGATTTTTCTTACAATCTACAAATATTAATCTTTAGATTGTGGGTGAAAATCAAGTATATTAAAAAAAGAGAATAGAAAGAAATATACTAAACTAGAAAAATAAAATTATGTAGATAAGACAAGATGGAGAATATCAGATGACCAAGATTTGAACGTTGAATGACCAATCCACATAATTAACGTAGAAAAAGTAAAATTTATGTCTTGTAAGGTCTTGTCTGGTCTGTTCTGGTCTTGTCTCGTATTGTCTGGTCTTATCTAGTTTTGTTTGATTTTGTCTGATCTTTTCTGGTCTTGACATGTCTTGTCTGATCTTGTCTCGTCTTGTCTGATATTGTCTACTTTTGTTTGGTCTTGTCAGGTCTTGTCCGGTCTTTTTTTTTTGGTATGGTCTTGTATGATCTTGTATATTTTTATGGTCTTGTATGGTCTATGGGATTTGTATGGTCTTGTAAGATTTTGTCTGGTCTGTTCTGGTCTTGTCTCGTCCTGTCGGGTCTTGTCTAGTTTTGTTTGGTTTTGTCTGATCTTTTCTGGTCTAGACAGGTCTTGTCTTTTTTTTTTATTGTGGTTTGGGGGAAGCTCTACCAGAGCGTGAGTCTCTCACTCACTAAACCCCCTTTCCACTTGGCTTCTCTATGCTCTACCTCGGTATCGCTTGCGCATGCTTTCAGGGTGGGCAGCCCGGACGGTTAGTGCCGCCCTAGTTTGATGAGAGTTATCTATTATCTTCGCTCAATTTGAGCGAACTAGTCCTTCTACTAAGACTCTCGTCTATCGTTTTTTTCCCTAGGTTAGAGGTTCTGCATCGACTTCGATGTTTGCCGCAAGCTGCGCTTTCCACGCTCTTTCTGCCTCTTCTTTCCTCGTCATTATTTCCATTGTATATGCTTTTATCGCCTCCCAGTCGTGTTCATTTTGCACCATGACTTGTATTAGATTTCCTACCTCAAGCACCATGCCACCGAGCTTCACCTGAAAAGTGGACCTCTCGTTTTCCGTGGCTGGACACTGGAAAAAAGTGTGTTCTGCGTCATCCGGACTTTGGCGACATAAAAAGCACTATAGATTGTTCCTCTTTTTGAACCTCTCTAGGTAGGAATTGAAGCATCCGTGGTCCGTGAGCGCTTGGGTAAAATGGTATCCCATTTGCCCGTGGGTGCGATCGTACCAAGGCGCCACGTGACGGATGAGCCTATGGGTCCATCGTCCTGACGTATCTGTCTCCCACTGGGTCTGCCATCTCTCCATGAGTCGTTGGCGCGCTCTAACCTTGGCACCTTCTTTGGCCTGCTCCTTTTCTTCTTTCCTGGCGTACGGACTTAGTTCGTCGTAGATCTCCTTTCTCTCTCGAATCAGTAGATCAATTGGCGGTGTACTCGCTAGAATGAGTGCGGCCGCCTCAGATACGGTTATGTAAACAGAAATTAGTCGTAATACACTGAGCCGCTGTACCGAGGCAAGCCTCCGCTTTGCCCCGATCTTTTCTGCCGCCGCTGCCCATATTTCCGCGACGTAGAGTATCTGTGCGTGTATCACGCTATTTAGCAGTCTTCTTTTTGCCTCACGAGGCCCTCCAACGTTTGGCATGAGCCTTGCAAGGCTTGCCGCTGTTGCTGCTGCCTTCTCGGTTATCTTGGTGACATGTTGTACATACCGAAGTCCGCTGTCAATCTGTACCCCGAGGTATCTCACCGCCTTTGCCCATGGTACTTCCTGCCCTTCCAGAGTGAGAATCGGTGGAACAAACATCTTCTTATCTGTTATCAGTACTGCTTCCGTCTTATGTACTGCTAGTTGCAGTCCGTTTCATGTCCTTCATCCAGATGCTGGCACGTCGGAGACACTTATTTGTTACTGCCTCGAGTGTGGTAGGAATTCTCGCTGTTACTGCTACTGCCACGTCATCAGCGAAGCCAACGATGGTCGCGTCTTTTGGTAGTCTCAGGTTCAGTAGACCGTCATACATGATGTTCCACAGAAAGGGCCCAAGTACCAATCCCTGCGGAACCCCTGCAGTCACTTCATAGTCAACTTGGCCGTCTTCCGTGTCGTAGACAAGGATTCTGTTACTCAAGTAATTGATTATTATTTTCCTTAGGTACTCCGGTACTCGTCTCTGCTCTAAGGCATTTAGGATCGCATCCCATCGCGCTGAGTTGAAGGCGTTCTTGATGTCGAGCGTCACAAGTGCACAAAAGCCCTTTGTCTTCCAGATCCCCTATTTGACCTTCCTGGCCGTCTCGATCACACTCGCAATAGCGTCGACCGTTGACTTCCCTTTCCTAAAAAAGTATTGCCGCTGGGACATGCCCCCGTTTTCGTCGATATGTTTTTATAGTCTGTGGAGCAACAGTCTCTCCAGTAACTTCCCCATGTTGTCAAGGAGGCAGATCGGTCTGTATGAGGATGGTTCAGAGGCTTATTCCCTTTTCGTAAGAGGACCAGTTTCTGTCTTTTCCATCGTTCATGGAACACCCCTTTGTTGAGGCATGTATTGAAGGCCGTTAGCAACAGTTCCGGCCATGTCTCTATCACCGCCGTCAGGATCTCGTTTGGGATGTTATCCGGTCCTGGTGCCTTCTCGGACTGGAAGACAAGTCTTGTCTAGTCTTGTCTCGTCTTGCCTGGTCTTGTCTAGTTTTGTTTGCTCTTGTCTGGTCTTATCCGGTCTTGTCTAGTCTTGTCTGGTATTGTCTGGTCTTGTCTGGTCTTGTCTGGTCTTGTCTGGTCTTGTCTAGTTAGTATGATCTTGTCTGGTTTCGTGTTTTTTTTTCTTAGTAGGAGCTGGATAGGTACCATCAGGCAGCTTCTCCACACTGACATTGAGACCGCTGTACGTGGAACAGATGACCGATCGCGATGGCGAGATACAATCAAGCAGGGGATCAACACACTTGAGGGGGGCTCATGGAGGCCGACATTCATGACCTGTCACTGCGCGTCTGATAGGACGTTAGATTAAGAAGAAGAAAGAGGGGGAATCTTACATTTGACACCCGTTGTTCAAAAAGGGTAGTGTCGATTTCTTACCGGCTAAATCGCCTCCCTTTTCCTCTCGCACATTACACTGGCATCCCATTCAGTGCAATGGCCGTTTGTTATATTTGCTGTTTAATTTTTCATTTGTTTCCATAATTTGTCGAATAACTGTATATGTGTTTTCCCATGTTCTCGCTGACTCTACTTGTCCATCAAATTCTTAGCATTAAATTTTCTGTGTTATAAATGTTTTCGCAGTAACGACATTTATTTGAGTCCACTATCTTTCTATCTTATTAGGTATTTTTGGAAGTAGCCATGTCCTGACAGTGCTAAGGATAAGAAGTAATCACTCTCTCCGTGATTTCTGTTAACCCACTTGTAGATATCCGGAATTAATTTGCAGGTCCAGCATCCATATCTCGTTTTTCAATGTTTCTTGCCACTTTTCTAATAACTGTTCTCTGGCTGTTGTTCTCTCGACTCCGCTGTATCTGTCACGCCTCTCTTTAATTTGTAATTCTATAGGAGAAATCCCTGCAATGAGTTCTACCCCGTCGGCTGAAATAGTTAGATATGCAGAGCAAACTCTAATACTTATCATCCATATAATTCTTCCGAGTCTCTGCAGCTGTGTTTGGTAGTTTAATATCGAATGGGAAACTGGTGCAGCATGTAATAGTTGAGAGTGTATTATTCTCGATAATAGTCTCCTCTTGGTTGCCTTGGGTCCTCCGATGTTGGGCATAGTAGTCTTTTCTGCCTTCTCAACGGTTCTGCTAATGTGCTCGGGTAGATGTTAGTTTTGTATCTAATCACACTTCTTGGTACTTTACAGCTCTGCTGGGTGTAATTGTAAAACCCTGTATGTGAAAATACTAGGGATCGTGTAGAAATTGGACATGTAGTCGCGAACATCCATTAATGGATATGCGCAGGATGAGAAGAAGAAGTATGTGAAAAGTAATAGGAGATATCTTCCTTTATTTGTAAGAAGTACTGCCTCAGTTTTCTCTGGTGCCAGTTTCAGTTTTTCTTCCAACCAGTTTAAAACCCGCTGTAGTCCAGTGTTTGTCCTATTCATTAGAATTTCTTCCTCTTTTGCGGTCACCACCATCTCTATGTCATCTGCAAAACCTATTAACGTGCTTCCTTGTGGCTTTTCAGTTTTTAGAAGACCATCATTCAGAATATACCATAGGGTTGGAGCGAGTACAGATCCCTGTGGAACACCACTGTTTATTCTCATTGTTTTAGTAGTTCCTTCAGCTTCTAGAACCAGAACCTCCTATTTTGATAAATATGACGGTATAATATTAATTAGACTTTTCTAAATGTTCCTCCTTCTTAATTATTCAAGAATATGCAGCCATGATGCGCTATTAAAGGCGTTTTTCACGTCTAGCGTTATTACTGCGCACAGTCTTCAGTGACGACTAGAGTAGGCTGCTGCTTCCTGGGCAAATTTTATTACTTCATTGACGGCATCTGTCGACTTTCCCTAAAGCCATATTGCTTATCCGAGTCCCGAGTCCCCTGTACGTAGTATTTCTTTTGGTAGCCTAATTAAAATTATTTTTTCAAATAGCTTACCCTCTACATCTAAGCGGCAGATTGGTCTATAAGATATAAGAATAATTTTCTAGCTATTTCTTTGATATTTTTATGCTGTCTCTCAATGCTATCTTACTCTCTTTGAATTTTTCCCATTGATGGTCTGTTGCTTGTGGCAAGTTTTTTTTACTATTCAGGTATAAATTCTTCTTTCTTTTAAGCTTTCCATGCGAAGCTTCGATATTTGCTCTGTCCACCAGTATACTGGCTGACCACTAGTAGGTGCTCTTCTCCTTAGCATTGTTTAATCGCAGAGTTTTGTGAGAGAATTTGAGAAGCCCCTTGCTGATATTGTGTCCTCTTCTTAACAGTCCCGTCCAGTACCCGTTGTAGTTTTTTCTGATCCATCTTACTTGCTTGCCATCCCATACGTATCTTCTTTCGCCTTACTGTCTGTTTCTTTTCTGTGATTCCTTATCACTCACTTCCCAACGTATAATCTTTGGTGTAATATCCTGTGTAGTATCCTTTGGTGTGATATGTTGTTATCATCATGTCGAGTATTAATGAGTAATCCTTTCTTTGAAAAGTTGGATTTTCTACTTCGTTTACAATTCCCAAGTCTGGTCTCGTCTGGTTTGTATGGTCTTCTCTAGTCTTATCTGGTATTGTCTGGTCTTGTACTGTTTGTCTGATCTTATCTGGTCTTGTCCGGTCTTGTCTGGCCTTGTCTGGTCTTGTATGGTATTGGCTGGTCTTGTTTGGTCTTGTCTGATCTTGTCTGGTCTTGTCTGGTATTTTCTGGTCTTGTCTGGTGTTGTCTGGTCTTGTCTGTTCTAGTCTGGTCCTGTCTGGTCTTGTCTGATATTATCTAGCTTTGTATGGTCTTCTATTTTCTTGTTTAGTCTTGTCCGGTTTTGTCCGGTCTTATCCGGTCTTGTATTGTATATACATATCGGGTTATAACGTTTTACGTCTTCCGATTCCTAATCGCCACTCCTCTCTGTTCATCCACAGCCCTTCTTCCAGATCCGTCTCTCGAATTTCCTTGTCCACTCCGTCTCTCCAGCTTCTGCGCGGTCGTCTTCCTCGTTTGGATGTGTCCATACCATGTTAGTTGTTTAGTTGTGATGTCATCAATAATGTCGTGTTGTATTCCCATTTCTTGTCTAATGGTTTTATTTGGGACTCTATCTCTCCTGGATTTTCCCGCCGCTCTTCTCCAGAAGTTCTTGTATTGTCCGGTTTTGTATTGTCCGGTCTTATCCGGTCTTGTATTGTCTGGTTGTGTTCGGTTTTACCCGAACTTGTCCGGCCTTGTACGGTCAAGACTGGTCTTCTCCGGTCTTGTCCAGTTAAAACCGATTAAATCAATTTTCCATGTTTGAATAATATTAAAACTTTTAATATGCGTAACGCATAAAGCAAATTTATAATTGGCGCAGACTCGAGGAATTTTAATTTGGTTTCGTTTTATTAAATATAGTTGGAGTTAGTCGTGATGTTTTTGTAGATTTCTGTTATTTATTTGCATCTATGTTATAAAATATTTGCCGTTCTTAATTATGGAGGCGAGAAGGAACGTTAAAAATTGTCCCAGTTGTAAATCTGTAAATACATGTTGCATTCTATACGGGTTTAAGGTGAAGAATAACTCGGGGCGAAACTCCGCCTATTATAAAATAAAGACATTATATATAAATAAGTGCTTTACTGCCTTCAGTTAGAAACACAAATATAAATGTAGGATGTAATCAGAGATGTTTTGATTTTATTTGGTGTGATATAAATCTAGAATTTGCACTTTCTTTTAACAAATTGCTGGATTAGGTAAGGATTTATTATTGTTTAGTTCAAACAGAGTTCTTTAAACATTATATATTTTTAGTTAGTCCACAATACACAGTTATGAAGACCACACCACAATACTAGATTTTACTTGTCATACATTAATTATTTTAAAAAGATTCTGCATTAAATTTGGGAAAATATTGCAAAAATAAGCGTATAAAATTTTGCCCTTTTGGAATTTTTACGGATATGATGTACATACTTGTTTGATATTCAATGAATTGTTTAATTATCTTGGTTTCGCATCATTAATTTATTTTTGAAAAAGAGCCATTTAAAAAAATGCGGATGACTAAGTTATGACCATACAATTTATGTTTTTTCTTTTAATAGTATTTATGCAATCTGTTTTGTGCGAACATTCAGCATAAGGTTAGGAATTTATCATTTGACTTGGAGGGTTGTCAGTCCAGCGACGTGCGAATATTATGTATAATATTCCCTATACATCTCTAGGGGACTTTTTAGCCTTTTGAATTTTGAATTCATTAAGTACGTAGCCAGTATGTTTGGATGATTATCAAGTCTGTTCCTGTACGACTTCATGGAGTGTTTAATCTCTTCTTGAACTGTTATAATTTCAAGGTCGTGGTGCAATTGTTGGTGTAATTATTCTCAGAATTTTGGATTGAAACCTCTGAAATATCCAAGTTTGAATTAGAGGTTTGGATTAGAGTTTGAATTGTACCCAAGAGTTGAAGTCCGTAAGTCCATATTGGTTCAAGAATACATTTGTATAACAGCAGTTTGTTTGCCAGTGAAAACTGTGATTTTTTTGTCGAGCAACCAGTACATTCTCCTTAGTTGGATACCTAGTGCTTTTAGTTTTGTGAATATATGATTTTCTAGGTAAAACGACGATTGAAATAAAGTCCAAGGTATCTTAATTTGCTTAGGGAATCTGTACTCTATTGAGTGATACAGGCTAGCATGTTGCGCGTCGCGTCGTCAACTGAACCGAGTTAGTCTCGTTTGCTTTTATTCACCAGGTAGTTAGACATTCCGTGATGTTGTCTACGGAGCGTTGAAGCAGCATACTTGCTTGTGCCGTTTCGTCATGGACAGCTAAGGCTGCGGTATCATAAGTGAAAGTTCCTATCACGACTCGATCTGTCATAGGCTGGTCTAAGGTAAAAATCATATAGAGGATCGCTTCCAAGCACCCTTCCATGTGGCACTTCTGCGTGGGCCTTGTGAAGTTTATGTCTTCTCCTTGCTTAGCATAGAAAAACCTGTCGGAAAGATATGAGTTTAAGGATATGTAATAATTTGTCGGGAATTGGTTATTTATTTTGTAAAGTAAGCCATCATACCAGACTCGGTTAAAAGCCTGAGAAATATCGAGAAATGGCACACAAGAAAATATTTCTTTTCAACAGCTATATGGGTTTCTTCTTCTAGTCTATACACCTGCTCTATCGTGCCATCTTTTTTTTTCTAAAGCCAAATTGATGGTTAGGTATGATCTTATTTTTTGCTATTACTGTGATTAATCGCTTTAAAAAAGTACCTACATAATTTTTGACAGAGTGGGTAGTAGGCTGATCGGTCTGTAGGAAGACGCATCTAGTGGAGCTTAACCAGGTTGGAGGATAATTTTTATTTGGGCAACCTTCCATTGGAGCGGAAAGATGCCTCTAATTGGTATGCAATTAAGCAGGTGTGTTAAGAAATGTACTGCTATTTCAGGTATTTAAGTATGGAGAGAATTAAAAAAACAAACTAATTTTGCAGTCGCTACTTTTGAAATGTCCTCCCTCGGTTTTAGTAAAGTTTCAGTTTTCAAAAAACCTGAAATTCAAGATTATTGAATTACATTTTGAGTCTTTCCCGATAATAAAGTTACGATGTTTTTAAATCTTCTAAAAGTTTTTGTTATATTAAACTTAGCCGTTAGTATTTATTAAACAGATTCGGTTTTAGAACAGTATCAACATTTTTTTTTAACTGAGGGTTCGTGATTAAATAAACTCATTTAAAATTTGTTTTGTTTGTAATTATTCCAATACCCTTGGTTTCAACAAAATTTTAACCAAAAGTTTCGAGCAAAAATTCGGATAATACTGAGCAATGACCAAGTTATGACCATTTGTAATTTAAGAAAATATCTGGAAACATTCTTTTCGATTTTGCTGTTGCTATTTTAACTGTCCGGTCAGTAACCGGGATACCCCGTTTCAACAGTTTCAAAGGTAAATTTTTTTGACGCTCCCTTACAAGAATGCTACGACCACCTGGATCCTCAAAGTTGAAGTAATTTGACGCAAATTTTTCTGTAAAATGTTCCTATTCAATCATTCAAATTTATTAACTATCAAACTCTATACCTCCTCCGTCCAATTAACGTGTACACGGGTTCATTTAAATAATTTTTATTACAAACGGAAAAGACAGTAGGTAAAAATTAAACATCATTCAGCTTTTTTCATTATAGTTATTTTTTCTTCTATTTTATATGTAATAGCACTTTCAGTTGAGATGCCTCATGATTTTGAAAAATGCATAATTGTACCACTAGCAAAGAACAGAAATGGTAATAGATGTGGGCAGTTTCGCACATTAAGTCTGGTTTCACATGCATCCAAAATTCTAACAAATATAAAACTTAAAAGACTAGAAAATAATGTCAATGCTTTGCTAGGCAATGACCAGTTTGGGTTCAGAAAAGGCAGCCTCGCCCGTGAAGCAATTTTGGCTTTGAGAATGATTCTAGAAAGGAGACTGAAGAAAGGTTTGATAAAATATATCGCTTTTGTTGATGCGAAGAAGGCTCCCGACAGTGTTAAATGGGGAAAACTGTTCTCTGTCCTGAAAGAAGCAGGAACAAAATATAAAGATAGTAAAGTAATATGGAGATTGTATGAAAATTAGAAGGCCGTAATAAAATGCGAGGATCACAAGGAGGAAGCAAAGATAAAGAAAGGCGTGAGACTAGGGTGTTTATGTCCCCAATCATATATAATGTATACATTGAAGCTGCTTTAAATTTAGTAAAGGAGAAAACAGACTTTGAGATGAAAATTCATTGAGAGAAAATTGAAATGCGCTGATGACATTGCAGTTCTGGGAGAGAGTGTGGAGGATCTCGAGAATGATTTATGAAGTATGGAAGACATATTGGGAAACGAATATAATTTGGAAATTAATTATGAAAATATTAAAATTTTAGTCTGCAAAAAGAATGAAAGCATCCACACAAACATCTGCCTAAATGGATACACTTAATATGAAGTTTAACAGTTCATGTATTTGGGAAACAAAATTACAACTGACGGAAGGACTGACGGTACCTAACTGCAGTAGAGAACGTTCCTTGTATTGTTATGTGTATGTATTTGGAAAACAAAATTACAACTGACGCAAGAAGTAAAAGCGAAATTGTCAGCATTTCTTAAACGGAAAAACCTGTTCACTTCCAACAACATGAGCCTTACGCTAAAGAAAAGAGTAATTGAAACTTTTGTGTGGAGTGTAGCACCATTTGGCTGTGAAACCTGAACCATAGGGAACCAAGAGAGAAGAAGTCTGGAAACCCTAGAAATGTGGTGTTATAGGAGGATGCTAAAAATTAACTGGGTTGGCCAAATGACAAAAGAAGAAGTGTTAAGGAGAGGCGAGGAAAAAAGATTAAAAAGAAGAAAGAGAAGTGTACGGAACAGCATTGTAAAGAGACGAATGCAACTTATTAGCCATTCACTGCGATATGATAGCTTGCTGAACACAATTATCGAAGGACACATTGATGTCAAGAACTGTATAGGAAGACCACGGCAGCAATACATTATAATACACAACCTAATTCGAAATGCTGGATGTACAACATATCAAGAAATGAAGCGGATGGCTGTATAAAGAGCAACTCTGCTCTTTTTTCAGCCATCAGAATTGCTGCAAACCAATCTTCGGATTGAAGACCCAATTTCTGATGAGCACTTTCACAATTTCAAAAAACAAGTAAATGCAATTATTACGAACACCCCTCACATGTCGTGGTTGAAATACAATACAGTTCATTGCAAATAAGTAACTCGCATACCGAACATTATTTACGAGTTCGGCGACGTTTTTTGAATCCGCTCTGGAGACAAGCATGATACACCAGTAATCTGTTTCCTCCCGGTTGAATAGAGCTGTGCCTGGGGTTTCGAATGTTCAGATGCTCTTAGCTGCACATATTAATTTATAGCTCTTCCAAAAAAACTTTCAATCGCCACTTTCGTTTTAAAATGCCTAATAACTTGTGCATCATGTAAACGATTTTCAATGAATGAATTTTCCTCCAGGTTGAACAGTGCTGTTCCTGGGGTTTAGAAGGTTCAGATGCTCTTAGCTGCACATATGAATTTATAGCTCTTCCAAAAAAACTTTCAATCACCACTTTCGTTGTGAAATGCCTAATGTGCATCATGTGAACGATTTTCAATGAATAAAAAAACCAATAGCGGACCGATAAAACAATTGTCGTTCATACGATTTTTTTGAAAGCTCTTTGTTATTCTCATAGTAAACAATAAAGTTTTGCAAAAATGGAATTACAGCAATGACATTATCATAAAACTAATTAATAAAAAATTAAAATTAAAAAATTAAAACACAGTTTTATCACGCTTCAAGTTTTTTTGTAGTACCTATACTACGTATTATTTTTTCATCGCCTGATGAAGCTACAGTTTAGTGAAACATATGTGGTGTACTACAAATAAATTTGAAACGTGATAAAACCGCGTTTTAATTATTTTTTTTAGTTTTCTTATGCAAGGCCCGCTACTCTGTAAGAGGTTCGAATCGAGTTCAAATTGAATAAAAAATAAATAATTTCCGGAATTTCTTTACAATGGTCCTGATTTTATTAATTGCTCTGATTGAACTGAGGACATCCGAATGAAATTCCTAAATTGCAAAATTATTGCTTGGCGCATTCTGCCGGTATGGTAACTGATGCAGGTGGGTACCCGGGTGCCCGGTTATTGAACGAATGGCAAATCTTTGGTTACTGACCGGACGGTTAAAAATATCCTTTAGGTTTTAATTAGGTCTTCGCAAAACTTCTCTACGTAGAAGACTGTTGATTTAATTTTTTAGTCAAAATTCACCAAATTTTTCCAAAAGAAAAGCTTAGATGACAAAGCTATGATGTTTTTTTATATTGAATTTTGCCGTAGCTATTTTTAAATCGCTCGGATGTTCTAGTAAACGTTTTCGCCCCAGATACATAAGAAGCTTTATTTTTAAGTTATGTTCATAGTTGTGTTGATCAACATTTTGGCAATCTTTCTAAATTTTGTAATAAAATTTGGAATGAATTTGTTAATCTGCAAATTCAATCTACAACGATTGTCGGGAGCCTGATGTGATAACTGACCAGGGTAAAATACGTTATCCGATTTCGGTGAGCCCTGTCAGCAGCCCGACTGGGAGCAAATATAGAAACCAGGTTATCATGAGCCCGACCAGGGAATTGCTTCGGCTTAAATTTATTTGCCTAATTACATATACCAGATCGGGGCCTAACTGTGGTTGAATATAAAGAACCCTGCAATCATGGGCTCAGGGCTAAGATTAATTTGTTTGATTAATTTTGTTATATCAATAGCCTAACCGTTTATAAGGACCTCTGTTACCATGCCCTGACCAGGGAAGTGATCGAGCTTAAATCTGTTTGTCCGTTTAAATATTCCATAACAGTAATATATTCCATAATTGTTATTATGGGCCCAATAAGGAAACTGTTTGGGCCTAAATTAATTTCACCGATTCAAAATGCCCGATCAGCGGCCCAACCGTGTTTCAATATAAGGAAATATGTATCCATGGACCCAACTGGGGAACTGTAGAGCTTAAATTTGATTGCCCGATAAATTATGTCGGATTAGATGTCTTACTATAGTTAAATATACGAAACCTACAAACTTTAAACAATCGGAACACAGCCTGAATATATAAATATATTCAACCCATCCTGAGCTCTCAAGAGATTTGTTTTGGTCTTAAAAAGACTCAGTAATTGTTATAGAGCTCTGGAAAAGTTGAATATATTTATATATTCAGGCTTTATTATTACAGGCATTACAGGCTATATTTAGGCTGTGTTACGACTGTGTTCCGAACTTTGTATGATATCTACAACGTAGGATGATTTTACCAATTCTAGAAGGAACCTAGTTATCAGGAGCCCGACCTAGCCACAGCTCAGACTTAAACTTATTGACCCAAATCAATATTCTACATAAATAATTTCATTTTGGTCGGGTATAAGGGACCTTGTTATCGTGGGCCCTATCGAGGAACAGCTTTTTTTTATAGGATCTAGAATCTAGACTGTTGTGGTCCAAATTTATTTCAAGTGGTTCAACACTCAAGTGCAGTCAAGAAGCAATGAGTTAATTTAATGAATTTGTGTTAAAACTTCAACACTTCTATGGAGATCTGGGAGATCTGTTGTGTTAAAAATGCACCATTTAAAACATGTTCCGGATGTAGTAGTTTAAGTGTAATAAATCTATTTTGCTTTGAAACTTTTCTTATGAAGATTAAACATTTCATACCTTCTCTACATCGCCCGTTGAAACAATTTTGTAGAAGACTACATGGACAGTTGTCGACCACAAAACAAATTCTGCCGGTAGCGTCAATTAAAATATTAAAGAAAAAGAAAAATAAAAGAGGATAATATTTACAATAAACTACCAAATAATACAGCACTCTTACATAATATGCAGCAAATTTCTGTATCTAAAAGAAATTTGAATTTGTAATCATTTTGAATTTGTCTATCAACCATTGATTTTCAAGAAGCTGTCATCAGCGCAGCTGTTCAATTTCGACAAAATATTACAAGCAAAAGAGCGACTATTTCAAGCAAAAAAAAAAAAAAAAATTACATGGGAAATATTTTTCAGTCTATTCAGTCAATGGAAAAATTGATAGAACATAGAACATTTTGAATGAACTTTCGCAACTATTTTAACAAACCTAAATTTCAATTTTCCAAAATTACAAATCAAGCAAATTTTTGGAATTTGAGGAATATTCGAAACTACAATAAAAATTTGAAATAAAAACTATGAAATGAATTAGAAAATTTACTACCTATTTTGATACAAAAATCTATTTTAGTTAAAAAAATGATTCTATTATTTATATCATATTAATAAACATACATCTTATGAATAGGATGATTGCGACAGTTACTACGTGGTAATCCATACTTACATTGAATTGAAAAATTCACTTTGTTTTTTACCACACTTATATTATGTAAAAATGTTATATAACTTATTATTCACAGTTATATAAATTTCTAAACATATCACGACCGAGTTTCGACGTTTGACGTTTGACCGTCAAACGTCGAAACTCGAGTCGTGATATGTGTAGAAATTTATATAACTGTGAATAATAAGTTATATAACATTTTTACATAATATAAGTGTGGTAAAAAACAAAGAGAATTTTTCAATTCAATGTAAACATACATCTTATTATTTATTCCTGCACCTTATTGCAAAGATATCCAAATCTTTTAAGTACCCAAATATTTCTTTCCCCTTTTATTCCATTGAAAATATATAAAGCGATAATGGAAATTCGCACATAAATTTATTTAACAAAAAATAAAAGGAAGACTAAAACCTCTACGAAAAAAAGCCTGCGGTGAACCTAAGATTGTGCAAAGGGGTTATCAATATTCAAGTTCGCGCACATAAATCACATTAGTGGCTGCGGTTGTCGGCAGATTAGTATTACCAGAGGAGTTTTACTTTATCTGATCCAGGCAAAGTTTTAGCAATTCAAAATATAAGGAGGCAAGAAAACGACTGCTTTTGCCAGCTCTGCCTGCGCACAACACGGGGTTTAATGAACGTCTGTAGCAATATTACAATCGATTAAAATCCATTAATGCCACGACAATTTATTTAACTTTGACCTCAGTGTGAATATCATAAAATCTATGCAGGATATCAACTCTTTGAGAATATATGCATAATAAATATCAAAATAGTTGCTTTTAAATTTGAAATCCAAATAAATTTTTTTATAGAGATAAATGTAGAAAGAGCTACAATATGAAAGTTACATACGAGGCCATATAGAGTATAAATAGACACACAAGACTAGACAAACAGGACTCGCCATACAAGATTAGAAAAACTAAAGCAGAGAGACTAGACTAGACAGACTGAACAAAGCAGACTAGATATACAAGACTAAACAGGCAAGACCAGAAAGACAAGAGTAGTCTGACAAGATTAGACAGACTAGGCTAGATTAAGGTTGTCACGGACAAAATGTAAGAAAACAGTTCATAAAGGAAAAAGAGTTAAAAAAAGGCGAAATACTTTAATTGCTCGTTCAAAATGCGAGAATCATGTGAGGATCTTATTCTAGGTGGTGCGAAAGTCATTTTCTCAATTTCTGAGCCTATAACAATGGTTTTAAATGCACAAGCCTGGGATATTTTATGTCAATCTTTTATCGAGACACAATCACAACAAATATTTCATGAAATATACAACAGATATTTGTATGTTATTACTAGGCCCCAGTCCACTTTCGTGGAACTAAACGAATACTAGGTAAATGACATTGTTTTTAAGATCACATTTTCTTTTTTAAGATTCACAGTTTCTATTTAACTTAAGTGAATAGCCATCTGTAGACGAGTTTAGGGATTTATCTCGTATATATATATATATATATATATATATATATATATATATATAATAGAAATTTTCTATTTTTAAAGATATTTGTATACCACGAGCGTTTCGTATATACTCTCCTAGACAGAACAATATTGTTAGGTTCTGTCATAGTGGACAATAGATGCTGTTTGTAAAATGAAATATTTTCAGAGATCACCCGCAAATGGCAGTGTCTATAAAATAGTGGCAGGTAGATAATAAAGTAAACATCAGGCCTGGTAAATATAATAATCATGTAAAATTTATGCTTTAGAAATTCTATGTTTATTTTGCTTATAACATAGTTTATGTTGGAATACGTATTAAGATCATTAATTGTTGCTGCTATGTATAAATAAATTTGTAATTACTTTCTTACTGAAGTAATATTTTGGTGGGACACAAACACAAAACCGTCTTATTTTTTGTTTGTATTATTAAAGGAGTACCTACGTAGCTATTTTTTCAAATTGTAATTAAATTTTTGTAACTAATTTGTAAAATGCTACGCGGGCCGCATAAAATGTCGACGAGGGGCTGCAATTTTCCCAGACCTGTTATAGAGCTACGAATAGGTTGAATATTTTTATATATTCAGGCTATATTTCGCTTTTAATAAGTGATGATTGTCTATAATTAGTATGGTTTCACCAGAAGTAATCATCATTAGCCTTTATGTCCCACTGCTGGGCACCGGCCTCTTCTCTGCCACATATCAACCTCAGCACTAAGATTGAATATCTTAGTGCTGGGGGGGCTCTAATAGGGGGACCTAGCGGTTTAACGTCGAATCCGAGCGACAAATTTCCAGAGAAGGTGTTAGGCAGTGAGACCCCACGGTTGCATAAGCTGGATTGGGGAATTGAGTGTGGTGGGTTGCAGCCATTAGTTTTAATTGTTACTGCTTTAGTTCAGCGTGAGATTCGAACCCGCGCTGTCTGACTCGAGAGCCAAGTGCTTAACTATCTGAGCCACCACCACCTCACCAGTAGTAAATTATCATCTAAATCAATAACCTGCCCTAATAACTTCATGTCGTTCTCCACAAACGTCGAATTAAAACATAACCTCGCCACTCATGCCCACGAGGCGTTCAAGTAACTGTATTCCAATTTATAATTCAAAACAGCAAAGCTGCACTGATGAGAGATAAATCTCTAAACGCTTCTGCAGATGGCTATTCTCTTAAGTTAAATAGCAAGATATGATCTTAAAAACACATGTTATTTATCTAGTACGCGTTTAGTGCCACGGAAGCAGACTGGGGCCTAGTAATAACATAGAAATATATGTTGTATATTTCAATATCCTGCGTGGTATTTGCAAAGGAAGTAGTTGTTTCAACATGACATTTGGTTTGTTGCCCTAGGAAGACTTAGTAAGACTAAAAATTTTAGAGCAACGAATAGGTTGGATACATTTATATATTCAGGCTATATTTCGCTTTTAATAAGTTTATAGAATTATCTATAATTAGTGTGGTTTCAACAATGATAAATGTCGAAACATCCCATGTGAAAAACATCATAAGGAAAATCATAATTATCAACTATTGATGCGAAGTATTATTCATTGGGTTATCAGTATTCCTTTGGTAGACAAGAAACGGAAGTATTATTTTGATGTAGTATAGGGCTAAGTGGGGTAATTATAAACGCTGTTTGCATAGTTTCACTTAAAAATTATGCTATATTTTCATGAATCGTTTTAGAAACGAATGTGATATACAGTCATATAACCTGAAGTGTTTTATGTGTTTTCGCCAAATCCTAGAATCCCACCTTTACAGAACCTTTCTTCCGAATGGTAAAATATGTTAACAACTACCCCAACAAAAAATTAGAATATGGGGGTAAATGCGAACACGTATGTTGTGTATCATTGTTTCAAAAGTGACTTTTGCCCGGGGAAATTTAACAAATTTACAAACGAACACTTTGTACTTTGGAACCTTCGTGCTTACTGTTACCCCATAAGCGTGTTTACAATCATCCGAACCCACGTCCGTAGGAACAAAATTTGAAAAATGAAGCTATTTTACAATTTAAAAAAAAAGTTGTTGTTCAAAAACACTAACAGGGAACGCATAAACAAAAACAGCTTTTCTGGATAGAATTATAGTTTTAGGTTCCGGTAACACTGCTTCAATTATTTCAAATTCAATTGAAGAGACGTCGTGTTCTTCATCAACAAACTCAGTTGAAAATTTCGCTTAAAGCCATAACTTAAAGCCACAACTATTATATTCCGATTTTCTTCATCAACAGCACATACACGGCAACCTTATTTATAATATGTAGATTTTGTAGATCCTCCAATTTTTATCAATAAGTATATCCCCTGCTTAAGTAACATTCCCCTGCTTAAGTACCATTTATATTCGATTTCAGCCGTTTCCTTTTGGGTTTCCTTAAACCCTTTCAGTTCATCAGCATTAAATTTATCCTTTGAAAATTTTCCAGTCAACTGAGAATATTCCTGAGGTAATAAATCCGCTTTTGATGTTTTTCTATGTGAAAGCTTCTTGCCATACGTTTCGGTAAATATAGTGCCGTAAATTGATTCTTTTTTAAGCGACCTGCTCCCAGGTCTGTTTCTTGCCATAGGAAATTAGTTTATTTTCCCAACAGGTTTTACTGGTCCCATTACACTTTTATCCAGAGGTTGAATTTTATCAGTAAAATGACTGGGAAATGTAACTAATACTACTTCATTTTGATTTGCAAGTTCAATTATTCTCAAACTAATATGTCTTTTGTGACCATTATACAATAACAATGCTACCTCCTCTGATAGATTTTGTATTTAACTTAGATTTTTTACCGTTATAATGAAAACCGTATCAAACTAGTTGAAGAACTGTACCTGGATAAGCTTCTTCAAAGATTCATCTTGCCTGTCCCCTTAAAGTGTGTGAAAGTTGGCAGATACGATCCATCAGTCGCCACAGAAGCAAGAACATTTGTTGATTCCCTTCCGGAGCCACCAGAGGCTCTGCAAAGAACCTATCACGTTGTCCAATGGCTTTTATCCTCGAAGGATAATTTCTAAAGGCACTTTCTTCCGCACTGAATATACACGAGGAATTAGATTTTTTTTTCAGCCACAACTGTTTCCAATGTTTTATGAATGCCAAAGATGACATCCGGTTTTCTCTGGTCTTGTCTGGCTCTGTAGATGCTCAGGATTTTTCCTAAGCAAAAACCTTCCAGTATTCTTTGGTCCTTTCTGGCTCGCACTTAAGTCTCTGGCTCATTTATGCGGTATGATCCTATCATATATGACAGCCAGTGGTACATTATATTGGGCTGAGGCTTTAGGATAAGTGCAATTTTTGTTTCTCACGTCTTCAATTGCTCTTTACAGGTTAGCTAGTTAGTTACAGGTAGTTTTGAGGTGAATATCTTGGCAACTTTTAGCTTTTTTATTTTTATATATTTTCTAGGCATTTCTCTTCATTCCTGTAATAATTATTGCTGTAATAATTCCTGTTTCACCACATGGATTGCATTTTTGGTCACTGTTAGGAGATGCGTAATAGATTGCATCATGTTGTTGGGCAGTTTGGCTCATGGTATATTCGTCTCTGCAGTCGCATTTTGTGTCTTTTTGTATTACGCCCCACTTCTTTAGATTGTCTTTTGATCTTCCTACTCCCGTTCTTAGTCTATTGAGTGTTCTAAAGGTTGGGCAATCGAGGTTATATCCTGCATGAAAGTGTTCTGCTGGAGAAATCTCATCGTCTTCAATATGGCCTACGGTAAGTTTCTAGAAATCCACTCGGGCTTGCTTGGGAGGTTTCGCTACGATATTTGTGGATTTCATAAAGCTCTTTCTTGATTTTAATCTTGACCTGTGAGTATCCTTACCGTGTAGGATATGTCGACTCTCAGTTTCGAGTTAGGATCTTTCTAAGTCTGCATTAATTGCTCGGCGAATGTTTGTAACTGCGATACCTGCGATTGGGAAGACTTTGTGGAGAGGTGTGCTCTTTAGGCATCCTGTTATCAAGCGGCAGGATTCATTCAGTGCTACGTCAACCTTTTTCGCGTCGGTGGATCTACACCACATAGGGCTTGCATACTTTCCTACGGAGAAGCATAGTGCTAACGCTGACACTCTGAGGGTATGGGCATTTGCTCCCCAGGTTGATCCTATAAGTTTTCTAAGTAAACTGTTCCTGCCAATAATTTTCGATTTTACATTTTCGTAGTGTAAGGGATTTTTATATGTAAGGGATCTGTCTAGGGTAACTCCTAGATATTTAGGATAAGGTGTGTGTTCGATTTCGACACTTTTCCATGATATATTCAATTTTTGGTTGGCCAGCCTATTGTGGAGATGGAAAGCGCAGACTTGTGTCTTTGAGGGATTTGGTCTTAGATAATTTGAGTCGTAGTAGTCACCTACTACCTATAATGAACTTTCATTAAGAACAGTGCATTCTCAACAACCTCAAAATTTTCACCTTCGACTGCCATGGCTGTGTCACTGGCATAAATAAAGTGTATGATGCCTAATGATTATAGTATAGGATAAATGATGATAGTATAGTATTATAGGATAGTATAGAGATTATATTTTTTTTGTAGTTTTGATAATAGTATGTTATGATTGATTGTATCATATGCCGCAGACAAGTCTATAAATGTAACACCAGCGATCTTTTTTCTTCAAACCCGTTTTCAATGTGTTGTGTAAGGTCTAGAACATGTCCAGTACAAGATCTACCTGGTCTGAATCCACCTTGATCCCTAATAAGTTTATCATCAATATTGACTTTTAGTCCATTGAGTATCAGACTCTCGAAGAGTTTATAGAGATGCCAGAGCAGGGAAATTTGGCGGAAATTTTTTGGGTCATCTGGTGACTTTCCTGGTTTCAATAGTGCGATAATTTTAGTTCTTCTCCAAATTTTGGGTATCAACTTCGTAAGTAAAATACCATTAAACAGATCTAGGATCCATTTTTTAGTTTGTTGTCCAAAATTCTTAATTTGTTCAGAATATATGTGATCCAGTCCTGAGGCTTTCCGGTTTTTAAGTAAGGTCGATGGCTTTTTGAAGTTCAAGTACTGAGAAATTTTCTTTCAATATTCTCTGTTCTGATTCCTTGTGTTTCTCTCCACATTTCAGTCTTTGGGTCGTTGCTTTATTTCTTGTGACTTTCCCATTCAAGAGTTATTGGTGTGCCACCTGATTTGCTGTTACGGGTTCCAGCACTTTAGGTATTGATGGATCACAATCAAGTTTCTTTTGATTAATCCCCAGGCTTTCTTGCTGCTATGTTTCATGTCGGTGGAGCTTATAAGTGAGTGCTAGTTTGTTCTTTTAGTGTTTGATATTTCTTCCATTAACTGGTCTACTTTTCCATTGTTTTCTATTCAATGGATCATCTTTATATAGCTCTGTGTATTTTTGAAATTGTTCATACAGTTCTGGGGTTAGACCTGGGATGTGTCTTGCTATGCAACCTCTGGGGATAAATTTCTTCGACATTTGCTTTACTATTTCTACAAACTTTCCGTAATTTTCTGCAGTTGCTCTTTGGTGTCTACTTCTTCGGAGAATTTGAGGTTGCTTTTTGGAAATTGAATTGATGAAAATCTCCTTTGAAATGGTACGTTGTTGCACCTTATCCTCGACGTCAGGTTCACATAGCATAGGGCAATGTTGTGATCGTGGTATATGGTTAAAAATTTGCTTGAAGGTCTGTTGTTTTATGTTTTCACTTACAAACATTAGGTCCGGGTTGTATCCTTTACTCCATCTGCCACTGTTAAAGGAATATGCAACCCTTTAGTTTCTGCCCATGTTTCAACTCTGTCACCATCGTCATTATTATCTTTATAGCCCTATTTATAGTCCCTCAATGTTAAATGAGATCGATTTTAACGTCTTGGAATTTGGTCCTGAAGAGGGCCTTTTTTGTTGTTTAATCATTTCTTGGTTCTTTGGGGTTGCAGAAATTCTGGTGTGCACTTTAATCGCGAGCTTCAGGTTTTCTACGTGCACGTTGGTAGATCTTTGGCCGTTTTAAACGTTGCCCAGGGTACACTACGAGGAAGCGATCCACCGTTGTACCCCATGTTTCCAACTTATCTTTTAGTACAATATCTATAAATTAATATAATGTGTAGAAATTTCTGCATATTGAACTAAAAAAACCCACTTTGAGCCATGGATCGATTCAATATTTTTTTTATCTTTTAGTACCGTTAAAATGACAATAACTATGACTAAATTATAGAATATTTTGATCGAACCTAATTACAAACCTAACAAAACGATGCAAAACTTTTCAGAACAGTTTGCCCCGGATAAGCTGTAAGGGAGCAAGATCTGCAGTTACATTATTGGCAGAGATAATGCGCGAAACTCTCATATTTTGAATTCTGAATACTCTGCAGACCTGTTTTTAATTACCCTTAGTTTAAAATTGTCCAGAATAGCCCCAGTCATTCAATCAAAAATTTCGAACCAATTCATGAGCTACACCAATATTACTCATTCTGACTGATTATCTCTACCAATATGAAAATATGGAATAATCCGAGTATATTTAGAAAAAGAAACAGAACAGAATAATTATCTCATAAAAAGAACACGTTCTCTTTAAAATTAACTGGTGAATAACCCTAGATTAGACGGACAAGACGAGAAGGATTCGATAAACTATGCAGAACAATACTAGAGAGGCATTACTAGACAAATAAGATAAGAGACAAGACCATACAGACAAGATTATATATACAAGATTATAGAGACAAACCTGGAAAGACAAGGCTAGACGGACACGACTAGACAGACAGTACTAGACAGACAAAACAAGACAGGGAAGACTAGTAACTTCAACTAAGTAACTTCAAACAAACCCGAAGAAAACCGCGAGTTTTTTTAGACCCAGAATTGTGCAAAATTGAAAAAAAAAACATTCGCAAATATATATAAATATATATATATATATATATATATATATATATATATATATGTTAGCGTTATTTTTTTGGTTAAAACACTTTAAACACAACAATTAAACACAAACTATTGTTTGAAAGATATGCAAAACCCACCCAAGATACAAGAGGAGCAATACAATATTTTGGGGATAAGATTTAGGAATATCTCCTATGAGCTGCCAAGACATAGCTTGACGATGACTGAGCGATACCCTCCCTATAGCAATTTAAAACTTTTTAACCACTTACCATTGGCCATCAAGAAAATGGACATTGGTAGAAACTTTAAGAGGGCAATGTAAGATCTCTTAATGGAGATTGAACCCTATAATTTAGAATAATTTTATATTGGAGTAAAACATGCTTAAATGTACATTTACTTTTATTCACATTTTTGTTAATTTTCTCTTTTAAGCGTTTTTATTTTCTTGTATTGGTTTGACTACAATACATGAATAGATGAACAAGACTTTTTCTGGACGTAGCTGATAGCTGAGAGCTGACAGACAAGTGGCTCTACGAGCATCTCCAATAACGCAGGAACCGCAGGTGGCATATCTTCAGCGCGGTTGTTGTAGTTAAGATGGTTGTTGATTCATCTTATTTGGGCTTACTGGTGGATCTTTCTATTGCGTCTCAGTTTTTCGTCATTTCCTTAGAGGAAATAATAAATTTAACGAAACTGGCCATTCTATCCCAGTTTTCTGTATTTTGTAGCATGTAACCCATTACCGTTCTTGCATTAAACGGTATCTTCATGTTGGCTGCTAGTTCGTCCCTTTTTGCTTCCCATCTCCAGCAGTCAAATATTGTGTCTCTTACAGAGTGAACCTCACCACAGTATTCACACAGGTCATCTGCGGCGGCGCGTATTTGTTTCAAGTAGTCGCGGAAGCACCCATGCCCCATGAGGAACTGAGTCAGAAAAAAGTCTCGCCATGCGTCCTGTTGAGCCATGTGGTGATATCTGGTATGATGAACTTCATCCATTGGCCTTTTTCGGACGCCCATCATTTTTGTTGCCATTCTGCTAGGAGATTTTTTCTAGCGAAAAATCTAGATTGCCTACCACATCTGGTCTCGTGCAGTTCGGCTCTCTACTTTACCCGGAGCTCTATGGGGGCTATACCAGCTATTCCCAAAACTGCTTCTCTCTTGTATGCGCTACAGATCCTGATAGCAGTTTTTCTTTTAATTATCGCAAGTTTGTAAATATTGCTTTCTAATGCCATACTTTTTGGGGCAGCATATAGCATTGTGCATTGTACGATCGTACCAAGGGGTTTACGATTGGAACTTTTAGGCCCACCTACATTGGGCATAATTCTGTTCAATGCCGCCATTACCTTCATGCCTTTAGCTGCTGCCTTCGTAAGGTGTGGATCGATGGACAGGCTCTTGTATATGACTACCCCGAGGTATGTAATTTCGATCTTTGGGCTTATATATGTATTTTGCACTTTAAACTGTATTGCGTTGAGTCTCCTTAGGCCGGTCAGTAACACTGCTTTAGACTTTTCGGGAGCAAGGCTCAGGTTGTTTGATGTCATCCAATGGGTTTCTTGGCGAATTGTGCGGTTTGCCGTTTGCAGTAGTATGTATTGCATTTTAGCTGAGAACACGAGCGCCAGGTCCTCCGAGAAGCCAATGAGTGTGGCACCCTCCGGAAGTTTCAATCTTAGGACGCCATCTTACAAGATGTTCCACAAAGTAGAGTCTAAAACTGAACCTTGTGGGACCCCGCTACTCAGTTCTCTCTCTAGAAGCAGTGTCCTATTATCGAAGTAGCTTCTTACTATAATAAGCAGGAGGTAAGGCGCTATTCCTCTTTCGGTTAGTTCCTGCATTATTATTTTTAAAAGAGCACTGTTATATGCGTTTCTAACGTCAAATGTAAATAGTGCTCATATCTTCCTTGTACTTTTGGTGCCACTTCTAGCTTCTCCTGCAAGTTTTAGCACCGCTTCTATTGTGCTGATAGTGGATCTTCCCTCTTTGTCCAATTGTCTCCTGTACAACCCGTTGCCTGCCTCAAGTGCTCTTTTAAGTCTATCCACCAGGAGCTGCTCCAGCAGCTTCCCCGGCGTATCCAGAATACACAGGGGTCTATACGATGATGGGTCGTATAATGGTTTGTCGCCCATAGTTTTTTCATTGCTGGGAATTGCCTGGGAAAGTTCCCAGCACTTAGTTCTGCATTCATTATATCTAGAATACATTTTGATTGAACGAGGTCTGCGATTTTAATAACCTCAGGTCTCGCGGTCTTTTGCTTTGGTAAGTTCCTCCTCGGTAAATAGCGGTATCTCATTAACCACTGGTTGTTCCTCGACAAACGGTTCATGTTGTGGGAACAGTACATCTACAACTCGTTTCAGGTCATTCATTGGCATTTCAGTGTTTGGCGGTAGCACTTTAAGTTTCTTCTTGCATAGCTGGAAAGCATCTCCCCATATGTCCTTGTCTAGATCCTGGCAGAGTTTTTGCCAATGTGATTTTTTTGCTTTGGCTATGGCTTGTCTGAATTCTAGATGAACAAGACTAGACGAACAAGGTTCGTCGGATAAAACTAGACAGATAAGATTAGACCAACACAGATAAAGCAAAACTGTAACGGCAAGACCATCTAGTCTAGACTGTTGCCTAATATGTTAAGCTTAAAATTCGTTCATCAAAATAAATATCTTCTGTAGGTATTATATATTTAATGAACTCTTGTAATATAGGACACTTATTTATTGTTTATAAATGCCGTTAAATATATTTAATTTGTTTATAAATAGAGTTAACTGATATTTTTAATATTCCAAATAATTTGTCATAATCTACTGTCAAATTTCTGCTGCTGATTTTTAAGAATAAATGAATTATTGATTGTTAAACTTTCTACTATTTCCTAGTGATGATAATCATAAGGATAATTCATATATAAATAACAAGATACAAACCGTTATTTGATAATAAATATTAAATTTCTACTGTAAAATTTACGGTTTTATTAGATTTTATTTACATCATATCATATTTACTAGTTAACGAACAATTTTACAAAATATAAATATTTCAATTTTAAGAGCAAAGATTTATTATTACTATGTTCAAATTCACCAAAGACTTACAACTGTGTAACCACAGTTGCAAGTACGGCTGGTTTTCTGCATTTTACTGCCACGAAAAACCAAATGTGGTTAACTAAGAAAATTAATATTTGATAAATAGCAACAATTAAACTCAACCATAGACCGGTTTTTCGTGGCAGTAAAATGCAGAAAACCAGCCGTACTTGCAACTGTGGTTACACAGTTGTAAGTCTTTGGTGAATTTGAACATAGTAATAATAAATCTTTGCTCTTAATTGTTTATAATAATTCACATAGTATAATTATTATTTTTAGTAATCTTATATTATTCGCCGTACAGCGACAGCTTGTGGGTTGCCTAAGTTCTTTTCAATATAAATGCAATGATTTGCAATGTTTCCTTCTTTGTCGTTGGGAACAGCTGCACAAGTAAGTCTTAATTTGTTATTAAGTTTTTTGATTCAATTTTTAAGTTTATTTGAAAAATCCATACTGATGAAGCCGTAAGGTAGAAACCGGTCTATGGTTGAGTTTAATTGTTGCTATTTATCAAATATTAATTTTCTTAGTTAACCACATTTGGTTTTTCGTGGCAGTAAAATGCAGAAAACCAGCCGTACTTGCAACTGTGGTTACACAGTTGTAAGTCTTTGGTGAATTTGAACATAGTAATAATAAATCTTTGCTCTTAATTGTTTATAATAATTCACATAGTATAATTATTATTTTTAGTAATCTTATATTATTCGCCGTACAGCGACAGCTTGTGGGTTGCCTAAGTTCTTTTCAATATAAATGCAATGATTTGCAATGTTTCCTTCTTTGTCGTTGGGAACAGCTGCACAAGTAAGTCTTAATTTGTTATTAAGTTTTTTGATTCAATTTTTAAGTTTATTTGAAAAATCCATACTGATGAAGCCGTAAGGTAGAAACCGGTCTATGGTTGAGTTTAATTGTTGCTATTTATCAAATATTAATTTTCTTAGTTAACCACATTTGGTTTTTCGTGGCAGTAAAATGCAGAAAACCAGCCGTACTTGCAACTGTGGTTACACAGTTGTAAGTCTTTGGTGAATTTGAACATAGTAATAATAAATCTTTGCTCTTAATTGTTTATAATAATTCACATAGTATAATTATTATTTTTAGTAATCTTATATTATTCGCCGTACAGCGACAGCTTGTGGGTTGCCTAAGTTCTTTTCAATATAAATGCAATGATTTGCAATGTTTCCTTCTTTGTCGTTGGGAACAGCTGCACAAGTAAGTCTTAATTTGTTATTAAGTTTTTTGATTCAATTTTTAAGTTTATTTGAAAAATCCATACTGATGAAGCCGTAAGGTAGAAACCGGTCTATGGTTGAGTTTAATTGTTGCTATTTATCAAATATTAATTTTCTTAGTTAACCACATTTGGTTTTTCGTGGCAGTAAAATGCAGAAAACCAGCCGTACTTGCAACTGTGGTTACACAGTTGTAAGTCTTTGGTGAATTTGAACATAGTAATAATAAATCTTTGCTCTTAATTGTTTATAATAATTCACATAGTATAATTATTATTTTTAGTAATCTTATATTTCAATTTTCTTAATCAATGAACCTTAGATACTTATAATAAATTATACTGCTAATTTGTTATATTAAATGTTTTATTGCATCCATTAAATATATATTAATGCGGCTATTAAAACCTTACTATTTATTATTAACATCAATAAGAAAATTGTATTTATATAATTGTAAACACAGGCTGCAATAATATATTATCAGTCACCTATTCCAACTAACATATTAGTAATATTTATATATTTATTCTTTCTATTAAACAAATTCATTTATAAGTTATAACTAAATTCAAAATAGCTTTTAAATTAAAGTTCAATTAATTTGAAATATCGAAATGAGTTTCGAACGTTTTACTAGTAACATTGTAATTTATCAAGTATGCTTGTATAGAGTTGACAGTTATTAATTAGTGGGTTTCTGTCAATATAAGTTACATATATTAATTTAGTGAGCGTGTGATTATTCTATTTTCAACAACAGGCTCATTTCGTATTTGCCTATTTGTATCCAATAGAATTACGAGCTGAATATTGAACCGAAAACTAAACCGAACATCAACTTGAATGTTCGATTGGAAAATATATATGCTCATTGAATTCGAACATAGCGAAATTATATTGAATATTCAACAGTATGATAAATATATTTAGTGATAAATTAAGGGTGTCCTGATTTTAAACAGAAATTATCAAGAAACGAAATAAGTTGTACATGAAATTTTGAACATTGTAGAGTAAAATCTAAAGTTTAATAACATGTTACATGCTTTATCCTAAATTAAAAATTATTACTTAAAAATTACATCGATTAGATGACCTCCGTTTGCTTCGTTTCATGACTGAAATCGATGCAACAATGAACGCTGGCACATTTCTGGCAATTCATTACACCAATAGCTTGTCGAATGTTTCGTTTTAAATCTTCCAAGATTTCATATCGGTTCTGATAAATCTAAGATTTAACACGACCCCATAAGAAATAATCCAAAGCCGACAAATCCGGAGAGCGAGGATGCCACAACTGATCCATACGCTGGGAAATAGGACGACCAGGAAAGAACTCTTCTAACACTCCAATATACATGTTGAATACATGAGGTCTTGCACCATCTTGCTAATACCAAATATCGTTTATTAGCAATCGAAGTGGAGCGATGTGCTTCGTCACTCTTTTTATTTAAATTATTTTGTTGACAAAATTATTCCCTCGGTCCAAAATCCATGGAATGCATTCCAAACGTGAGTCTCTGTCTACTGGAAGAAGTTTTTGGGCTTTCTGCCATTTTTTAGGCCGAAAAAGTAAATATCTCTTTAAAAATTTTCATACCGGCTCGTGAAATTCCTACTTACTGTGGCAAACGTCGCACGGATTGATTTGTATATTCAATTCTCTTCGTAACATGCAAAGTATTCACTTCTGCTATAGCAGTTTTTCTTCTTTGCAAGTTTTGTATCCTTAAGAGAAGCTGTTTTATGATATTTTTCGAACCATCTTGCAATTTTTCTGCAATTTCGAGACCCAAAAATTATTATAAAACACGAAACCACCTTTAAATTTGAATAATGGAGTTCGATTATCCAGTTAAAAACATTACTTAAAAAAAAGCTTGGGCGATTAAAGGATAATTTGTGATAAATAACACCAACAAAATCCAAAACTGTGGAAACCAAACAACCAAGCAAAGATTCGTTGCAGAATTACATAAGTAAATGTGAAATTTCTAATTGTCTGTTATTGGTATGACAAAATAAATGCTCCTCTTTGGATGTGGGCTTTGTCAAACATAACCGTCTTTAAATCAACCATTTTAGACTTGCTGTTCAAACATCCCAGACAATAGCGGGTAGTAGGTAGTTGTATTACTATGTCAGCACTATATTTTTTGGAATATCACTAATAATTGATGAATATGTAAATTTAATTAAAACAAAATTACCTTTTAAAGTTATTCTCCCATTTGTAGAAATCTTCATTTGAAAAATCGTTTATTATTTGTGTTTTTACATAAATTCATATAAACATTTGCACACTTCTTTGTCAATAATTGCCCAGAAATTAATTAACAACTTGATGATTATAAATTATAAACAATTAAAATTTATAAACCAGTACCAAGCGAGTTGGTATGTTTCATGCCAATCAATGTTGATTGACAATTTGATTGCATAATTGATAACACAAATGTCTACGTTTGCCATATATTATAGGTATTACTCTCAATTATATTAATTAATATAATTTTCAAATAGTTTAATTAGTATGCACAGCAAACACTCGAGAACAAAACTAGATTTCTTCTATTAATAAAAATTAATCTTTCGAATACCTTCAATAATTATTTGTAATTATCTATAATATGTGGTTATGTAAATAAACGGGTATAAAAGGAATTAAATATTTTGAGATGTTGAAATGTTTGAAGCAATGACCTTAGGTGAAACATTTTTTGGGTATAAAAAATTGTAAATTACATACAAATAAATTTGAAAGAGTTTTAGCAGTTTGCACTGATATATTAATTAGATAGTAGCTAATTAATATATTAATTAGCTAGTAGGTAATTAATATATCAGTATATAAAGAAATGGCATTCGTAATTTTAATTACGGAGTGATAATAATACGAGTTTTTTAATTTTATGATAGTACTTCTATGATTGCATAGCTTTGAAAAATGTGCTCCCTGCAATATTAAATCATTTACAATACATTATAAACAATGCTTTAGAGGTGGGAAAATTACCGGAAAATCTAAAAACGGCATATAATACTCCTAATACTGGAGTTTTGTGATTGAAAACTACAGGCCTATAAGCATTTTATCGGTTTTCTCTAAAATTCCTGATGGGATTATGCTCCAGAGTCGCAGTGTTTTTAGATAGGCATAACTTAGCCCTTACCAACATGGCTATGTAAATGGGAAATCGATTGAAACGGCATGCTTTCAATTTTTGAGAGGTACCTATTATTGATAATCTTGTGTCACGGAATACCCCAGTTGGAATGCTCATGGACCTTTGTATGGCTCACGATTTAGTTGACCTTAGTCTACTAGTAGAAAAAATCTCAAAATATGGTGTAAAAGGTAACGATTCCTTTTATACCATATTTTGAGATTTTTTCTACTAGTAGACTAAGGTCAACTAAATCGTGAGCCATATCATATCATTTTAAATAATCGGATACAAATTACCAGTTTCCGCAGTGCACAGGGATTTGTATATTCCTTGGAGTACAATCAAGACGGGTATTCCACAAGGTAGCGCAATGGGGACTCTAGTTTTTATTTTACTTATAAATGCTCTTCATGCATCTCCTATCAACTCACCTCACAATCAACGATATTACCACTTTTTTTTATTCTCCCAATGTGAATATCGGTGCTATTTTCACAGCCCTATTGTATTTTTCCACATTTTCCGTAATTCATCCACTGGATGGTAGTTGTTCTTATACAGGGAGAGTGTATGAGAAGTACGACAGTTGCTTTCTCCCTTTGCAATAATGGTTCAAGGTAATCTTGCCCCATTTATCATTTCTAATGATTATAGAGACTTACTTAGTAGATTACTTTCCCTCCTAGTCACCGCCCCTCATTTTTTGATATAATACCATTACTGCGCATATCATTGATATGGTACCAGTACAAGGTTGTTACCTTGTACTGGTTTGTTAAAGTTGCTACCTCCCTTTTCATTGCCTATGAAATGGTCCCAAAGATTACATATGATTACATCATTGTTAGGTTTGAAATGTTTGTGTCGTCTGTCTAAGTTTGTTTCACTGTGAAGTGGATGCGTAAGTAGTCACATTTGTTGTATTCGAACAAATGCGGCCAGACATCGCTCGGATTGAATATGATACCTTAGAATCATCAGTTAAGGCTCTTACCTCTAGGCTACGATGCCGACAGAGCGGTAGCCTCACTACCCGCGAGAAAGGAACCCGGCCCAGACGGGCTGCCTAACGAGCTGTTCCGCCTGGCAGCAGGGAGGGGGAGCTTGAAGGACTTGCCGCCGTGTGCAAGAGATGTCTGGAAGAGGGAGTGTTTTCCAGGTGCTGAGGTCATTTTGGCCCTTATTCCAAAGCCGGGTCCTTAGCCCAAATCCCTCGACGCCTGCTGCGTACAGACCGATCTGTTTACTGGACGGCGGGTCAAAAGTACTTGAAAGGTTGCTTCTATGGTTACAAGCCGTTATAGAGCAGTTCGGCTTTCGCAAAGGGGTTGGGACGGAGGATGCCATTCGGGCTGTCCTTCATGTCGCGGAGGGGGCCAACAGCGTACCACCAACGTACCAGGGCGCATTGTGTGGTCGTCAGCTTTGACGTCGCCAATGCCTTCAACACGGTACAATGGTGGTTCAAAGCCCTAGCCCTAGCAAGGTTGAAACTACTGGCGACGTTGCTGAGGCTCACTGCCGATTACCTTCGACGGTCTTCTGCGGACGCTGAGACGGTTACTGCGAACAGGGGTGGGTATTGTGGCGTACGCAGACGACCTGGCACTTGTTTTCACCGACAGGTTTTGGTCAGCTGGGATATGCTGTGTCTCAAGGTCACGCGCGCTGGGGAACTCGTTCGGGAGTGGATGGAGACCGCGGGCCTTCAGCTCGCCGCCTCTTAAACACAGGCGACCCTACTCTCCACCAGAAGGCCAGGTAGAGGCATTCTGGAGATTGATATCTTAGGAGGGAGGATATCGGTCGAGCGGTCGATCCTTAAGCCGATTCGCGACTTCAGTCATGGGAGCTAAGAAATTGCCTGGGTGGAAACAAGGGCGGTATGGTTTTTCTATTTTTTTTTTGTATTATTTTTGTTGTTATTGTAAATTCTATTGCATAGCATCTTGTATTTTTGTATGTAAATCATTTTGTATAATTGAATAAAGCTCATTTGGTGCCCATTGCGGGAAGATTCGAAGGGTGGTCAACGGCAGTAATGCTATCGTTGGCGGTCCCTCTGTCCTTCCATTTCAGTGGAGCCACTTGGAGCCACTTGAAAAAAAGTCTACGATGCCGACTAAATTACCACCAATTCAAAAAGAGCTGCTGAAGCGGTGAAAGTGTGGTTTGATACTAATAGACTTCAACAAAGAAAAACCTCAAACAACAATCTTCAAAACGAAGCGAAATTCGTCATTATACCCTGACGAAATGGTAATCGTGAACGCGTATATACTAGTAAGTAATTCTGTAAGACTTTTCTGACTTCACATAGACCAATCACTGGGCTGGGCTTCACATACCAAAGACAAAGAACTTCAAGTAAGCAGTATTCGCTATGCATTTCGCTATATATCCGCTATATTCCCTTCAAGGATATGTTGAGACCGACGTCCTGAGGATGGTGTATTTTCCCATCTTCGACAGACTCCTTAGATTTGCAATTATGTTCTGGGGAAATGGTATACACTACAAATGTGTCTTTAAGATACAGAAGCAAGCACTGCGAATACTTATAAATATAAACTGCCGTGAATGCTGTAGAGGACATTTCCGTAAGGCGCACATTTTAACAACTATAGCCACGTACATTTATGAAAACATTGTGTTCCTCATGAAACATAAACAACTCCCCATAGATTTTGATAAACACAATAAACGGCTAACAAAATATAACAAAGAGCTTTGTCAGCAACTTAAGCATGCTCTTACGTTAACCGAAAGAAATCCCCCTTATATTAGCATGAAACCATTCAATGCTCTGCCACGAGAAATCAAACTAATTGATAACATAAAGAGTTTCAAGAAACATGTACCAACATTTACCTATGTACCTACTGTTGTCGATAAAAGTTATGCTATGAGACAAGGTGGTCTCATTATTTTCGATGAAGAATTATTAGAATCAGCTAATGAAATTGCTAAGCAGAGCTGCACCTTCCAAGGACAGTAAGTTTCAAACAATATGGAGTAAAGCATCTAACTGGTTCATTAGGCGACTCTTTTCGTCACTCGCTATAATTATTCTATCTGGAATCGTCAGTAGAAACGAGGTTCGGCAAAGACCAACCACCAGTGTTTGCTCTTTCATTGTTACCCCCTGTTCAGATGACAAAAAATAAAGCTCCAAATTTAAAAAATTGTATGGAGGAAGTAGGTATATAATGTATAAAGGAAGGAAGAAAACTGTGGCGCACTTTTTGCATAAACAAGCATAAGGAATTTTGGAGATTACAGAATTAATTCAATAGGCTGAGTCTTTTTAAAAGGTGAAACCAGCCATAGAAATTTTATTGGCAATGCCTTATTCTACTACTACTCAGTACACTCAGACTGAGAGACTCAAACAAGACTGAGATCATCAAATATCGAAGACAGGTTGAATGTGTTTTGTATGCTCAGTGTACAAAAAAAAGTTATAAACAGTACGGGCGATTCTTTCACGGAAGACGTCATAAAGCGTTTTGCTGAAGATCCTAGAAAATTACTTAAAAATAAATGTCAAATTAAATGATTTAAATTAAATAAATATAAACCTACTTATACTTGTTTATTTATTTTACGACCTATAAAGTAGGATCTCCTGCTGGTGTTTTCCCTACACACTACATACACCCACCTTATGTTTAGTGTGTGTGTGTGTAGGGTATAATATGTGCGGTGAACCCTCTTAAGAAATTTCTGATTTGCTCCCCCCTGGGCTAAAGTTAGGTACGCCCATGTTTGCGACACATTTCATTTGGAATGTATTTGTAATTTATTTAATTTACTTACTATATTGAAAATAATGAAATAATTGTTTTTGAATTAAAATTTGAACTTGATTTCTTGTTTCACAGCTCGAATTTGCAAATTGTATTTTACTGTTATTATATATTTTTTAAATATTATAATTAGTATATCAAAATTTATTTATTTATTTAACTAGAACTATATAGAATTGTAACTAAGTGAGATAGTTTGATGTAGTCTCTCTTCTATGGCCCTACAGCCCAAGGTTGGGCTTTGGCCTCCCTCAATTTATTCCTCCAGGCGCTTCTGTCCATTGCTACCGTCTTTCAGCCTGTAATCCTTAGAAACCCTCTGGCATCTTCTTCTATCGCGTCCTTCCATCGTATCCGTGGTCTGCCCTTCGGTCTCTTCCATACCATTTTGCCTTGGAGGACCCGTTTTGGCAGTAATTCCCCATCCATTCTAGTGACACGGCCTGCCCATCGTAACCTCAGTATCTTTGCAAATGCGGATACTGGCAGGTCCTGCAACGCCTGGTACAACTCATTATTGTATCGTGTTCTGTACCCATTTCCACCTGTGATTGGGCTGAGTATTCTACGCAATACTATTTACATGTAGTTTGATGTAGTAGTACTAAATGTAGTAGTATTCAACATTTCTCTTTCAGAGCTTCCTCTGGGGTACTATGTTTCTTTGAGTTACCTTTTCGTTGAATTGTAATTTCTAAGCAATTTTATTATCAAGTATACAAAGATTATTATATTTAGAAAAAAAGTAGCAAAATCCTGAAAAGGAACAGAGAAAAAAAAAGCTTTTATATTAAAGATAAAAACATAGATTGCTTTAAGTTTCAAATTTAAAATTAAAATACAACATAGGTTTCACCAACATTGTGGCTTCTTCGGGTAATTATATTATGAATATCAGAAGCCACATACAGTATTGGGGAAACATATTTTTACAATAAATTTGAAACTTAAAACAATCATTCAATTATTGAAAAGATTTTACTGCATTTATTTATGTGTACTGTATTTATTTGTGTGACCATTACTCTTTTATAAACACTTTCTACTCTACACCCGATTGAAGAATGTTAAAACAGATTAAGTTATAGTTTGGTTGTACTCAGATTACTCTTAAACCTCCTTATGCATCGGTATATATCAGTAACATATTCTATTAATTGTATTTGTCTTGTGTAGTATATCTAATAACGGATATATTATTTTCGTCAGATTATTTTCTATCTAGCTTCTACACTAGTTTAAAAACATATATGATGTTATAAATTTAAAACTATAAGGAAAACTAACAACTTTTTAAGACATTTATTATCGAACGTATGAAAACTAACGCATTAAATAAATTACGCTTATAAAATGAAAAACTTTCCAATAACTTTAGCTGCACTTTAAACTATAAGAATATTTACATTAATATTAAAAGTTAATCGAAGTTTACAAGACTAAAGGGAGTGAACTTTATACTGATATTTATATATTGAGTTAATATTTAAGTTAAAGTGATATATAATAACACTGAATAAACTTAAATTGAAGTTAGTTTACCATGTAAATAAATTCCAGACAAGTTAAATTAGATTCTAAATACATTAACATACCACACAACAATGTTAAAGTTGAAATGTAATTGAAGATTTGTTAGGAAAGTAGATTGTTTAATATTTTATTATTTACATACCTACATTGTATTGTGTATTTATATTATGTAATGTATATTTCAGGGAAATTTATTCGATAATATTGATGAAACGTCCTAATAAATCAATGTAATAATTAACCCCCACACGAAATTTGAAAAATATGTTGGACATTAAAGAAAAATCATTAACTTTACAAACTATAAATTGAAAGATGACATGTTTAAGTTAAACCCGCCTTTGGCTAAAACCAGAAAAACAATAAAGCTTAAGCATGCAACAATTCATATGATACCTTTTGTGTCAAAATAATATTCATATAGTAATAACACATCATATAATGAATGTTAGGACCATAAATTATTCGTCTGTTAAAGCTTTGTGTAACTGCGACTGCATTAAATTTAATTAAAATATTTGTAGACTGTGTAAGCTTAGAATTTTGGAATATCTCCATAACAAACGATCGTTTATCCTCCACCCAGACTTGATAATTTTGAAGCATCCATCGGTGTAAATCACGTAATTTTCTCACATCAACGTGTCATCATAAATCACCGGTGTATTTACTTATGTCTAGGTAGGTGTAAACTAATATCCTAACGGCCGCAATCACAAAAATGGATATAAATTAAACGGCTTGGCTTAAAGGCACCATACCATACTATACATATACATGCGAATTACCGCAGATACATAATTCACACAATACATCACATTTATTAGTGTTTCGTTGACCTTTCGATAATCACACAATGCTCGTAATTCATTCAGTCGCATGTTCGGCAAGTATATTTCCATGTATGATTCACTTCAGAATGTTATTATGGAAATTACTATTGGATAAAACTAAAATTTTCTAGGCCTTTTCTTCAAATTATTGATAAGAACACATGTATTTGAATATGAAACTGTAATTATATCGAAGCATATTTTGAAAAGATTAATATCTAGATTAGCTACACGAGGACTTATCGATATTTAGTTAAGCATACACTGTTGTACGTGAAAAAGTTTTATAGTAAACTAATGGTTTCACTAATAGGTTAAATTTCGCAAAATTAAATAAAGTACAAAATATAATACCTATAATCTATTTACTCTTAAGTATATTAAAAGTCCAGTGCATCCGTGACATATCCGAAATTTCCTGTCAGTGATAAATCATATTGATTTTGAATAGAATCATCCATATTCATCCGGCACAGTGGCGTATCGTAGCTGTCAGTGACAGTTATGTAATATTCCATATCTCATGTTTTTATGTAATTTCGAACGATTTATTTATTTATTTTTCAAAACTCTAAATTCCAAAGGCACAGATAATTTTTTAAAGATATTAGAATATCCATCGCTGAAACGTAATGTTAATGCACGGATGTGTGAGAATACGCTTTCATTTGTTTCGTAATAATTAGTTCGAAGAACGGTTTATTGCGACCACTATGCCAACCCAATAGATATAGTAAGAATAATATTTAAATTTCAAAAATACTATAATTCAATGTTCTTCTGTAAATTCATTTTAAATTTCCTTGGTAAGAAACAAATTCCAGTTTAAAGGTTTTATAAAAACAATACAAAAATTTTAATCCAAAGATGATTTTGTTTTCATCTTATATTAAATTACCGTAAATGTTGGTTGAACTTCATTATATATTTATTTTATATAAAAGTAGAAATAAATCATAAACAGATTACCCTAATTACATTTCGTTACAGATTGTTGAAAATTAATAATAGGTATTCTCGTTGTAAATAAAGAAATACAATATACAGAATTAATGGTGTAATAGTAATAATGTCCAAATAAGGCAAAGTTCCATTATATCAGAATCATAAAGGATATAATTAATATTTCATTAACATTGCACAAATTATCAACTAACTACTTGCTTTGAATATGTGATTTGATTTATTGGTTAAATTTACAAGGAACTATTAAGTAGAAAATTGCATTGGTTTCTTATTAATCATTATATATAGGTAATCAATGCTAAACTAAATTATTAATTAATTAATTATTATTTTTATTTAAGTGAAATTTATGTTGTCCAATGTATACAGTTGATAATATATTTTCCAATGTCTGCGGTTTATAATAAATACATTTTCAAATACTCAAACAATATGTGCCATAATTTTAAAGAATATTCCGTTTGTGTGTTATTCTAGTAGAATTAGCAGAAATTTAATTTATGGTTATCAGATCTCCTAATTAGTTTAATATTATTAGTTACATTTCAGTAATTCAATTTTAACGATTGTCGAATATATTAAATAAAATACAAGTGTTACATAAATTATATGAATTATGAAGCATTAAACGTCGCTTTAAAAATATTTTTTTCAAAAAAAATATAATGAAAAGGATGGTTGTGACCGTTTCTGCATAGTAACCACATGGTTATCCATACTTACTGTGAATTTTTTCACTATGTTGTTACCACTAATGTTTGTGAAAATATTATATAACTTGTGAAGCTATATAAATTTACTCACTTTGCACGACTCGAGTTTTGACTATTCAAAGTTATTTTCAAGTGGATTACAAATTGATGAGATTGAATTTATACCAAGTGTTTTGAATTTATACCTAGTGTATGTCTGTAGTTTGGCACTAATCTGGTCACGATTGCGTTATACTAAAAAATTGTGAAATAGATAAGGTACGTTTGGTCGTTGAAGAGATTAATTGATAGATTACGACTTTGTTTATGATTCCAACGCCTAATGACTCTTGGAGATTAAATTATCATCTAGGATTTTTAAATTATCAACTAGGGTTGGGGCATGAGTCATAGAAACTATTTTTTTTTTCTTGTAGATATGTGAACGAATCACAAACGTATATGTGTCATGTGGAAGCTCTGCAGGCATAGTGTGTATGCAGAACAACAAATGGTTCTGTGATAGCAGGTAGTAGCGCAGCGAGGGCTCTGAAATCAGTAAGTTGGTGAGTGTCGTGCGAGAAGGCAGTAACACGTGTTGAGCAGCGCGCTAACATCAAAATAGCCGTTCTCCGAGGGAGAAATGCGATGGAATGTCACAGAGAATTAGTAGAAGCCCTTGGGAAAAATACCCTACCATATCGTACAGTAGCACGGTGGGTAGGAAAGTTTCAGCAAGGACGTGTGTCAATCAGTGATGAGCAACGTTCGGGACGACTGGTGAGTGCCATCATCGAGCAGCTCATGGATGAAGACAGACGATGGACAGTGCAATAATCCTGCACGACAATGCAAGACCACATAAGGCAGTGTGTGTACGGCAGCTACTTCGACGTTGAGGATGGGAAGAATTGGAGCAACCACCGTACTCTCCTCACCTTTCGCCCTATGACTTTGATCTTATTCCCAAGATTAAGGAACCAATACGTGGTAGGTGGTTTTCAACACGAGAGGACATTGCTAATGCTGTACGGTAACACAACAGCTGAGGCTGATGGTATTCAGCGCCTCCCACATCGTTGGCAGCGTGTAGTGACACTAGCAGGGAACTACATTGAGGGTCTTTAGGCCCAGGTTTGTCATGTCAACTTTATGTGTACTGTGTTATCATTCTTTTGCACGGTGAAGTCCATATTGCCCTGTATACTACCGTAATAAAATAGTGTGTTACGATGAAGACAGACAGTGCTATTCAGTGCTATTCATTGTCCATACATGTAGTTAAGACCTTCGTCCTTTCGTCTGTATATGTTACATTTTCCAACCGGACTGGTATCTTCAAGAAAAAAAATTGTTGCTATGACTTTTGCCCCAACCCTCGTATTTCGGGAAATTTGTTATTACATTCAAGACCAGTGCTTCTCAAACTATCTAATGTGGCTGACCGGCATTTTTGTCCCAATGTGTTGCGGACCGGTATCATATTCAGCAGCAGTGAACTTTTAAAGTATTCACCCTACTAAGAAAATAGTGAGGCATGCGAAATTTATTCGCGCCCAATAAGGCTTCCGAACTGTTTCCGAAAGATGACAAGCCTCATTCGAACCTTGCCCCGTCCTAATTAGGAAAGCATAACTCAGGCAAATCTTTGGAAATTATAACTTCCACCTAATGAGGCCTTCCGAAATGTTACTGAACTGTGGCAAGCCTTATTCGAACTTTTTCCCGTTCTAGTTAGTAAAGCCTAAGATAGGCAAATCTTTGGAAATCCTAACTTTCCCCTTATGAGGCCTTCCGAACTGTTTCCAAACTGTGGGAAGTCTCATTCAAACAGTATACTATCCTAATTAGGAAAGTCTAACTTAGGTAAATCTTTGGAAATCCCAACTTACACCTAATGAGGCCTTCTAAACTGTCACCGAACTGTTTCATTAGTTTCATTACTCGCATGCGTCCACACACTTACTCTTTCTAAAAGACTATTTAAATACTTGACCAAGATATATCTTCAGTTACTTATTATTCATTAAAAAACGTTATAGTGCATCAAACATCTTCATCTTCATTTTTTATGAGGTATACTTTTGAGCTGCGTTTTTATCTAAACTTGTTTCTCATTAACAATAAAAGTTATCGGAAACATAACCTAAAAAAATATTTGGCAGATATTCCCTTTAGTAAGGGATCAGAAGATAATAGTCTGTACTCTGTGTTGAGAAAATAAAAAAAACGGTCAAGTGCGAGTTGTGACTCGCGCACCGAGGGTTCCGTACAAACTTGTAAGTAAGGTATGACCTAACTGTATGCAACCCATATGTTTCTCGTGCTTGACAATACCACGCAACACATTAGTGTATTTTATAAGTTTCTAATAGTAAATTCGAATTTTTCTAACTGCATATTTACGGTTTTCAGATTTTTCCCTTTACATGTGCTGTAAGACACCGCTGCTTGCCAAATTTCATGATTCTAGGTCAACGGGAAGTACCCTATAGGTTTTGATTCCCTTGTGAAGACGCAAAATATGCGACATAAACGGTCATATCTTTTGATCGCGTTGACTTACAAGTTTGATTTTTTCACAGCTGAAAGAGACCGCAGACCCGAGTATTTGATACAAATTTCATTTTTTTTGTTACCTCTACGCGTTCCTGAGAAAAATGGTCTTGACAGACAGACAGACGGACGGACAGACGGACAGACGGACAGACGGACAGACAGACAGACGGACACACAGACAGACGAACAACAAAGTGATCCTATAAGGGTTCCGTACCGAAAACGGAACCCTTATAGGATCACTTTGTTGTCCGTCTGTCTGTATGTCCGTCTGTCCGTCTAAAATGTAGCCTAAAAAGTAGAAACAAAATAAGAAGACAAAGAACCATAAAATATATATTTTTAAAAAGTTTTATAAATTATTTTGACAATTTTTAAATTCATAGAAACTAATTTACCTAGTCAATATATACTGTGAAATAGTTCTAAATATACCACTTATTCGTATGCCCATATTTTACAGACTCATTTAAGGGAGTGTTAAGTTACTAACATGCCTAATTCGTTCCTAATAAAAACCGATCTGAAATTCCAAGTTCGGTGCAAGTGTGGCTTCCGAATGTATTCCGAATTAGTCCTCCTAATTAGGCACGAAGCCGCACTTGCGTTACTAAAGCGATGAGGACCTTATGCGGTTGCCTTATTCGGATCGAACTCGGAGTTCGGCATGCCTAATTCGTATCGAATAAAAACCGGACTGAAATTCCTAATCGGGTAGGTCTAGGGACTATTGGTAACATTTATATAAAACGAAACCAAACTTTATGTAGTTCGTAATGGATGATAAGAGTTTAAATTGGGTTTTTCAAGTTAATAATAAATCAAAAAATTACAGAAAAATTAGTACTTTATTTATAAATATGAAAATAATAATTTATTTATTTATTTATTTATATTGTTTTGACCCACAGGGATCACATAAAGCAAATTATGACATGTTGCTTTTATTTTTCTTATTCTTCCAGAATTGTTTCATCATCTCGCTATGTTTAGCTCGACGTTCATCTGCCCATTTTGCTCTTGTTATTTTGGGTTTTTCCACTGATATAATTTCCCAGCTGTAGACTTTGTGTCTAAAGATTTTTCGATTTTCGATGTCTGTCGGTGAGATTGGCGATTTTAAGATCAATTTGGACCTGTTTTACCCAGACTGTTGTCGTTTTCATTTTCCGTATGTACTTCAATACTCTCCCTGTTAGTCGGTTGTCATCTAGTCTCATAACGTGCCCGTAGAATTTCAGTCGTCGTTTGCGGAAATCGGTTTCGATGTTGGAGTATTTTTCTGTGACAGTATGTGATTGTAGACGATATCCTTCGTCTGTTAGTTTTGGGCCAAGGATTTTTCGGATAATTTTTCTTTCGACCTTCTTGATGTTCTCTATGTATCCTTTGTAATTAAGGTTTAATGTCTCGCTGGCGTAGAGATTTTCGGGTGTGGTAACAGTCGTGTAGTGTCGAATTTTGGTGCTAATATTTATGCATTTTTTATTATAGATGCTTGCAACTTTTCCATATTCTTTCCGCATTTTGAGTTCCCGTGTTTTTTGTGCTAATCTTTCTGTTCCTGTAGGTTCAATAATTTTGCCCAATAAGGTTTTAAGTGACTAACCTTGTTTATCTTGTATATAAGTATTTGAGGTGACTAACCTTGTTTATCGTGCCGTATTTTGTAATTAAATTTTCTATTTTGATGTGTTTTGTGGCTATGAATTCAGTTTTCGAAAAGGAAATTTGTAGTCCAGCTTTCTCAGCACATTCTTTTAGGACTTCGATCTGATGGATTGCTGTTTGTTCATTTTCAGAAAGAATCGCGAGATCATCAGCGAAGGCTAGGCATGTGACGTTGTTGTTATCCTGTTCTTTTCCTAGTCTAATGGGTCTCCAAATTTTTTGATTTTACAGTTCTTGTTCCCATGTTTTGATAACTTTGAAAATGAAAATAATAATAATATTATTAACCAAAACTTAATGGTAAGATGAGCCTGTATCTTTTGGACCAGTTTTTCTATTCGTGGTTGAATTGATGACATTGATGAATGCTCATACTATTTCTATAATTTGTTTTAATTACAGTAATTAATGAAAATCACACCTCTCGGTGGTAAGTCGTGTAAAAAGGAAGTAGTTTCTTCGTGGCAATGTTAGAGTTAGAGTTAGTGAGAGTAGTTAGTGAGTTAGAATTAGAGTAATTTTAGAGTTAGTGAGAGTTCAAGATATTCTATTTTAACTTGTAACCAAAAAGATGCAAGTGACTTCTTATCATCTTTCTTCCGTCCGCTGCGAGCTCCAACAATTTATTTTTTATGACAACTTATTGCAATGAAAGGATTTCGCACCCATCCACTTTCTTTTCGTGAATCTTCTTTTACTGGGAAGTAAAATTCGAAACGTTATTCCAATTTCGACAAACGTTCACTTCTAACTTTTCATAGAGATTAAACATCAAGCTCTTCTCCTGCATCGTAGATGAATGTCTTTAATTTGATAAACATGCCATAACACTTTCTTGTTACACGATCTTTCCATCCTTTAAATTTCTGTTTTGAAATTTTCTTAATCTGAAATTTTCGTTTCTGTCCATAGATTTTGTCTGCAATGGTAAAACAGGAAACCATCCTTCCTTGCATCGAGGTATTAAGATCATTAAAGATGGCAAAGATGTCAGCCAAATAAGCGAGCTTGGCCATTCAATTTACATCAAGGAAAAATTGGGGCCAATTTTGTTTTTTGCTCTGAAGGAACTTCGATACCTCGTTCCGAAGCTCGAATACCCTTGAAACGCCTTTTGCTCGGACAATGAACGCACCTCAGTATGTAACAAGAGCTGCTTGTGCCCATTTCATCGCATAATGCAGCAAATAACCGCGAGTTCAAAGCATATACCTTAATATAATTAACAATCTTCACAACCTTGAGAAGTACATCGTTTAATGATGGGGACATTTTTTTGTTGCCAGATTTTTCCGTTGAATGAAGCAGTGTGTCGACTTGTATTCAGGTGCAAGCTTTTAAATCTGTGTAACTACTCCTGAATGTCGTCCCATCATTGCAGCAGCCCCGTCAGAACATACACCTACACAAAACTTGAGGTCCAATCCACAATTATTGACTACGAAAGCTGTCACTGCTTTGAGTATTTCTGAACTAGTGGTTTTTGTTTGCAGTGAAACAAAAAAAAAACTGTTTCTGCAGGTCATCATTCTGTTCAAATCTCACACACATCAAGAGATGAGGCGATTCTCTTCACCAGCCAGATCTGTAGAGTCGTCAAGTTTAAAAATATTTTGATGCTTTTATTTGTTCAATTCAACGGATATTCGATATCATGAGCGAGATCGTGAATTCGACGAGCTATGGTGTCGAGATTTTATAATACAAAATCTCGTAAAACCAGACTAAATTCAACATTATACAAGTCTTATTTCAACAATGTTCCACCAAACCTATAAATATAATCATTTTTACGTGGGACCACCACGTGAAAATGATTGACGATGAAACCGACCACTTTGAGAAGCGCTGTTCTAAACAATGGTTAGAAAATGAACTTGTGTCTTTTTTGAGACGAAAGGCACGATAATGTTATGAAAAACGAGTTGAAATACTTCGTCCTGCCTTTCATACATACTAATGCATTTCGAACTTACTTTACTTTTTCGCGTCCGGTGGTTTCCGGTGGTGGAAGGATTGGCCACTGTCTGACGGGGCAGTGTTACCAGGGGGCGGCGGCATGTTCTGCATATACAGGAGAAAAAACACGCGTGGAGGCTCCTTCCGTGGCCCCCTGCATTCCGAACAATGATCATATCCGCCGGATTTTTTGATGGGATCGATTTTGTCTTTAGCCTTAAATAATATGCGGGATACTTTTGTTTTAAAAGGTTTAAATGCTACTAGTAGATTTTTTTTTTCAAAAACGTTTGCTTTTTGTACGCTTGTTTTGCCAAAATATGCGAGAGAAATTAAAGTTTTAGCTGAATTGGTCGTTTTAGGGTATATTTGTGTCAATGTGATTTGGTTGTTTTTTATTTATTGAATTTTGGATGAGTGTAATTGCGATATCATTTTCTGTGTCAATTATCATTATAGTGTTTGATTGTTTAGTTCTTTTGTCGGTGGTAAGAGGCTCTATGTATTATGGAATGATAAGCAGCTAATGTATGTAATATTGGGTGATTTGATATGAATGAGAAGGGGATAGGGTATGATCCAATTGAGACTATTTTCTAGTAGAAATATCATTAAAGGTAAGAATTACACAAACAATATCTAAAGGAAGACGATCTAACAAGTCAAATATCGAGGGATTTAAAACCGATGAACAAATAGGAAGGTACCAGAAAGAGATAGAGTATAAGCTAACAGGGCACGGACAAAAGGAGGACATCGAAGAGGAATGGGTCTATATAAAAGAAGTAATAGGTAAATCTGCCGAAAAACAATTAGGAAAGCCACCAGAAGCAGAAACAGTGAATAGGTCGACCATGAATGTAGAAAAGCGATTGAGAATCTTAATGAAACTAGGAAGAAACTATATGATAATGATAGCACCAATAATGTGCAGAAGGAAAAAACGAGAATGGATGTATAAGCAAATTGAAGAAATAGAGGCACACAGAACACGCAAGGCAAGTAGAAAGTTCTACCAAGAAATAAAAAGTTGTAGAGATAAGGGATAATTCTGACAGAAGAAGAGGAAATGCTAACTAGAACACTTTCAGGAAATGATGGAAAATAAAAAAATGTAGATTGTAGCGGATGGGACAGCTAGGTATCCGGCCGCCTATCCCGAAATAAAAAGCCATAATACGAGGAAATGACGAAAACAACAAAATAGAACATTACAAAGCACCTGGAGTACACACAGTAAATGCAGAGCTTATAAAAAAAGCAGTGGGAACTAATACTGAACATATCGCAACAGAAAAGGTTGCCGGAAGACTGGAAAGTCGGAATTATAAAATCTATACACAAAAAAGGTAACAGAAAAATATGCAACTAACTACCAGGGCATAGCACAACAGGTTAAACGAATGCGGCAAAAATACTGGACTATCAGTGCGGTTTTAGGGGGAACTGATCAACCAATAATCAGATGCATATAATGAAATGGATGTTTGAAAAATGTTGAGAATGCAACATTGGTCAATTTAATATATTCGTTGACTTTAGACAAGCTTTCGACAGTATCAACAGAAAAATTATGTTTGGGAGGCTGATCCTCCTGGGTATTAGGAAGAGAAAGAGACAAGGCATAGTAAGCTTGGTAAGGCTAACGTTAGAAGCTGCAGTTGCCATTCACACCAAATTACCAAAAACGTTTGAAATAAACAACGGATTCAGACAGGAAGATGCGTTGTCAGAATTGGTATTCAACCTAAGCCTAGAAACAATAATTTAAAACACAAAAACAACAGGGAACATCAGAACTAACAAAATGCAATTAGGTTCTTACGCCGATGATATCGTTATTACGGCAAGAGACAAGAATACCCTAACACCGGGCCGAACACAACTAGATAGCGAAGCAATCAAAGTATCAATTGAGAGTATCAAATCAAATAAGTATTAATATCAATAAAGATTTGAAGAAGTAGATACATTCACATAGTTAGTATCTGTACTAAACTCGTCCAATAATACAACTCAGGAGTAAAAAGAAGAATTGCAGCTAGAGAAAGAGCGATCTACACAAATAAAGGACTGCTATCATCTAAAATATTAAGAACAACAAAGCTAATAATATGTCTAACTCTAATAAACCTTCTTCCGTTTGTCTAGTAAAAAATCAAAATCTTTAAAAGTACTATCTTAGCGCACGTTTTTTAGTGCGACAAATACCATTTTTGGTTGTATTACCACATAACTTGGGTAACGCAAATAATCAATATCGCTAAGTTACTTAAAAAAAAAACAATTTAATAAATAAAATAAACACAATCAAAACCTCTACATTAAAAAAGTGACGTGAAAGTGAATTTTGTTTCATTACAAAATAAAAATTAAAATTAAAGAAAAAGCTTTAAAATGAGTGTAAATTTTATGGTGATAACGGAGACTGATAAGAGTTCTTATGACGAATCCACACCACCGGAGACAATTGAAAAGGCAAATTCTTCATATTTTATTCTATTTTTTTAGATGGCCCCTGGATCCCAAACTTGTAAGATGCGTCCCCTGGCATGAGTGATAAAATATATTATCTGCAACACGGGCGGTATTGTCAATTGCTCTCACGAGCGGATGTGCGCACTACTCACTTCGTTCGTGCGCCCAATTTCGCAAAAATGTAATTATGCAAAATATGCTATTATCGCATTTATTTATATTTGCAAACATACATACGCACATACACATATGTATACATAAATGCACACATATACATATATTCATATGAAAACACAAGGACATGTTAACATAAATTTGTTTAAAAGGATCCTTAATGGTCTTGTGCCTTGGAGCTCTTTTTTCTTATGTTATGGACACATCGGGAGAATGGAGGATGGCTGGGAAAGAAGATAAAATACATCATGTATGGCTATACAAGGACGATCGATAGGAAAAAAAGATCACGGATAATTTAAAGACCATGAAAGAAACTGAGTGGAGGCGGTTGGTGAGAGATCGTGATGAATGAAGATGTTGGAATGTTGAGCAGGCCAAGACGCATCCAGGGTAATAGTGCCAGAAAGAATCCGCTTAAAAAATAAATAGTGACATACTAATTAAAACTGGTTTACTTGATTCATTTTTTAGCAAAAATTAATGAAAGTATTCTTAAAATATAAAATTTAAAAGTTAAAACAAATTGTATCATAAAACGTATAAAAAGCGCATATGTAGAATTTTTAAAATAAATGTAATAATAATAAAACATACAAATACAACAATAGATTTAGATTAAAACAAATCATTTATATAAAATAAATAAAAGAATGGTTGCTATATATTGCAAATATTAAAGTTTTAGAGCAAAATTAATTTTAACAGTTTCTAAATTAGATTTTGAATTGGTAATTCAACTAGATTGCTCCTATATTATCAGTCATTTATTTAGTTATTTACATTGTGTAAAGTTTAGTGTAAATTTAACGGAGCATTCAAGTGATGCATTCAAACTAATAGTAAACTTAGCAGTGAAGACAGACTTAATTAAATATTAATTATATACATTATGCATCGAATGTAATAGAATAGGAATACGAAGCAAGAAACTTCTCTGGCTTTCAAGATGCCGTATAGGGATCAGACAAACCGCGAGCTAAACTTCCAGTCTGTCTGTTAGCAATTACCCTGTCACGTGCATTTCAAAACGGTGTATATCATCCACTATGTAGTAGTCATAAAATATGCATATATAGGTGATATATAAAATATGGAAACGTTGGCATCTTTAGGTTGTTACTTCGAAATGCATCTACTTTATTTAATTGACTACTGTAGTACCGGTGCTGCAACTTATTTCAAATTGAGAACCACTTTTCTTTCATACATAAAAGTACACTTTTCCTCTTGTGGTATAATAATATAGTTTTATAAAACTAGATATTCTAAATTTTTACATACGTCATTTCAGTTTTTATTTATTCTTATAATAAATAAAAAAACTAAAATGAAAAGTGTAAACAAGACCAGACAAGACCAGACAAAATCCGACAAGGCAAAACAAGATCAGACAAGGCCCGGCAAGAATAGACAAGACCAGACAAGACCAAACAAGACCAGACAAGAGCAGACAAGACCAGGCAGGACAACACAGGACCAGACAAGACCAGACAAGACCAGACAAGACGAAAAAAGACCAGACAAGGCCATATAAAACCAGACAAGACCAGACAAGACCAAGCAACACCAGACAAGAACAGACAAGACTAGACGAAACCAGACAAGACCAGACAAGACAAGACTACACCAGACAGCACCAAACAATACCAAACAGGACCATATAAGACGAGACAAAACTAGACAAGGAAAGACCAAACAATACAAAAAAAGCCAGAATAGACCAGACAAGAGCAGACATGACCAGACAAAACCAGACCAAAAATGTGATTGGTTCTGGGAATAACGAACAAATCTCTAGCTGTTTAAATATGAGATTTGTTCAGAGTCCCAATAAAACTTAATATTATTGAGCTACAAACAGGTTCAATATATTTATATATTCAAGCAGTGGCGGATCCACAGAGGAATACGTGTCCCGGGATCCAACCGCTAGCGCCTTACATGCACTGTGCCGCCTATAAACTAAGCTAGTTGTCGTGAAGGCATGCAGCTGGCCTAGTGTTCGCAATATGATGGCAATAGTAATTTATATTACCAGTTTTGTACGAGTCAGCAAAAAGATTGGAACTTTTCAAAGAAGCTATCCTTAAAAAACACCCACAGACGAAAAGAATCAAGGCTTAGTGATACACGCTGGGCTGAAAGGCATGATCGCTCCTATCCGAAGGCGCTCCTTCAATTCAAAGAGTTCTTTGACCATATCGTTTTTATTTTCTGTTTATTTTCTGTCTTCTATTCAACGATTCAACTTTGTCTTATCTTAACGGTAACCGCCGCAGTATTTGAAATCACTGTTTCGCTTTCACAGCAACTGCAGGCTGTTGCATTGGATCTTAACCTTTGTTATGAGGTGGTTGAAAGTGTAGTAAGAACGAGACGAGTCGCTTTTCGAGAGCAGAGCACTCGATTCGAACACTTCGATTCTCGGTCTGTTCCACCTTGTACCTAGTGCTATCGAAAATATAGAAAATCTGACCTCGATTATAGCAACTGCAGGCGGTTTCAGTGGCGATTTACCTCATCCTCTCTCGTTATTAGGAGAAATAACTCTTTGGAAGGAGCTTCGGAGTGGTAGACAACATCTCCCACAATTTTTTTTCAAATATAAGTTCGTACCTTCGTACGACTATGACCCAAGACAGGTTAACCGGTTTGGCTTCCATGTATATTCACCGAGATATCTTTGCTAATCTACAACCTAACGAAGTCATTGAGGAATTTGCGAAAAGTTATCCGAGAAGACTTATTATGCGTTTAGCAAAATAAAATGTGTGTTTTTTAGTGTTTTCGTTAGTAGTCTTTACTTTACCTACCCTCAGCGAGGTCTAAGAATTAAGAGATAAGGCAAAAGAAGAAACAAACAAACACACAAAACCCACGAAAACAAAAATAAAGCAACCAAAAATAGCAATTCCTCGCACTCTATTCACAACGACAAAGAAAAATTCACCTCACTATCTATTTATCCTTTTATTTTTTCAACTGTACCACCCTTTTCACCAAGGGCCAACCGGCTCCGTCTTCCCTCATGCACGAAACCCAGTCGTCTACTACCGGACTCTCCTCGCTGCTCCACTGACATCCATAACAGTTTTATGCCCAATGTGCCCACATGTCACTAGCTTCCCCACATATGCCACAGAGCTTAAAGCGAGTGCCCATCCAGTACCTCCTGCCTTTTTCTTCTGACCCGCACCTGTGTCGTGCAATCAATGCCTGTGGCAGCCTAGATCCTTTGAGGTCCAACGGAAGTCTTTGGAACACTTGTACGCTCCTGTATTCTGGGAGGAACTTACTCCTCTCGATCTTCCTCTCGACCTTCCTCGACAATGCACCTCGGCTAACCTTTCACACGCCAATTCTTCCACCTTCTTTCCATTCCCAAACATTCTCTCGATTTCCTCATATGCCCAACCACAGCTTTCATACAGCTTCTTTCTTTCGCTCTCCCATTTTGTGCCCTTATTTATACCGGAACCTTCCATTCTTACAACTCTCAGCACTTCTTTTTCAATCCTTTCATTACCCATTCTATACACTTTCCTTTCAAAGTTAACGACCCTCCTAGCTGCCTGCGAATATGCTTTCCGCATATTTGTTTCTTGCAGCACGATGTATGCCGGCGTAGTTCAATTTAACATGAGGGCAATTTTTAAAAACTGTAGCTGGACTCTCTCAACTCTCTCTTCCTCTTTCACTCCCCATACTTCTTCTTCACACAAAATGATACTTCTCACACATGCCTTCCACCCTACCATTTTTGCAGCAAAGATATTGCTCAAGCACTCATTCCATACATTCAAAGCCTTTTACAAATATATTTCACATGTTCTTTCGTGGATTGTGGATCATTGTGGATCCCCTTCAACTTCTCGAGTTGCGCGTCTTCCCATTCCTTCTTCTTTTGGAGTTCCTTCTGTTTCAGTTGAGTACGGCATTTGTTCTACTCCTCCATCGAGTCCTGACCCTCCTTCCACCTTTTGAAATTCTTCCTCACGGACTTCTTAAGTTCTTAGACTTCTTGGTCGACCCTATACGTTTCTTTAGCCACTCCACATTTGATCTTGACCTGCACCATGGCTTCTCGAACCACTTCCATTATAATTTGTAAACTGGCGACTCCCGGATTATTCCTTCCAAATTTCTTTGGAACTTAACAATGGCCTTATCATTCCAGAGCGGTACTACCTTAACTTGACCAGATAACTTAACTTTACCCTCTCAAATTATTTCCAATGGAAGATGGTCAGATTCAACCCTGTCACCTATTTGCATATTCATTATGCGAATTCTTACCACCTCATTGACTACCTCATAATCAATTGCCGACGCGCCTCACCCACCAGCATAAGTGAATTCTCCGCTCCAGTCGCCCTCAACACACTCGTTAATTACACTCCACTCCTTATCTTCAACCCATTCCAGCCATTTTTTGCCTTCTTTAGTAACTAACTTATCCCTCTATTTTCTTGTTATCTTCGAACCTTCCGCACTTATATATCATGTTTGCAGGTCGCCTATCCTTACGTTCCAATCGCCTGCCAGTACAATTATTTCCCCTGACACCTCGCTAGCACTTCTATTGATTTCCTTCATAAATCGGTCCATATTTTGATTGTTATAGTTTACGAACAATCTTAACACCTCCCCATTGATTTTCACGGTCCGCTCTTGAATATCTTCGAATCCCTCTTGATAGCTCACACCCGACTCGACAATATTTACTTGCACCCCTGTTACAATTCCTCCTCTCGCTCTACCTTTAACCTGCTCCTTCAAGGATCCCTGACACACCCATCTGAATCCTCTTGGTAACTTAGTTTTCATTTCTGACCAGTCTTTCTCCTCCACCCACGTTTCTACCAAACCTATTATGTGAAAACCCTTAAAGTAGTCACATAAGTCCGACTTTCCCATTCCTAGTAACTTGTTTTTGAGCCCAGCTGTATTCCATACCAATATTTTAAATTGTTCTAATCCCTCCCCTAAAACTCCACTCTGCGCCCTTGCTCTCTAGTATATTTGTATCTTTAATTAGTATGGTTTCTCCCCAATATTCAATTATCATTTAAATCAATAACTGAAAGTACAGGTCTTTCTACACACATGTTAAATGAAAACCTAACCTCGACTGTCCGGCACATGCTCTTCATACTTATGTAAGTGTATTCCATTTTGTAAATCAGAAGAGCAATGCTGCACTAATGAGCGATAGATCTCGAAACGCTTCTACAGATGGCTATCCACTTAATTTAAATAGAAAGAAATGAATTTAAGAAACAATGTTATTTCTTTAGCCCCGCTAGTGCCATGAAAATGGACTGGTTCAAGGAATAGCCTGCAAATCTCTAGTTGTTTCAACATTAGATTGGTTCATAGTCCTAATAAGACCTAATATTAGAGAGCGGACTATATTATAGACTACCAACGTGTTGAATATATATATATATATATATATATATATATATATATATATATATATATATATATATATATATGAAGTAATTCTGATACATAAGAAAGGGGACAATAAAGACATTAAGAACTATCGGCCCATTAGCCTGCTATCACACCTTTAAATTGTTAACAAAAATCATAACAAATTGCCTAACAAACAAACTGTATTTATACCAACCTCCAGAAGGCTGGGTTTCGTAAAAGGTTTAGCACAACGGATCACATACAGACCCTTCGCACACTAATCGAGAAGTGTAGGGAATATAATATACCTATACATCTAGCAATTTATGACTATGAAAAAGCGTTCGATTCTATTGAACTCTGGAAAATCTTTACTGCCATGAATAAAGCCAGAATCGACTCACGGTATACACAATTAATTCGACAAATATACCAAAATGCCAAAACACTAAACTGACAGTAGATTAAAAGTCGACTACAGAGAAGATCAAGATAGAGAGAGGAGACAGGCAAGGAGACACCATATCACCAAAACTGTTTACACTCACTTTAGAAGATGTTTTTAAAAACATGCCAAGGCGTAAGCATAGATGGCAAATATCAAAAACGCTTACGTTTCGAGAATGATATTGTATTAATAAGTTCGGATATCCAAGAACTTAAAGACATGCTAGACCAACTAAATACAGCATCACTATCAGTAGGCCTGAAAATGAACTTGAAAAAACCTAGACCATGACCCAAGAAGTTGAAGCCCAGCCGCACCAAATGGACGGGCAGGAAATCGAACAAGTGACCGAGTACATATACCTAGAACATCAATCAAAACTGGGGAAGGTAAATCAAGCAACAGAAATAACCAGAAGAATAACCAGTCTGAGCTGGTCAAACTCAAAAACATACTCTAGAACCCAAACATACTGCACTGACTATAACGAAAAGTATACGACATGTGAATATTGCCCGTTACGACGTATGGTCGGGAAACGATGACATGGACAGCAAAGAATGTAAACAGATTAAAAACTTGCAAACGAGCGATGGAACGGGTTCTGCTCGGCATAAGCTTAAGAGTGATTGAACGGAGCACATAACTTAAATGGAGCTGAGTAGGATACATAGCCAGGGAAAACACCAAAAAATGAACCCATAGGATTACTCACTGGAGACCAAGAGCCACAAAACGAAGCACTGGAAGGCAGCAAAGAAGATGGCTCGACGACATCAAGAAAATAGCGGGGAAAGAATGGCATCAAATCGCAAAAAGAAGATGCGGATGGAACGTCCTGAAGGAAGTCTACGCACAGCAGTGGAAAACACGGGCTGAAGAGAGAGAGAGAGAGATCCAGCGTACTTTGTTCGAGATTTCAATAGTTCTGCAGAAAAAAACGGAACACACTGGATATATAAATATATTCAGCCTTTCCGGAGCTCTATAACAATTACTGAGTATTTTTAGGACTACCAAAACAAATCTCATATGAAATCTGTAAGTTATTCTATAGCTTTCAGTCCACCTTGGTGGCACTCAACAAAAACCATCAAAATAACATTGTTTTTAAGGTCATGTCTTCCCGATACTTTAACTGGATAGCTATCTGTAGACGCGTTTCGAGATTTATCTCTCATCAGCACAGTTTTGCTTCCATCATCAACAGTTTGTAAACCACTTACTTGAAAACCCATGTGGTGTTTAGCGTTAGGTGTTTATAATTTTGACATTTTGTCTCATGTCTCTTCCACAGAATGTCAAAATTTTAGACATCTAACCCTAAACACCACATGGTTTTTCAAGTGAGTGGTTTACAAATTGTTGTTCATAGACTCAAAGCTGTGCTGATGAGAGATAAATCTCGTCACGCGTCCACAGATGGCTATCCACTTAAGGTAACGGAAAGACATGATCTTAGAAACAATGTTATTTTTATGGTTTTTGTTGAGTTTTTGTTAAAGATGGACTGGAAGCTATAATCTGTTAGTTATTCTGTAAGTTATTCACATATTTCATATGAGATTTGTTTTGTTAGTCCTAAAACGACGAAGCAATTGTTATAGAGCTCCGGAAATACTGAATATATTTATATCTTCAGGCTGTGTTCCGTATGTTTTAAGTTTCTATGATTATCTATAACGTAGGATGGTTTCACGAATTCTATCTTATCAGTTCTGCAGAATTTCTCGAAGAAAAGGAAAATTACTAATAATGAGCGTAACAACCTCTTTTGAGAAAAACTTCTAGAGCTCTTGACCAATTTTGCAAAAAGTTGTCTGCAAACATCAACATTTTGCAAAAAAAAAATAGCACACTAAGAGTTCTATCAAAAACCTATTTTTTTTATCAAAACTTTAGTTAAAAATATATTTGCAGTTATTAGTTTTGAATGAAAATTATGTGAAGTTGAAAATCGAAAAGATATACGAAAAGTTAATTCGCCGATGGGAAGGAGTGAAAAAGAAAACAAAATTTCGCAATAGTTATGTTTCCAGTTCCCGGTGGAACTCTATCATATATTAGAATTCTATCGAAAATCTTTATAACATTTTTCTGTAAAGTTAAAAATTGGAATGATATGCGAAAAATTAAACTTCACCGATGCGACGAAGAAAATTAAAAATACTTATAATGAGCGTAGCAACCACTTTTCAGAAAAATTCGCATATTTTGACATAATTTTGACATATTTGGGCACCTCGATCATACTTCTACAGTTCTTGACCAATTTTGCAAAAAGTTAGATTTTGCAAAAAAAAATCATTTTGAAAATCGCAAAAATTTGCGGATTTGAACAGTATACTAAGAGTTCTATCAAAAACCCCTTTGGACATTTTTTTATCAAAACCTTAGAACAAAATATATTTGCAATAATAAGGGACTCATTGTTTTGAATGAAGATACAAAAATCGTGTAAAAGTTCTGATTGCAGTTGCCGGTGGAACTATGAGAGTTCTATCGAAAATCTCAATATAATTTTTCTGTGCAGTTGCAAATC